>OY720632.1:45713900-46913900 GCA_963169105.1 Ceriagrion tenellum
TGAGCTTGGATGCCATGTGGATCGGCTCTCCTCTCTTCTCCGACCAAGTCAAAGAGATCGGGTACAAATCATCAGGAATGGGCGTCAAAAGTGAAATTTCGACCTTGTTGATGGTATACAATGTTTATCAAGGCCCCATGGTTCAAGTGAATCTTAAAAATCGTGAAACTCACAGGGCCTTGAACACACATAATTTAAGAACACCAATGCTATGACTCCAGTATAAATTTAAAAGTAAAATATATGGCTTATTAAATAAATCTTCAGAGCATGTATACACTAAATCACACATCAACCACCAAACAGACAAGTATGAAACATGTTTACAATAAAAACATATTCCATCACCAGGATTTTGGAAAAGTACTCTCCTACCTGAGACACAGCTTGTAAGATAACACCGACTGCTCATTTGAGTATCGCAGTGGATAATACAGAGAATGTTCTTGTGTAAGCAATTAGCTGAGAATTTTCGTGTAAGGCATTTACCTCAGACAACGCATACTAAAGGCCGCTTTACATGGTATATTTTATTATACAAACAAATGCTTGAACTCTTTCAAGATAATCGTATCATGTAGGCGGCAAATTGTATGGCTGACTGAATGACTGAACGAGAAATAAAGCCTGCTCAATATTCATTTATTTTCTTGTATACATTCTATGATACACTCGTTTGTAAAATAAAATGTACCGTGGCAATCGGTCTTAACGACGCTTCAGAGACAATATGTAGGGATTTAGTGAAATAATGACGGACATTTTCCAAATATGCTAAATAATCACAAAACCTACCATGCAAAACTTCAAAAATATATAATTCTCAGCTACCAGACTAAATTTGCAGACGCTGCTTGAATATTAAATTTAAAAACTGCAAAATTAATTATTTAAATTCAAAGTGCCAGACTCCAACTTCCTAAATGTTTCAAGCCAAACTGTTTTACCCTGACTTACCCTTACAGCCCTGATTTTTGAGCACAATTAGATTGTACTGGGAAAACATTGAATAAACATTGGGAAAATAAGCATTATGTATTCCTTACTTCCAGTTAATCATTATGTATTCCACACTTCCAGTTAATCAACGTTAAATGATAAGAAATATGACTCTATCAATTCATTTCAGTGCCATATATTGAACAAAAAATGGAAAAAAGTGTTCATAACTATTACGGAATTGCGTACATCACAGCCAGAATCAACGTTACACTTGAAATTGCAAATATTTTCCGCAAGACAATAGAGGTAAAAACGCAACACACCCAGCTCGATTAAATGCAAATTCGCGGATCGATGCGTGGGTCAAGGGCCGAACGGGCGGGCGCGCGGTCCAAATAAGGCTGATCAATTTCACTATGAGGAAGAGATAAAGAGGCGAATTGTGGGCTATCGCACCGTCCATAAACGACTGCGGTCCGTTACGTACTGGGGTCGATTTGCCCATCGTTAAAATCCGCAACGAGAAGGGAATAAGGGGTTTTGCTACCCGTGAAACTACTTTAGAATGCTCAACCAACTTCCTACTCACCTCAAACAACAGAATTCTCCGGCATTGTCGTCGAAAAGAACTAAATACTTCTGCGTTGTGGGACTAAAGTGACGACGTTTTCATCCCCGTCGTGCTGAATAACTATTTATCCATGGAAAATTTCTTCCACCCGGGTAGCGTCTCCTTCGATAGGAGGAGTACCCTAAACTTAAGGTTGGCGTTCAGGTACCCGGCAGAGATTCCATATGAATATCTACCACCACACTCAATCAAGGAGTAGTGCAAAAATTATCAAGATTGCTCGCGGTGACAACGCGTCATTATTTTAGACCAGGATTTAAGGAGGATTTTAGGATGGGGGATCCTCCTTCAGGAGCACGATCGCGGAAGGGTAAAAAGGGTTGAAGGCGGCAAAAAAAACCGTGACGTCATTCATGGAGTGCATCCATTGCTCCGGGGCGACGAAGGATTAGAAGAAAGAACGGGAGACGACGGGAAGCTCTCGCTCTGGTGCTTATATGTATGCATGTCTCGAGACTTTTACGAGTGCCTGCCGTTGTTGACGGAGAGGTGAATGGTGGGGAGGATAGGGTGGGGAGAGGAGGAGGTGGCGGAGGCAGGAAGAAAGAAGGGCGTGGGAGGGAATATATATTTTTTGAGGACGAAAAGGGGACGTGGGGTGAGACAGGGGGAGCGTTGCCCCGGGAACTGTTCAAAACTTAGTACACATATAAGCCCGCTCCTAACCGTGGAGGAGGTGCGATCAGGAGGATGAGACGGTTAAGGAAAGGGAGAAGACACCTACAGTGATCCTAAAAGATCCGGGCGCAGGATGAAAATGTCCCAGACGAGGAGTATCATGTTTACAGCAAAGGAACTCTCGCTGAGTTCACCTACAAGAAAACTGATCAAACGAAAACAGAACTAAATGTGAGCGATGGTGACGCACAGCCCAGACGCACAGCACGTGAGATAGGGCCCGATTAGCCCTATCTCACGTGGGCCCATTGATACTAATCCAAGGTCTTGGGCGACGCATATGCATCAAGTTACACACAAACGGTATTTGACAGCTCATAGAAACGATTTGGTATCAATGCAACTCGGACAAAATCTAGTCTAAAAAAGGCGATTTCCTTTTTATACTAGATTTAGTCGGAGTACCAGCATTACATTCAGCAGCTCTAGTTTATGTCCATCACGACCGACAGCCACATACTTGAAAAGCAATGATGAATAGCTATTACTTTGCATGAAACAAGTATACACGTGTATAACCGCGGAAAGTTCCACGAATTAGTTTGCGAATAAAGGAAACACACTTGGATAAGGAAATCAAAAATGAAACTTTTTTAAGGTCATAGAATCGTAGAAAAATTTATGAAGATTGCTGAAGATTGAAGGTTTGTATTATTAAAAGATCCGTGATTCCCAAAAAGTTTAACGGGTTAAGCTTTAGGTTCTGTGACACTTAACGATTCACTAAATGGTATAGCGAATGGCAGGATAACCTATTGACACCCATCGGCCGATATTGCTGACAGCTTGTCGATATACTCGTCACATCTATTCTAGCGACCGGCGAATCGACATGTCGCCGTATTTTTTATGATGCACGGGAGAAGGGGAGTGTTAGTCACGCACTTTATATGTAGTTTATTTCCTTTTAGAGGTAAAAAAAACTATAGTCGGCTTCAAAATTATGTGCCGCTGTGCTTTTAAAACATATATCTGGGTCGGAGGGCGCGGTAAAATAAAGCACTATACTTACATCATTTTTAATGTAATATAATTACTATTTCAGTTATATTTTTTGTTTTATGGCGAAGACAAAAATGTAGACACACCAGTGCAATAATTAATTCCGCACACCCTAAAATTAGCCGTTTTGTTAACTTCATGAGCTTTGTAATCCATCGAAGGGAAAGCGAAAACATCTACAGCATTAAACAGGATTCAGCCTCTCCCCTCCAGAAGGTTACCTTCCGTATCCCCCCGGTCCTAACAGAGACACCTCTAACTTTTATCAAAGTGATTTCGACGCTAAGTTGGAATTGTCTAAATGGGATATTTCCCACACACACACGCTTTCTCCCAACGTAAATCCTGATGAAAGACAACAGTAATTCAGCAACGAAGCCAAGTTAATTTCACAGAGACAGGGTTCACTGGCTGGCAGGGTATGATGTCATGCATTAGCTTTTTATAAAAAAAATTGCACTAAATATACACATTAGTCAAACGATTTCCCTTTTCCTTATCTTTCACCCATTCTCGCGTTCAGCGCCGTGTAATTCTATGTTCATTTCGCGAAAAAATAGCTTGGAAAGATAAAAATTTATTGTTCGATATAATTAGAGGAAAATTTCTTTTATAGATAGCTGGCACACGAATTCAATGACATTTAAGGCATTTGACGGTAATACCACCTCAATTTTGTTGACTAATACAAATGTATGTTACATTATAGGTCAGTAATGTTAGGTTACCGAACCGTTTATATTATTAAAAAGGTCCATCTATCTTGTAGAACGGGTCGATAGTCCACTCCACTTTTGGATCGGCCCCCCACCCCGGAAGCATCGAGAGGATGATGTTTGAAATACAACAGGGCAGACCCATCGCGGGATGATCGCGGGAGCTAAGGGGGGGGGGAGGGAGAGAGAGAGAGAGAGAGAAGTGGTTGGTGGAGGAGGGATGTGGAAGAGGCACATTGAGGGGATTGAAGAAGAGGTGCGCGAGGCGAAGGAGGTTTATAAGTGGGGGTGAACTCCTTGAAGATGCTTCTCGACCGTGTGTTGTGGTTGGAGCGAAGCTCCTCCTTTATCCGATCCGGATAAGGGCACCTTTTTTTCACCAGATTCCTTTTTATCATTATTTTTTGAGCTGCCTCCCTCTTCCTTCTTCCCCATCCCTCCACTGACACGTCCCTCCTCCCGCTCTTCCCTCCCTTTCCCTTCCGTTCCTCCGTCTTTCCCCCCTTTTCTATTTCTTCCTCCTCCGCGATGGTGAGAGGAGAGGAGGACGGGGAGACACACCCGCCTCCAACCCGACGCCCCCTCTCCCGCGACCTCTGCCGGAGTATTTTTCGGGAATGTTCCGACGAGTCCAAACGTAAATGCGAAGAGAGCGCATTGAGGAGGGGAGATAAGGGGAGAGAGGCGGCGGGAAAGAGAGAAAGATGAGCGGTCGGGGAGAAAAATAAATACATATTAGAAGGAAAAATTGCCCTCGTCATTTTCTGATGAAAAAAGTGTGGGTTTTCGGAAGCTTTCAGGAGATGCGGGAAGATGGAGAAGCGTCCCCAGAAACGTATTCTCAAATCTGGACCCCGAGAGCGCCCGTCCGCAGATGCGGGTCCAGAAGAGAGTGATTGTGAAAAGTCGCCTCGGTAAGAAGTCGTTCCCTTTCATCTCTTTCCCAGTGGCATTTGTTGTCTCTGGCTCAACCTCGGGAAAATGCATGGCCATAAAATAAATAAACAACTTATACACTCATTGATTAATTAATGTACACGTTTGTAACGACCAGTTTTGTCACATATATGACTCCTTATGATGTCGAATATGAGGAGAATGTGATCGTGCGTTAAAGTAATACGAGAAAATATACATTGGTAATTTATTTTTTCTCTTACCTAAGTTAGAATCCGACACTTTTTTATTACGTCGTTATAATCATTTTGTTAATAAAAACAGACCACAGTTAAAAACAAACACATCTTTTTATTAGCCATCAAACCCTTTGTTTGCGTCACTCTACCCTTCTATATACCCTTCTCACTCCTTTTACACCCCCATAGTTCTTCGGTTCAATGTCCTTTCTTACCCTGATACTGTAAATATTGTTCGACTTTTTTCCCATCTTCCGCTCTCCTTAATAATTCACTGGGTCTCAATCATCGACATACAATTCGTGAGAAATACATCACAGCGTACAATTTATAATATCTTTCTTCAGCGAAAATTTATGTACTGTGATAGTAGTCTTGAGACTGGTTAAATAAAAACAAGAGTCATTGGCGAGACGTAGTAGAAGCCCTTTCATAATAAATGTATATCAACTTCCATTTTCCAAAAAATAATATAAAATAAACGAGCAACACATCCGCGTGATGAGAATTCATCAGATACAGGTCACAAAAAATGCGAGGAACGTAATCAATAAGGGCCGTGGAAAAGTTCAAGTTCCAAAACAAATTTGGTTCGATGAGTTATTCACCGGGCAATGTCTCCAGTTATATTCCTGTACAAATTGTTCTTTTAAGTCACGCTTACACTCAGATCTAGTGTCGTATGTTAGCTTTACCTTTAGAAATTTAAATACCATCGAGCATCTACGCATATGAGACGCCTCTAATGCGGCTCCAGGGGAGCGTGATTGTGAAATGTCCTTTCGGTGAAAAAGTCCTTCAGCGGGCCTCACGGGGGTCCTCGTCGGGGAACGGATGGCTGCCTGTCCCGTCTCCGCTTTCACGCCGAGA
This sequence comes from Ceriagrion tenellum, assembly GCA_963169105.1. Taxonomy (NCBI): domain Eukaryota; kingdom Metazoa; phylum Arthropoda; class Insecta; order Odonata; family Coenagrionidae; genus Ceriagrion; species Ceriagrion tenellum. Next base: position 45,719,876 of record OY720632.1, read on the forward strand.
TTTCCATTAAAAAAGTGAGTAAGAGAGGGAGATGGGGAGGGTAAAGACAAGGTCCTGTGGAGCTCAAGAAGAGCGCTTATACGCTGAACGTGCAACGAGAGAGAGTGAGTGAGTGAGAGGGAGGGACGGCAAGCGACCATGGGAGGGAGAAAAAAGAAAGGGAAAAGAGGAAGGCCTCTACAGTGAGAGTGTTTACCTGCGGACAAAATGACCAAACCTCTTAAAGGGTCTCCTCCTCCTCCGCGTCACTTTCGGTCGGGAGGTAAAACCGCAGTGGTCAAGATTCTCAGGGAGGAGAGGAGAGATAATCTCGCGGTTTCTTTTGGGGCTTTCACCCAAGCTCGCACGAGGACCGCATGTTTTTTCAGCAGGTGGAGCGTAAATGCACGCCATGGAAGAGCACCCTAAGGTATGAGCGAGATAGTTCGACAGTCATAATGGAGGCCATATTCGAATTACACATTTAACTATCAGCAGCTTTAGAAAACACGAATTAAATATTGCATTATTAATGGTGCAATAAAATGCTTCTATGCGGCTGAAATTCTAACTAATTTAATGAAAATATCTAACTTCTCATTCTTCAAGTAAAAGACTTCTACAGACTCATTTTTTTCGCGCGGTACGTTTAAAACTCCTTCACAACGCAAAGTTTTTTATGATCCAGAAAAAAATTACTGCGGAGACAATATGATTTATTTTTCCAAAATAGTTGAGAAAACGTACGAACGTCATACGGTTAATTTTTTACGTGATTAAAAATAAAAAGCTCAAACGATTTCGTACTGTCTACTAGTTTTTATTTCACCTCTTGCTACACGTGTTTCAACTGAACAACAGTCATCCTCAGGCAAGACAAATACAACATAAACAGATATGGGCTTATATAGTACGTGAAACACCGTGTTTACGTCACACTGTGAAAGGATAGAAGGACAAGTGGGAGAAAATGGAAAAGGGGAGGGGGGGGGGAAGGGTGGTGTGAGGAGAGAGGGTGGTTTGTTGGAGGAGGTAAAGTTATTCAACAATGGAGTCAAAAATCGGAGAATGACAGACAAATTCATTCTCGTTTAATAAGTTCATTTTCTTTCGTTTTCTTTTAACTATTTCCCACTGTTCCGCAACATCTAGACGGTGTCCTTTCTCCTGGGAACGGAGGATTTTCACATTAAATGTGGAGTGGTGAAATTCTTCCATTAGATGTTTGGCGAAATAAGACTTCGGGTCTCTGTTCACCAAACACCTTTTGTGTTCCGACACCCTGGTTAAAAAATTTCTACCAGTTTGACCGACATAAACACTACCACATGTGTCACACTTAAGTTCATAAACTCCCGATTTTAGCAGGGGGTCAAAAGTATCTTTGGCATTATTGAATATTGTTCCCAGAGTTCTTGGAGTGTAAAAACTCACTCTGTATTTGTCTTTAGGGAATGATTTAACTGCATCGTAAGACATTTTTCCCAAGTAAGGCAGCTTTACCCATTTAAGTACACCCACGTATCAATTTTACCATGGAATCTGAATCAAACGGTAATTTAAATTTTCTTGACTTAAGTATCTCAACTCCAAATAATCTCCATCAAATTGCAATATACCGCAAACCAACTTATACAGACCACGCTATACCGTTTGATTCGTGCCACCCGTGGTCTCATAAAAAAAAAAAAAACTGCAGCGTTCAACCATATGATTCAGCGAGCTTTAAATATCCCTCTTTCTGGGGATAATTTTGGAAAAGAATTAAACATAATTAGACAAATCGCTAAATATAATGGTTGTGACGGACATTTTGTAAATAAAATATTAAACAGGAAACTAGAGAATAGGGCATTAAAAGACATTTCATCATTGCAACCAGTCAAAGATTTAAAAAAAAAAAAAAAAAACTTAAATGGGTAAAGCTGCCTTACTTGGGAAAAATGTCTTACGATGCAGTTAAATCATTCCCTAAAGACAAATACAGAGTGAGTTTTTACACTCCAAGAACTCTGGGAACAATATTCAATAATGCCAAAGATACTTTTGACCCCCTGCTAAAATCGGGAGTTTATGAACTTAAGTGTGACACATGTGGTAGTGTTTATGTCGGTCAAACTGGTAGAAATTTTTTAACCAGGGTGTCGGAACACAAAAGGTGTTTGGTGAACAGAGACCCGAAGTCTTATTTCGCCAAACATCTAATGGAAGAATTTCACCACTCCACATTTAATGTGAAAATCCTCCGTTCCCAGGAGAAAGGACACCGTCTAGATGTTGCGGAACAGTGGGAAATAGTTAAAAGAAAACGAAAGAAAATGAACTTATTAAACGAGAATGAATTTGTCTGTCATTCTCCGATTTTTGACTCCATTGTTGAATAACTTTACCTCCTCCAACAAACCACCCTCTCTCCTCACACCACCCTTCCCCCCCCCCCTCCCCTTTTCCATTTTCTCCCACTTGTCCTTCTATCCTTTCACAGTGTGACGTAAACACGGTGTTTCACGTACTATATAAGCCCATATCTGTTTATGTTGCATTTGTCTTGCCTGAGGATGACTGTTGTTCAGTTGAAACACGTGTAGCAAGAGGTGAAATAAAAACTAGTAGACAGTACGAAATCGTTTGAGCTTTTTATTCAACATGCTGTTCTACAATATCTCGCCTGAGAAAGTGGAGTTTTTACGTGATCTAGAAATTCCTCATAAGGTCTCTCTGTAGTGCATACATCTACCGTGTCTCATGTAAAAGGGCTGGTATTTATCGTCAAAAATCTCGGAAAGTAGTTTGGTAAGGGCTAATATTATGGTATATTTGGAAGGGTGAGAAATATTTGTTTAAGATGAGACCAAATTCATTCATTTCTACGCGAAATGATAATACATTCAAATATTTCGCCTCCGTGGGACCCGCTGAATGGCTTTTTCACCGAAATGGTATTTCAAACTTTCTTCAAACTACCTTAAGGTGCACCAGGGTTGAAATTCGCTGTGAAAAAATCATTTGTTTGAACGAGACTTTTCCCTGGTCATAATAGAGATCATATCCGGATTTCTTTATCTATAACAGCAACTGTAAGAAACATTAGGTAAATATTATAATATTCATGGCGCACAAATATAGTTTAATGCTGATGAAATTCTCAGTAATAAAATATTTGTGACCATAATAATATAAAAATAACACCAAATTAAGGTAGTTAGAGCAAAATATCATTTCACCGATAAATCAATGAATTTGATCTCATCTTCAAGAAAAATATATCACTCTTCCAAAGATATCAAAATATCAGCCCCTAACTGCACAATTCCTTAGATACTTTCCAAAACATTGAAGCCTTTGTCCATGGGTATTGGTTCGGCTTCGGGCTCTAGAGAGATATGAAAAAAAATTGACGAAGTTCCAACGGACAGATCGCATAAGAAATGTAACGGTATGTAAGTCGTATATTTTTCACAATTATTTAAATAGATAAACATATTACACACTATTTTACTATTTACAACAACGCAAAAAGAACATTTTAAAGCTTTTCATCGTAAAGCGTGAAACTTGTTAATTGTTTAAATGTTCTACTACGTGTATTTTGTTAATGATGAGGAATTACAGCGATATAAAACCATATTTTAGCATCACTGATGTATCCTATTTAATTCATACTTCTTACAACTGGTTATATGTTAAAATAAAATTCAAGAATATTATCTGAAATTCTTCTCCTTCTTGATGGCGTACACTCTTCAGTGCGTTGGCTGTGCAAGCATCGCTCTCTTGCCTGATGAAACAGGTCCCCAGTATCTCTAATCGCTGTCCACTCTTTGATGTCTTGTGTCCATGAAATTTTTCTTCTCCCTCTTGGGCGCTTCCCTTCAACTCTCCCTTCCATCATCAGACTGAGGATTTCGCGTTTTTTTCCCTCTCAATATGATCCCAAGATATGAGATTTTCCTCTTCTCAATTAACTTACTCAATGAGCGATCAAGGCCGACTCTTCGTAGAACCTCAGTGTTTGAAACTCTCTTGATCCATGAAATTTCGAGAAGCCGTCTTAGGAACCACATTTCAGTTGCTTCCAGTCTCTTCATTGATGTTTTCTTAATCGTCCAAGTATCTGAAATTACGGCTTGAAAATTTCACCTAAAGCACCTGATCGCGGATAGCTCCTTACGAAAATATTCGAATTTCATTTTCCTTTCACTAATATTTATTTTACAGACCATCCACCGCAAATTATACAATAGGTAGCAAAAGCGGATGGAAAGGAAGATGTGTAGAGATGAAAAGGAATGTTGAAGAGGATTATAGTAATTAGAAAGAAAGGCAAGCGCGGAAGAGAATGGAATTACGAACGAGAGACTTGATGCGCGGCAAATATACAGTTTGTCATGACTGCTAACTAAAAGAAACTACCCTGCAGTAAGATATGTCAAGACCTGTGGAAAAACATACCAATCAATTAACAGAACACCAAATTCATACAAGCAGACACTGCATATCGTGGGAACAGTCCCGAGTGGAATTTGAGAGGTGACAAAAAAACAAGTCAAACCCATTACTAGAATATGCATGCATGACGAAATACGTGGAGAGAAAATGACGGGACAAGATGAAAGGAATGACCGGAATGTCGCTGCCTGTGTCCCATTGGAGACTATGGAAAAACCCAGGAGCAATAATTCCAAACAGTCCGCACCAAATGCTTTCTTTTTTTCTATTCCGACAAACCCGCTAAACCTTGCGATAACGTCAAACTTTAAACGGGAAACCACTCAAAAAGGATTCCACCCTTTTCCAGGGCCCTTTCTTCGGACCCTCAGCAAGGTCTGGCGCCGCGGTCTGGAGAGTTTTACGACAGCAACGAGTGGGAAGGGGGTGTCGGGAGTGAAAACCCCTGTCTTCAGCCGTTTATTCGTCCGGGACGCCCACGACGACTGTGTCCCCCGAATACACCGCAAGGATCCACGTGTTTCCAAAAGGAAAAATAAACTCCTTCGCACATGGTAGGGGATTTTCCACACTTTTGCGAGTTCCTAGTATTTCCACGAGGCAATTATTTTCCCACGACCCCGACCACCCGCTTCAAACGACGGACAAATGAAAAACAACTAATCTGCTCCCTAGTTTACGACCCCATTGGCGCCACGGCAAAGAAAATCCTCACGGGTCCCAGGAGAATCCCGGACGTCGTGCTTCGTGAAGAGAAGACTCCCGAGACGGTTCAGAAATTCGTTACACTCGGGAACCGAAAATCATCTCACGGATCTTAAAACAGCACACACAGGCGGCGAAGACTTCGGTTGAAAAAAACTGACGTAAAAGCGAACAACTTGTCCCGTCTGGAACCGATCCAAATTCCTATCCTTGCCTAAAACAAATACTCCATATAAAACCCCTCTCTTAACTCCTCGTCGTCTTCAAGGCTAGCACACGTCAGGGAGAGGAGATGCATTGCCACTCGTGAGCTACGAAATGTATGGCCATTCTTTGCGGACATTGTTGGCATCGATAATTCACTCACGCGCCCAGAATCCTAAGCAGCCTCAGCGATGGCATTATAAGACCGTCAGGCCTTCAACCACTCTGGGTGGCTTTTAAGAAAAAAATGCCGCCTTATTCTTCATATGCGTCTCGCAGCGAGAAATTTTCGTGGCCTGACGACCGCCAATTAATCCAACATCCATCGTCGGTGACGATTATTAGCCCGTGAGACTCGGAAGGATGCTCACAGCGGCAGCTCTTGACGAGACTTCAAATGGAAGCGCTGGAGGACTGGTCCCAAAAAAAAGCAGATGCCTCGTGCATTCAAAGTGGAGTTAAGGCCTCCAATACCTCTCCCATTCCCTTTCGTTTGAAGCGTTTAAACGAAAACTAATCTTTCCGAAAGAAGAAGCACCGTCTCAACTCCAATAATAGCAGCAGTCAATACAGAAAGAAAAATAAGAGCATGATTAAAAGGACAAATTATTAGTTAAAATAAGATTTTTGGCCACAAAATAGATATATCGTTCAGATTCCGTAATTACACGAAAAAAAATACAGAATAAAAAATATATACCCAACTCAGGAGAAAGTAGGTACCGAGTTTGTTCAAACTCAGTCATTCTCAGAGACTTAATTAAAGCTACATGTGGCAATTTCCAGCATCGAAATCTTTATTAGAAAAACTCGAATGAGTCTAAAAAAAAGTCTCTCTGGATTATATTGCGGCAATAACATTTTTGACAAACAGTCACTAGTTGAAGAAAAACCCTCTTTAGACTTTCATTTTCAAATGTCCAGAAACATTTAGAGACGTGTAACACTGAAACTTTCATTTATATACTGCGCTGGATTGCAGAGATGCTTAAGAACCACATACAAGATGCCGCTGGCTGAGAAGTGGGCATCGAATAAACATGATAAAATAGGAAACGGGCAACATAACTTTTTGCGGCACAAGTGCTTATGCTAATATATTACTAATGCATTATTCACGGGCTGACGCTTTTATACAAAAGGTTTAATGGTGTCCATGACAACCGTTGTACATTAAATGCACAAGCTAAAATTTAAGAATTATTTTACAATTTTACCGCTCGCCTGTAAGTTTGACAATTCGCGGCAAGCAACTGCGGTCTTCGGTCAATTCGTTACGTTGATCAGTTCTTAATACTGGATAACGATGTCTTAATACTTCCCTCGGGACCTCCGCCCACCAACTTCGCAACAGCCCACTAATTCGATGAATATATTAATCGGAATTATCGAAATCAGATCAATACGAAAATAAAAAATTATAATAAAGAGATGACATTTGAACTGATTTCCGTTGGCCTGAGTTCTATCCAATAGTCTAAAGCTGTACAAGATTATATGCATAGCCGAAAAGCTAGAGACCTACTTATCAGCCATTTGACCACGCCGATGGCGCTATCTTTTCGCCGACCTTGGCCCCAAAATGGTATTTCTCATTTTATCACTCAGCAAAGCAATTAGCATTAGCAAAGCCCTGGATTCACATATGTCCATAATCAATTTCCTTTAATTCTAGGTGGCTAAAAAGCAATAGAGGGTAACATTTTCAACCATCTTAAATCTTAGTGCTTAAAATATTCGTTTACGAACTCTAAATGCATAGTACCTTACATATTCGACAGCCGCCTTGGATAAATAGGCCTTGGAAATCCCTAAAGAAGGGATTTTCAAGGCCTATTTTTGACTGAAAGAAACGATTAATAAGGTAGTGAATAAGAAATAAAAGTGCAAATGGTCTTGAAATATCCCATTCAACTTCAAGAAAAAATTGCCAATTAAAAATAGCGAGTAGAAGAATTGAATGATGAATAGGACTGCGGGACAACCCACATACTTAATTATAACAGCATTAGCCTTCGAAAAGCTAGTTTTCAGATCAGGTCACGCTTCCTATTTCTGCTAAGCATTAATGGGCAATCATCAAGCCATCAAGGAACCGGAGGACTAAACTCTACCTGAACTCGGCGACGAGGATGTTACGCACAAAAACGCCAGCCATTTTCACCGAATATCATGCTAGCGTAAATAGAATTAAGAATTCGGAACTGAATTGCCCCTTCAACCTTCACTTAGGTGGGTGCTAAAAATATTTCACCGAAAAAGGCAAGGACTGTGACTGCCACCGAGTGGATAGGCCCCATCCTCTACATCAAAGACCAAATAATCTGATGCCGCTTCAATTATGAGCCTTATTATCATCATGATACGATCAAGTAAACCAATTAATGGAGAAAGCTTTCTGCGTCTCCCACAGGATTTTCGAAAAGGTCTTACGATAAAAAGTTAAGCCGGATATTGATTGGTACCCAGAATGAAATTAATGATGGGATGCAATTTTAATGGCCGGATGGGTACCAGTTGAAAATTTTTGGCGAAAGAGGAAAAATAATCTCTGTTCTTATAAGGCAAAGTCACCTCTTGAAATTTTCGTCCACCGGAGTAAAGAAAGGCGTTCTAATTGTTACGGAGTCCAAATTCAACCTAATTCACCTCAGCTTAGAGCTCCCGAAATCGTTGAGACAATGAATGAGACGCGAGGTGACCAGGAGTTGCATTCAGGGATGCACGAAAAAAAATTTTTTCACTTCAGCCGAGATTTGAAAAAAAACCGTTCCGCGATACGCCTCGATCCAGCAACTTTCGTGGAGATAAGAAATATCACTTAAAAGATCTTTCACTCCGAAGGCGGAATATCAATTATGAATCCACTAGGCAGCCAGGAGTCCTGGCCCAGGGCTCGAACTCGTGACATTAATCTGAGATGAGCGCACAGATGACCTATAAGAGCTGCGCTGAAGGCGGAAAGGGTAAATGAATAGCTGTTCCTCCGAAGCAATAGACAGTGAAACAGGCAGATGTTACCCATTTCATAAACACTTCACGAAAAAGGCATGCCTCGGAGCGTGGAGGATTTCAAAAGTCAACTCATCCCTTTTCGGCATTCGCACAATAATTCACCGAGAAATGCCAAGACAAGGCAGCCAGAAGACGAATTTTACGAGCAAATATCGATCCGATTTCCATTAATATCAATTGCTAGACCACTTACTGATGTAATTATGAACGAGTACGAAGATTTTAAGATAGTTATAGTAAAATATTGCCGCAGTGCTCCAATAGTATCGGTAATATTGCATCGTCGAACCAATTTGGGCACTGAGTAAACAGCAAATGCCACCATGATATTCCAAAGCTCATTTTTGTAATCACCCCGATCGAACATAAGAGAGGAAATGGACCAAAAGATTTCATTTAGAGTCGTTCTAATTTTAAAAAGCGGTAGAAAATTCTCGATTCACGAGCCAATTTTGGACCCTGATGGGCCATTGCTATTGCTTTGTGATATCCCCCAAATGATCGCTCCATTCCTAGGAATTTTAATGCTACCCTCTGCAATTTAAAGCATTGCTATGAAATCGTAAAACGCCTAATTTAATGTTTCTTCTTCAAGACTTTTCGAATCAAATCACGTCAAACTCCTTTCAATGACGTGGTGAGTGTAAAAAAATCTACAACCATTCCACCATTTAACTAGAATTGGTTCAAAATAAGTGATTTTGGCTGAATATATCGAATATAGCAAATAGAAAACAAAATTTAGGTCAAAAATGAACCGGTTTTTCAACAAAATTTATTTAACTATATCGTTTTTTAGTCATTGAAAGCAATTTCTGTGCCGTGTTCATTGAGTTGAATTGGATCAACACACTTTCAGCTCAATTATTTCAATAAATCGCGAAATATCTACCATTTGCATGAAATATTACGAGCAGGTGTCTACACTTAACGTCCCTTCGATTAACCGAGAGAATTCGTTTCTTATGAAGAGTTTTTCGCTAGATTGGCATTTCACGAGTTAAAGTAATGGGCATGTTCTATTCTCTTCTATGCTTCACAATTCTCACATTTAACACCATGAACTTTCAAATTCAATTTGCCAAAGAAATGGCACGGAAAGGTAGGATGTTGTAGTTTATTTTAAAGAGAGGTCATATCTCTCCAGAATAATATACACAGTACAAGGATATAATCACATTTGAGTCATTTTACCATGGGACCACATAAGGAAAATAACCCAGCATTCACAGTGAAGTGGGGACCTTAAGATTGTGAGGACGACGCATTTACAACACGAATAACCCCGCTCATACCAATGAGATAATACGTAGTTCCGTTGTGAAACCCACATGAAAGATTACTGATACAAATGCGGGTCCGCGTGTTCTCGCGGGGCATCGTTTCGCTAACCGCGAAAGCGGGCCCTACCTGATGAAATGGAGGCGATTTAATCCATTTAAATAATATGATCGATTGGTATCATTATAGCTTAAATAATCAGCCCAATGGGAGGGTAAAGTTGCAAAAGCACGATCCACTCTCCAGTGATTCGATTTCCTTCTAACAGCTTTATCCCGGAGGCGACGAAATCACCCGGATTCCTTGCTCGCAGCCCGCGACACAAGCGACACGGTGAGCGTTGGTGGAGGGGGAGGGATTTAATGAGGGGAGAGGAATGGGTAGGCGACAGCACGTGGAAAATAGATCTACGACCCGCGCGACCTCAGTTACTCGGTCGGCCGCCGGCATACTAGGGCATGTAGGTCGACTGGAGGTAAACACCATGCCGCCGCCTTCTCGTCGAATAAAACGCTCCCCGACTCGGAACTGGAAAAGAACGTCGACGAATGAAAGAAGGTCGAATGTTGTCAGCCGGTCCACCCTCGAGACGGAATAAGTTGTATCATTACACGCTAAACCTACTAAGCTACATGGGAGCCATTCTATAACCTACGGAGAGAAGATAAGAGTCTTATCAGTGACATAAGCGATTACAGGAATGTAATATGCCAACTACCAAACGAATTTCCCTCAGGAATTCCACTCTTTCACTGATAACTTAAAGACAAGTCGTACCGTCTCTCATATTGTGTGCATACAAGACATGCAAATGTCTAAGACGTTGTTTAATAATTTAAGAATCATCCCAACAATAATTAAAGACATAAAGCCACAGCTTCAATCATCCCTTTGTTTTCAGCATAGCGGCCTGCATATTAAAGGACACATGAGCTCATAACTAAGTATAAAAACATTATTCCCTAAAATGAGAAAATATGAACAAGCCTATTTTGAGTATCACCGCGGCACACCAAAAGGCGATGTAGATGCACAGAATCAAATGCAATAGAACGATATTTCACTAGTAACTTATGATTAGTGGATGCCTATTTCTAACAGTGGGGTTGCATCAAATGAATAACTAATTGGATTGGATTAAATATTTGGGGTGGCGACCGACGGCTAAGGTCATTTGCGCCATAGGGGATAGGTAAGGGAGGAAGGGTGGATGGAAACCTGGCGTCGGCATTAGCCTGCTCTTAACGAAAGGCGCAAAGGGGACCACGGTTTAACGTCTCATCCGACAGACGGAGTACTGTACTTGAAGTGCCCTCCACAAGACACTCAAGTAGGGATCTGGTACATGAATAACTTAACCAGACACGATTTCACTTCCTGAGGTCCTCCTTTCACTATAATGGGAACTTTCAATCAGTAGTAATTCGCGGCAGCCGGTTAGATAAGCGCTGTCAGGGATCCGCCCGGAACATCGCTCACATTTATATTCAGCGTCAGAAAATGTATGATTAAATTCTCAGGCGAGAGGGTACATGGTTTCTACCTTTCCGTCTAATATATATAAACAGGGTAGCAACTCCTATATAACTTTTGGAAACCCAAGCATTATCGGAATAAAAGGTGAATTTATAACGCTGCAAAATCACGACGCAACGCTGTGCCGTGACGTTGCAACATAATTGTTAGATGATGTTGCAAGGCAAAAATTAAATCTATTATGGGTATTGAATGTTATAAAATCACCTTTCATTCCTGCGATGATGCCACAGCCAACATTTTGCCAAATATATTGGCATCCTCAGAGCTTTGCAACCCTAAACAAGGAGACATACAGCCAGGTATTTATACAATTCTTTCAGATGATTTAATGGTTACATTTACAAAACCACAACTTAAAAAACACACACGACCCGGGTTTCAACGCTTGAGCGTCATCTTCAGGTCCTTCAGGTCTTCAGGTCAAGCGTTGAAACCCGGGGGAAATCGTGTGTGTTTTTTAACTTGTGGTTTTGTAAATGTAACCATTAAATCATCTGAAAGAAAAAATGGAATACCACAAAGTTACAAAAGAACTTGTATTATTTATTTATACAATTATTTGAATAAAAGTAGAGGAATCGAAAATTTTCCTACCATTGAGCTTAATATTGAACAGTAACAAAGTAAATAACAACTTCAAACAACAAAGAAATATGTAATTAAGTGAAATACATGAATGACCGAATATTCATGAATCTTGTTATAATAAAAAATAAACTTCGAATATGACCTATATAATGAGCGGGGAAAAATATCGCCCACGACAAATTAAGGTGGTGGGAGTGGTAATCATGAGTGATTGTGCGCACATTTAAATAACTTTTACCAGTAAACCGAAACAAAAAATTCTGGGGCCACACTTCACTCAAAAAAATCTGGCTATACGATGGACATCACCTTTCACATAGTAAGAGAAATGATGCATGAGCTACATTTAAAACTTTTTGCCCTTAACAAAGCATCGATATATATTCTACGTTTATGGAGCTGTTTGTTTTATATTTATGCGGAAATCATACGTAAGTACGTGTTTTTTGGCAAGAAATCGTGATCTTTTTTAACAACCATTTAAATAATATTATTATATAAATTATCGCGTTTATGGGAAAATGCGTATACATAAGTGCACGAATTATTTCGAAACACATGTCACAAGTCATTAAGCTACGTGTTAAAGTGACATTAAATTTCCAAAAAAAAAACAAAATTAGATCATACATTTTTTTGCAATTTTACCTTAACACATTACCTAAAAGTAGATGCATGTCAAGTTTCACGCAAATCCGTTCATAAACGGAGATCGCTACAACCTCCAACAGCAAATTTCTTCGGACACACCCCGATTATCATTATTATTCGTCAGCCCCGTTCGCATCGAGGTTCCGTTGATAGCTCTAAGAACTTAGTGATCGCACAATGGACCACGGTCGCATGCAGGCGTATAGTTCCGCCCATCATCGTCTGCCGATTCAATGGTTCACTCTCGCCACTCGCCATCGTCGCAAGCTGAGTCGAAGGAGTCTGGGAGGACGAGAAGGAGAGGGCGAGCGATCATAATGGCTCTGCGAGTCCGCCGTGTCTTTGTGACGCAAAGCGAGCTGAAGTCGATGCCAAAGATTTTCGAGGTGCGGCCGTTGGAGGCGACGCGAGGAGAAGTGAGCTATCGAGAGGAATATGCTGTTCAACTCACTCTCCGCCGAAGTGAGGCGGGGAAAGAACCGAGAGAAAGCCTCGTGAGAGACATACGTACACATTATACAAAATACTAAAGGGGAAAGTATTCGTGACGGTAAAAATCTTCGAACATGATCGCTTTAACATTGCGTGCATCAATTTCGAAACCAACTCACTTATGTTTTACGATCAGTTGATTGTCATTTAGCTAAGTTTCGAATGGGAGCTAATGTTACAAGGCCCTCCCTTCTTATGGAATATAGGACCAACTTCAACCAACGAAAACAAATAGGTAAATGACCAGCAAGACTTCAAAATGCATTTCTTTTACAGAGACACTGAGATATACCGAATGTAAATGACATCGATACACAGCCAATAAAAGGAACGGAGAAATTGTTCTGAATACTGTATTGAGAGATGAAGACTTACACTAGATCAGGAGCAGCAACTCTTAAAACAATCTTAGCCTGATCGCCTATTTCATGGAGGAAAAGTTTCCACTAAGAAATATCATTCAAAGAAATATCATTGTTTCCCGAATACATAAAGCACCCTTTAAAACCATAAAAACAGCAACGATCACGGGAAACTAATGACTCGACTTCAAATTACAGATAAGCGAAACAAAACCGAGAATCGCGTAATTCAAACTCGAGTATTTTTGGAATCAGGCATGTGGTTCAATAAATCAACACTGAAAACCGATACCGTCCCACAATGTTCCCCAAGGTCAATCAAGCAACAAAGAGAAACGCCTCCTCCTCACGATTGGTCACGACCGACAACACTGGACTTGACTCATGACTGCAATAGCCATAAAGTGATAAAAAAAAACTTTTGAACAAATTACTGCGACATTTATGGAAGGATCAACGGTATGGTTCTCGAATAACAAAAGGAAAGGGAAATCGAAGGGAAGGTAGATCCATGGCAATCCGTGCCAATAAAAGGAAGGTTAGTTTTCGAGACTAGATTACAACACAAGGGGAGGAGCGAAATAAAACGATTATCATGAATGAAGAGTCCTTGGAGCCGTCTTCCGGGAGCGGGGAGGTAGGCTGGTTTCTTTTATTTCTGGGGGATGAACGGCAAGCGAAGACCTCTCATTTATGACTGCAAATGTCATAACGGGACGATTTTAACGATTAGAATCAACGAAGGAGATGATGAATAGCCGAAGGAAATAAATGAAAGAAACACGGATGAAAATGAGAGAAAATCAGAGAAGTTAATAGAATATGGAGACTTAGCAATGATAAATGACTCACCACGGAAAAACTGATCTTCTCATCCCAGAATGGACGATACCGGAAGTATTTCTTAATGGATTAACCAATACGAACGTGGGGGGGAGGTGTAAGATACAGGCGATGTTATGAACAAACACGACCTTCCTCACCCTGTATGAACAGTTTCTTGAGCGGTTTCCATTCAAAAGGGAAAATGCACACATGGCCAGGGAGATACGCTACTACGAACTTGGCGCTCAAGTCAGACTCTCCTCATTTCTAGGAATCCATCCGCTCAGTCGAGATTGGAATACAGGAAAGTAAAGGATAAGGGTGCCGGAGTGAGGACTTGAGGACTGATTTGCAGGTCCCGGAGTGGCATTTGAATGTCTACTTGCGCGCTGGCGTCTGCGCCGACGGATGACATTTATGCGAGCGACTTGAGTGCGGCCGGTTTATCTTCGAAGGCGAATGTTTTCCCGCCCTCCGAGCGGGGCGCAATTACGTGGCCGCCCATTTCCGTGCCTCACACCTCCTCCACGCAATGCGGAGGTTCTTAATAAAACGTCTTCCCATCGATTGGTCTCTCACTCAAGCGTGAAAAATTTCCACACCCCACCTCCTGAAGATAATTGCATGTAAACGAGTAAAACACAGAATGGAAAGGTATTAAATGAAAAAGAGAAACTTTCTCTAAATAAACACGCCCAGAGAAATGGTATAATTTGCATGCAAGAGCATGGTACATACTAAAAATCACACATTCTTCACTCAATGGGATAGCAAATATTTGTTGGAATCACGCTGGACTTGATACAACGTTTTTGAAAAAGATTCAACAGTCTATATTTTATGGATAATCACTAAAAGAGCTTCGTCTTATTAGTACGATATTATTCCATGAACATCTAAACATATGCTATCCAGAGAATCGCC
Organism: Ceriagrion tenellum; assembly: GCA_963169105.1. Lineage (NCBI taxonomy): Eukaryota > Metazoa > Arthropoda > Insecta > Odonata > Coenagrionidae > Ceriagrion > Ceriagrion tenellum. The sequence continues at coordinate 45,734,890 of OY720632.1, forward strand.
GGGGGTGTGTGTGACATGCAATTTTACGACAGCAGGCAACAATACGTTAACGGAGAGTCCCCGTGTTTCGCTGTTTTTGTTGTATTGACAAACCGGTGCGAGGGCTGGAGTTTCTGAGCCCATCACTTGAATATTGAATGCCTCTTGATTGGCCGCTTCCATCAGTTCCAGAGATAGGTTTTAGGTTTAAAATTATAAAATTATATCTATATATCTATATATATATATATATATATAAGGTATAAAATATATCAAATATTAACACCCTGAAACGTGTGCGATATGAAATATTCAAGTTAGGCTGGTGAGTGGCCTCCGAATCTTCAGGAGTCCCTCACAGAGTCCTATCACCAATATGGCACTCTTCGTGCGCTTTGCACATCGCAAATTAGTTTAGTTTTTCCTCCTTCCAGCTTCCTTTAGTATTTTTTTATTTAGTATATTATAACTTGAAATACAGGCTTCCACATTCTCAAGACGTACTCGAGATGTGGCTTAAACTAGAGCGAGTGACATCCAGTCGAGGGCATCAAGAGTCTGGGAGGAATAAAAGGCATAAATGTTATTCCCGAATTTTTTTGGGAGGCAATTCTTTTTCTTTACTTTTGATTCGGCATATTCCTTGACGATGATACCGTTTCTTCGGCAGTAGCAAGCGACGCACTGTTTTTGGTAGCTGTAAAGTGACGTCAGGGAAAGAGTTCGGACAAATGAGTTAACCCGGAGCCGCTGGGCCGGAGTGGCGGGGGCGGTTTTAAAAGGCTTTCGGGTCGACGTTTGCGCATTTGTTCGTCTCGCGAAAGTAGGCATACGTGCTGCGCCTCGATTGTTGCGACACCGGCGTCTTGTCTCCTCCTTTCTGCGAGGGCCAATGCGGCGGCGATGTGAACGGCGGCAACCGAGCGCTGTAGAAAGAGAGGAATCGCAGAGTAACCCCTCATCCTTCGGCTCCCCGTCCATCCAGCAACACTCAACCATCCTTGGCTAATTATGCATGACTTATACGATCGCGGGGTGAGGGACGGGGAGAGGGATAAAAAAAACTCTCTCTCCTTGCCGTGCCATCGTCGCGCAGTCCACGTGACGGAAACGGAGTCGAGGGTCAAAGTCGCGAAGCACGGGCGGAGTAGTGTAGATTACGAACTGGTGCGGCACGATAATGAGTGAGGGGGGCTCTGGTGGGAAAATATAAAAGTTTCCTCGCTCTTAACGACGCGTTGTTTACGACTATGAGGTAGAACGATTCACGTTTTTTTGCTTCACGAGGCCTCGTTTTCGGGTATTGGGGACAGTCTGACCACTGGTCAAGACTGCCAAAGAGTTTCGCGTTGAACCTCGGAATATTATTTAATTCGTAGCATGAACAGAATAGCAACACATTTCTTTCTTGGTCTCCCTTTACAATTCTTACGGTCGCCAGAGACTTTAAATACGAAACTAGAATATGAAATGACAACAGCTCACATGTTCGTAAATTCCCCGAGTGACGAGCACCTTCCAAATGCCTACAACTATTTTCAATTTTGTCATGAACCGATGAAAAACAAAATAAACCGTTTAAAGAAAGACACGACCTCATATATCAACCATTTTGTATGAGCAATAGGGGGCAACAATTATGCTAAGCGTTTCACATACATTTGAAATCGACAGATATCTACAGATAATAGTACTATATTCGAATCCCAGCGAAGAATAAAGTGACAGAAAACGGCACAGAGGAAAGGGCAGTTATTTATGCCTCTTTCACGATAAAAATTAACAATTGGTCGTTAAAGTTTTACAAATAAGACTATCCGGTACATCAGCTGTCACATTTTGGGCCCTACGCTGTAATATCTCTTGGAAGAGCCCATTTTCATTATAACCTCAATAAAAGCACGTCATTCTGGTAGACGCCACTTGCAAAACCGAAATACCTGTGTGATGAATAGAGAGACCTCTTCAGGATTAATCCAGTACGATTTATAGTTCGTGACACTTTTAGTAGTAACAAGTAAAGCACTCATACCATGTCTTGAACATGTCCTAATATATGGCCATGGGGTGGTCAATAGGGCGTCATTTAAATACTAAAGACTTGGCTCATGCAACGCGACATAATTCTTAGACGCTGAAAGTCACATACATTCTTGAAGCTTAATTGCCACGAAAATTTGACAGAAGAGGATGCAATCAAACCTGTGCGTAAATTGGCATTCTAAAGGGAAATAATCTGGCCATGTACTTCAAGTTCTTCCATCGTGACAACAGCGAAAATAACCTGATCTCTAACATCTACATCTACGTAATACCCTGCGAGCCACCACGAGGGTGTGTGGCAGGGGGTGAAGATCAGCAAACATGCACTATTGACATGCAACTAGGATATTTAACGGAGACATGCTAGATAATAGGGTCACATGCAGCTAGATGGTTAGTATCTACATAATAAGGAAGGGATTATTGGTTGTTATTACATGCATCATTCACTACAGACTACTCTAACTATATTTCACCTACCTATCCCTTTGCTACGCTGCCTATTGTTTTCTCTTATAGTTCGCGGGAAAAATGACATTTTTAATCTATCGGTACGACAATCTATCTCTCTAATCTTGTTAATATGATCAAACCTAGCATAATACGCAGGGCTTCTCAATGTATATCTAACGTCATCTGTGAACAACTCGGTTTCGAACTTACTTAAAAGGTTTAACCTATATTTTAACCTGCGTTCTGATAGTAATTCCCATCCTAGTTCTTCTATAAAACTCGTAACACTTATACAATTATCATAACGGCCTTTAACAAACCTGGCGGATCTGAACACTGAACGGGCAAGCCATCCAGAGTTTACCTATACCCTTAGCCTATCCCCCAGACACTAAGTGTGTTACGATAGTCATCTGATCTAATGTTGACTGGTTTTTAATGTTACACTTAGAAATTTCTACGAAGTTTAGAACACCTGCTCCATTTCTAAAGAGGAAATATGGCGCGAAAGAGAAAAATTGAACTATTCCGACTCGGCGGAGAGAATAACGGAAAATTTCGGTTCGACATCATTAATGACAAATTCACACCTCACATGAAAAGTGAGATAATCTCCAACAAGAGAGAACATCTACATCGTCTTTTTTCAACACATCGACTGATATATACCGTATCCGATATATACCGAGACAGACCGACGTACATTCACGCCAAAAAGCTCGGGCTCGAGTGAGTGTTTTTCGTGCGATTTCGTTCAATACTCGAAAAGAAGCTCTTCGATTCGGTGCGACCTTCGAGGAGAGATGCACTTATTTTTACAATCCTGTTCGACCTAAAAAAGGAAAGAATTCCATTTCTCACCACTGAGTCACTTTTAAGAGAGAGAGCCGTGAGGTAAACACAGTTTCTCGGAAGAAGATTCGATTCCGCGCATTCTCGATCGGGAGCTTGAGTAAGTCCCGGAGCTGTTACGAATGTTCCGCTCCTCGAACACTCGCTCGGTCGTGAGAGAGAGAGAGAGGAGACGACGAGGAAGGGCTCTCGGCGAGAAGGAACCCGACAGTGCGACAAAGCGGACCGTGGACATGATTCCGTCCACGTGCATTTAAATTCATCATCTTCTCCAACTCCGCGTCGCCGATTTTATTCGCCAATCAAGTCTTTTAGCGCACCCAACGATTGACCATCAAAGGATACGGCTGTAGATTCATTCGCTCAGGCGGTCCCGTCCGGAATGGCGAGAAGTGACGTCGGTCCATTTGACGGAGACACGCCGCCGCCTGCCCTCCGAGTACCATAAACAAAAACACGCGTCTTTTCAGTTCCGATACGCGGCTAGAGGGATGAAGACATCGGATGCCAAAGGTTGCGGATTGTTTCGTTTCTCTCACCCCTCCCCCACCCTCTCCCCCTCCGCCCCTTTGGACCATCGGCCATCGGGACGGAATAAGCTCCCCGTGTCTCCGCTGATTACGCTCCCAAGAAAGGGCGGACGCCGTGATGAATGATGAACCGAACGAGATCCCTCTTCCGAGAATGAGCCAACGTACACAAACACACATTCCACAACAGGAGGAGCGCGTGAAATTACTTAGCGAAATGGTCGGTGAGAGCGTTGCAGATGTAGTGAGAGTCCAGTCGAGTGGATGGCTGATGAGAAGTGAAAGAGTGGGCCCAAAGAAAAGGAAAAACAACAGCGTGATAATCAAAACCAGGGTGGCTACTGATATCCAACTTTTAAATTCCCTGATTTTTCCCTGACTTTTCCCTGATGGAGTTACCAATTTCCCTGACCAATCGCAAAATGGTCACATATAATTTGAATACTTTTTCTGCTGAATTAAATATTCTACAACAGCTTTATATTTCTAAAATTTCTTATCATCGTCTCGTACTCTAGGAACTGCAAGAATGTATTCACTACCAGCTACCTCTCGACCTGAGCCTCTCTCTCGGAAGTTAACAAAAAACGCGCGGGAAAATTTTCCGAACAACATAGCCTCGGATTTCTTGTGCTGAGCGTAATACACTGTGATCATGAATTTCAATACTACTGGGTAAATATCACAATGAGGATATACAAAAAGGATACATTGCACGTCTGATTCACAACTAAATGTCTAAGATTCACAACTAATAAGATTGACGACTGAATATTTCACGAATTGATGGGGATTATTCCATGCACGTCCGCGACGGACTTCATTTGGTAAATCTGGAAAAAAAGGGCGGGAAAGACTATCTGATGAACGTAATGATAGAAAAATCAAGAGGATTCATATCCCAGTTTCACCCTGACTGTTACGACAATTCCCTGACATTACCAGAAATTCCAAATTCCCTGACAATCCCAGGTTACCCGGTTTTCCCTGACGATCGCCACCCAGCAAACTGATTGGCCAAAGGTTGGCAAAAACGAAAGACGTCACAGAATAGCTATAGATAAACTCAAAATGCTAATAAAAAATAAAACTGAAATGATAAAGAATAAAAAGTTTAGCAAGTGCATTGAAGTAAATGTAAATATCCATTATCATGATGTAGATGTAGAAGTGAACACTTCGTACTTTTATATTTCTCCACACCCCCACGACACTCAATTAACAAATAAACATTCACCAAACCTTGGTACCTGACGAAGTACATCTACATACATCTACATGGGAATCGCTATCACAGCGTAGATTAAATTATAGGCTTAACCTCCTAACTAAATTTCAGGAAAATCATTTCTCTGACGACGTAAAAAACATACTATTGACCCCCTCGTACTACGGCAGATTAGATCGCGCCAATAAAATTAGAGAGTTAGATTGTAGAACATATGGGTATAAAATGTTATTTTTTTCCGTGTACCGTTCGGGACCATTACAGCTGTGATCGTCGTCATGAATAGTTCGAGTAATGACAATAGGCAGGCAGTAAATCTTTCTCATTATATTCTCTACTCTCTTATTTATGCATGATATTTTGAATATGTAGTAGTAGTCTTTGTTTCCCTTGCATGTTGGAACAATTGACGATAGAATGTTTGTTGGCTATTAGATTTTTACTTAGCGCTTTGCATATGTGGTACGCGGGTTTTAATGTAATTTCGGTGTTCTACCGTATCATTCATGCATGCCTGGTGTGGAAGCACCCCCTGCCACACACCCATTGGGTGGCTCGCAGGGTATGACGTAGATGTAGATGTACATATTAACCTGCAAGCCACCTCATGGGTGTTTGGTAAGGGTAGACCTATCACCAACATGCACTACAAGGTAAAAATTAACTTTCACCAACATGCACAATTCTATAGGCAGGCTACAAATGATACAGAAACCATAAACTAAATCTATAATGCAACCACATAAACGTGATACAAGAGTCATTTTTATTTTTTTATTGGTGCGGACCGTTTCGGTCCGCACCAATATTTTGTGGAATGCAATGTGGAATCTAAGATTTTACAAACACGGCCACGAAATGTGGTGTATAATGAATTTAGTAAAGCTGTTAAAGGCGTAGTATACAAAGTTTAAAAAATACGTTAAAAAAGTACAATGTTTCCACATAATTATGGGTACTAATGTCAAATACTTCTACCGACGAGGTTAAGTTAAGAAGTTAATGAATTTTGTGAATCATACAAAAATACCAGGCAGGTTATTGTTTCATTTCTTCTATCAATTTCTTCTCCCCTGTGACTCTTATAATAGTGCCATAAATTAAACCCAAAAAAGACAGCACTTCAACACGATTACCGAGACCGGGTGACCTAATTTTGACGAAATGGAAAGACGCCACAAAAAATATCAACCACATAAATCTCTAAACCACAATAAAAGATAATGCAAGGATACGCATAGCAAATGCGCGGACGCAAGGTATATTGCGATACAAAAACAAACTCTGGACCGAGAAGTGATGCACGGTGGTATTGAGTTCGGTTTCGTTGATGAATGACAGACGTGACGGAGTAGGGGAAAAAACTGGCAAAACCTGCGCGCGATAATTCAGACCGGTTCGCAAGCAGGTGACGAAAACGAGTGACACCACGCATTATACATCAATAGCCGATTGATGAAAAAAAATAAAGAAAAATATCAAAAATATCAATTTGGCGAATGCGCTACCTCAAAATTTATCTCGCAAATCGAAAACAAAATAGAAGTCTGATACAATTATACGATTTCTTCTCTAGTACGATTACCACACTTTCATTACTCGAGAAGCTTCTCGGGACGTGTCTGAAGACTGTACAACAGACGTTGCTCTTGCCGAGGTACATTGACTTGGCTGCAAAAAACGCATTCCACCTTTCACATTTTAGATTTCAGTTTTTTTTCTGCAAAGGAAGTCAGTCGGAGGAGCGGTAGCGAGAGTGACGCAACGGTGATCAGCTGTTGAAGAAGCCGCATCGGCGGCGAGGGAGGGAAGTGGAAAAAGATCGTCAACACCATCTCTCGCCGAGGGAAAACTTCGTCTTGGGAAATGCTTTTTTGTTTGATTGGCCCTGATACTGTGCCTTCACCAGACCAACCGACCTCAGAGACCATTTCTTCAGAGGCGAAATGTGGTTGAGAGGAGTGAAATATGAGGAAGTACAAAGGTTAAAAAGTATACAGGCCGCTGTTTGATTTAGAAACCCTATTAACTGATTGCCCAAAGGAGAATTTTATGGTTCCAAAAGTTCCCTTAGCTGTTCCCATGCACAGTAAAGGTGCCATTTCACTCATTAGTTAAAAAAAAATAAAGGTGCCCTTATTAGTTTTACGAGAGAAGAGGTCGTTCTGCCGACCACTTATCATCTTGGAACCATGTTCTTCGTTGAAAATCGAGACATTTTAAGGTTAAGTAGCTTATGGTGTGCTCCATAAAGGATTTAAACTGCATGGGCGCCAGAGATCTCATTTTTTCGTTCGGCCGCCGCCGAATGTCTTGGGTCAAACGGCAAGGGAGAGAGAGAAAGAGTGCGCGAAGGTGTTTTCTTTTTTTATGAGGTAGGTGGAAAGAACAAGGTGGAAGGGGAGTGAAGGGGAGGGAAAGAGGAGGTGGGAGCGGAGGAGGAGGAGGAGGAGAAAGGAGAAGAAGGTGCGTAAGGGGAAGGGGAAGGAGGAGGAGGAGGGGAGGTAGAGAGAGAGAGAGAACACGAGGAGTGTGGAGGAGACCGGATGACGTATGGTTAAATAAATGGGGACTTGCAGCACATGGTAACAAGGTTGCCTATTGTCACGCCTAGGGGGTCAATTACGTCGAAGCAGAGGGTCCGACGTATCGCGGTCCCCCGCCAAATGCACGTGGGCGGACCAATTTTCTCTCCGAAACCCGAACCAATCGACTGATAAGCCAATATCCACGATAGGTGTGTATTAACACTCCCCTCCCAACCCATCCCCATGGTCGTCGCACCCAACACCACCACAACAACAACCACAGGGGATGGGGTGGGTGGAAGTGTTGCCAACTCGACAAATTTTTGACGAGGTCGCCTTTCAACCACACCGCGGTGCGAATAAACGCGCAGAAAACGAGATATCCGGAACGGGATTGGCACGTTCCGTCGATTTGAGGGACTTGAACGACCGACAGGACGGGATGGGGTGGGGAAAGGAGGGGAGGGGAATTACATGGAAGGGAGGAGTAAGGTGTGGGGGGGAGAGAAGAGAAAAGGAGGGAAGTATGCAAATTCTGGGACAGAATGACGTTTTCAAATAGAATCAGAAATGAAATGAATCGGAGCTTGAAGGGCATGGGCGGTTTTTCGCGGAAACTCTCGAGGGGCCCAGGACGGACGCCTCAACCGGGAATGTTGTGGGTGTCGCGCATAACCAAAACAGTCTCGAGTCGGTGGCATAATTCACGTGGGAAGACGTAAATCCCGGAGGAAAGAAGAACCTACGGCAAACGTAAAGAGGATTTAGGTACTCACGTCATTGGAGATTCTGATGACGGCATGCAGGGTCGACCAGCAAACAAGAAGACAACAATCCGACGAAGACTACAATCGAAGGCGTTGATGTGCCGCAGGATCAAGCGGTTTAGGGCCCACTTAAATTTCAATCGATGCTGTTCATCACGTTTTTCAACAGGTAAAAAAAAACAAAACAAACAACACGAGGCGAACAACACAACGGACGTAGGTGGGGCAATAGATTTTCAGTAACGTACAAGGCACTGGGCGAGATAAATCTCCGAGGGCGCCGACCACCGCCGCACAATACCTCTCCCAAACTTCTCTATGTAACTACTTTGTAAACTTTTTTTGTTTTATCTCTCTCCTGGCGAAATGGTGACTTACTTCTGGCTTTATTTTTTGGACTTGCGCGCCGTGGCAATGACGGACTGTCCGCACTTCCCGCGACTTTCCCCTTCGCGGGAAGAGAGGAGATTCTCTTTTTACGCCTTGCTTTCTCTCGTTCTTTTTTCTCCCTTTTATTTCTTCGATTCAGCTCCCTCTGACAAGGAGAGGTCTCATAAGGGTAGTCACAGCACGACACTTTTTCCCACCTTCTTTTTGTTAATAAACGATATTCACACAGTCCAGAAGATGGGGAAGCGGGGAACGGTCTCGACCGAGTGGTCACGGCACGACACTTCTGCCTCGGTCTCCTCTCTTTCCTTTCATCGATGTTCACACAGTCTAGCAGGAAGTTTCGCTCAAGCGCGCGCGCCCACTGTCACAGGCAGACGAGGAGTCGAGGATGGAACAGACGTTTCACTGCAAACCGGCCAGCTCCTCTCGCAGAGAGAGTGAGAGGCGAACTGTTTGAGAAGAGATCTCTGTCCTCCTCTCTTCCCCCCTCTCTGCTTCTCTCTCTATCTATTCTCTCTCTCTCTCTTTCCTCCCCCCTTTGGGCTTCTCCCGTAAAGGATCTGTTGCTCGACTGGTGAGTTGAAGCGGAGGAGCGGGCGTCTTGCCTGCTGCGTGCGGAGAGCCGAGGGCCCGTGTGTTTGGATGTGACGCCGCGAGGTGGTGTGCGTGCCCGTGCTTTGGACGGAACAGACTTTGAAGGGAGAAGGTTTCTGTATGCTGGTGTGCGTGCGGGGGAAAAGAGGGGGGAGTCGGTCTTAACACATACACGCCGGGAGGGGAGGCAGGCACGGGTTGAAAGGAGGGAGGTTGGGTGCCCCCTTTGGTGCGTCCGGGAGAAGTCTAGCACCACTCCCAGAGGAGTGGTATGGGGTCCGACCGGAGTGAAGGGGGAGGGTGGGGGGGATTTACCAAGAGGGCCCACAGCGAGGAGGACCTGACCAATGGAGCGGCAGTCTTTCTCTCCCGTGCCGGGAGGAGGTGGAATGAGCACGGGAGGGGAAGTGTCGGGAGGCACGAGTGAGGCTGCTAAGGAGCAGGGAGAACGAAGGGACGGGGGGATTGAGAGAAGGAGCTATAGAGAGAGGAGAGAGAGAATATTACAAGGAAGAGGGGAAGGGAGAGAGTCTTTCTGAAGAGGGGCGGCGGGGGAAAGAAGGAAAAGTCTGGGAGAGGGAGATGGAAACCCGTGCGACTGCAACGCTACCACACGGTGCGATCGCGAAGGACGACGCCTATTGAGTCACGGGTGGGCGCGTCGTTGAGTCGTCCGTGCCAAAGGACTTTCCCTTTCGACCCCTGCCTTCCATCCATCGCACGCCTCCTTGGTCGGGGGTATTGGAGGAGTGAGCGATCAGGGGCTCGAAGGCGGATCCCCTGGAGATGAGACCAGCGGGACACCCGGCCACCTGCGCTCCGCGGGGAGGAAACCAATGAGTCCTACGGAGTAAGTCCGCCGACCCCAAGTTCTAAAAAGTTTCAAATTGAAAATTTTGCATTCCGCAGTAAATATCTCTCGTTCCAGCAAGTACCGCCAAGTTTTCGTTTCGAATCTTAGCACCGACGGCGGAATTCCACGAAGTTACGATATCAAAAATCACCTGTTAATCCCGAGGGGATCTTACCTTTTTGCAATTTGGCCATGGGGATGACCTCTTTGCAAGGCCATCACACATGTTCAGCAGATAACAAGATTGTTAGAAACGGTAGATTCTCGAAGCATCGAGTGTAGTGAAAAAAAGAGATAACTCAGCCATTTAGGAAAACTGGTTTATTTAACAAAATATAGCGAAAGCACCTGATACACGTCCCCTGTGTCTACGCGGGCCAACGTCTGCTACAGCGATATTGCAAGTAGAGGTATTACATGGTCAGGTATCAAAATAATCATACAGAATTAGATGTCCAAGGCGAGCGAATACTTCAGGAGACAATCGAATAGGTAACCTTCAGCTTGTTATCACTCATGGTGCTCCATTTAACTTAAAGAGCTCCATCTAACAAGGCTGTCGCCGGGAAGCGCAAGGAAGGAGGTTTGCACTCAAGAAAACTGCTGCATACTATTTTATTCCATTCAAAATACTTTCACTTTCGGATCCCTTCGAATGAACAATTGAACACTGCACACCTATTATCTCCTTTTCCGAAGAGGGGACGGTGAGAAGAACGCGACGAGGTTCGGAATATGCCCCCCTCAAGTAGAGGTCAGCAGGACAACCCACTGCCTGAGCCCCACTAGGAGTTAACCCCTCAGCTGGATTCAGAGGAAGGTGAAAGTAAGAAGCGGGTAGAGCATCACAGATCTTCGGGGGCATCTTATCTTTGAACAAAATTTTTCATTTCACTCCAGACGATTAAAAGTTTTACTACACAAGACAAATGTGTCGAAATTGTGTCAGCCCCCATTGGGGATAGCGAAAGGTCCCCTAATAACCGTAGGCATGCCCCTATGGTAAAAGATTCAAGAGAACTTCGCCACAATCATGGCATGATCGTTTGTGAATGTCCAAATGTTTTTAATACTCGGGACGTCTCTATGAAGAAACAAATCAGGGAAATAAATGGCCAAGCTAACAGAAATATTGAAAATTTTGGTATATTTTAAAGAATACGACAGAAATGCGACGAGCCCTGTTCAAGCTCAGTAGCTACGGTCGACCTGACATACTCCGCTAGCATCGGGGATCCTTACGAGGTAGGCTCTTAACTTACCCTAAAGGCCTGATTACACGATACATTAACCCGTACGTGTTCATGTACAAGTTCATGAACGAATGCATGAACCAAATAGAACAGGTTCTATTTCCCTGTTCACGCGTTCATGCATTCGTACAAGTTGGTGTGGTTACACGATGAATTTTCGCGTTCATTCACGCGTTCATGCATTCGAACATTCACTCGTACGGGTTAATGTATCGTGTAACCAGGGCTTAAGTCCCTGTCATCAGTTCCCTCCTATTGTTGAACGTTTCTTTCGTTAGCGCAGTTCTCCTCCTCCTGTCTTTGCGACCACGCCCATTTCCTTCTAGCGCACAACCCATTTAATTTATCCCTTCTACTTACTCCAGTTTGTGTTCCCCCCGTTTTAATGGCCAGACTAGCTTCTATTGTGCGGGAGCATTTCTTAACTTTTGTTTTCTTGTGATTTATCTTCATTCTGTATTCAGTTTCTCACACTGCTTCACTAATGCATCAACTAACGCTTGCAATCCCTTCGAAGACCGACTTAACAACGCTTGGTTGTCCGCAAGCCTAACCGACTTTATCTGCTGGACTCCCACTTTGATTCCCGCATCTGGCTCTTCTCATGCGTCTCTTACCGTTTCCTCGGCCATGGATGTTAAAAAGCAGAGGCGAATACGGGCAAGCCTGCCTCACCCCACGACCAGTTTTCCCAATTTACTCCGTCAAGAGCCTTTTCAGAATCAAAAAAGCAAGCAGAAACATACAGATTATACTGAACGTATCTTTCTGTAAGTATCAATACTGCAATCGCGTCCCGAGTAGCCCTCACTTCCGGAACCTGAACTGGTCAGTGGCCAGTAGTGGACAGTCAGATCTTTTTCTCCGAGGCAAGCTAAAATGCATATTATGCCGCCAATCGCCTAGCTTTTCAAAGAAAATTAAAGCTCTTCCCCACAAGGTATTTGAAGCCTCGTGGAAATGAAATCACTTATTTCACCCTATCATTCGTATTAACAAAGATAGAAAAGTGATTTTTCTTGAATGAATTGACAAGTAAATGTACTAGAAGTATAAACATGACTAACATTATGATATCTGTGAAATTTAAAGTCTATCTTAAATGTATTGCTTTTAAAGGATGAAATATCTATAAACATCAGAGAGCCAAATAGAAAATAAAATATGAATTTTTACCATTGATGATAGCAGAATAAGACCGATACATATCTTATGCACCACAGTAAAGAGTTTAAAATCTCCGCAATCAATATCAGTCATTGATATTCGGTGTTTTTATGCTGACTACAGACTGTTTCAGACAAAGTGTTTGCGTTGCCATAACTCAATAACTAAGAAGTTGCGACCCCATGTTGATGGGACAAAAAATCTTAAAACACCTTCCCTGCCTCTTCTAGAAGTTTCGCGTCTTTCTCCTGAAACACTCAGTACAATCCGCAGTCTCGTGCGAAAAAATTACTCGCTTCAAGTTGTGACTGGCAATTGAAAGATTCGGGTTCGAAATATACATTTTGGATGGGCTTACCTTTGCCATTCCTAACAGTAACTTTAATGTGGTATCATCACGGGAACTACTTTTCGTCTGGTTCTTACACTTCGACCGACCTAGCATGGGTGGCCCTACTAGGAGCGATTGTTAATTGCTCCTTTCAGTCGAGCTCTAGGGGTCATTGGAACGCGCAATTCCTTCCACCGCGTCAAGGTTCTCGTCCAAGGGAAGATTCTATCGTAATTCCTTAGTCTATAGCCATTAATGATTTACTTCATGTATTCCATCCTTCGTCTTCCTCGGCAACTCTTCCCACTCGCTGTACCTCCAAATATCGTTTACAGGGAGTTGTTACGTCTCATAATGTTACCAATAAGTTCGTATTTCCGAATTTCGAGTTTTTAAGCATCTATTCTCCCCAACTCTTCACAAATCATTTCGATTGTTTCCTTCCATACGATATCCATAATTCTTCAAGTTCGCATCTTCATTGTACGGACGTAAATTGATAACGAAAGGAAATGTAGACGGAATGAAATCACAAATTTTTACTTTTTGGTGCGATGAACCTCCCTTTTTAATTCTTAACTTCAACGACTCTCCTCTCTCGGGTTGGATAAGCAAGCGATCTGGATCGAAGTCGGACCCCTGATGCGGAGGCCAGCACGACAAGCGACCACCTGTGCACCACAAGGAGTTGACAAGCGAGTCGGATGCTGGGGATGAATAAGGAACCGTATTGAGAAGACCACTCGTTGCTCATCATTTTACAAAAAAAAAACTCTGTGCACCTCTCTGTCAGTTCGTCATCAATAACCTCCATAAAGCGAACCGAACCGATGTGCTCCAACGTCCATCTCAAGCAACCAATTGGAGATGGAGGTTGGAGCACATCGTATTTCTATATTCTCATGTTTTATATACCTCTTCCTGTGCTCCAACGTCCATCTGCAATCGGTTGATTGAGATGGACGTTGGAGCACAGGAAGAGGTATATACACACATGAGAATATCACTCATTACAGTTTTATTTATCACTTCGGATTTTCCCTTTCGAACCTCTATTGAAAAAAAAATTTTCTTCCTTCTCTTTACAAAGGAGCGGGTTGAGGATGGAGCGCGCCAGCGCGCCGAAGCAAGAAGTCAGACCCCCTAAGAGAAGGCCAGCACCAGGAGGACACCTGGCCAACCGTGCACCACCAGCAATTTATCCGCGAGTCGAATGCTAAGGATGGTCAGAGGAAGAAGAGGAAGCGTGCCATTCACCGTCGAATCTTGGGACATCACATAATTTCTCTTTCAATACAAATGAACGACCTTTTACCGAAAGAAACCAAACAATTCATCTCCACAAGTGCGTCGAGCGTAAATTACTATGACAGCAAAGAATTACAACGAAAAGAGCATGAAATGAGGCATAAACAGGAGAACGTCACTAATCATTATTAAGAGGATTCGAATAAAAATTCGTAGATGATATTAGGGAGGCTATCGACGACTGAGGTCAATTGTGTCTTAGAAATTGAATGATCATGAGAAAAAAGGCCACAACATTTATTTGACGATTCCTGAGCACTAAAAAACGGATCTTTCTTCGTGTAACGCCCATTGGCTTTGTCTTGCCTAAGTTTTTCATTTGTACATGTCTGAAATGCAGCGTGGTTGCAAAGATATGCAATTAATGTAATCGACGAAATATGACGATAGAAAAAATTTTAATTGGATGAATTTTTTAATTGTTAGCGTCTGTTGTAGAATGTACTGGCTTAATACCCTATCTTGCACTTTCTGATTTATACACATCGTATTGACAAAAGATGAGTAACGGCATTCATTCGTGTTTTTACAGGAAAAAAAGACCGTGGAAAAAACGTTTTTGCGCCTTTTATTTCATTCAAATGGACAACGATTGAGATGAAACAAGGTACAAGAACATTGTCTCATATTTCTAAGGCTAAAATAATATAAAGCGATAGGCCTAACTTAAGCCACGCATAAAATAATTTTCACCATTTCCAGCAAGATAATGGTTTGGAAAGAGTGAAATTAATATATTAAATATTAATATTAACTGTCAGCACTCAGTCGATTCAGGGATGAAAGATCGAGCGCTTAAATATTTTATTCGCGCTAAAGATAGTGAGGCATAACATTAGAAATGAATAATCGTCTATGAATCGAATAATTTTTATCAGATATTTTTCATGTTATCATGAAATAACAAATATTTTATTTACGGTCACTGTATCCTTAAACGATGGTGGTAGTTAGGTAACCCATGGCTAGTATTTGCTTTGCGATGTGCTAAAACATTCCGAAAGTATAGATGGCACCTTGAGGTGAGATCATGTCACTCCCTCAACTTAGCGCGCTGGCAGCGCAAATATTAGCATCACTCTCACTGTCACCATGTGTATGATCTCAAGGATCATGTCTCCTTGCTTTCTTCGCCTTCTCTCACTCGAAGAAGTCGACGTAACTTGGTTGTCGCAATGAGGACGAAACCTTTGAGAGATTCTTGTCTGCGGTGTTCCAAGAGAGATATTCCGGTCAGAAAACTTGAACATCGGTATGGATGATTTACAATGGACGACCGGTAGAGTATTGTAAAACTTCAAAATGCCATTAATTTTCACGAAAAAAATAAGATTTATGTCGACTACGCTGCGAATGAAGAATTGAAGTCAGCAAACTGAACTTATAGGCTGTTATCAATCAAATCCTTTTATTAATAATGAGCAAAATTATTGACATGGTGAAAGTGATCGGTGAAAATTATTAATTGATTAATTTGCACAATAATATGATAATTTATGCATATTATATGAAGAACTGGAATGCCGAGGGAGCGAAAACGTTCTTGACGGCTACTTCAGATTCTGCTCACGGAGGAGTTTTACAACTTAGGGCATATTTTTTATTTCCAGCCCAAGACGTTAATGGTGATAAGGTGTCATCAACGGAGATCCTCAGAAAATTCATTTCACTGAAATGCTATAGATTATGAATGCTGTTGTGATTGCAAAAAGAATATTTCGACGTTTCATCGAAATGTGCGCCGAGTAAAGTCGCATACATAGCTGAATAATTCTGGATCCTCGGATGATTTATTGTCATTATTTTTTATTATTTTGTGATGAATTGGCCTCTGTCTTCTCATTCCTAATATTTTATAAAGTTATTCTGACAGCAGTGGGCTCATCGATGACTAAAACTTCGAAATTGAACTTCGAAGCCACTGCTTTAAAGCCTGTAAGTACACACGATTCATGTACTGATGCAAAAAGTTACTTAACTTAATGCTACTTCAAAGTTGCATCAAGTAAACATATTCGCTTGCGCGATTGTCTCAGTATATGTCCATAAGATAGCCCCCGTACAAATCTGTGCTCTTGAATATGTTCAAACATCAACTCCCACGAGTACATAAACCGCTTTTCACAATTGTGACACAAAGTACACAATCGTGTACACAAAGGCACAAGCCTTCGGAATCGCTGACCATTCTTGCATAATCGGTAAGCCTTTCCCCACGAAAGTATTACTTCAAAGATAGCTGCTATCTGCAGACGAGGATGCGATTGTTATAAATTATCTCATTGATAATAGTGGAACTGTTCTGACCCACAAGTAGTCTACTTACCTATTACTAGTCGTCGGCGAAATCTCGCTGCTTCGAATAAGTCCCAGAGGCTGCCAGCCATTCCCATAATTCCAACGTCTCCTCATCAAAGGTCCAAGATCTTATTGAAGTCATCCAGGTCGACGCGTCATCCTCTTCCACAATGTTTCTTCCAAATTGTTGCACTGTCGAAATGATTAAGGACTATGAGAGCACAGCAGTGATATGTTAGTAAGCCATGGAGCGTCGAATTACCAAATCAAAGAGAAAACAGCCAAACACTCGAGATCAAAGAATAAATTGTAGGGCAATTATTACCATAAGTCATTGAATTTCTATGTGAGCATCGAAGTGCGCTGCTTCATACACAGAAAATAATACTGAGACCAAAGCACTTAAGTGACTACCATAAATACCACCTGTAATGCAGACTGAAAATTTTCCAATAAGAATTTGTAAAATGAAGCCAACAAAGGTCGAGCGATGACACGAAAAAGTGATTTAGTGAAAAGCTCGAAGCTTTTCTTTTGAAGCTTTCCTGTTAGCTAGCATTACAGTTCGATTATCCCGATTCACCACGATTTTTCGAGAGAATGAAAAGAAGTAATCCGTTATATATCGAGAATCCTAATAATAATCTCCCATCAATTAGACGCCGCACAAGGACGCTGAAAAGCCTTACCACTGTGACAGAACGAGGACAGTAAAGGTCATGTGAGATGAAAACAATTCAGAGGCGAGAAAATTACTGGAATATATAATCAGTTTAAAAAAGGGCCCTTGGACCATCTTTCCTGGAGTAAAATTCGAAAAAATTAGACAAGCACGTAAAAACATCACTCTGAAGCTGACTTATTTTACTTAAAATAGAAAACAGCAAAATTTAAAAGAAATAGAACATGGATTGATTGGATAATACCCGACATTAAGGCTCCGAAAGGGTTTCGAGCCCACAGGAAACCGAAATAGCATTCCTTTCAACAACAATAAAGCTTGTCGAAATAATCGCGGTCGATTATCTTTAAAAACGACAAAACAATGACCATCGTCTTCTAAATCAGCTTATAAAGCAGTAAATGTCACTTCTATAAATATTCGCACGCTAAATAGTAAAGTCGCCTCTAGGGGAAAAATTTGTAACTTTATAGTTAAAATTATTTTCTAATAACCATCACAAAAAGGCCTCCACCAGTAAATGGCTGACCAATAATATCGAAGATTGAAACATCTGACGATGGTTGTGGGAAAGGTTAAATACTTAGCATGTAGCAAGGCCGTCCACGGAATTTCAGACAGGAATTAATCGCTGACCCAGGGTCATAGGAGGCTTAATCTTGGATGCATATGTTAAAATAATTTATCAATCAAGAGAAAAGCATTGAACGAACTTCCAGATATGAATTAAATAATGTGTATCAGGCGATATCTTGTGGAAATGGCGTACAGATGCCATGTTCTTATAATAAAAGTTTTTGTTCACTTTCCACAGAAATTTTATTTCACCGTTTCACCTATAAAATTTCTGTGGAAAGTGAACACAAACGTTTATTGTGAGAACATGGCATCTTCAAGATATGAGGTGACAAAGTCTCGTACTTTGAAATCGTTCCAAGGATGACTACGTTATTTGACAGTCTCGAATGTCTTTTTCATCGTACGAATCGAAACTAACTAGCAGCGGATCGTGTCTGCCTCAGTTAGTAATGATAATAATTGGGACTGTTGTTTCGGAATTCGTCATCTGACTATTCTTCCGTGAATGTATCTTTTTATACATATTAAGTTTGGGCTGTCCTGCCCTGTTAAATGCTTAACACCTTTTTCGGTCGCTTAAATCTTTCTTCACAATTACTGTCTTGCATTTAGTTTAGCTGCGTATAGCGCGTTGTTTGTATTTTCCTCCAATTCCTAATTGTACTTCACCGCTTGTTGTTTTATCATGGAAAGGGTGTTATTTACACTCGCTTCTTTATATACTTCTACATTCTTTATCCATTCTCCTCTATTAACGAGCTGTTATATTGATCGGGTCCAATTGACTGGCGTAATGCAGCCTGTAGCTCCTCCGTATGAACATCTCGTTTGTGGTACCCAGTACTGACAATTGACCTTGTAGGTAAGAGCAAATCCAAAACTAACTTATTGCATGAATATTATTCATATACATATTTCATGAATATAAATTCAACACTGGATCATAACCACTTCGTGACACTTAGTATTTCAAAAGAGATATCACGTTCCAAATTTAATATACTGACCGAGAAAGAATATATTCAACAAGACTAGGATCCAAGCATAAGCAGATGCTTTTTTTTACACCTAAATCCTCGCTTTATGGTTTCCATATTGGCTAACTCCGCTGAATTTACCATTTAGCTGTTTCCTGCAGTTTGAATTTTAATTACCAGCTGTCACAGATCCTTGAGCCACATAGAAAGATTCTCAGAGGTTTAAAATATGAGGCAGGAGTTATTAAGAGCATCTTCAAAATCTTAATGTGATTTGGACGAAGAGTGTACGGTATAATTTAGTAACCATCTTCCCGTAAACACTCGAGGTGAAAAACAACACATTTTGATAAAATCCAATTTTCCTTAAAAGTGAGAGTACCATCAGCGCCTGATCTTCTTTTAGAAGCTGAAGTGCTGAATTCTTCCTCCTCGCTCTAAATGCTTGTTCCGTTGATGATTCTTTTAACGTGCCTCCATTTGATTTTTTGTGGGATATTAACAAAGAAAATTGCTTTTGAAAATCAAAAACAGCAACCGAGACTCACGATTGTAGTAACTAATGAAAATAAAATCAAACGAGTAAAACTTCGCTACAAGGGGTTGATATCTTCGTAATAAAATTGGCACGCTCGTCATGGAATGCGATGTAACGCACATATTCCCATGGAAAAGGCGAGTGATACCTGACGGATACAACGATGTCCAATAAATCGGCCGCTGCATATTAAGACGAATGGATTCGGCTTTATTTCCGAAGCGCCGGAGAAATTGAAAAAAAAATTGCCATCAAGAACGAGTCCAGACACAAGGAGAAGATAACCGGGAGGTAACCGGGAAAAAGGTTTGGGTTAATATATTTCAGTTGGGCAAATAGGGACGCTACTTTCTTTTTTTTTAACCTCATATGCAACGAAGGTGTTCGTAATTTCAGTTTGATCATTGCAAAACTTCCCGACCGCTCCCAAATTATGTCAGAGGGACTTCTTCTTCACTCAAGGCAAATAGCATGAGTTGTTGGCCAGCTTATGGGTTAACTCAGTATCCATGACGAATTATCGGTAATCCATATCCATACCGAATTATCGATAATAACGAATATTCACACCGAAAAAAATCAATCGCTCAGTCTTCCTGGTTTTTTTAATACCTTTCCTCGGGTCAATCATGTTCTCATAATCTGAGAACCGCAGTCTGCACGTTTTATAGCTCTGCCCCACAAAAACTCACTGCGGCCGTCGATTGGTTGCCGAAAGGTTTCCTCACTGGGCTACCTAACCCAAGGAGAAAATACCATATGAAATCGCAAAACAATGAGGAGTTTTAATCATGTAAACATTAAAATTAAACAATATGTATACGACTATGACGATCCCGAGGAATGAATAACAACGGCAGATTCGGGCAAATTCTTGTAAAAATATTGTTCGAGTAGATTCTTAAATGAAGCGGGTGGATTTAGAGACCTCATTTAAATATGGAATATCATTTTTTCGTGGCTCATAAGCCAGATATGGAATAAATTACCATGTAGCCTGAAGGAGAATGTTCCATTTTCGATTTTTTCGTCAAAGGAAAATTGTTTTAAATCATATGTAAAGATGACTAGCGGAGGGAAACTTATGTTTTCGTCATTTGTATATTAAAGTGTGACGATGAAGTAAGTCATGCATGTGGCACAGAATTACAGCTCTAGTATAAGTACAGCTCTAGTTTATATTAGGAAGAAATATAAGCCGAGAAAAAATTATGAAATAGATAGAACTCTGATTTTATAAAAAAAAAAATAAATAAATTGGAGTATGCCATTGGACTCTACGGAGAGGAACCTCGAAAGCAGTGAACAGAGAGGTCAATGGAAGAAGAAAAGGAATACTGAATGCCCACAATATGGGCGTAGTATTTCATGAATGCTGTGGTAAAGAGGCAAGGCAGAGAAATAAAGAATTAAAAGCAGATAATGATAATAGCTAACAATCGAATTAGGTAGTATAAAAAACTATGAGAACTAGGAAGAAACTTTATCACATAGTTATTGGCATTTGACAATATAAATAATCTGAACCGCTATATATTTATCTGTACTTTTAGTGTAACATTCAAATAGAAAATTCGCTGAACATTTTTTTTCAATAGTATTCTACCGGTTATGATAGATTTTTTTTTAATGTCAGAGAATCTCCTCCCGATTTTTTACACACTCAGGGGCCTACCTCGCTCTAGTATATTCTTTTTCTTCTCAGCATACGATCTACCCTTCCTCATCCTGTCCATGAAACCTATTCTCTTTCTTCCCCTTCCCCGCTTGCCCAACATCCTTCCCTCTATCACATTCTTGAGCAAACCAATCTCTGTACATCCTCCAGCCATCTACTCTGCCGATCTCGAATTTCATTATGTCCGTTTTCTTCTAGCGTACTACCTAAGTAATTAAAATGCTCTACCTGCTCGAGTTTGTGTCCTCCGAATTTAATGACCAGCCTCGCTTTCTTTGGATAAAGGTTTCTCGGTTTTTCCACCGGGTGAGCAGGTCCATGGAGCCCAACGTTTCGGAGAACGACTTGTCCTCCATCATTAGGGGGGTATCAGCTTCCGAATGAGCTGAAGCTGATACCCCCCTGATGATGGAGGACAAGTCGTTCTCCGAAACGTTGGGCCCCATGGACCTGCTCACCCGGTGGAAAACCCGAGAAACCTTTATCCATCAGATACGCCGGGAAAGCCTGAGATCCTTCCTCGCTTTCTTTGTTCTAGAGAATCTCATTAATTTTATTTATTGGTCACTAAGAATGTGGTATTTTTAGAATAAAAAACAGCCTGCAATGTGCATTCCTCAAAATATGGAAGTGGGGAGGGTACAATAAAATTATGGACTTACAGACAAAGACAAAGCAGTTTTATTGTGTGATCGTAGAGTTGAATTCATTCTATTCCATGGAATGACACATTTACGAACAAAACTACGTAGACTTCAATTTTTACTAACGCTATAAAATTGAACCATTGAGAATCTGTAGGCTCAAGTCCTCTCACAGCTCTGGGGACCAATATTGAATGAGAACAATGCAATCTCAGGCTAAAAATAGAGATCTCTGAAGCTTACAGATGCCTTAATGCACCCATTAAATCGCGCAGCCTTAATATTACACATAAATAATCCATACTAATATCACTAACACTACAATAAGACCAGTTAAAATGCACGGGTGATAAACGTGGGCAACAGTCAAATACAAGTATGGGAGGAAAGCCCATAATACAATTTTATGTCAATTCCAGGAGGAAGTGAAATACAATACTTCACATTTTGTGAGAATATATAGAATTACTTAGAAATTAATGGAATCATGAATGCGTTCATTGATTCATGGTATGTTTTCACCATAGAATATCTGAATAAAAACATACAAGGGACTCGTTTATAAGCAATAGAATTGAAACCATTAATGCGTAAGGCCGAATGTACATACATTCCAAAATTTCTACAACGATATCACAAGAAAGATTTCGTCTCTTGCCCAGTCCTAACACTGACTTAACGCTGGCAAGAGTTCTTCAGTTGAATAACTTTATGAACCCTCTAACCAAAACCAGTAAGAAGTATATTAATTGTTCTTTCCCACTATAGGTATACAATTCGTTATTTTCATAAGTAACTCACGAATGTACTCATCCGCATCACCTGAAAGTGATTGGTATGGGTAGTCAGGAGATGAAACTTCTGGATGAGAACAAGAGGAGGCAAAACAGGAGGTTGAAAGAGGCAAAGAGGGGCTATGGGTTGCTTACGGCCGAGATAGAGGGAAGGAAAGGGGAAGAAAGAGAATAGATTTTATGTACGGGATGAAGAAGGGTAGGAAGTACGCTGAGATGAAGAAAGAAACATTATTGTTTAAGCGGGTCGCCATGTGTAAAAACCAAGATGAGGTTTACTGACTTCCATTTATCCTCATCGGTAGATTACTTAATAATAATCCATGCTTGCTCCAAACGTTTTCAATTGCACTGTGTCACGCTATACAGTTCATGAAACTTAACAGGGAAAATGGTGATAATAAAGATACCATTCATTCATTCTTCGTATTATTTTGTGTAATATCTAATGGTTCTTACAATATCTCCTAAACATCTAATTGAAGAACTTATAGTGATCCCTTACACTTGATTTTAATCTTACGTCCGACATTGTCTTTACGTGTCATCATTCTATTTTAAAAGCCGAAAGGTATCCCTTAAAGATATATCGCCTAATAACCATTACGTTTCTTAGCTTTGAAATATGGCTAACCGTCATCAACTTTCGCAAAAACTTGTATGTCACAAGCAACGAAAAAGTTAAAAAAGTCGATTAGGCTTCGATTTATTGCAATCGATAGCTTTACATGGGATTATATGGGAAAAATGAAAAATTTTAGTGCGGACCTTTTTTCTTTCGTTCATTAAAATATGAAATAATTGAGCTACAAGACTGATTCTTTCACAAATATCAGGCTAAATGTTTGAAAAATCTTATTCTTGCAATCTATTCTT
The DNA here is from genome assembly GCA_963169105.1 of Ceriagrion tenellum. NCBI lineage: Eukaryota > Metazoa > Arthropoda > Insecta > Odonata > Coenagrionidae > Ceriagrion > Ceriagrion tenellum. The sequence continues at coordinate 45,758,235 of OY720632.1, forward strand.
TCCTACCGACCGTTAAACTGATATTTTTAAACTTTTATCTGGGATCGTAGAAATTTTTTCACTTTCGTTGCTATGGATATATTTCTCCATTGTCGCCGGGCCGAGTGTCGATTCGAGGTTTGGAACTCAGCGAGGCGGGCCAGTTTCAGGGGAGAGTTAGATTTATGTGTTGATATTGTGTAAAAGTTAAAACAAATCGATCAGGCTTCGAGTTATTGCAATCGATAGCTTTACATATATGAGTTAGGTACACTAAATGCATGTTATTTAGTCTTCTTTATACCATTTTCTGCGCTGCTAACTACTGCGTATAATATCTTCAACATTTTCCTAACCTCTACCGTAGCTTTGATGGCCAATTTCAACCAACCAAGCTTCGTGATATTGTAGTTTTCATTAAAAAAACATGCAGTCCATGTAGAAGATTGGAAGAGAAAAATTGAAAATGAAAATTAGTTTATTAAAAATCTCGATTCCGATAGAATTTATACAGTAAAATTCTTTATGTGATCTCTTATTAAGTATGTTGTACTGAAATGAAATATCGAACGTAGAAGAGCGTCTTATGTGCCGTCAAATGAGGTTATGATGACCTTCCAGTGGTTCCACGTTCGTTTCGGTATACTGATTATAGTATTTTGGAGAGTCGTTAATAACCGGATGACATACAATATAAGTTTGTACTAGAACTGTCAGGTATCCATACCTCATGGGGCGCGTATTTCATTTTAGAGAATTATACTTTTCTTTGCTTGCATGTAGCACGCAGACTTGAGAGCTTTCATTGATTTTTTTCCTTATTTAAAGAGTATCATCATATAACACTTCCCACTTCTGCACTGCAAATTTCAAGCACCCATTTACTCGTTTTATTATAAAGCTATTAGTATAGATGTTTTGTGAAGGTTATTTTACTATTGTTTGAAAAATATAAATATCTATGATATAGTGCAACGTCGTTACTATGCAACTTTAACATGGGCCTAAGGGTTTGAGTTAAGGCGTGTTTACTCTTTCAATGAACAGTTTGTCTGGTTTGAAAATAGAAATTCGGGGATTTTTACAAATGATTGTGGTGCTATACGAAAAAAATTACACAAAAACTAGCTGAATCGGCTTTGCCGTTAGCTCCCATCGTTGGGATTGCTTCCCACCCCTCCCCCTCTCACCCACTCAGACATTGGATTTTATTAGTGTAGAATACATCCCTCGTAAAATTTCACCAACAAAAAAGCTTTCGTTTGGAGAATGACACATAGTCGATGTTGCACTCGCCAGGCCTTAGGACGGACAGAAACCCGCGGCCCTTGCATGAGTTATAAATCACGTTGGTGAATGACGAACGGAGGCTTTTGAGAACGCGTCTTTGACGGCGAGGAGGAGGAACATTCGGAATGGACCGGCGATGTCGACTTTCCCTCGCCCCAATCGCCGTGCCCATCAGTCTCGTGTGCGGTGAAATGAATCGGAAACATGAAAGACGAGAGGTGAGGAAGGAGAGTGCGGGAACACTGGGGAAGGAGGGAGGGTTCACCATTGGGAAACCATAAGTCTCCCGCTATTGATACCAAATGAGCGTGACTTACGACTTGGCCCGCCATCGGTGATTTATTCGCGCGCATACCTTATAAACGTCCCCTCTATCCACAGGCGAAATTTTCGGGCGTCATACCGCAAATGATTTGCATATCGAATGCCTCAGAGGAGCGTGACTGAGTATGCATAGTCTTTAGAACCCAGAAGACACCTTGCGAATGCGAAGTTCAGTTTTAATCCATGAAATCTGGCAGTGGATGAGTGAAAACAGAAAATAGCTGAGTAAGATAATTTCGTGAAAAAAACATAAGCAATAAGACTAGAATATAGGGGCGTTTTTTTTTCATTTTCCCATTTCCGTTCCTTACATTTCGTTTCATTCCATGAAAGCTGGATCTGGTGAATTAAAAACAGAAATTGCATGGGAATGTCAATATCGTGCTATATAAATGAAAAGGGCAACAAGTAACGAGTCATTTATAAACTTTTTCATTGGTATTCGTTTCAATCCAAAAGATGATTCCTCCAAGATCTCTAAGTACTGGCGAAGTTTTCGAGTTTGACTGCGTCTCGAGCATTTAAGGCCTAACGTTTCACCCGCGCTGCAGTGAGCGTCTTCAGGGATTAAGTGTTTTTCGCTGAGAAATGGTCCAAATTATTGAATTAACGAATCCGATCGCTCAATCGAGCTTCAAAAGACAAAGGTGATAGCCAAAAAAGAATTTAATCTGTCCCGCTTAATCCGCGAATCGATAGAGATCGCAAAAAGAACAAGGAATTTTGACCGCGACGTTGGCTACCATCTTTCCCTCTCTTGGGAAATGCCTCCAAGCTGGACAATCAGACTCAGCGAACTCCGCCGTGACCTACCGTGACCCTTCGACGAAAAGATGATTAAATTATACCTCGCAGCTCCACGATTTATAAACGGCAACAATTCTCAGCAAAAATCACTTCACCCTTGAAGACGCTCGCTGCAACGCGGGTGAAACGTTGGTCCTAAAATGCTCGGGACGCAGTCGAAGTCGAAAACTTCGCCAGTAACTATCAACAGCTGCGAAAGCCTGCACTCCAGAATACCTCCAAGATCTTGCCTCAATTCTAATGGCGAATTATCACATGGTCGATTTCGTCTACCTGTGTGTCCTTTAAGGTGTTGCCATCAAAATCAAAAGGTCACCTTACCCCCATCAATGTTCCAATAGATAGCAGTAGTTGCGAGAGGTGGCAGATAACTGGTGTCATTAGAAACACTAACGATAGGTGGGGAGGTTGGTGCAGGTAAGATTATTTGGGGAATAGAGCGGACTCCACGGAGTGCAGATATGCAACGGATGATCAAGATGAAAACAACACCGGCTTCCGCTCAGTCTCCGAATTTAAACACCGCTGGGCTCGACTAAAATTTGGAAGGGTGATCATCTAAATCGTCCCGAGCGCTCTTGACCTCGTCTGCAAGTGATCGGCAGCAAACGAAAAATCATCCAAACTGTCGAAATATGCTTAACTAAAGTAGTACCAATTCTACCGATAGTAGATAAGCACATATTTTCTACACTCAGTTAAGAAGACAAACCCGGTTTTGGCAAAAACTACCTCTTAACAAAAGGCGCTAAGGGACCCACAGCATTACGCTCCCTTCCACGGACGGAGTACCGACACCGCATGAAATGGTCTCTACAAAATACTCGCACTCAATTAGGAATTGAGATTTCAATCTCGAAATTCGGAATTTAAAGCCGCACCTCTGGGCTAGGAACCAAGAACCACGGATGCTACACAAAACCAGACTCGTTATTTCGAATCAGCGGATTAAATGGAACGGTATCCAACTGCTTCAACACACTGCCCCGCGAGCCGTCGTCAGGGCGTGTGGCAGAGGGTGTTTGGACGTTCATTTGATAAAATTACACTTTGCATAACTCACTCTTCCATATTTCAAACCATGGTTTCGACAATCACTGTCATTATCAAGATTATATTTGACAACGATTGTCGAATCCATGGTTGGAAGCATAATAGTCTATAATATACAAAGAACAGATTAAATTATCGATGAGTGATGAGTTACAATTACATAAAGTTACGCCGGACACCTTCTATTTTAATCAGGTAATAATATATAAGGACATTGGAAAAAAACTTGAAGGAGGGAATGGAGAGGAAGTGATGGGAGAGCGGTGAATTCTGGCGGAATCAGCCCCTTGATGTTCTTATTATTGTCGCGAGAGTTGCGTGGCAGAAAGAATACTTAAACCGATATGTTCAGCAGTGAATTTCCCAGAAATAGTCGCTTTCCTACTTTCAACAGACGTAAAGAGAGAGTAAAATAACATCCACCTTATCGATCAGAAACCAGTGAGATCAATTTTTTTGTATTAAGTTTAGCCTCGCGTGAATCCTTCGAGTCTCTAGCAGATCCCTTGCCATTTTTCTAGTAGCTTTGCAAATTTTCCGTTCGCCTGCAACAGTTTTTAACCGAACGTCCGGCTTTCCATTTCGTCCAGTTCATCTCGCGGAAGTTTCTCTATGTTGTGACCAAAATGCTTGCTTTTGAATAATTTAAAAAGGCCATTTTCTTCAGTAACTATGCGTGATCTTATCTTAATGAGTCTACCTCTAAATGAGTATAGTAGTCCGCTACGGACCACTTTATCTTGATCGTAAGGAATAAGGGGAAAATAATCGCTCTCAGCAACTGACTCAGAAAAATGGAACAAATTTGTATAATTTTCGGGAGCATCAAGTATATTGCCCAGTATTCCGGTCTTAATCAGTTACGATGCATTTTAAGCGCATCATTCCATGCGCAAAATCCGTAGAAAGTTGCTCTACATCTACATGTACATACTACCCTGTGGGCCCCCGCATGGGCGTGTGGCAGGGAGTGTTAGGACATCAGTCGTGAAAAGATGTAAGGGATGAGGTTTTGGGAGGTGAAATGGTGACGTGTATTTAGTGTAGCTGAGTTTTTATTGTGGTCGCTTATTGTGCGCGGAAAGAACGAGATTTGTACCCATCTGTTCGGCAATGTATCTCTCTCTTATTCTATCGCTTCTGTCAGACCTATAGATGTAGTGAGGCTTCATGATAATACTTTCTGTGTTGCTCTGAAACACACCAGTTCTAAATTTCTCAAGCAAGCTAAGCCTAGCGTGAAGCCTCCGAGTCTCTAGAGGCTCCCGACTTAATCCCTCTAGAAGCTGTGAAACACTATCGCTCTTAGCAGTTTTTAACGAAGTGTTTAATCAATTTAAAAGCGTTAGTTTGTGCTGCTGTTAAAGAGGAATGTTTTCGCTCGTATTCCAGCACCTTCTAGGAGTACTGCATTGCAAAAGAAGTCTTTCAATGCCATCATGCCAATCGGCACCCTAATTCTAAAAAAATAAAATAAACTCACATTTATTTAATACCAAATTACTGATTTTCCATACCTTCGTAGAGCTTATATGCTCCTCTGTCCCTGTTATTCATTCTACTTATCCTTCCCTCGCTCTCGTGTTACGCTTTCGCTTGGCCCCGCCCGGAAAGAACTTACATTTCTCGATATTATATTCAAGAAATCTGTAAAGTATAGACTTCTTGATTATATTAATCGAGAAGATTTCATACGCCATTCATGGACAAAAATTTATTTTGAGACTAAGATATTGTTTATCGGGTCCACAATCAAGAATTTCCTCAGTAATACAGCCGTCGAAATTTCCAAAAAGCCTGAAGTGAGTGCTTCTGTATTGACCGCATTCATTCAACTTCATCCATAAGCATTTCATTAAAAACATTGAATAGACATGGAGTAACTGCGCTTCCATATCATACAAATTTAATCAGTTTTAATCCAAACCGGTCACGTAAGCCTTGATACTCGTTCTCGATTACCTTACTACTATCATAGGATTTAGGATAGGGACTCTTTTTAGGATTCAATAACTGCTAATTTACTCCATTTCATTCAAAACCTTCCACAGCCTTTTTACTTTACTGTGTTTGGCACGCCTCCTCAAAATACAAAATTGCAAAATATGCTTTCTTCCGTACACTCGTACACTATTCCAGATCGTAGTTACTATAGTGAAAATTGCTGATCCACACATCCACTTCTCAAATTATTTTTTTGCAATACTTCTCTCTCTTTTGGTTAGCATTTTACTGAGGACTTTAATTTTTACTTTTATCGAAATATTTAACAGAGTAATAGCTCAATGAATTGAAAAAATGCTCACATACAAAAGTAACTCACACACAAATTTTTGCGTTTTTCTGAATATGTCATATACACCAGAATCCTTCCCATTCTCCAACACTCTCACTGCCGTTAAGTCCTGATTTCACTTATCTCTACTTCCCTATTAAGATTGCCTATTGTCATTATTAGTCCTGGAATGGCTCTGAATCAACTTCATTTCCCAAAATTGTTAGGTTAATTCGTAATAAAAGCTGAACATTGCTTAATTTTTTTCTGTATGCCTTAATTCCGCAGAATAAAACTCCAAAAAAGAGATTAATAAATCCTTAAGCTGGCACTGTACGAAACAATTCTATGTACTTAAACAGAATCAGATCTATACAGTAAAACGTTTGAAAAAGCAGACATCACCCGAGCGCTCGATCGCTCAGAAAGCATGGTTCGGTAGAATGAAAAGCTTCATAACAGGTTTAGTAAAATGTTTATCGCAAAGTTCACCATGAGCAATAATAATTATTTGATTACATATATGTACAGCCTTCCATCACACTGCCAAAAACCCATATCATTAACCTGTAACTTTTTTGGTTTATGCCAAATCATATGTCTGTTTGGTTCCTCTCCGTTACCGTCAGTAAACTCGTTCAAACCATTTTATTAGCTCAGACCTGAGAATATGAAGAAACTTCCTGATGTAAATTTAATAGGATGATTTTCCAATTTAGTTACATAGCTCGGACTTTAGATCACACGGCGAGAGTGTATGATGTCATGAAAGTTGTTGAGAGCTTAAAGGACCCTGTCCTTTGCATGCACTTTTTCGGAGGGCTGACGTAAAATTAAATATTATTTCGGGTTTTTGATCCAGTTAAAGTAGTATACCCTTCCAAAATCACATTATTTTCCTACCTCTTCCTCCTTGCACGTAAATCTCCTTCCATCGCTGTCTTCAATAGCCATTCCACCTTCAATACGCCCTTAAAAAATCTCGTATTTCCTGATTCGCCTCATTAAATATCTCTTCCTTGGTCTTATTCCCTGCACAACTTACCTTGTCCATCTAAAAATTTGGAGCAACAACAAAAAAAAAGAAAATAAAGTTCGGAAATTTGTAGAAAAAGTTTGCCAAACGCTAAAAAAATTAGTAAAAATGGACGTGGAAAAATACATACGATTTCGGAATTCGGAATGTAGATGAAGAGAAGCATCAAAGTCTTCTCGTCATCTATATTCTCAATAACAAGTAAAGGTGGTGATTGGCATGTGTAAGAAGAAACAAAAACGGAAGGAGAAATTGGATGGAAAGCAAATATTATAAGAAAAATAATCCATTTAATTGAAACCCAATAATTGAATGCAAAAAATCTCGACGAAGAAATGTTGCTCTCATAGAAGCAGCCAATTTTTAAAATAGACAATAAGAACAAAGCAAAAGAAAGCACAGAACTAAAAGAAAATTCTAGGGGTTATACATGGATAAAAATTTACAACTAAAGAAAGGTAAATCCATTCAATGGTATAAATGCATTGATTTAGTATCATGATCCACTCCAGCAATTATTAACCTTGCGATTTGATCTAATTCACAGCATATTTGGGCTCGTTTCTGATGGGTATCATCTATCTCCGAAATCATCAACATATTTTATTTTGGAATACCATTACCGATGGGAAATATACGCAGCTACCTCCGACCATGGATAAAGTATTGTATTTTTCCTTGATGTCAGTAAGAAGATACATTGCCAAAGGTTAAGATGCGGACTGAAATTATCACCATACTTACGGATCGAAAACTTGGAAGATAAATAAGAGGCAGGGGATAACTAGACTCAATGAGAATATCAGGGGGAGCTAAACGAAGTTTGTGGAAGACAGCAAGGGGAGACAATACTGCGAAGAAAATTTCACGGGATAAAATTGGAGACACGTTATTTCTGACGGGAACGATGCATGTGAGAAAGTTTGTTCGATAAATAACACGGATAAGATGAGATTTTAGCGCTACATGAGGCTTAGCGAGGTAGACAACCATGGATATGTAGCGTATAGTTGAACCTAGAGATTTCATTAGTATTTATAAAAACGACTTCTCGATAAATTGGGCTAGCGATTATAATGATGTCTGCAGAGAAAACTCAGCTATAGTCGTTTCTACAACACAGTGGTGTATGCACTACAGCTACTTATTTGTCAAACTATGGAAGAAAATAAACGAAAAAATTAACTATAGTATTTAAAGCAGGTTATAATTAACTGTCGTACTGTTTATTTTCAAAATGGTAAATCTCAGGGGGCAATAGAGAAAAATTGCTCATGGGATGAACTTAAAAGAACACTATTATCGTTTTAACTTATTTGCTGGTCAACAAAAGTTTTCTCAAAGCGCCAGTAAGCTACCAATAATATTGCTCGCATCGATCTGCTCTCCTCAGTATTTGAGGTATCAATCACTTTAAATAGCCCTTTGAAGTACCGCTTGACTCCCGCGGCAGGAGAATGTCCTCTCCAAAATTTGTTGAATTTATAGAAGTCATTTCATTTACTCGTCCTTTCCGTGGTTACACTGAGAGACATATTCACCAATGATTAATTAGATAATACATTTCTAAAACTTGTGGAATCTTAATACTTCACTCGACTAGAGGTTCAAATCATTTTAGCTTTTCTTCAGAAAAGTAAACCTTTCGATGAGGTATAGACGATAACTTCAGTAATTTATACAGCTAACGAGCGAAACATCTTACCAAACAACAAAGCAGAAAATAAAAGCGGCCATCATAATATTTGTCAAGACCAATGAAGAATTAAATTTGAGCAGGCAGGAATATATTATTCCGGGGATTCCTTGTTTGGGAAGAAGGGGAGGGAATAATCACCCACTGACAACTTTAGACAGAAGAATAACTTAAAGAACGCTTCAGAAACGAGTTTTCGAGTCACCTGTCTTTCTGGCTGAAGGTAGAAGCACAAATATGACACCAACACGAGTTCACAGTAATAGTTAAATTTTACTGTTACTTACCTCAACATTAGTGGTGCCAGGCAAAATACGCAGAGACGTTTTTTAGAAGCACCTGTTGTACCCAAGCCATTTTGTCGGACACTACATGAGAGCCGCGCAGGCAGTCAATGACGTATAGTTCAACGGTTAGGCCTGACTTCCTAAGTTACCTTATCCTCATCCGCCCTCGCCTTTAGATGAGTGCCCCCGGGAATAATAAAGAGGATTTTTAGGTGGGTATCAGGCAGTGTCCTTTCAGACTTCCGGTCATTGCTTCCCGCCTCTTCGCGTACGCTGGCAAAGGAATTCTGGTACTATAGTCAGACGACAGATGTCACTACTGGGCAAGCCAATTCTTGAGCCTTGTAACTGTCGTTAGACAAATTGGCGCCCGCGCTATCTGAACTACGATACGATTCGTAATCATGCGTTAGCATAATAATACAAGAAACCTGAAAAATATGTTGATTCAGCGATCACACAGTTTGATTTGGAACACCTATAAACCTCTCTTACGTGGTATCTTGATAATGCACAGGAAGATTTAGGCGTATATAGCAATGTCGAAGATAAATGGTGATCAATAGTTGCAGTACAAATGGCTCTCCGTCGAATGGACGTAGGTCAGCGGTATATATTACTTTGGTCCACGGGGCCCGCCCCCTAACAAATTTAACTTTAATTTTAAAAGTGTCTTCAAAGAAGAAAGTTATAATTTTTAACAAAGAATGTCGAATTGATTTATTCTTCGTCTCTAGCATTTTAAATAAGTACTATACTAGTAATTTTCAATCGTAAAACTGTGGATTTAGTGTTCTTTCAGGAGATTGCACAGCTAAAATCTTTGTCAGCCGTTACTCCTCGGCAGTGGTGCCTACGCGGGGGTTACACGGCGCAAGTTGCGCCATTGAAATTTTGGGGGAGGGGGAATTTAAAAATATTATTTTAATAACAAAGGCGGAAAAAATAAAATTTAAAATCTAGACAACGAGAGTGACAAACTTAATCTGAGGCATTATTAATATTATTTTTGGGGAAGGGGAGTTACGATTAGTAAACATATTTCATGAAATAAGGAAAGAAATAAAATATTATACATAAAAAGACATAGGATAGAATTTTTAGAAAATTTTTGTTCTAACCTATAATCCTTTCATTTTTTAAATATTACCTTTTAATGGTACTATTATTTAAAATTATTTATAATTCAAATTTAAAACAGGAAGGAATAACCAAATTTTAGGGGGTGGGGGGGAAATAGGAGTTTTGGGGGGATTTTGCCCTATAGCTTTTGAGGAGATCGGCACCCGTTTCACAGTCACAGGTAAACCCTAAATTCCCCAAACGCAAATATACTTCCAAATTTCAAAGGTTTACTCCCGACACTGATTTTACTCAACATGGACCCCATCATAAGGAAATCCTGGATACATCATGGCTAATTATTAATTTGGAAAAGTTAATTACATATCTAGAGTACATCTCTAATGGCAACCAGTGCCTCTGAAACACTGGCATTGCCCAGTCAAGTATTTCAAAAGACTTAAGTGTGACATGGGCCTCATCTTTATTCACACCTATGCCTACGATCTCTTGACTTGACAATTTTGGTTAAGTGCCTTACTTTAGAAATACTTGAGAACCCATTTTAACATTCATTTTGATCATTTTTGACATGTTAATTACGTAAATGTTAGCTTTTACAAAAATAATCTCCAATGATCATTCCCTCCAGAAATTTCCATTTTCATAATTCAGTTTCTGGAGATGATTTCCTTAGCTCTAATTGTAAGACAACTTCCCACAATAAGTGGCCAAAACCTTCACAGTTCCAAACTGCCTTTGAGATAATGCTTTATCTAGTAAAAAGATGGTACAGTTTTGGAATGACTTTTGGAAAAAATTAGGGTCAGAAGGTCATTTCTATTCTCAATCTCCTTAACTTTTCCCTCCAGAAGAAGGGAAAAGCCATCAGGGATGCACATTTCTCTTACTTGGTAAGAAAAACATGTCTAGTTTGGCCAAAAATAGGCACCAGCTAGTAAATTGCATCAAACTGGAAGCTATTCAAGTAAACACATCCAAGCAAGTGACTTGAATGGCCTTGTGCAACAAAACCCTGATTTAAAAGCCTGAGAAAGCATTTTATCCTTCCTCATGGCAAATATATTGCTGCAACACCAAATACACCTTGCCATGGCAACCAGAAGACAGCACCAGTCCCTTCCTGTCTTGTGATTTCCTACTTTTACTATTGCTCAAGCTCAAGCAGCAGGAAAAGGATAAAGGGTCTAATTGTACAAGAAGCAATAAGCCACGCAACTTTTCCCAGCATGAACTCTCTCATTGGCAAAGGCATCCCGTATGCACCTCTATTTCTGTCCATATTTCACCACGTGCCATAAGTGGCAACAAGTATGACGGGAAGAGGGTTCAGAAAAGGTGAGAAAAACCATCCACCAAGCAAAGGGTTCACAAATAGGGGAAGAAGAAAGGCCTCTACCTCACCATGGGAAACCAACAGGCCAGTTCCTGATTAATTCAACCCAGTTATCCTGCTGGGGAGAAAGAAAAAATTAGGGGAGGGCCACAGTGAAGAACTACCGGCACCCAAAAGCAAATTACAGTGGCAGGGCATGCTTACAAAACTTGGTTTTTGATGACTCAAGGGGCGATCAGCCAAATCTATAAAAAAAAGGACTCTTCACGCCTCTTAGACTGGAAGCCAGACCCCCTTTGGCTACCAGAGGGCAGCGCTCTGATCCAGGCATGACCCCCTACCAGGAGCTACGACAAAGTACCGGAAGCCCCTCCAGAATCAAGGGCTCCCACCTTGACAAGGCGGGGCTGGCGGGTGGCATGCACTCATCTGATCAGGCTCTAACCGTGCACGCACATCAATCCTTCCCGATCAGGCAGTGGACACATCTTCGTGAACCCATAAATAGGGGAGGTGACTGGTGGCAGAGGTCATTCATGCCATGAAGGATAAGTTGGTCGATAAGTAGTGGAAGGATTTAGTGGGAAATGGAGATAGGCCACAGAGGAACCTTGTGTCGGCAATAGCCTAATCTCATTGAGAGAAAGCCTAGGTGTCCACTTTTTAGTGTCAAATCCAAATGATAGGAGTAGTACAGTTGAAGTTCTCTGCATGTAGCACCCAAGAAGGGAGACAACAGCCTGACAAATCGACCGCTCCTAGCCGCAAAGTAGTATCTCAAAAAATCATTCCATTCAGGCATATCTTGAATTCCTAGTCCACAAAATCATATGTGTAAAATTTGAGCCGTATAATCGTATCTGAAATTTCGTCCATAAAATCGTATGTCAGCATACCAGTACACAAAGCCGTATCTCGAAAAAATCAGTCCAGATAGCAGTATCTCGGCCAATAATTTAATTTTCGTTTTGGGAACCCGATTTTCATTCATTTTTAAAAATTATATTAGAATTTTATTAATTATATTATAAATTTTAATATATTATAAATTTTAAAAGATGAATGAAAATCAAGTTCCCAAAACGAAAATTAAACTATTGGCCGAGATACTGCTATCTGGACTGATTTTTCGAGATACAGCTTTGTGGACTGGTATTCTGATATACGATTTTATGGACGAAATTTCAGATACAATTATACAGCTCAAATTTTACACATACAATTTTGTGGACAAGGAATTCAAGATACGCCTGAATGGAATGATTTTTTGAGATACTACTTTGCGGCTAGGAGCGGTCGAAATATTCACCACCTCTGGGATAAGAACACTAGTAGCCATATTACACCTTAGGGAGGCAATAGCTCAAACCATCACATCGACGCAATCTCCCCAATCCAAAGGAAAATGCAATGGTTACATAGACGAAGACATATCCAATCCAAAATTAAGCTCTATTCATATGTATGCAAGTTCTTCTAAGGGATCCTTATCATGATTTTGGCAGAGATGAAATGATAAGGTTAAGTCACCCAAAAAATCTGCTATCATGGCATAATTCAAAAGTACCCTGCTCACAAGGCTCTCTCAACTGATACTTGCAGGAAATACAGAAACTGTGATTGTGAATCAAGTCAACTAGATATGGCACATATGTCTCTTGATTTCATTGTTATCTCAATCATAGTCTCAACATATGGAGTAGCCTCAAAAGTACTCCTACTCATAAAAAATTATGTAAATGAAAACTAACTCTCAATACTACATTATTTGAAAATCATATATTCATCAAATGAAGGAGATGCCCTAAAAATATGCTAATAATCAAGTTCATTTTTCTCAATGGAAGCAAGGAAAGTCCAATAAATCCTAAAAATTTAGCATAAGAATCTCTAATTTGTCGATATGGTAAAAACTGCTGAGGCAATTGTCATGGCTGGGTGAGTTGTACAATACTATTTGTTGATGTCTGAGGAATTACAGAGGCTCTTAGACTAATTTCGAGAATCCACAGAAAATTGAATTAGGAGTAAATGCATCAGAGATCAAAGAAGTGGTATTTTACTTGGAAAATATAATGAATGATAATAGTATGATTATGGTGAAATAATTGAGCAAGTGGATGATTTAGCCAAAAGTTTGTGAAAGACAGGAGGATCGCTAAAGAGATTAAAAGGCAAGAAACACTGGAAGGAAAGCCACTAGCAGTATGTGAATTATACCAAAGAATCAAGTGTGCCTAAAAACAACAATATTTTTTGCATGGTAGCAAAACTTTGGTATGTCACAAAAAGCATATGGGTAGTCCAAATACAGTATGTGGCATCTGAAATGATAGAGTAGTAAAAGCAGAAAATATGAGGTTAGTTTTGCTGGATGATAAAAGAATTTAGAATGGATGCTCAAGAAACGGTTTTGTATGTAAAGAGGCTGCTTCATTGATTTGAGTATGCTGAAAGATAGAATGAGAATCAAATAACAAAGCAGATATAAGATAAGAGAAGTGAGTGGTGCAATAAGAAGAAGAAAACCAAGAAAGTCATTGGTGAATGTGGTGGTAGATAATCATTAAAAAGAAGGAATATAAAGTCTTTCGAACTGGAAGGCTTGCACGAAGCCATGAAGAAAATAAGGTATGCACCAATAAGGAAATATGGAGGAAATAAATAAACCAGAGTCACCTTAATAGACATAGCAATGAGAGTTAAATCTTTTACACTTTGAATTACCAAAAAATAAAGAGAAGCATAAGAAATAGGATTGAACATACTGAGAGAATTGGAGAAGAAATAAAAATGCCTTCACAGATACTATCGCAGTCATTGCAGGAAATGAAGGCAATCTTCCAAGTTCACGAAACCCAATGGAAAAAGTTCACCAAGAACATAACATAAAAATAATTAAGATATAGACAAAAATCCAATAATGTGAAAACGAGAAGCTGAGAGCAGAAGTCACACCGAGAGGGAAATTGGAGCAGGTTGATTCCTTCACCAACCCCGGGAGTACCATCATCTGTAATTGAAGAAGTATGACTCTCATCAAGCTAGGAAGAGTCCAAGGTAAAAAACCACTCATGATGAAAAGGCAACCACTGTGCTCAAAGGAGACTGGATTATGAATGCGGACACAGTATGCGAAAAAATACGTGTGGAACATGGCACTCTTTGGGTTGGAGGCAAGGACCAATGGAAAACCAGACCAGAAAAGACTAGGAGCTTCTGAAACCTGGTGTTGGGGGAGGAGGATGCTGAAGATCAAATGGACAGAAACAATAAAAAAAGACAAAGTATCCATAAGAGTGGAAGAGGAAAGGACACTATGGAATGGCATACATAAAAGAAGAACCAGGTGGATCAGGCACACTCTGAGGCACAATGAGTTTGTGAAGGATAAAATTAAAGGAAAAATATAGGGATAAGTCCCAAGAGGAAGGCAAATGGATGAATATATAGGACAAATGAAGACGAAAGTGCATACCAAGAATAATAATATGGAATAAGCTAACTAATATAGGGTAGGGAAGGATGGCGGACTGCGCAGAACCAGTCTTAGGATTAAACAACCAATAGAGATGATCCCATAAGTGAAGAGCTTAACTATAATATATGTCAATGGGCTATTTGATCAAGGTTGCTACATATAAAAGATTATGGAATTCTATGGCTAATTTTTCATTTTTACAGATGAAAGAATCCATTCTTTGGCAAATGGGTATTCTAAAGAATGCACAAGAATAGACACGAAACATGAAAATGCACACAATAAGGGGGAATATAGTTTCCTAATACACCATGTGCCACCACAATGGCTCTTAAAGAAAATCAGCTTCATCTCTCATGGTATTTCATTCTTAGGTTTCACCCTCCAGGTAAGAAATTTAAATGGAGTAAGTTTGTGTACTCATTGTTCAAGTTGGCGACTAATTGGCCACGTACCTGCCCTGAGTGTTATCCCCACTGGACATCAAACAGAGGAACATAAGTTAACTTTCTATGCACTGGAAACACTCAATTTACTTATTATTCCTGCTGTAAATAGGGGAAAATTATATTATAAAGGTTGAATTAAGAGCTCCACAGCCTCATGCATGAAAGGTATTAAGGCTCTACATCCACACACCAACGGAGCTTAAATTCGTCCTCCTCACTGATTGAACAAAATCACATTTTGACTTAGAAGAGAATATTTTCAGGCTAATTAAAAAATTTCCAGGATTTCCAATTTCCATTTCTTTTCCAGGTACATTACCAGGCCTGTAGCAATCCTGTCAATATTCTTGACAATCAAGTCATGAGGAAACACTATCAAGGGTTAGTTAAGGAAATATCAATAATTATTCAGAAAAATAAACTTTACTCAGAAGAATACCATTTTAATCCTCAAGCGAGAAATAACTAGGAATAAAAATATATATAATATAAAATAAAAGAATATTTTAATAAAATATAATATAAAAGAATATTTTAATTGACAATTCATCAAAGCGTAATTCCTACTAAAGTCCCACAGTGAGCTACGTATTATTATACATCCATACTATTCAATAATAATCAATACCATACCCTAACTTCCTTCATTCAATCATTGTCATAAATTTTCATATCAATGGCAAAAGATGCTGACTGGCATACAGTGATGCTATTTCAATTATTTCACACTATTTACCTGGGTGTTGAAGACTTGACTTTCTCTTCTTTCCCATGTAGAACCACAGTTTACCATTTGGACCTCAAATGATACTATCCATTTCATTACAGATATTGGTGAGACATGAAAGGCATTCAAAATCTAGAGCTAGTTCATCATCAGCTCTAATGCCCACACAGATATATTTGTCCACTACTTCGCAATAGCTAATGTAAATATGGTTTTTTCCAGCTCTTTACCAAATGAACCATCCTTCCCTACATCGGAATCATTAAAAAAAAAAAGATGTTTAATTGATATCAAATAGGTCACAATCAACTAAAGAAAAAAATAGCTTGAAGAAACTCTTAATGCTGGGCTCTTTGAATTAGTAAGTTTTCATGAAGCTCTTCATTCTTCTTAAGCTACAGGTCCATCATAAGAACTAAAGTTCTATAATATTTTCCAGTATCACCTCTCAATAGTCTACATTCCAACATCTCTTCCAATACTATTCCTTCTTTTCATGGGCTACTTAGCACATTATATCTCATTTTTCATTCAATCACTAGTGATCCTACTGCTGAAAGAACAAAATTCCACAGCCTCTTCCAGCTTTAAAATTGCAAGCCTAAAATAGACTGTTTCACTAATTTCTTCCACAAAGAGTTTTCGGCTCTTTGTACTTTGAGCCACAAACACTATTCCTTTATAATCTCCCCGCATAGTTCAACCTTCCTCGTTACATCCTTCTCCCATCAAATGGCTGTGTGAATCATGAATGTGAACAAATTGCTATAAAAATGATTCTGGAACAACATGGCATTCTCTCCATGCACATATCCGTTCTTTTTATTTTATTGATCACTTTTAAAATGTAACTTTTTAAGATAAGAGTAAAAAGCAAACAACAAAAACAAATTTTTGGATTCTTTGCTTTAGCCTTAGTTCATGCAGTCATTTGACTTTGTTGAGATGCATACGATCAAAGAGCAGGGTGAACCAAAGGGGAGCAGTAATTTGATAAAACTAAGCCATCATAAGAGATCTTCTTCATCTAATTTATATGTGGCCGAGAATCACACCATGAAAATTTTTTATACACTCAGTCATAAAAAAATGATGGGAAGTTAACTTATGAATAAATCATACTGGTGGAATCTAAGCACCATAAACATTTTTCCATTCTCTCAATATAGAAATGGTACCTACCACAAAATGATTCTAATACCCCAGTAAAGCTACTTAAAAAATCTCCGGGTATATGCACACATTTCTCAATCTTTCTGGACATGTCTGCCCCTATGGTAATTAGCATACTTAAAGACCAGTAAGGTAATGTCTGAGAGTGCAATCAATTTTTGCATACCCCCAAGGTATTAAATCCAAAATCTCCAAAGCAGCAGAGATAAACGATTTGGACACAATCTGACACAAAACAGCTTCATTAAAACAGTACTGGACCAATAAATTAATGGAAAGTATAACCAAAAAAGGAGACAAAATACAACAAGCAAATTATTAGACAGTAAAGTGAAAACAGTAAAGCCAGAATGAATTGGTTCACTGACATTAGAGTTGCCACTAATCAGTCTTAAGATTACTATTGATAATGATAAACCCTTATGTAGTCCACTTTCTTTATCAGTGCCCAAACCAGAAAGGATTCCTTGCAGAATAAGGGTACCCTCAAGCATACTTTCTTCATCACTCTGAATCCTTTTATAGGTAAATCCTCAAGATAAGGAACCACAGGCATACATGAGACAGCCTTAAAGTCCAGTCAATTAGTTTACTATTCCTCCAATTTTGCAGAGGAAAAAAATCACACTTCTTTACTTAAATTTTGCAACTCCACACGTAATTCTTACCTAGGTTATTTTCTCGGGAATAAGAAAGACAAAGGTTATTCAATGAGTACATCAAACAAATGTAATGCATAAGTAATCAAAAACAGAAATAAAAAAACTAAAAAGCTGCAGTTAGCATATATAGCTTAGTAAAAGGAGGTAGTGAAAACACTGGTAGGCTCTGCAAGTGAGCTTAATCCGAAACTATTGCTTGGGATGATGCAAGCTTTTTTCTGAGACTGTCATAGCTAGTCCTACAATCCTAAGAATCCCTGAGAAAATATAACTTCTTATTACTGAATTGACTACATTTTACTAGAAATAGCCAACTATAAGCGGTCATTTTAAATTTTAGAAGTAAACCTACGACAGCAACAGACATCTGAGGTCATTCATACCTTGAATGATTAGGGTCAAAATCATTCTCTCATCAGAATGAGTTCTCACCATGAAGTAATCTTCTCATGGCCTTGAAGTAGGCAAGAAGTTCATAGAGTAACAACCTTCTTCACCTGGCTTCAAAACAAGGCACAAATGCAATGGAAGTACGTATTGAAGATACAAACTAACCATATCCCTACAAATGCCAATATTTCAAGCTAATAAAAGACCCAAGGAAAGCCACCTTGCCTCTTATTATGCTATCTTATTATCTCATCAGTCTTGTAATGAGACATAAGTAAAGATACACCATGATATCCCAGATCACACCATACGATTACATTTGTTTTTCTATTCAGTAAAAAAAATCTTTTTTTACCATAACCAATACTGATGGGGAAGAATGATTTTTTATTAATATCCGAGGACAAAACTAGGGTGTGCTAAATTCCCATGCATCTGGTAAATGAGAAAATGCAGTATCCAAACTATAGTGAAACACTTATGATTTCATCTAATTTGAATTTTAAATGATAAACAACTGCTGTTGTTCTTTAATAAAAAATATTAGTGTAACTAGTTTTGCAATAGGCCTAAAGGTTTATTTACAATTGAAACCTGAACTCTCTCTAATAAAAAACGGACATTAGATACTAGATGAAACATGGGAAATGAGCAAGAAAGAATTAAAAGTTAGAGGGAAGTGTGGAACTTGAACTAAATATATTAATCATACTTAATGGATAATAAATCATAAATTACATGAATTATAATTCATACACAAAATCCCGATGAGAGAAAATGGCAGACAATATCTAACTGCCCTACCCAAGTACACGCTTGAAAATATAGATAGATTTTCATCAAACCAACAAAAAGAGCCAACTGCTTCTAAGATAATATGGCAAAATATAATAAAAAAAAAGATAATTTCTTTAAAAGCTTAAATTAAATTTTATTATCAACAGGACTTAAGTACAATAATGAAGTCCATTTTTCAATAAGACATTACATGGTTTTCATAAAACTTTTAGGAACTACTCACAATGAGTAAACAAAACTAGAAGCATTAATAATAGGATAATTGGTTAAATTTCAGATTACAATCACCTTTTTTAATGGTTGATAGTAAGACTTTGCAACCCCTCTTCTAGTGTATCACAAAATGGGAACCATAAACGCACAGCACTAACAGTGATATTCTTCAATTTCATCACGTAATTTACTTTAATACCAACAAAAATGCACACAAAGATCGAAGGGAAAATAAATAGGTATGTACACTGACACCTGCGCCCTTGTTGCTGCTCTAGAAATGTATGAGGCTTACACAAATTTCCTTACTCAGAGAAACTTTAACTAAACAAAAAGATTATTTAAAATAGGCAACTTCCCATCTATTACCTTCAATTTTTAACTAGAGTATGCAATTAGGTCAGATGGTTATGAAGGTTAAAGAAGCAAAGTATGATACACGCCTACATAAAAATTCATGAGTAGTACAGTACACAGTCAATCATCTAAAAATAATTTTAATTATTTCTACTCATTCTCAAGGTAACCATTAACTAATATCTATAAATAATGGAAAACTGAAATATGTACCATGTTAACCTATTGGATTAAAAAAATCACGAATTCAAAAGGCATAATATAAAATACTTCTCATGGAAACAAACAATGAGACAGGCTTATATAATGAGGAAATTTCCAAAGACAATGATCCATAACCAATGCAGATAAATAAACTGGATTACTTCAATAACTAATTGATTTTGATGCTTGCAATAATAATTCATCAAAGTATGACAGTTTTAACACCATAGCGAAAAGTGGTAGGATTAAAAATGTGACCTTCCTTCAACAACAGAAGAGGAAAAAATAAGCCTGAGAGTTGGAGTATTGTCATTGCCACAAAAAATTGGAACACAAGAATAAATTCACAGCCCAAGTGCTCAGTTTATTTCAAAATTTAAATTAACAAAGGTCGGCTCACTGGTTCAACAAAATCAAAATACAATGTTCAGATACATCAACATATTTTCCACAGTTCCCACAAAACACCACATTATGACCATTAGAACACAATGACTTCCATATGAGCACTCAGGGATAATAACGAACAGATAAGCAGACAAGAAAATTTAATCAATCCATGAAACAACCATTATGAAACTTTCAAATAAGTTCATCAGTCAGTTTCCTCATAACTATTCAATTATCACATGCATTCACCTACAATGGCCTAATGATATATTTTTGATTATGATGAGAGGACGGATGAATTTTTAACCATTTATGACCATAAAAATCTGTCCTAATAATTTTGTGCTAAAACAAGAGATTTCTAATTTCATCACCAAACTTTAGGTCGTAGATAGAATATCACGACTATCACTAGGGATAACCTGGCAATAAGAGTATAAAACAGCAGAGTATAAAAACTGGAAAATTTTGCCTCCTTTCAAATAAATAATAGAAAATTCAGTGCACAAGCAGTAAACAAAAAATATTAAGCAGTACATGAATTCAGGAAAGTATCCTGGGTACACCTTAATGGGATATGTAAAAGTCAAACTGGCTAGAATAAACTTTAACATTGATCATTTCCACTTCCTCAGAAACCTCAGATAGTAAGTTAGAATGGGCAAGGCTTTTAAAGTCTTTCATTTGGAAGATGTATGTAATGAGGTGATGATTCCCAGGTATGCCATGGTTAAGAACTGGCAGCCAGATGCAATAAGGGTGAAATTCCTTCACCACAAGGGGGTGGTGTAGCCACCAGGGGGAACCCGTTGCCTTGGCTGATGCTGCACACTTGAGGATGAGTCCCTCTCATCACCAGGGTATGTCTCTCCAGTGACTGGATTTCTTCCTTCTGCGTGAAGCCAACAAAGAAAAATTACCTATGCTGTTGTTTTCAAACTAGTGACTTTCTTATAATTATAAATATCAAAACGACTTTATAACAATGTGTTCTTCCATTGCTCAAAGGGAATGAATTGGCAGATTTAATACTTGACCTACGGAAGATGACAGCCATGCGTTAACCCATTCGCCTCTTAATTTTCCTAGCAATTTCTGGCCCCTATTCCCGTAAGTTCCTATTTAATTTTTTCAAAATTTGCATTTCATTTTTTATCTCAGGCTGAAGAGCACCTTTCAGAATAAAATTTCTTCAGTGGCTGAATTATATTACTCGTATTTTTAAAAGGATTAAAAATGGTGTAATTGTTCACATTTATTAGTTACACATTAGTTATAAACAAATTAAGGAATAAATACGTTTCTAACGTGACTTGTGATTCGCCGGCTCTTTACCTTAAAGCAAAGAAAGACAGACCGGCGATTCATCGGCTCTTTACGCGAATGGGTTAAAATGAGTCATACCAAATTATAATGTCTGTGGAAAAACACGGAGAGTTCTTTATATCAAAGCACATATCATGAGATACTTGTCACATCCATTGTATTACAAATGAATAAGTATATCACCATCAGAAGAATTTTCTCTAGTATCAAATGAAATTTCCAACATGAGAGAAGTTTCCTATCATTGCATACACGAATAAAATGGTAAGTAGTCACTCGCACAGGTACATATACACCAAAGGATGAAATTCGCCAAGTTGAGAAAAGTTAGCTATAGAGAAGATGCTTTCACCCCAGAATTGAAAGAAGCACAAAAAGTTTACTCTGGCTTATGATTTGGTGATTAAAGAATTACTAACAGCAGTGCTCCACAACTATTTCCACAAAGAAAAAATTTGTAGGGAAGTCACAAAAGGATGTGTAACACTTTCCAGTGATGCTAAAACATTGAAATATTACAACATATGAGGAAAGCAAAATTAATGCTTGAGTTTAAAACATATTATATATTTTTTAAAGGAATAACAATTGTATTCACACTAACAAGTTCTCAATCAAAGTGTTCAAAGAATCTCGAAAAAAATGCTACATCCCACACATTGAAAGGAACCATATCTTGGGAGTGAAGTTCGATCATAACTTTTTTAAGAACTCATATTGATCACTTCAGCCAGTTACTTCAAAAGTCTATCAAATTCTCCACAAATATTCCTGATAAAAATAAGATAAATATTGCACATAAAACTTCAGGAATTACTTGCCACTAAATAAGAATAATGGAGCAGCACGCAACAAATATCATACTCCAAAACTTGGGGAAACCAAATTTTTCACGTAGCTTCCATTGGAATTATGAAAGACTCTGTAAGATATTTATTGATGACATGTGGGTCAATTTCAATCAATGAATTCTGGTATTAATTTGATGATGTGCCATTAAACGAAAGTACAACTAAAGTTGTTTCCATTGTATGTGCTCTCAGCACAGTTTGACATTTGGCATAGTTTGCCCATGCATACGAATGAAACCTAAAAAATACCTTTGGATCAACATAATTTTCTGCCAGAATTAGTATCCACCACACTAAAATTCTGAGTTAACAATTACCATGTACTTGTATTGAAATTATTGACCCAACATTATACTGGAGAACTTGTTGACATTAAGGAATAAATGCAAAAGCCATGAAGAAGAAGCTCATTAACATGCAAATGCCCATTGAGGATCCATGAGTTGAACATTAATGCAGCAAAATTCGAAAACTATGGTCAGAGTCAGCTAATGATCAAAAAGCATTTAAGCTTCTAAGTTGTCTCCATACTCCAGTAACAACAAACAACTTTGTTTTTCTGATATAATACAATCATATATCAAACATAATTATATAAATGAAGGAGTTAAAATTTCACACCTCATTCTTATTGGTATTAGGCATTCATGTATGCAGATGAAAGCTGGAACTAAGTAAATAAAAGCAATTCTGAAGAGCCAGATTACAAATATATTGAATGCTTCATTCTCGGGAGAGGATAGAGCAAATGGGACACCTTAGCCCAATTTTCTGCAAAACTATTTCATTTAATTACAACAAACCAGTATTTTAAATGCCAAGCCATTTATGCTGACAGTAAGCTTAAATGATGCATTTTTAACAGTCTTACCTCAAGAGCATGATTAGCCCAAAAACCACAACCCCTGCCACTTGCTCAGTTATAAAATAAAAACTCCATAAAATGTTCACCCACATAAAACAAGTAACATGAAGGCTATTCCCCATCTTGTGAGCAATCCTTTACCAAAATATTCCTTGAAAATATTTTTCCTTAAACAAAAAAGAGCATAGGCAAAATATTCTAGTATGTTAAACAGCTTTTTGGAAATCCCTAACAAAAATAACTTGCATACATTATGGTTTTATCATCAAAAAGCTGACAAAAATGTAATCTAAATAACTGATCAGTGATCTCCACCTGATAAAATAAACAATTGTTTTCAGGAGAAACTAATGCAAGATATCACATATGGCAATTAATAATAACAATGTTTTCCACTAAAGACTGTTCTTCTCAGCAGTGAGAACTGGAACACTTCCACAAGGATGATGAATGCTTTTGAATAAAGCGAGCAGACAGAGTGATTACTGTGGTATTTCTGAATTCTCTTTAGGATTAACCGAAGAGACTTCAGAGACTACTTTAGATAATTTATGGAGAATTTATACCAAGTGCAAACAAATAAATCAAATCAAGCTAAGCACATGAACAAAATTAAGCAGTGCTTAAAAATGAGCAAAAGACTTCTACACAATTGCCAATTAAGAGGTGTGTAAAGAGAAAATACAGTTCTATTCAACTACACATTATAATTTCATCCTTAGACAGGTGAAAAGTTCGGGATGGAAGATCAGGAAGTTGGCTTTGAGGACGGTCTGGATCAAACCAAGGTGATGCCTACGTTCACCTCCAACAAAATCATTGAAATCTGATTTTTTGGGCACCAATACCTTCTGGTTAACCATACAACTCTGAAAAAGATGCTGGTCTTCCATATTAAATAAATGAATTTCCAAGCCTTTTGGAAGAGCAAGAGAGAGAGAGAGAGAGCTCCACCTACAGATCAACCTTTGCACCATAACCAGGGTTTTCTGGTTTCATTAAAAACAAATACATGTTAAGAATATATAAAAGAAAAAGTCCACCATTAGATACTTAAAATTGGGGATTAGCTCTGCATTCCAGAAAACAAATACACTATATAGAGTCCTAACTTTGAATGAAGATATTTCCCTACATAAAAAATTCCCTTTGGCTGTGATACATCCTAACAGCCAGTACATTTAGACTTTTATTGGAACCAAATCCAATTTAAATTTAAAACAATATCATATGGACACAATATCCCAAATCCTTAACAATATTGATGACAACACAGCTTTAGCTCAATTGCAGGACAAACCTAGTTCAAACTCAATTGTATCAACATAAAATTTTCAGTAACCCAATGAATATAGATCTCCTTTTCATGAAGCTCACAAATTATGCTTAAAAGGAAATCACAGAGATAAAAGAACTATTCATCCCCTTTATGAGTATTTAGATAGAAAATAATTACAAATAGTATATCTGAAAGAATTTCAAGCAAACAATACATGTACATGGTGTTCAATTTCATGGATAGTTTTTTTTGCAGCAAGATGCATGCATTGGTGTTATGTCTTGCATCAAAACACAAGATGAAAATGTCCATTTGTAAGATTTTTGCAAAATATAAAAGCTTTAAAGTGAATTATTCCGATACAACACCCTCGTCTTGTTCTCCTGTGACTATGGCTACTAAGCAAGGGCATGGATTTCTAAATAATAAACCACCATGGCAGTTTTTATGAGCAAGAGATGTTTAAATTAGGGGACAGACACAACAGAAGCCAACTTCTGACATTAAAATGTTCTGTAAATAATATGTTTGTACAGGAAAAATGGCAATCTAAGTCAAACTATAATTAACCTTTTCAATAAAAAGTCAAGGCATGCAAGCATTATTTGTACACTGCACCCTTAAGTAATAGGAGTGCAAGAAAACGATTGGGCAGGTATTATTTACAAAAAGAATTTCCTATTTTTCACGCATAGTTACCAAAAATAGTAAAAGATAATTACTGTGAAAATAGAGAATGAACAAAGCCACAGGGTACAAAATCAAAGATTATTTTTAACTATAAAAAAAGAAATACTTAATGTTACCTCTTTTCCGGGTGCTCCTGGTCTGACTATCTCCTATTCCTTCACCAGTAACTGGATTCCTTGCCACTGGTTAATTGCCACCAAAGACATCAAGGGTACCACACCAAGACCACAAAAACCAGACACCACATCCACAATTTCATGCGTCATGAGACAAGCCAACCACCGTTAGCACGCAGGCATTTTGGAGAGATCAAGGAAATTTACAATTTAAGTGAATTCAGAGCCATTATGACTCAACTAAGGATGGTGGAAAATAAAAAAAATAATGAAAGTTATATTTTTCACAAATTTTAAATGCATATCAAACTGCAAAATTTTCGTAAGGTAAGAAGAAATGTGCTGAGAGTGAGACAGTAACTCAGTTTAAAAAAAACAGTAATGAATTTAGAAACAAAAGAAAAGCATTTATTAGTCCCTTCATGTAACTTTCCCTTAGCATTAAAGTCTGTACAATAGATATAAAACTATTCCACCATTTGTTAACAATACACACCACCTTTCAGAACTTCACGTGAATCAGCTTCTTGTGATTCTTTTCAATAGAAAAATTACCGACCACAAATGACTGTCTTATGTTGTTCATAGTATTTCATATCACAACTCCTTAATTGTCAGTCTTGCAACTTCAATTCAGATAGACCTCGTGAAATTTCGTTTAAAACTCAAAAAAATTGCTTCACCTAAATATTGTCACATAAATAAAACACTAAAATAATATAGAACACTGAAAGACAGAAAAAATAAATTGAAACGGTCTTATTAGAGCTGAGAGCATTTAGTATCTTTTCTCACTTGCGACTATAACAGCAAAAGAATTCTTGCTACATATTAGATGGATTTCAAAAAATTTTGAAAAATAATTGACATCAGAGAAAATATAAAATATACTTAGAAAATGTTTACTTTGAGTCGCCTTCCTAAGATCAATTTTGTATGAAGTTCAGCAAGGTGGTATGTATTCTGAAAAGTCAGAAAACAATAGCATACCATATCTAAAATGTGAGAGGGAGTTTTAATAAAATTAATTTAATATTAGATATTTTAATATTCACCATTCCTTAGAAATCAAAAGTGCATATGAATATGCAAAATAAAAAGGAAATATTAAATTGGCTAGTATTAGCAGTGAAGTCATCAATTTATTATTTGTAAGCAAAGGTCTCAGGAACTGTGGCAAACATAATGGATAGGGATTTAACACATCCTAGTTGTCACAGTTCTGGACTTGTTAACCTACCCCAAATACCCGATTTTTAATTTATCTTAAGAAAATATCATGTCAAGATGTACTAAAAAGAATAAATATTTAAAACTCAATTTCTTTTCATGATCATATTTGACAATGATACCTTAAAAATAGAAGCACATGGGTAATATGAAAGGGAAATTTAACATTCCCAGCATAAACTGTGACAATATCAAATAATTCCCATGACTAGGGGTTTGGAAAGACTTTTTATGTTCTAATTTAGTGAGTTTTACTCATAAAATGATCACTTCAAAAACAATGCAACTGAATTACCAATAGCTTTCTTAATTTTTCTGGGCCTTTAGTACCATATGCAGTGTTACTTAATGTTAATATGAATTCAAACTTAAATTTATTAATTAGTAATGCCAAGATATTTCAAATGGGCACTATTGGTGGGAAAGGGAATATGGAGAAGTCAAGGAGGAGTTCACTTCAATTAGCTCAACCACGAAACTTTCAACTGCTATACACCTCAAAAGTCAGGTTTCCATTTAACCAAAATCAATATCCATGGATATCTTAGTAAAAACGGCTAGCACATAGCCAACAGAATTTTAACAAAAATACATATCTTACTACAGATAATAAAGAATAAAATATTCTGAATTTAGCAGCTTGACAATGCTATCTTATAAAAAAAACTTCAAAAAATAATGAGCAAATAATGGTTTCAAAGACTATACATAGTGCTACGCATATTCATTAAATAATGATTCAACACAAAATAATACTATAAGAATTTACCAGGTTTCTCTATGAGGTATTGGTTTTGACAAGTAGTTAAGCAACAATGCTCTTCATGCAACTTAAGACAAAACATATAAAATTGAGCATTCATTTTTAAAATAAGCAGTGCAAAGAGCTTAACAAATCAAAACTTGCTAACTGCCATTCTACACAAGTGATGCATTGGACAAACAAAAAGTGGTTAAAACAGCAAGGTTAATTTTTGTCTTGAGAATAATGCAAATGATACAAATCATCCAAAATAAATACGTGTAGAGTAGTAAGGTATATTTAAACTAATTTCAATGGATTATATCACAAATACAAATGTTATGATATCACACATTTGATAATTACACTAATTCACATACCCAGACAATAATTGTGGGAGTACTGAAAACTTTGACCGAACCAATTAGATTCAGCACATTTAACACAATACCTCGATAGAAAATGAGTTTATTGAAATAGGTACATCATTTACCGTTCTTTCCTTTAGGAGTTGTGTGACCATTGGTAGTTCCATTTGGGGTACCATTGGTCATTGGTTCAGAGTTTCCGTTAGTTGTGGGTGCCGGACTTGCTGGTGGATCGACAAAGAGTGAGGACTTAAGATGGTGCTTTGATGCTGGACGGGAAGGGGGTGAGCTGCCCCCATCTTCTCCCCCAAAGATGTCACTGCTGCCACCACCAGGAGGTTTGAGAACCCTAACAAAATAGAAATAAAGCTGGTTATGTTGTGACAATAAAGGCCATAAAATGGCTTACAACAAGCATTACCAATGTCACAAGCCTTCAAAATCTCAAATACAGCTTAGCAAAAAAGATTCACAAGCGAATACTTCAACTCCTGGAAACAATGGAAAGAGAGTGAGAGATATAAATAATAACGTAATATCCACAAAAGGAGGCACATTTTCCTCGTAATCAGAGTATTAGCTAGATAAATTTGAAACAATTCAACCAATGAAAAATGAAGAAATGGGATCATCACTAACTACTGGACTACAAATTTGGCTCAAAATGATAATTCTCCCAACATAAAATTTATTGTAAGTTATATAATATGATAAATAATAATTAGTTACCATGACATAAAATTAACTTAAATTATCACACATTCTAATTATTCAAAACACCTTCCAAACATGAGGACAAAGAGTATACATAAAATTTTTGACTTGGACTTACTCCAAAAGCCATCAGGAAATTTTGCTGGCATGTAAGGGACAAGCTTCTTTATTCAGGTAACACATATTTACACCAACATTTCAGGTTGGAACCATGCCCTTCACAAATAAGGTTAACATACACAAGTAAAACAATGAGAAGCCATTTCTACCTAGTCTCATCTCTGAAACAATGAAAAATATTCTTCCCTCTGTCCTTCAAGATATGACCTCAAATTCAGTGGAAAAATTGATGAGTGGGAAATTTTATTATAATAACACTTAAGAGTAATGAAAGAGTTAGGGTTATGAAGAATCAGTTTTGGCTTCCTAAAATGATATCCTCACTTGCCTAATATGACCTGGACTCCCCTTGAACTCAGCGGTGAATATATCAGGACACTGTCCATCGTTGGCAGTTGGTTCAGGAGATCGTAGCATTCTGTGAATTCCGTAGCCATGTATAAAATATTCACGAATAATAGCGATTTTTATTGACTGTATTATTAAGCCATACAACTTGCATTTAAGTTCATTACCCGAGATGTGATTTTTCTGAGGTTATTTGCACAAAGAGAAGTTTTTTTTATTATTAAAAAAATCCATAATGTAACTAAAGCATTTGGGGGCTGAAAGTAATTGAGTATGCAAGAGTGAACAGGAAGAACTACAACGGGAGACCTTGTTACGAGGTTTGAGCAAGACAAAGCAAAAGCTTAAGAGAAGAAATACAGAGGAATGGCAAGGCAGAAAAAAATAAGTAAACTGCAGTATCCAGGTAATTATACGATTAAAGGCAAACAGATTATGAAGATTTTTCGCATCTTTAATATTTTCTAGAGATTCCTTTCACGCCAAGAATTATTAATTAGTTGAAGTACTACAGACCTCATAGCTATATAAGCTAATTACTTATAATACTAAGTTAGAAGAAAGCATTAAAGCTACTTCACCGCTAAATAGAACGGAGCACAGACCTCCTAGCTATATAAGCGATATAAGAGTGCCAAAGCCATATGTTTATTATTTGGAGTGAAGAAAAGTTTTGCTGATTGTGGTTTCCCTCTCAATATTTTCATCCTGAGAGAGGTATTGAGGCACCAAAACCATGGTTGATGTAATAGAAGTGTTAACATGAAATAATCTTAGTAACCATCAAACGATTCCAAAGACTAGACTTAGGCCAGTACAGCTCATTGGATCTAACAGATAGAAAGTTAGGAAAAGAAACAACCCTTCACCAAACAGGAGTGAGGAATTAAAAAAACTGAAAAGTGTTTAATTATAGATTAGATAGTTCGGTACAACACAAGCATTAACACTTTTTGGACAAATTAAATGTCAAAAAAAGCAATGATAACCAACTTCACCTTGTTTAACTCAAGTGTTCTAACAACATTAAACCGCATAAACGAATGTCCTTTAATCCTAAGATAGAGAAGATGTCAGAGGATTCATAAAAGGCAGATGAAGGGTACATAGATTGCCAGGAGAGATGTTTCTCGGGCCTTATCAGTACTGTTTCAAGGAAAGTTATACCTAAGCTCACCACGGTCAAGCAAAGTGACGGCGCATGCAATATCAACTGGCTGTAAAGATGCCCGAACGACGACGATTCATTTCATAATTCATCCGAACAGACTGCCCGCCCATTTATGGAGATAAAAGTGGGAAGGTCGCGGAAAAAGATATTCCTGATCGATAACAGGAGGCATCTTAATGCCCCCGCCCCACCGGAATTTCGGCATCCAGCGGAACTTTGATGGGCGCAAACGCACGAACAGCCGTGCCAGTCGCGCACTCGTCCAGAGCCGCTCTGGCCTCCTCTCCTTCTCCCTCGGGGGAGCCCCGCGGAGGGTGACTCCGATGGCATGCACGCTCCAACTCGGGGGGAGGGGGGGGGAAGGGGAGGAGGACCTCCCTCGCGAAGGAGTACGGACGCCCACCCCGCCATGACAGCGTTTCTGAGCAATCAGTCGTTCGCTTCGAAGGCAAGTTTCATGACGCCGTGAGAGAATCACAAACCTTACAAATGCGACGTCGCATTTGAGCATGCTTGGAGTAAGTGAATTGATGAACACCAGTGAAGTAGGGAAGGAGAACTCTACCTTCGTCTAATGCATCAGTCATCAAAAGTTACTTAATGAAATAGATGTACTCGCCAAATAAATAAGTCGGAGACTCAGTTCAAACAGACAAAAAATACCCTAATCCCTAACGGTAACTTTTGACCGAAGACGGTATCAGCAGTCTTACGATTGGCGATGAGACCATCTTAAAAATTTTCACGTAACGGTCCACTCACTACATAACCGATTACGCTTCAACAATGCTTTGTCGAAGGGGTTGCGCCGACTAGTCTGGCGCCTGGCTGTAACGGGAACTGTATAACTATCGCCACGAGCTGATGTAGCACGAACATTGGTCTGCTAGTAAGTGCTTCTTGTCAGCCAAGAGCTGGAGGCAGGTCTAAGGAGCTTGGAAGGTCACAAAAATAACATCCCATTCCCCCAACATCCTAAGAGCCCGGTAATAGTTTCCCCTCCCTTTCCATTTCCTTCTCCCTCGGAGTCGAATAAACAAAAAAGAAGCCACAAGACAGGAGAAATGGATAGGCTAGAGACCAAAAAGGTGTTTCCAAGGAACAAAAAAACTAACATTGTGGGAAAAGGGAAAATCATTTCACGGAACAACGAACAAAAAAATACGATTCGCTGTACTTTCACAACGGAAGAGGTGAGGGACATGAAACGTGAAGAGAGCAGGAATTCAAGAGTTCTGAGGTGAGAAAGATAAAGAAAATGCTGGTAAGGGAAAAACACTTCAGAAAACTATAGCGGAATCACGTACTCAAAAAGAATTATTAATAACATGAGCGAACTTTACTTGATGTTAATACGGCTAACTATATGATAAAGAGGATAAAAAAACTGTTTGTAAAGTGGAGACCGGCATTTCAACTGGAAAGCGAAGTTCGATCAAGATTTTAAGCCACACCTTCACATGATGGCAAACTACGGCGAATATAAGTGGCACATGGGTCACTAAATATATAATCACTGGTTAAATGGGCTGCATAATCGTAATTACATGAATAACAGACTCCAGCGGAAGTCGTAACCCGAATAGCCCTCCAAATTCCATGCTAATCGCCTCCCGGGATGAATTCCGATGCACGTGCGACAGTGAGTCATGGTAGTCAGACGTTTCTTTCTCCTGCTCCGCTCGCAACCGAGTGGCAACTCATCGCTGATTATCAGCGGAAAGAGTATCACGACGTTAAGGATATCTGTGGTATCACCCACCCCCGACTGTTGAAGAGCCTACATGCACTTAAGACATTTCTTACATTTCTCTTTACACTCCACTCAGCTAGGCTTTACAAAAACGGAGTAGTTAAGTTGTGTCCAACAGCAATTAACACTCGCCCAATTAATTGCATCATTCGCCGAAGCAAATTACATGATCCGTTCAATATCCTGCCGATATTAATTCCATTTTCAAATTAGCGCACGATTAGCCATTTAGTTGGCGCTTTTCGAACGTGTGAGTTTAACGAGTGGGATTTTCAACATTTCAACTCTACCATGCAGGTATAAAACCAACTAAAGCCACGTAAGATAATCTTAAAGAAACACTTAAGATAGTAACAACAAACGCTGAGTGCCAATTAGTGTTTAAAATAAGATCCACACCACTTCTTATTGAACTAAGGCATAGAGGTAATTCAAAAGAACAGGTCAGCATAAAAACTACAGACGTGCCCACGGTTGTCAGAATCTGAGTCTTTAATTTAAGCAAGTGATTTCGAAATAACGACAAAGAAAACCCATCAAGCCAACACGAAGTCACGCCCTACTTATCATCTTAGCAGCGATCGTTGATCGAGGAACTGTTAGTGCTCTCCAGTGTCACTGCTATGCCTTCTCTATTCTACGACCGTGAGCACCGCAGCTGCGGAGGCCGCTATTCGCGTCAATTCCACGGCTTTCCGTAACCCGTAAGCCGCTTTAATCGAGATTCCGCGGAGATCGCAGGATGCAATCGCTTGGACCGGATCAGATGTCACATACATGATCGGATCGGCCGCTAAGATCTCGTCGCGGCCACGACATACAGCGCACGGCGACAGAAAACTTATTCCGAAAAAAAACTACGTTCGGTGATGACAAGATATAAGATCTCACGACCAGGAAAAGCATCCCTCTCGATTAGGCCTAACACCGGCCGCGGTATAGTTAAAAAAAAAAAAAAAATGAAACAGCATGTGTTAAGTATTATGTCCTCTTCCCGTACCTTACAATAACATTTGTTATTTTATGATCACCAAAGCTAATGCCATACATTCCTTACATAACATTTTCAGCTTTCTGTGAAACAGCCAGGGAAGTGGTCTCCTCGATATTTCAGAGTCATCTTCTACTTTTAAATCCCGAAATTTATGGGTGTTACGTTACAGCAAAATGTTTCGATTAAAATACGATAAGGCCATGCTCATTCAGCAGCGGCTGGCGCAAAACTACTACGAAATTTTAGTATAAACTACCATCATGAAATATTTCACAAGAGGAGGTTTCTGCGGTAGGCGACTCGATGTTCGCGAGACGCGCACTTCCGGGAAAGACTGGGGGAAAAGATAATGAGTCACACTCAAAGCAGATTCAGGAACACCTCCTCTTCAGACCCGAGAGTAGACATGGGCACTATATGATGTTCCAAAGAATAATTCACGTCAAATTAGCAGATTTAAGAGTGGCACATTGATAGCCTCGCGATCGTGTCCACCACTTAAGTAATTTATAGCACTGAAGCTATAAGTGTAAACGAAATTAAGTAAAAACTACTTTTTCGAAAAAACTACGAGTGTGGCACCAAATTTAGAATGTGACAACACATCACCCAGTCATAATTCATTCCATTCAATGCTTGATATGTTGCCATTCATAAACCACGGGCAGTGACATTATAAAAAGTCAAAAACGAACAAAAAACATGATTATAAATTCTGCATTGACGTAAATATACGACATCGGGTTTTGTTAGAGTTAACGTTCCCAGTTCTTATAAGTACATAATACAAACCACTACGTTACAACAAATAGCACATCCATATGAAACAGTGGAGCACGAGCTACATTTCACAGAAATTATTACCACGATTTGTCTCGTCAAAAGAGCAGGCAATTCCTCATTGAGAGCAAACCACCGATATGGAGTGTGGATTAATATAGCGAAACTCTGAATTAAAAAGCGTAGCAATTACCTTGACCGCCAACCATTTAAAGGTTCGAGTAATGGTAACGAGGACAGAAAAACCGCCAGAATATTGAATCCGACCTCGTTAAAGCCCAAATCCCCCCCGCATAACACTTGGAAACCATAATCGAGAAAGTCGATCAACATAGTAGTCCATGGATCCCGTGAATACGGGACTCAACTTCACGGGGGACGTTCCCGAGGAGAGAGGCTATTGAACTCTCCCGTCCCCTTCGAGTGGGCTACACAGCCCATTGATTTTCGGCTCCAACCTCAGCCTCGAGCTAGCCATTCTCCCCTGCCTTATTCAAATATGAAATGGGATGCCGGTAATTAGACTTGCACAAATCAGTGACTGAGCAACATCAAGGAGACCAAAAGTCGTAATTACTTTTAAAATGCCACCTCATTGATTTGTTCAATATGCCAAGCAACGGAAAGATGGCGGAGAGTGATAATTTACTATTTCTGGACATAGAACGACGCACGATTTCCAGAACGCCTACCGGTGATATCCTGCCAACGTTGGGAGCTAGAAATATTCCTTTTTCTCCCAACAGAAATATAAGGTGCCAATGCCCTTTACGGCATGGCGTAGAGGTAGCAAAACTACCCATTAATCATATGGATTTAGGAGATTTCAATCGAATTAGTATTTTTTATGCACTTTGCCAAACTAAGAAATCGAAAAAGATAAAACGCATGGGTCCAATAAGTCTTAAAGGCTCACAAGTAGGATAATTTATAGCAAAGGCACCTCGTCTTAGTCACAATTTACAGAAAATTGCGTCCATAAGGTGAGGCTAAAAATTACTGAAGTCTCGATCATATTCTCATTTACACATGAAAAGAGAATGGTCAACTAACATAAAACCTAATAGTGGTATTTCGAAGTATCAAGAAGATAAAATAAGCGTATTATTCATTTCGACTTTCAAGAGAGCTCCTCCAACGAAATTTACCAGCATTTAACTTAAACAAGCACTATTATTTCAAAGTCTAACATGCTCACCATATGAAATATAATTGCACCATAAAAGGAAATATTATAGACTTGACTCTCTTCATGAGCATGATCAGCACATGATGGATACGGCAAAGCGACTTTGCACATTTGATAACTTTCCGTCCGGTCTGCCACAAATGAGCTGAAAAAACAGCGCCAGATGGGAAGCTCACTCAAAGAGTCCTCAGATTACTCCTATTGTATGTCTTCGCATTATTTTCCTTTTGGAAGAAGGGGGACAAACCCAGTGGTATTCGCGTGCACCCCTTTTCAGCCCCACATCCTCTTCCCTCCCATAAAGCCTAAAGACAAAAGAACCGACTTCTGACGGGCATTGCACAGGCTACGACCGCAATGATGCACGATCAAAGGGGCAAAGCACTCCCCACAACGACTTCCAATTTCGGCAAAGGTATTGAAAGGGGTGAGAAGAAGCCAACGAAGCCTGTGGCGTGGCACGTAGTCAAAATTACGACCTAACCAACGTTCATTCCATAAATAAAACCAAGCCTAGCTTTCCACCGTCCGCAGCTCACCACTCCTAAGAGCCTGCATTTCTATCGCTTGCGGTGCTCTCAGGCAAACGGATGCTGTGGGCTCTCTTTCCAGGAAGTGATGCGTTACATAAAAATTAATCAGATGGAAAGATACGCGAAAAGTCTCGACCGACCCGGGGCCACACAAGTCAGATAACTTCAGGGGTGTCGGGTTTCTTCCTGAGGGGATCATTTCAGGATTAATGGTAAGCCGCCAAGGGTTTGCCATTAAGAATATAAAACCATCGAGGTGCCTGAAATAGCACTTCTCCAAAATTCCCCAAAAAGGACAGTTGGGGAAAACTGGAGACGGTGGGGGAGCGGATGAGCCCCTTGAAGGCCGTCGGAGGGGGAGGCAGCTAATCGCATGATGCCGCCGAGGGCCGACAAGAATGGATGCGCTCTCGCCAAGGGTGAAGCTGAGCACACTTGATGCGGAAGGGAAGGTGGAGGTGGAGATGTAGGAGGGCGTTCCCCTCGGGGGGAGGAGGGAGGCGGCCGGGGGGGTTTTGTGGGATGAGAGGAGTCTGGAAAAGGGGTGAGGCGGGGGAGGAGCGCGGCAGATGAGGAGAGAGAAGAGTGCCCGCAAGGTAGGCGGTGGCACGGGCAGACAAGCGGGGAGAAGCCAGTGCAGCGACCCAGAAATCCTGCCCGTTCCCGGCTGGTTCGCCTGAATGACGGCGTAGGTAAGTCTAAGGGAGGAGGAGGAGGAGGAGGCGGTGGTGGATTCGAGGGGGCTGGATGCAGAGTGGCCGCGCCACGCCTTGGATACAGCGGGGGGCGGGGGCGCGCGAGGCAGAACAAAGGAAACAGAGTAAGATAATGACGACTCGGAGAGGCGGAGCGGGCGAGCCCCGTGATCACCGACAACTTATTCTACAACATCTAATTTGAGGACGGGCTCACATTCTATTCGGCAGAGCTATTCACACATTTTTCCTCTCTCCCCCTATACACACACACACATGCAACGTTGACCCATAACTTTTGACAGACGTTCTCGGAATAATTCAAAACCGGTTTATATAGGCATCGGCCACCTAGATTAGGATCGAGCATTATAAAGTACTGCTAGAAAAGATGCGAGTTTTCTGGAGGGCTTTCCTAAACTGATATCCAATGCTTGCGTAACACTTAATATTTTACCGGGTAACATCCTTCCGTTTAAAGGCCAAACGTGTCCGCTGCGTGATCCGCTTCCTCCAGGAATTCCAGCTCCATAAATTATAGGGAAATCTAGGTTAAAAGCTCGAATTTGATGACGATCCATTCATCTCATAAACACAGAGATACAACCCATAAACATACAATGTGCATCGCCTAAACATTTAGCCATGTCATGCAATAATATAAAACATAAGAAAATTTTCAAGTAATAATTTGGTAAAAACTAGCAATAGAATCATGTGTGACTTCACCGAAAAATAAGAAACGAGATAAGACGTGGCAAGCATAATCGACAGAAAAAATTTTAAAAGTCCAGGACATTTAATGTGTGACGAAGGAAACAGGAAATACAAAAGACAGGAAATGCCGAACGTCGTACAGAGGATGATAACAATGGGGGGAAGATACGATACGGCTTCCTTTAGAACTTTAAAAAACAGCAAAGCAGACCTGACTAAGGAACAAATAATGAGATCGTAACGACCTAATTGAAAGTTCATTCAGCTTCCGCATGTTCGGCTTTACTATGCTATTGGATTATGCGTGCTCTTCAAAGCAAACTGACAATGGTTAAAAGATATTCCCACGAGAAATTTTTATCCGAAACATTAAGCAAAAAACACGATAGCTGGGTAGCTACTTAATTTTGACGCTTAAGTTGGAATTCACCAAATGAGTCTTGGCCCCATTTTCCGGATGCATTTAATAAAATCCATTCCCTAATGTCATGGAAACCGTAATGCTAAAGAGCATACTAAATTTCACTTTATGATGCACACAAGAAAAAAGTTTCATGACGAGAAAACATAGTGATACAGTTGTACCGGGCTAAGAAAGCGAAGGGTGGGGGGGGAGAGAACTCGGGACGAATCATTCATTTTATCATAAATATACTCATCTATCCATGGATCCCTAAATCTATCTCCTCCAACATACACGTTTAGAAGGGTAAAAACGTACAAATGACTCGGGGACCAAGCCAAACCCTTGTTTATTGATTATAAAAACACAAGTCAGGTGTCCTCGTACACAAAACTGCAATTTATTTTCGTAGCATTGGCTACATTAAGAATATATTGGCAACTACAGAACTATTTCATGACCTTTCCAATCTACCTCCGTAGTATAAAAATGTCCAATCGCAAAAAAGTAAGAGAAATAAGAAAAAAGATCAAGTTATAAGTAAAAGGTCTTCATGTAGATATCATATTTACAGGTGCTCAATAATGCCGTAATGATTTTCCGTATATAAATACTAAAAACAACCCATAATAGCAACCTTTGGCAAGATATTCTGCATGAAATTCGGAAACTCCGCGAAGAAATCGAACCCTTTCCTAGACAAAATATTCATGGAAGTATAAACGGAAACATTCTGCACAGTCCTTGACTTCACTCATACTGCGGCAACAATGACCTTAGAATCCTTCCGCCTTTGATAGCCCACCAAAATCTAAGATTAAAGCTAGCTACAAAATGATTACCACCAGGTCCCAGGTGACCACCTGACTAGGAATGCAACGCCCTGTGGGAGAATCCCACGTATCAGAATGCAGTAGGCCCATTCATCAATACCGCTGCCCGTGGATCAATCTACAGCAGCAGAAGTAGTCACTACAAGACCCTTGTCAAATTATCTCCCTTCAAAACAACACACTTATGTTTTAACGAGTAACGCACCATGTTACTGATCTAGACAGATAAACACAGCACTATTTTCCTTGGCTGGTGGTCGCCCTTGAAGAAACATCGGACACTTAGGATTAATTTTTAATTACCTCTTCTTCCCGTAGCCAATGTTGTCCAGCTCAACGTGCCTGAATGCAGCGTAGAATGTCGAAGACATGGTGATGAGATGTGCGAGCTTGCAAGGAAATTAGGAGTCTCTAGGGATCTTCACGGCTACTGGTACACCTCCCGAGTGCTACAATGCGGGAAACGTAATAGGAGTCGGCAAGGAATTTCGGCGACTGATGCAGAAGGTCAGCGGCAGGAAGAATAAGTGAGTCTCTAAAGCAGCACCTTTCTTCCTCGAGTTCACTTCTATAACCTCACACGCAACCGACACAAATGGATCCGAAAGGAATATAGAAGGACGCACACGTATCTACCGGGTAAACGAATACAAGTGGGAGATTGATATATATATATGTGTGTCACTGAGTGCAGTATCGACGACTTTGGGGGGGCCGCGACAGCCTCGTCGGCGCAGAGCAGCCGCGTGTATACTGACGTTCTTTATATAGGCTTCTCATGGGAAAAGGGGAAAGACTTTGGTGGGGGAGGGAGGGAGGGGGGCGGCCCGTGACCCCCCTCCTCCTTCCCCGCCGCGGGCACCTCCCAGCGCCGCCGCCACCACCACTTCCTCCCCCTACCCTTTCGTCCCATCGCTCCCTTTCCATCAACTTTTCCTCCACAAGAACCGTGGCACCGCGCATGCTCGCTGCCAGTCCACAATTCGATTCCCAGAACCTACACGGAGACTACTCGCTTTCCGCGAGAGACGCCGACATAACCGCAAACGTAACGTTACTCAAGTAAAAAGTACTCGAGCTATTTCTCCGAAGACAATGAAACAATTAAAAAAATATATCTGCTCCGAAGGGCTCTACCGTGAATTTAAAAATTTTGCATTAACACCGGAACAAATAGCGTGAAAGGCTGAAGCACTTCATGAAGCCAAACCAGAATCTGTTCTAGCGGCAACTGCATTTATAGTTGACAAGATAGTTCTTAACTTCATAATTAAAATTTTGCCAATATCAGCAACACTAAAACTGAGGCAACCTACCCTTGAACAGACACAATTGCATTGGTATTGACGAAATGGATGTTTTGAGTGTTTTTATCTCGGATTTGTCTCGGATTTTGACGTTTTCTACGCTATAAGTACAATTCTTCAATAGTAATCATAATTATTTAAACAAAAATAATGCATTAAAAAGAAACAAGGTATCAGGAGTAACGGAAATTTCAAGGTAAATATTAGGTAAAATTAACGTGGAGAAAATGATACTAACGAGAAGAGCAATTTTCAGATGTATGGAGAGAGAACTACTTGATATTTAATAGAGTTCATTTAATAGAAAAATAAACTCTTAAGACTAAGTTTTCAAGTTATACGCAGAGGCGTCCAAATACGCTGATGATAGAATACGCTCCCCAACAAGAGTTTGGCAAGCAAAAAAGGAAGGTAAACATTTTTTTATTGCTGCTGACATCTTTCAACAGACGGAAGTTAAAATTTTGCCACGAGCAGCTTCGCAACGTAGACAGGAAAAGGATAAATTGAAGGCAATGCGGTCTTTAAACAATAATAAGCCTTATCGCACCACTACTCTTTTCAAGGAAGTGTCGCAACTACACCCATTTTCACCATTTTATTCTCCTCTAAGAAATAATCATGAGAAATGTTCCATGAGGAATAAGAATGAATAGGTATTCATGTCATTTAATCCTTTGAGTTTTAAGAAATAAGAAAAATATCGATACCAAACCGTTATCTGGTTATAATTAAAGTCAGCTGAAGTAATAGGTACAACTTACAGCTAAGAAACTGGGAGGATTGATATGATTAGTACAAATATTTACATTCCTTAAAAGTAAAAGGAAATTGGAGCATCACCACTGACTATAAAAGGGAACTAAAGGGATTCCAAACCGACAGCGGAAAACTGAGCGAAAAATTTTACGATGACATAGAGACTATCTTTCCATCAAAACGAATGGTCTCACAATTTTATCTGATAATAACCCAACTTTCATGATGCCATTGTGTATTCGCCCCATAGTTTACTGGAGCAGGAAATCTTTAGCCCAGACATTTTAATTATTAACTGAGGTTATATTCACACAGCCAGTAGGTTTTAGATCGGAGAGCATGCACAGCTTCTACAGCCATACAGGAAAAAAGATAAATATAAGCATGTCCATCTTTTTGATGAGACAAGCAAAAAAATCGGGCCAAAAATGAACAGGCCAAAGAACGGTGAAATCGGAAATGAGGAGTACAAAAACGAAAAAAAAAACAATCACACTTCATGAACCACGTAGCTTACATGTATCTGAACAACTTCTGACGGGGCAATTACTAAACAACGGTAAAGATAACCGAGGGGATTCATACACTAGCTCATCGATTTGACAACATATTCTCGTTCCGACATTAGTAGTCTATCCGACGTCTAAGGAGCATCGTGCTTCTTTGAAGCGCTCGACCGCATTGGCATTCAAAAGCCATGAATTGTCGCCTTTGATGGCTGCGGTCCGTTAGTCGCTAACCTGCACCAGTAAGTGGAATGTAAAAAGGGGTGTCACGGGGGGTGAAGAAAGTGGGCAACAACCGCATAACACGAATTACCTTTTCTACCACTTATTTTCCGTCACATATTTAATACTGCTCATTACAAAGATAATATTTTTAAATGAGTTACACTCCATTACGAATAATAATGGCTGAAAAATGAATTCAGACCCAGTAACATAGCACACTTTTTGCCTTGCAGGAAGAAAAAGTTCGAATGGAATACAAAAGTGTAAGAAGCAAGAATAGCAAAATGATGTACTAATAATGAGGGGGGTGTAAAATTGTATTATCAATGAAAAACATGATTACGCAGAACCAGATTACGTGGCAAAAAGGTGCTCACCAAGAAAGTAGTGGAATATAAAAGAACAACAGTTGTTGGGCCTACAATGGTCAGTAACAAAGACACTGGACTTCCCAAAATTACGAGGTTTAGTATTATATGGCACCTATAATGTCTAGCAGTCGCAGTAAGTCTTAGGGAATTCTGCCTCTTCTACTCATATCTCAATCACAAAGTTATATTAAAATGTGATTGGCTGAGGGTTACGTTCAACGTCTCTTCATCGAAGATCAATCGCTAACTAGCGAGACAGAGGCGATTATTAAGTTTCAATCAACAGAAGCACGACATTTCGCGAGAAAAATGGGCGAGAGACGGCTCAATTGTTACAATAATGGTTGAAATACCGAATCAGAATCGTTCCCAGAAGCTCCAATCCTTTCCAGAACTCAGTTCTATCACAGAGGAAATAGATAACATAAGACAATATGGCAAGCAGATAAAGTAAGAAAAATCAATCTCAGGACACCGAACCCACTTTCTATCTGATATTTCTAGGGAAAAAGCATTTTTACTGAAATGCAGCCGAATCTATTTTTAAGCTAAAACTTAAATACATTCCTTTTACTAAACCAAATACTCAGGAGATGCCTCTATAACAGCGACCTTAAAGTATGGTTTGACAAAAACCACAGTGACATACTTAAGATGTTCCCACAAGAATGTGACAAGTATTTAGGAAACAATTTTATAAAAGAAAGAATATTAGATAAAATACGCCCACCACAGATGGATTAGCTAACAACACTGGACCACATCAATTACAACTCATTCCCAATTCCTAGACATTCGCAAAAAAGCAAGAAAAGAAGAATTTGAGCTCGCAAATGGGCAAAATGCATCAAAAATAAAACCAGCATCAGCAATAAATCAGCTGGCTAAAGCAATTCGAGAAAAAATTTGACTGCTTTGGTTAAATACACATTTTATTCAATTCAGCTTACTCCTGTAGAAACTCGCATATAAAAATTAATGGTTTACACTCGAGTACACCTCATGCATGTTTCAAACGCAAAAAAACAAAACGAAAAACCTTCACTCCAAATTTCCAAAATTAAAGAAAAAGGAAATTACAGGAAAGCGAAGTAAGTTTCATGCTTGAACGCTCAGCTGTGACAGCGAAAAATATCACCAAATGAAAGAAGAAATTAAGTAGAAAATCAATGGTTTACGAGAAAATAGCACCTGCGTATTCAAAACTTCAATTCCGAGAAAAACCTTTTCATTGCCTCGAGTGCACTACATGCAATCCGGCAAATGACGAGCGCATTAAGTGTGACGAGAAATTCTAGCTCGAGACGAAAGTAAATCGACATCAAACACCAAAAGAAGGATTTCTTTAAGACGAATTGTACTGGAAACGGTGGAAAACATCGCTTTCGAATAAAAATAGAAGGGAACTTCTCAAGGAAGAAGGTCATTATCAGAAACAAGAGAAAGTATCTCAAACATTTCTGTTCCAAGGAAGAAAAACAAGATGAGCGGAGAACAAACATGTCATATTGGAAACAAAATATCCGTTTTCAGAATGCTTCATCATTGAACAAGTAAGAATCATCACCCGAGAGGACAAATGATCATACTTGCTTCTTTATATAGATAGCAATGTTCTACGGAAAAAAATGTCGAGATGCAAACTAAATATATATGCCTAAAAAGTGGCATTTAAAAACTCAAAATGAAATCTTTTACTTCCAGTGTTGAGGCGAAAGACTATGATTCACAATCTGAGATAACACATAACCATTATACTGGATAACTATACGGACAACACTAATAGGCTGATTTATTCTATCAGACTGCATCATCATGTGAAAAGTACTGTGTTAA
The DNA here is from genome assembly GCA_963169105.1 of Ceriagrion tenellum. Taxonomy (NCBI): domain Eukaryota; kingdom Metazoa; phylum Arthropoda; class Insecta; order Odonata; family Coenagrionidae; genus Ceriagrion; species Ceriagrion tenellum. Next base: position 45,800,966 of record OY720632.1, read on the forward strand.
GGTGGACGGGTGTTTGAAAACCACAAAGAATGCCGATGACAAAGAATTAGGAGACCGTTATGGAGAGAATAAAGAAAGAATAATAGCTCTTTGAAACAGGATGGTAACTTCAGGGCCTTTACCTTAGATAGTAAAAGAGGTTCGGAGATAAAAGCCCCAGGTTTAATCGACAAGTGACTTTAACCCTTCCATTTGATGACTTTAAGAGGAATCTTAGGCTCCTAATCCCTTTACTTCCAGCGCCCTTCCTTTCGAGAAACCACCTCAAATAATTGCTTTAATAACATATGTTTCATCACGGAATAATCACATGATATAAATTTAGTGGGATACATTCCTTCTTTTTACCATTTCTACGTCTCGACTCGGTGTAACCATGATGTACAGAATACAACCGCAATTGAAGAAAGTTAACAAAGTGCGTTTCGTCATTGGACTTCAAAAATCAGGTTTACGCACACAGTGAAATTTATGGATGTACAAACAACGTAAAAAAGGGATTATTTATTTTTATCAGATTACATGACATCTTCAAATGCACAATTTTACTCGTGCAAATTTCACTGTATCGAGCATTTTATGGGGAATAAAGTTGGTGGCAGTTGGAATGACCAATGACCTCGCTACGAATTCCAGCCTCGTATGGATTCATCTGCTACCGCACATAACGCGATTTCGACGGTTCACGTAACCTCTCCCCGCCAGCATTCTGCGAAATAGATAGAAGAATACAGCACGCAACTCCCCAACATTCACACGAAGTGGATGCCAGGCAGACTAAAAGAACTTCAATGGTTTCTGGAAATCGAAATCCTAACAAAATAATTTCCAAAATCTTCGTCATTGATCTCGAGAATACTATCGGCGACGTTGAGCAATTCATGACTTTACGCTGGTATCTAATACAGTTTTAACTTCCCATGAGTTATGATGACAAAAATACGATTTTTACGATTTCAAAGCAAAAAGGAGGAATACAAGGTCGCAAAGGAAGAGGAAAACCTATTTTGGAAATGCGACCACTTCACAGTATTGTGAGATGAAGTCGCCAGGCAGCGTACACAGCATTTCATCGAGTGGAAGAGAAACAACCACCGAAAGATGGGGACGAAAAACAAGATGCAGGATCGATATAAGGGTGTTCTATCTTAATAACCTGAGGGACCAGTGAGTACGTAAGCCTCTTCCCTAAGACTATGTAGCTCACTTTCTCCTCATAATAGTCGAGGTCTCGGCAATTTCCCGATAAAAAACCAGCATCTTCCGGAGATTGAAGCCTGGACGTCTAAAGATATGACCGTTACTCAAACCGCTTCTCCACTTCATAAGCATTGGTAGACAATTACTATAACGGAGTTATACGGAACTGGACATTAAAATGAAAGAGGAGTGAATCTCACTACTCATAGTGAGGTTCACTCCTCTTTCATGATAGTAGTAGTAGTGCAATAAGTAATCGGCCTGCAGCAATGGAAAATCTAGCAAAGATGACAAATACGAAACAGCGAGGAAATCATGTTCTTACAAATCTTACCAGCAATTCATATTCACGTTACAATAACTAAGAGCAGCAAATAGAAAGAATCAAAGAACAATTCCTGATGAACCTTCAAGTCATCAGCAATCTTACCAGTGAACGCGTGATTATTGTGACTCACTTCTATAACAAGGAAAAATAATTCCAACAAGTTTCGAGTTTGTTACAACCGAATGACAATTCTTCACACGCAATTAATGGCAACACCGCCGAAAATTCGAACCAGGCCGAAGGTCACCATTCACGCCTACGTCCAAGATAGCTACAGCATTACTGTTGCACACACACTACCCACAGAGTGGAGGGATTGCCAAACACGGGAAAGAGCGTGACGCCCCCTGAAAAAATATTTAGCGAGCTTTTTCTCCAATCGTATTGAAAACACACCCGAATGATAATTCTACAATTTTACCCGTTGTAAGACGCAGAGGCAATTATATTTTGTGACATGATGATGCGACAGTAAAATTTTGTTTTATTACTGAACTCATGAGTAACTTAACCTATGAGTAAAACGAAATCACAACCTAAGGATTTCGGGTAATTTGAGAAAAAATATTACGGTGGGCATTGGATGTTTTTTACATTTTCACTTACATTTCAGACGCCACCAGAACGTTAGAGCTGCCCTATATCCCATTTTAAACAGCTTCTATATTTTTTAGCAAATGTCTCGAAAAGTAGCATGATGGATTGCATATATTTTGGTGTCATTAGAAAGATGAGACACTAATCTTTCTCAGGACGCTGAAACTCCCCTAAGCCATCAAGGTTGAATAAAATTACGTTAAAAATATTTTTTTGCTTTTCTTCGCTCGCATTTCTCTTGGTGAAAACGAAAGCGTGAAGAACGCAATGGGTCACAAACTTTCCACCTGAAGATGTTTAAGTTTCACGAAATGGCAATCTCATGAAAACGTTTATTAAAGCCCGTCAATTCGAAATAAGGCACACGCATACAATGAAACTAAAGAAAATAGATATAAGACGGCATTTTAGGAATTCAAATATGAAGGATCAAAAGGCTAAAACTCAGAAGAATTCTATACTATCGGTTGAAGAAATGCCTACGTTTTCATTACTTCCCTAATGGCAACAGAACCCCCAAAGTACACTTCACCCACATTGTGCTCGATGAATCCTACAATAATGAGAGGCAGGATGTATAGTAACACCGGCCATTTATAACGCACAGGAGATAGTAAATGTTCCGAATGCATAATTTCGCGAACTAAGCCAAGATTCCATTTGACAAGAGCAACTAAAGTTCGACAAGAATAGATGATCACCATCAGCATGGATACCATTTACAGTTCTAAAAAGTTCAGTTTGTAACAAAATGAGGCCAAAAGGGCCCCTTTTTCATACACGATTGGTTACATTTACTTCCAACTCGGATTCCACGTTTACCACTTCGCCCTCTCCATCCCAAGGAACATAAATAGCTCTCGAGAGAGCCTTCCTGCACTCACGACTGGCAATTAGATCGTCAGGGACCAATCACGCCGCAGCGCATTAAACGTAGAGAGGAATGTTTCCGGTGAGGTGTGCACCAGAGCACGGTCCAGCGATCACCCGGTCTTTCTCCGGGGAAGAATGGAGTCAAAAGGTAAGAGGCGTCGGCGGATCTTCCGCTGTCACGGATGGAGGAGGCCCGAAGGAGGGAGGGAGGTGATTTCGTCCGGAGGGAATGACCGTAAAGGCAGGTGGCGCGACTCGGGAATACACCACCCAAATCACGAGGACCCATCCGCTTCAATTAACTGCTCTATTACCTCACTGCGCCCGCTTCTCGCATTTATGACGCCGTGCGGAGCAGCCACGGTCTGTGCACACGTGCTGCGGCGGATCGTGATTAAGGATTACATTTTTTTTTAATAGGTCGCCGACCCCTTGATCCCGGCTAACTGCTCGACTCGATTAATTGTTTACCATAACCTGACTGACGAGGGGCGCACAGAGGAAAACAACGTGGACAGCATGAGATGAGCAACGACAAACGATCGGTACGTGCCCATGATGCTGACAACCCAGCCAAATTCCTCTCTAGTAGGGAATGAATTCAGCATTCAAATAAACACCTTAAAGCTATTAAGGACATCTTAAAGGATTTGCACATGAAAATGAGAAACACTAAATGCTTTTGACTTAAATGGTTATCCGAAAAATAACAAGAGATGGTACCACCCACACAAAAAAATACTTTTGCGTTAAACCTATACTTCAAAGTAAAAAGATACCTCACGTCATACTCCTATCTACATATGAAGCGCCACACTCATCGCTCACAAGATCTAAATCATAGAGAAAATGGAATGGAAATGCCAGAATCAAAGATCCATTGGCGGCGAGTGCTCTAATTATGGAAAACCGCATGCTCATAAGATGCTACTACATACGGAGTTGTTGACTAAATCAGATATAAAACTTCGATGCTAATAAGCATTAAGATCCAAATACGCAAATTGAATCACCACAAAATGATAAATAATGGGGATTAATACGGAATGACTTCATCCTGAAAGGCAACTGAACCTAAGAGTCTAGTGAACCCTGGGGGCTCACGAATGGTATACAGGCAAATTCAATACAGATTCTCAGAGGAAGAGCACTGGACGGAAGGCAATTATTGACAATTGAACTGATTACGCATGCAGAGAAATCGGCGACGTCAAAAACATTAGCTACACCGAGTAATGAGGAAGCGGGACGCAACAAAAGGGCAAGCTGGAGAAGCCGAGGGGAGGAGAGCGAACGGGCGAGCGGCACGAAATGGTTCAGTAAACGCTCTCTAACCGTGACGAACGGAGAAGTTTTTTTTTGGGTTACTTTTGTCGCATTACCTCAAATGACTGGCCTCAAAATCCGCTTCCCTAAGCCAAGTCATTAAAATTTCTGGGGGGAAATGGGAGAAAAGGGTGAACGAAAGTCGGAACCCTAAACAACGCGTGAGTGACAAAGGTCGTGAAAAATTCGTCGGATCCGGGAAGAAATTGATTATTATTATCCCGCTCCCCAAACGGGGGCGCCACCCGGGCTCTCCAGAGATCCCTCACGAAACGAGAGGCGAGGTCACGGGTAAGACGATAGTCCCGGGAAGTCATCGTGGGCGGAGGGCGTCGCGTGGAAACGGGCAAGCACGCGCGTGTTGGGAGGGGCGCACGGGCGTGGAAGACTACTGGGCGGATGTGGACGGGATAACCCTCACATACGGCTTCCAATTGCTTCCGCTCGCTGGAGGAAGAGGGCGCCGAAAAAAAGACGACTATTACTCATAGTTCGTCGTCTCAGGACCCGGTAAGAACCAAATGTATGCACATGTAAGGGGACAGCAAATAGCACGAGTGTTTAAAAGGCAATCCAGTCTGAGGGAGACAGACGATGGCATAAGCGAAAACTGCGTTCAGAAATCCTGTCTTCAACATCAACGGATTAATGAAAAAACTTAGAGAAATACACAGGTATCAACATATTACCTCCAAGGTTTTTTCGATATTTTTATTGAGATGTTCACTGTGAGCCAAAAAAATATATATACCACCTAAACTTAATCAACAATGATCATGACAAGTAAGAGCTTCGATGAAGTTTCGCCTAGCACATGAACGAACATGTGGCGCAGTTCTCATTTCAGGTTCAGCAAATGCTAAATCCAAAAGCATAAGAAACTGGAAATCAAGATAGAAGATAAAAGCGTAACGGTTAAGAGAATATCAGATAGCTCCGAAAGACGTACTTACGAAAATAAGGAAGTGGATTCAGTCGGTAAGCAGACGGTTACGCACAGTGAACTTCAAGACACCTCAACCTCAAACGGCGACCATTGAGAAGAGATGGATGGCTTTACTAGCTTAGGTTGAAACATTAAATAGGTGCGAGATAGGCCAACACAAAAAATATCGAATTATCTACATTGCATTCACAACGGAAGTATTTCAATTTTATTGAAGAGAGGGCCGTGAACTAACTTATATCTTCTGGTATATCGCTAATTTTGGGAAAATATTCCAGAGATTCTTCTTCTTCGGTACTTGCGTGAAATATAAGCGTAATCAGACAATTCACACATTTGGCCGATAACTGCATTTCACATTACTAGTGTAGCCCATGGCAACCTTTCGACGCGGGTTAGCAAGCTTCAATTTACTCTCCTCTGAAGATATTCTCCTCCATTGGGGAACATTGGACACTTAAGTGAAGCACAACAATTACTATTACTTTTAACTTATGGGCAAATTTCCATGGGATTATTCATTGATAGGTCTATTCAGACGTCCAACACAAAATGACAACACCAATTCGAATATCATTCAGCTCCATTACCATTGGGTCACATCTCTCGGTCACCAATTCATTTTCTTTATGCTATTTGAAAAACATCGCACACTATGAGAGGTATTCTCGCGTACAAAGCAAAATCTGGTATACGTCAAACTGTAAGTTTCCTAAGAAAATACTGTAAGTTTCCTTAGAATATATCATTGTGTCAACAATAGCCTCAGCTTTGCCCAAAACCGATCTCTCATGGGCTACGCCCACTACTTGGCTCCTAATCGCTTTGTCTGTTGACCTTCACGCCATTCCTTCAACGAAAAATTTGCATGGCCCTCGCCGGTTATAATATTTCAAATTTCCTCGATCTTTTGAGCCTCTCTCGAGAGTTTTGCAAATTATTCACAAGTAGAATAAAATTGCAGTCTCATTGCTTACTGAAAACCCAGACAGCTAATACCTATTATGTTTTCGAAAAAGTGCTGGATTGAAATGATAATAAGTAGTTTAATAATTAGCGGCAGGAAACGCGCACCGATCAGAGAACACAGAGGCCTAAATAATTTTCTCTCGTACGCCACTGCCATCACCTTTTTTTAACTACGTATGACAAGTATGCAATATCCAGAAATACGCAAATTTTGATATCGCTGCGCCTAAATGTTATGGTATGCCTAGCGACGAGAAAGATTCTAAAGATAACAAATTCCATTTAATAATCTAAGAGCAACTGACAAATACTTTGAACGAACTGTAAAGCTCATGACTTCCGCTATCTCAATCCCCAAGTTAACAACGTCAATTGTAGCCTATATCAAAATAAACGACACTAAACGACCAAGGTGATCACCACGTAATCATCAGAAACGATAATGATTCCATTACCTTCAGGACTGTAACTCGTCAGAGAGTAGTAGTAACCATTACAAGGCGGACTGAATCTCTCAAGTAATACTTTGATGAAGTGAAGGAAACGCTACCCTCCTCAACCAAAAGTAAATATACAGAAAATTCTGTGAAAGGCACATTAAGTACCACGGCATGAAATCTAAGGCGTCACGAGACAATCTGATCATGACGCTAACCTCGAGCAAAATAACACCGCCTTCAACCATTACACCTGAATCATTTATTTTTAGGCCACAAAAACGTGCAAAACAAAATCGAATTCCAAAAAGCGCTACCGTCTAAAACCCTGTATCCCAAGGTCATATAAAAAATAAAAAAAACGATGAAAAAGAATCAACTTCAAATCATTGGCAAGAAAATTGCAAAAAAATTTCAAATTTTCAAAAGGACATCCCTTTCGGGCACAAAGAAATTAAAATGGAAGCAATAGCATGAGTAGGCAGTTGTGGAACGCTGGAATTATCTACGAGGGTAATGTTGTGTAAGTACCGAGTAAGATCTAAAATGAGAGCAAAAATATATCGAATTAAAGAAAACTCACGAATATACTCCATAAATCTGAAGGAACCTCTTAGAACACGGAAGTCGAACACTGACAAGTAACATAAATGAGAAAAAAATCTTTACAGGTGTTGACAAAAAAACTGGCAATTCAATGTCACCATGACGGCCCAGAACTAATGCAGAACAAGGAAGATGAAGGTTAGAAACAACCTCTATCCTTGAAGAAGATAATAACAGGCTCTACACGGCACTTTGTTTACCAGTAATCCGCTACAAGACAAAAAAGCATGACTGCGATTGTTCCTCGCAAATACGCTTTCTCCCTCCCACCAACGAATACAGAATTGAGCAACCACAAACGATTCGCCCCATGTTGATAGTATGCACACATGAATCATGACAAAAATATGGAGAATCAGAACTTTCAGATGCTTAACTTCAAAACGATCCGCAAAAGGTAAGGGAGTGGGAAGTCCCCCGCCCACATTCTCGTAAGGCATTGAGAAATAGATATTGGAAACTCCTGCGGAACGGCCTCGACGAACGCCTGCGCAGAGGCGACCATAGAAGCACTGGCCACCCACAATTGGGCGACATGAGAGCCTCCTGAGCTTAGCGTGACCGTTTCGACCGCGCTGATGAAATAATCAACTAACAGGGAAGGAATATGCAATTGATAGATTTTGACAGCCAAGAAAGTACATTATCTTGCGATAATATTCCTGTTCTCAGTCATTTGTTTCAAATTAAGCTACATAAATGATTCCACGAATTCATCCGAAAAAATCTTAACGGTTCATACCATTAAATATTTAATTTTGACCCATAAGGCATCGCGTAAGTGGAAGAACACAAAAGTTATCTTAAGGCGTTGAGACGGTTGAGCAATGAGATATAGTAAGGATAATATTAAGCAAGTAACAGTCTAGTACAGCTATATTTTAAAAATATTAAGAGTATCGACTGAGAATCAGCCTGAACTACTTAGCTAAGGGTACAAGACGTATAAAATAACTCAGCAATGGAGAGGCGTCATTTGTACTAATCATAATTAACATTCAAAGTTACGCAAGTTAGCACCCACGGTTTGAAAATGTCCGCAAAGGTACGTCACTATTCATTCCCCCCCTTTATCACTCCTTTATCTCGCATCCGCTCCTTAGTCGATACACTTGATTCCATCTCATTAAAGGTAATTTAATAAGAAGGAAGAATAAACTCAAGGAAACGTAATTGCAATTAATGGTTAGAATTATTATTAATCATTAAAACCACATTAAAGAGAGACTTACATCTCTTTCATAATCATCATTAATTTCCTTTGACTGTACATTCTAAAAAGGCAAACACTAGATGATTAAGTTAGAGGGATTTAAAGGAAATTTAGCCCTCATGCATGAGGAAAGAGAAAGTAACCGGAGCTTAACTACGCTGCGAAAAAAATAAGAAGATAGTAAATGAAAAGTCGAAATTTTCGACAAGAATCATTGAACACTTTCAATCTACTCGATAGCTGGGTGGAGGAAAAAGAAAAGGAAGTGGGAGATCAGACAGGCAATCACCTTACTTCCTGAGCCCGATCCACCCTCCATTTGCTTGCTTCCATCTCGCCCTCCTTTCCAAGGTTAAGAACACGCTACGACCCAGAAATGCGCAATACCTATATAAATCCATAGTCTATCTGGTGACTACTATGGGAGTCGCACTTTCACAAAACAAGGTTTTTAAAACTTTCCTATTTTATTGAATACCAATTACCATAACGAACAAGTCGTGCTTTCCATTCCTTAATGGGTTATATTACGTTCAGTTAGATTCGAGGAAGGAGATGAGCTGTAATGAATAAAATATCATTGCCTCATAAATGAAACATCTAAGCAAAGTCTACAATCTAGAGAAGACCACTTACTGAAAGATTAGTGCCCGATCCTCTGAACTATGACCTCTAGTGAATTTAAAGCCAATACACCTCAAGACCGTGAGATCTCTTCTACTCAAAGACCCGAGGGTCTCGCGAAAAAGTAAATTAGCTGTCTTCTCTCCCGAACCTGTACATTAGACGATTCCTTAAGAAGAAGAAAAAAATAACTGACTATTTTCGGGGATCCTTGAGTGTGAAGCGAAGAGGAAAATCGGAAGGGTGGGATCCCTGCTTTCACTTGCACAATAGGAAGACCTCCGGATGAGACATCCCATTCGATGACAATAGGGAAGGAACCGACAGCTGTGCCATCCGGTTAAGCAGTTTTCTCAGGGTGATAAATACATGTAAATGGAACACATGAAAGGAGCAAATCCCACACCTGTAAAACCAAACAATTAAAGGCAGAAAAAGAATAAACTGGGATCCGTTGTAACAACCAGCGATCGTTGATGACATAAAATGATAAAAAAAACTTAAACGATCAAAGATGCTGAGAGAGCAACTGAATCACGATGAGAAAGCAGACTACTGTCTCGGGATTAACGGAGTGTGTTTTCATGCAAGGAATTGGTAAACGGTGAAACGTCGTACGACTACACATGATATGATCGATAATCATCCGATAACGTCCCACATACTGAACATCAAAATATTGGCTTCGTTTTTCCCATGCATGCAAGACGCTAGAACTGTCCCATATTTCAAATTAAACCACAAGAAATGAAAGCTGCATGAAACGTATAATTAAAACGAAAATAAGCATTAGATTTAATTCATTCAATTTAAAGTAACCATGGAAAAAGTGTACAACTCAATACGCAGTGCAAGCATTTGAAACCATGGGAATCAAAATGAAAAAGATACAGCACCAGTAATGTATTCGAAGAAAAGAAGTACCAATTAGCAAATTAGAAAAGTAGTACAAAAGCAAATGATTTTGGCAGCTCTATAAAGATTCAAAAACTAAATCGTACTCCGCAAATCTATATTTTATGTAAAGTTGAATTATATACGACCAATCAAGAAAAACAATAACGTACGGAATAATATACTTTTGACGTACCCTGTAAAATAAGGTAGCGGCATGGTACATCTCTGTTAGAAATTTGCATTACAATGGCAATATGAAGGCAATGACAAGTAGAAGAGCATGCACAAAAGGGTGTTTAGCGCTTAAAGTTTTCCATATTAAAAAAAGGAGCATAACAGTAACGGCGAACCAAAGAGTCATGCACACCTATAACGACATCATTTCAGCAGCTTCAGTAACAAAGGTACTTCTACAAATCAGTTCAATTGTCATCGCCGTTATCAGAACACAAATCAAAAGCGGGGGATATGAAATTACTCAATGTTAAAAAAAATTCCCGGAGAATAGTACGCTGCAGAATAATGATAAATAAAATTCGTTTTCCAAATTTTTCTTAAATCTACGCTTACTTATAATTTACAGAGTTCTCCATTAATAAAAACGGATTCCGGAGAAAACACCGATATAAATAGCAGAGTGAAAAAGAGAAAGGCCTCTCACTCAATCCTCTGAACTAAATAATATTTCCTCGGTTCACTGAGTAGAGATAGTTATCAATCACCCGTGAATATACCAGAAATGCAGGAACTTAATTACACTCGCGGAAACTAGAACCGAAACTCGATCCAGGGAAAGAGGCAAGAAATGCATGGAAGTGCTAATGTGAAAGAAACGAGGTTGCATCCCCAGGAACATCGCAAATACATCGCATACGACGTGAGAATCGAGGATGCAGTTCAATAGATAACAACTGATGTCACTCTTGAGCAAAAAATATTACACAGTTCGAGCCTGCCCATCCAACAAGCATGTGAGAGTTCCGATCACATGGCCAAGTTCTACGACCAAATGATGTGAGCCAAACGCATAGTTTCCCTTTACTGATCGGCGCCTGACATAAAATTTTCGCTGAATTTCTTTTTTCTTTTTTCAACCAGAAATTCAACTAAAAACTAAAGAGAAAATTACGCACGACGGTAGTTAAATTTCTGGTGCACAAAACGTGCTCATCGATGAAATCACAATGAACTATGCATTTGAAATACCCACGATAATATTATGTAACACAAGCTATAAATCACAATAATCAAGGGCAACTGGCAAAAATGCAAATCATTTTTCTGACATGATATAGTTGATAATTTCAAGCTTAAATTCACATGGACAAGGATTAAAAAGAATTCATTCTTTAACGGAGGAAATACGAAGATGGCGAAAACTTACCTTCTATATGTACCGAAAAATTGAGGTGAACGAGCACCACTAACGAATAGGAAACAGATGTTACTCCATAATTTTAAACCTGAAAAGTAATGACTTGCAAAAGAAACGTAACCCTTTAAATCACCTAATTCGAATTTACGATGCAGAGCAGATCCAAATCAAAACGAAACGAAGACGGTCATGGGAGTAAACTCGAATCAGCTAAACATATAACGCGAAAAATCAGCAACCTGCGAGGTAACGAAGGATTGTGTTTCAATTCTAAGTTGGCATTACGTTAGCAGGTTATCGACACAAGATTGCTTTTAAAAAGTCTTGAGTCAGTACACAACACTATAGATACGTCGTAGAGTGAGTACCACAGGCATATAACAATTTGATAGAATATGAAAATGAAAGAGTGCACATTAACATTGCCGATAAGTATTATCGCTAACATTAACATTGTAACCAATTAAAAGTCAAAAGCGGTAGAAATGCGGAAACTAGCGGAAAGGAAAAGTAGAAAAGGGAGGGGAGCCGTTTTGGTCGTAGACCATATACCGCATCCATTATTAAGAATCTAATCCAACGAGAGATTATAAGTTTCGATTTTATACTAGAACATACCGCGTCATTTTCCCCCGATAAGATTTCATTACGTGGGCATTCCTCTATGTGGAATACACTTCGGATGATACACAGGGATGGAGGCTCAAAATCAACAATGATCTTGGGCAAAAAAAACAAAAAAAGCAAACACATTACGCATTCAACAGATATAATTAATCAGTGTCTACTATCATCTTTCAGCACCGGTGGTATCACATCTTATTTCATCATTGGTGTTCCATGGCGCGAGAAATAAAGGTTTTCTGTTCTCGATATCTGGTAATTATATGTACTGGTTTTTAATGCAAAAATCAGAACAAATCAAGAACAAACAAGAATATTTTCCAAGTTATGTAAATTCACATCACATGGCAGAGTTTAGCTTGATCTTATTTCATAATTGATGCTGTCTAATATAATTTTAGCCTCAAAAAGCATGCAGATGACAGTAGCTAAGGTAGCGCCAGCCTGACAAGCATGAGGTCGCCGATTCGATCATAGTGGACATGAATGTAGCGTTTGCCTCAGGGATAAGGTCTCGCGTAACACGATGCATTATAGCAATAGTGATTGACCGACGCGAAAACCAACTCTACCTCTACTATAGAAGAGAAACTAAAAATACAAAGAAAGCAATTAGGCTGCGACGAATAAAAAGTACGGTGACGGCTTCAGCACAAGAGGATGATCACGACTCGACGATGTAGCAGCAAGTCCTCAATACTGAGATCGCCTTCAACTGAAAATTCAACAATGAAGGATTTGAACAAAAAACCAGACTTTAAAAGCACAAGTAGCAACTAATGGCTTTGGAGAGTTACCCTTGCATGATTCTGTTCAACAAATAACGCATGTGTCTACTCCTGAAATCAACGAACATATTCACTCCCAAATCCTTCTTGATTGCCTCGTGAGACCTAAATACATTACAAAGGTACTTTGGACGCAATCAATGGAATTACCTCATGGATAAGAAAATTGAAGAGCCTCCAGAATCCTAAAAAGACGCAATCAATGGAATTAACTCATGTATAAAAAAACTGAATAGCCTCCAGAACCCTAAAAAGAAAACAGTACGGCTAAGATTTTTTTAGAAAATCATATCTACAGGAATTTCCAAGAAATCTGGTTATTTCCGAGCTCCGCCACATAAACATAACACCTGGGTGAAACTTGGGAGACCGATCGCTCACGCCTTTGGCCTGGTTCTTCAGCCCAAATTCTGAGTGAGCCATGAAGATTGGCAGAATGAGATAGTCGATTACAGTCAATAACCGCGTGTTCATAGTGATACGGAGAAGAAATTACGTGCACCAAACATTAAGGACGGCGAGGGATGAGCGCCAGGAACAGTTAGGCTGAATTGCGTGCCTCGGAAAAGAGTAGGATCGAAGATTCTACCGACGAACAAAAACAGGTATAAAGACAGAAGGCAAGGCTGATGAAGATTAAAATGGTCACGCATGAGACAGCATTTTCTTTCAACGGATCAGCGGCAGATAGAAGCGGTCGTGGCCCTTCATCGAGGAAAGAGGAGTACGATTCACTCCATGCCCTAGTAAAGTTCACTATAAGCACAGCCCAAACAACACGCCTCTCAGAAATACCAATGATAAAAGCATGTAAATCACTACGGCTAATCTAAGCCTAATAACAAGCCATTCCAAAATAAAGATTTGAACCGAGAACCCTACAATTGGCTTCAAGAAAGGATTACTTAATACTGGGTCTAGCACAACGAACTTCTTGATACGAACCATTCAGTAGTGTATAGATATATATGTAAATAAAATGAATGATCACATAAAATAGTTCCAAACCCACTATTATAGGGAAATGCTTTTAAAATACTGATGATTTCAAATCCAAAAATGATACTAGGTTAAATATATCCACACAATCAGCAACGGTAGCTGATAACAAGAACATGATAAAAACGAATACTCGTGACGCATTCATTTATTAAGGCCGCTTTACACGGCATTTATATATACGTACTATTTATTGTACAAACGAATGTACCATAGAATGTACAAGAAACTGAAAGCAATTAGAGCAGGCTCTATTTCCCATTAAGTCATTCAAACAATCATACAATTTGCCGCTTTACACAGTACAATTTCCTTCATGAAGGAATTCGTACATTCGTTTGTACAATAAAATGTTCCGTGTAAAGTGGCCTTTAGACTGGATACTTTCTGGCAAAAATTACACGAAAACATGATAGGTAAGCAATATTATTGAAAAATTAAATACATCCACAGCGTAAAATCTAATAAACCCTGATGGATAAATTATGTGTAAAATGAAACTACATAAAAAACTTGTAAGGCCCAACATATTGGGATTCGACAGCCACAACATTCGTGTTGAGACAGTTAATAGAAGTTTATAGAAAAATAAAAACTAAAGTTTGGAATAGAATTCCAAAAATGACTTCGGAATTCGTCCAGCGCCCCAATTTGATTTAAATACAATTCCTACAAGTAACACTGAGATAAAAGCAATGGGGAAAGAAACCGTGACATTTATAATCAGAGCTCTAAGATATAATTACTTTGGGAATTCAGTAACGCATGATTCGTAAAGAAAAAATTCACCCAACGCTAAGACACTAAATCGCTTGGGAGTCGATAATTCGGGCATGAAACTTAAAAATGGTCACCGTTTGAATAATGAAATTAATCGTATCAACTCCACTACTTGAAAACCACAAGACGAGCGCTTGAAAGAATCCAAGACCTAACCCCACAGGAAATAGTTGAACGCCCGTAAACGAACGTAGCAAGGAAATACAATCGACTTCGATTTCCCAGAATTCAAATTAGCCCTCTTTTCGAGTGTGTGAATATTTCCATCGACTTTCCTCGAGGCAATAGAATTCAAAATGCGGATAGGAAGTGAATTCTTGAATAAATCAGAACAGGGTCAGGGAAAGAAAGAACAACCGGTTACACATAAATGAAGGCTTTTCTATGAAGACGATCTCGGGAATGATTGACATAAATGCACTCAAGGAGACAATAAATTTCACGGCCAACTCATAAATGAAACGGCAACAACCGATTCCTTCCAAAAACATCTTAAGCTAGTTAAGCTGTGAAATCAACAACAAAAACTTAAAGGCACCATTTCATTCTTGCAGCTGGAATACGTGAGTGAAGAAACACTTGTCCCAGTTTTCGTCGAGTAAAACAACTCGATAATAAAGCTAGATGATTAGTGTCTTTGAACAATGGATAAAAATGGGACGGTATGCTATGCGCAAGCTGATCATAGAACCACGGACGAATCAAGGAACGCTGCAGAAGCAATTCACCTAGGATTTAATTTTCTCCGAAGCTGGACACCCACCAAACCTCTTTGGGCGTGGAATGTTATCATGACCACTTGTAAGAAATATTTTTTTCGAAATAAAACGTACCAGGAGCAATTTAATATCTTAAACCTGAACTCATCACAAATATGTTGATGACTGACAAAAATACGTCGCTTTAGAATATGCCCGCGGAAAATGACCATAAACAATATGTCCAAGCTAAAAATCTGAGTCCGAAACGACTCTCTAAAGTGCTGCGTGTTTAATGTTATCTTTTACCAGCATAAGACAATCAACTGCAAAGTGGAATATACAAATCAGGAACGTACCAAAGAGGCCAATCTCGAAGAATACAGGTCGATGAGCGCTCTAAATCAGATTACACATCATATCAATAAATATAGAAACTACCCTTATGCAAGTCAGGGTACCGCTATAAGCATGTTTATGGTAACATTCTTCGATCCAAAAAACTATACATCTTAACGAGATGAATCTAACGTTCACATCTAGTTTTGGTAATGATTCCTCTAAATCCACCTCGCAATCAACACTTGCTCTTTAAAATGAAGGTCTTTTGCAAAGTATGCGAAGGGCTGATTGTAAGTTATTATTGTCATAAAAAAAACAGCCTGATAAGCCATTTAATCAGTTAAAACTGATATTTTGCGAAGTTAGTCACCGTGGGGTCTGAAAAATCAAAGAGAAGTAAGAGTAAGAAAAATTCCGTCAACTCCCATGAGGTTTACCAAATTCTTAAAAGTCTATAGGATTATCGAAAAGTAGAGGCTAGCTAGCAAAGCGAACAGAAAATTTCTCGGGTCGTCGAGTTTTCATCCTTCACCAGCCTTTCTCCAATTTTCCTGGCGTTCCCAATTTTTTCCTCAGAAGGTGCAAAGGTTACCGGATATAAACTTAATAGGCCTTTCTCCCTAGCGACTCTTACAGCTGCGTTCATCTGTCGAGGGCTCGCATCGGTAAAGGGGTAATCACGTACCGAGCATCGAGACTGGATGCCACAAAGGTTTTTGTAGGTCTCATCTCCGAGAACCGAGATACTTTTTTCATCTTTGCTTTTTTTAATTCTCCAAGTGTTTCTCAGTGGGTGTGGAGAAAAGAACGCCTTCACGTCTCCTGCCTCGGATGGCACCTCGGCCACGTCCACGCCACCCAGCAACCGTCACACATCCCTAAACACTTAGATGACTGGGGGCGGTGGGGGAGGACGACGGGGGGGTCCACCCCCCGGGTACGGGGAGGCGGGACGTCGACGACGAAGACGCGAGGGCGCGCGAGGGAGAGAGAGAAAGATCCCCCTGGATCCTTTACGGCGGCAGATGAGAACAAAAACAAGACGAGCCGATGAAAGTTCGAGACAACCGCCCCGGCCGGCAATCGAATCATGCCACATGAGCCACATGTTCGGGCACTCGTGACGAAGTGGGTTCGGAACGCCTCGTGGAGCGTAACGCATGACCGCAAGAGAGTTGGAAGAAGCCGCCTCGGAGGCGAAAGAACCACCAACGGTTGGGAGGATAACCAGAAAAGCGTAGAGATGTGGATAACGGATGAACTACAAAGGTACTATCAAAGTGTAAAACCAAGAGGGAATGCCCACATTCAGCTGAAAATACAACGCAAGGGTTTTTAATCAAGTTATCGCCGCGCTTCGAGGAAAAAGAGGGTCAATAATCCATGCGAGCGAGGGAGTGATATTTATGGTCAAGGACACGAGAATTAAAACCCCCCGACCGTATCAGGCGGAAAAGTTATCGAATTTCAGCTGGAATACATACCACCGACAAGGTTTAATTGGAAAGTATGACAGAAGAAAGCCGTCGAATTAAAATAAATGAAGCCCAGTAAATTAGGGCGAAGCTCTACGTACCATAGCCCACTAGGTTGATGAGTGCACATTACTTGCCCACTTCCAGCAAACACATCGAACATTTTTTCTTTTAGCCAGTTCATAATTTTATGCGGCTAGCCAGAATAACTCGACTAAGAAGTTAACAGCCAACATATAAAAATTTGGCACAAATTTATTCATATGCATTACACATTATCTGTTAAGTGACACTACACACGGATAGGCTATCCGCTCGATTGTCCGAACTTCAGAGCACTATACAGATCTAAATTTAACACGTTTCTATTTGATAAGACGGCAACATTCAAAATAAAGAAATGGAATCATTTCGCCGAAATGATGACTTAAGTATAGGACTTGAAAATGCAAATTACTTATGGCCAAATCGAACGAACCCAGTCACCCGAAATAACAAAATAGCAGAACGGAACGGTGAACGGTTGCTGTAATCGCAGGCTATGCACATGGTCGCCGAGTTTTAGGTACAGAGTCCCTACTGCATTAATTGTGAGATAGTCTAAGTCTTTCACGTTATCGGGATAATCAAACCAAATCTTAGCAAAACTTACATCTATACATCAACGTTGATAATATATAAAAATTCACTCTATAATTTGTAAAGACTCAACAGTAATGAGACTACATAACCACATATGAGGCACAAGTTAATTAGAAAGAAGTGAAACCCAAGTAATTCATTTCAGTAATGAATGCTTCAACCTAATGAAATTGTTAGCTATAGTTGGCTAATAAAAGCCAAATAATATGTGGGCAAAAACTGGAATTCTCAAGAGAAAAAAATAACCTGACAAGTTACGTAATGTACGCCCGTCAATACTTCTTAAATTTTAAATAAAAGTCGGCACGTTCACATAAAAATTAAAGCGCAGAGGAATTAATAAAATATTTTAACGAGATTTATTTAATTCCAGTTGAAACCATCATTGCTAACCACCAACGTGGACCGTTACTTGAATACTTCAATAGTTAATTAAGCATGCACTGTAAACAATTCCGTGCAAGAGCTCAGCCAGAATTATCATAAGCGTATAAGCATCCACTATGTTAAAACAACTTTCACTGTTAGTAAAAGTATAGCTTTGAAAGCAATACAGCCACGATAATAATTATTTACAACTAGATAAGTAGAGAAACAAAAACTATATTCCTACCCAGCCATCTCAATCCTGGGCCTAAACACGAGGAACAAGAGCAAAAGAAAGAGCGAAGTTCCCCTCCCAGATCCAGAGAATATTATCGGAACGTTCCGTCAAGATTTTCTAGGAACGGTGTCCGAGTACCGGCGTCGGAATTCTTTTCTTTGACAAAAAGCAAAAAGGCCCTTGGAAGTTTCAGCGCTTAGGCCAGATTCAAGGCGCACAAAGCTTTTTACGAAAATTCACAATTTTCAAATCACAAAAACAACTATTCAAGGTGGAGGAAACAACTATGAACTTTTTCGAGCCTAGAAGTAGGACAACACAAAAAGTTAATATCGCTCTTCCTTTTATCTTGTTCCACCTTCCCAAGAATGAAGGTGCACAAAAACTCTCAAGGAAACCGCACGGGTGGCCGAAGAACTTAACCACCGTCGCTTTTCAGTGAATAAAATAGATGGGCCGCTTCGGTCGGTCCCTCCTCTCTCTCCGGAGCCGGGAGAGTGGAACCACAACAGGTGCCTTCGCTGCAGCGGGACGCCCTCCTCTACCGCCTCTCTTCTCTTCCGTCTCTTCTTCTCCGTCTCTTTCTCTCTCGGGAGGATCGGCCAAAGACTGAGAGAGCGCAACCCCGGTCGGCGTGTGATGAAACGGACGCGGGTAGAGCTTCGTGGCACACTGAGGACGGGACGTAAACGAGCGCCGGCCAGGTAGAGTCAAGTAAGATCGAGCACGATAAACTTTTTGAGATATCTGCGTCGCGAAATACTCGCCCCTCCCACTGACCCACGCAATCACAAGGGACAGTCACACGATTGGTGCCGGCAAGTGAGTAAAAAGACCGGAGAGCAGGAACACCCGCCCTTGTCCGCGCGTGGGATTCGAGACCCGACGTTGCCAAGTTCGTTCGCACCCCACGCCCTCTGCGGGGCGTCGAGATGCCAGGGGCAGCAGGCAGCGCAGCATCCCACGGATCCATCCTGGAGCAGGCCTATAAACGGTCACGTCGAAATCCCGTTGCGACCATGGAAACTGCAGATCGGAGGTCGTTAAAAAAAACCTTCATTCCTCAAAGCCCGTCACCTTGCGCCGGTGGGCTCACTAACAATTTACACTTGTCATTCATAAATCACATTGTCATCTTTAGCGGTTGACTTAAAAAAACTCGTTTCCTCACAAAATGCAATCAGGTGGAGGGAACTGCATTGCGCATCATCATGCAACTAACTAAAAGATAAGAATAAAAACATGTGTATGGAATAATAAATCAGTTACTTCACACAAATATTCTAGGGCATGACACCGGAGTTAACTGCAACTACATTGTACAAGCAAAAAAAAACAGCTGACAAGCGAAAAGACTGAAAAATAAAAACTTTAAAGCATATAAGCTTCTCACGTCGACAACAAATCACATATGTACTTTCAATTTAATACACACGCTTCCAAAGATTTACACGATGAAATTAATCACGATATAAGTCGTCTCGGGTAAAATAATTCATAACTCTAGATGCATTCAAGTCTTGAAAACTTCCACAGTATCCGCTACAATAACATAAAACTTAAGTTACAATATTTGCAATAGATGTAATAGGAGTTTGATATTGTATGACGAAGGAAAAGTAATGCACGAAGTTGGTAAAAAATTACAAAAATAATGTCGACCTATGAGAGGTTATCTGGTTTCATGTCTACAGTGAAATTCGAGCTAAATATGATTACAGGCAACTCCGTCGATAAATATCGCACAAGGAATGTGGGCCGATTTGTCACATAACGATAAAATTGAATCTTAACTCAAGATGTGGCAACGAAGCGAAGGAGACCAGGCGATTCAAGAATATGGAGAAGATCGAGACAGTACACTCATCCCACGAAGAGTTCCTCTACGGCGCAGACGATTTAAGCACGTGACCACCGGCCGTTACAGGGCCGGCGATGGGTAGTGCACCTCCCTTTTGCTCCCTTATAGGGAAGGAAAGAGATCTGGGAGGTTCTGGAACGAGACTGGGAGAACATGGGTAGGAACGAAAGGGAAACTCGCGCTCCCAGAAGAAAAAATTACAATGACTCACAGGGATGAAGCGAGAACTGGGTAGCCTGCGCCGGTTTAGGCCATAATAAACTGCGTTGCGGGTGGAAAAGGAGCTGCAGAGAGCGGATTCGTCTCCTGGCGAAGAAAAACAATCTTCACACCAGGGCAGCATTTCTGAGTAACGTCGTCACTAACTCATCCTAAACACTGATCAAAAATTTGAGGGGAGAGCCGTTGTGAAGTTAATGCACGACAAAACAGCAAGCAATGACAACTGGTAGTCCAGACGGAAGGGTTCGTATGAAAGGAAACATTTCAATTTTAACTCCTTTGTCATTATCCCGCAAAGAAATTTAAATAATACTATAAATGAACGGAACTACAAAAACTAGCATAGAAGTGAGCGAGTTGACCGATTTATTGAAGTTTTAAAATCCACGGATCGGCACTTCTGCAAGAAAAACGGAATGAATAACGTGTTCACACTGGTAGCAGAGAAGACTAGACATGCCCCGTCCGCGAGGTGAAAAGACGCCATGAAATACAGACACCCTAGTGATAACTGACACCAAAGTTCATATAAATACATGTCACGAATATAACGACACAATAATTGCGATACCCTGAAGCGATGGTTTCCAATCACAACTAATATCAGTGCTAACGAACGTCAATCCCATATATGAACTATGGTAGAAAGTTCCCTGAGGTTTGTTTGACAGATTAAAACAATACTTCCATCAAATAATACGAGAATTTGGCAAGTCGTAAATATCTTTGAGAGAAGATGGCGTAAGCTAGCGCTAGTAGCCTTCCGCAGAGCTTGTGGAACAAACGCACCACTGTGAAATAGAATAGCCTGATCGCAGCAGTCTACCAAGTAATTTCTGAAAATGCATAATTTACCGTAAGATAAATTCGAGAAGAAACGTTCCAGGTAAGATCTTGCAATGGTGAGAAGTAACTTCGCTCCAACAACATCAATAGCGATTATGGCACACCAAATTTAACGATCGCCACTATCTGGTGAAGGGAATACGTTAGATAGTTAAATGATATACCATTCTTTACATAAATATTAAATCAACTCATACCTACGGCTTTAAAGTGTAAAATAAAGCCATGAACAGATGTCAAAATACACATGTAACCCTTCAAACGACCTCGTACAACTTGTCTTTCAGAAGGGTAAAACTAGCACCTAAATGACCGAAGGACATACAACGAGTAGAGAAAAACACAAAATGATTTTTTTTATCAAAAAATAAACGATAGAAACACCAAGACAATTTAGTACAAACAAATGACAGATAATTTCACCACTTTCAGCTTATTTCGCTCCCAAGGCAAATTGCTCCAATAAATCTTGATAAAAAGCTGCCTGCCACCCTGAAAAAAACTCTTTATTCGTCAGCGCTTAACTCCCGTAATGGCTTCCGGAAATTCTTCTCTCGCGCTCCGGCATAGTGACTTCCTATACGAGTGGTTAAGTTTAACTAGTTCTAAACAAAGAATAATCGTCAATACGAGACAAACAATATATTACAAGTTCTTGAAAATAGGATGCCAAAAGTTCCTCGAAATCCTTTTTCAAAGACTGAGAGAAAAGCGGGCTAAGGGCATTATTGATATGGCATTTGTAAATGCAAATTACATCATTGCTATTCCAATCGTCGGGACGCCAATACAAGACAACAGTGAAATTCCAAGAGACATGGAATATGAAGAGGTTGGGTCAAGGATTCATAAATATCTTAGGTAAAACAAGAGCAAAAGAAGACACCGTCCCGCATACAGCAGCGACTCCTGACGTTGTACGCGTGCCCCGAAGGATATATGCTTGCGGGTTAGGGGTTCGCGGAGAGTTCAACATTGGCAAACTACGCACGAAGAAGCAGAAATGACCTGAGTAACGAAGCTTTTCGTAATGGGAGGGGGACAGTTTATGGAAAAGGTCGACCACATGGTACGTAAAAGAGGACAATGACCGCTGGTTTGGAACTTAGCAGGCGAATGTGTTAAAGAGATTTGCAGCCAGAGGGTCAAATTAAACCATTTGCCAATAACATGAAAGACTGTGAAAAACAGTTCCAAGAAAACGTCAAGAAACCGCAGTCTTGAAAAAAGAAATGAGTGAGAAATGACCCCATAACACTTGGACAATGTACTTACAGAAGTTAATGAATATTTATAACCAATAGGTTTTGTAGGTTAAAAAAGTCAGCACACGATAAAGGAAGGGGAGGGTCACGTACGTAAGGTGCAAGTGTCTTTAAGCGCTAATTAACAGGAAACCGCACGTAATTTAATGGAGTTTTCAATAAAAAAGATTTGCAACAGAACGTTAAAGAAGAGGAGAGTGTTACAGAACTATCGCAGATGCTAGCTTAGGGACCTTAGAACATTTTAGAAGCAGCTTTCTTCTCGTAAAGCTCACGATACAAGACTGGGAAATTGGACAACAATTAAAATTTGAAAGATAAGCAAAATACTACTGAATGAATAGTTCCTCACTTTCGTCAGTCTCACATGGTGGTATTCCATCATTAAAAAATTTTTAAGATGTCAACTTTTACTAAAACCACTCGATTTATTAAAACAACGACCCAGGTTTCGATGTGCATTCACGTCATCTTCAGGTTAGACCTGAAGATGATTTGAATGCACATCGAAACCTGGGTCGTTGTTTTAATAAATCGAGTGGTTTTAGTAAAAGTTGACATCTTAAAAATTTTTTAAGAATGAATAGTTAGTTAAATTTTGGACATTAAGTACCACAATCAATTTCTGATTTAATCCCAGAGATTATTAGAAAAACTGTTATGCAAACCTGGTCGATAACATTGTCAGATTCTAGTCACGATGGCAAACCGGCTATTACCCAAAGCTGACCATAATAAACACTGGTAATTATTGAACCCCGAGATAAAATTCTAACGTTCCGACTATTAACATGTATATAAACATATATATAACATGTTTCAAGTTTATCAATGTCACGGTCAGCACAGATCCCAACTGTTAGAATTTCAGAGGCAAAGCAAGTGAACACACCTTGGCTACCTTGGATGGGAAATTCGATTCCAGAAATGGCAAGCAGACGGAGCAAAATGTGGAAGAGAAAAGGGGAAGGCGACGGCGTGACAACTCAGCAGCCACGACCGCTTTAGCACTTACTACAAGAGGATATTTCCTGAATCCAAGAGTGAACAGGCAAAAGCAAAGCACTAAAGACGTGATGACAATTGCAATCACAACAAACTGGAGCATATTATGATCAAGCATTATATCGGGTTCATGATTTTCAATGACGAGAGGGGCGAGATCTACACACCCTTAATATAAGTAAAAACAGCTCTCAATTTCGAATGCTACACACGAGAGAAAAATTGCTGGAATTAAATAACCCAATCACGACTACGGACGACAGAGTACATCAAATCAGGGCCAGTTAGTTACCAATGCACATAACTTGTATTAAAACAGGATACGGTGTTGAAGGTTATTCGGGTTTCCATCGGGTCATACCGTCCATCTCTGCCAACACTTCGATGTGCGATCGTCATCAAGATACGGCTCACAAGAGTCTAGCTCAAATCGAGCATTGATTTCACGTAGTTTTTTTATATAATTCCAAATGACCTATTTATTTTGCCGATTCCTTCTTTTACACACCAAATTTCTCCTTCACACTGAGAAAATCTTAATTTACGAGAGGGGGCATGGTAAATACATTTAAATCAGCTGGATTCCAAGGAATGCGGCAAAATAAAGGAAAAAAATCGGAGGATGCGCCAATACTGCAGTCCCTCCTGCCTATGAGCAAACCAACGACAAATAACATGATGGGATAACTGGATTTCGAATCTATCAAAACTCTTCTTAGGAAGACAGAACCGTAAGCTTCCGCCCAACGTATTAAAATAATTAAAAACCATCCAGCCTGATGCGATTTCTGCTGCAGGTAATGCCATTCAAAGGTCAATGGCCAATTAAGGAAGATATGAGAACGGGCCATTCGAGGCGTGAAATCACGTTTTAGGACATGAGAGGGAGGGAGGGAGAACAGACAACGCTTATCACCCCGCTCTCTCTTCATTTGCCTTCATATAAACCACGGTAGCCAACGCGGTAAGATAGTAGAACGCCTAGCCCGGCGCTCTCGCTTTCGAATCCCGCTCCCTGCAAAACTGTGTTTACGGAGATTCTCCAATTTTGCTTTAACTATTGGAATGAATTAATACATATAACGCTTATACTTAAAACATTATTCAAGTGATCAAGAACAGGTACAGGGAGAAAAACTCAGTGCTCAATTTTCGCTGGCAAATGCTACAATACGATTAGATCTTATTCCGCAATATCGATTTTCGCTTCCGGTAACCAATCACTTTTTTATCGTGAAGGGTCTGGGAAAGATTTCACTATTAAAAAAACCGTAAATGGCTATCTGTAGGAAGAATTCGATTTTTACAGGTGATAGTTACACCAAGGCCAAGTTCACGATTGCGTAGATAATGCAATAAAAATAAATGTCATCTGCCTAATTATTCCTTAAGTTTGCAGTTATAGATTTCCAGTTTTAACGCCTGAATAACCTGTATTCATACAGGTGACGGATTTTGGGTTTAAAGAGTAGACGCAAATTCACCAGAAAAAACTAAAATTCCCACTCATTTAGGCTAGGTATATGGAAAATAAAATGGAAAGATATGAAACCCGGAAATAAATCGGGGCATAGTTAAACTTGAACTGACTCTGGGTGAGGAACTGCTAAGCTACTCGAGTTTTCTTCAAAGTAACATTACCTAAATGATCCAATCTATATGATTTTTTAATTAATATACATAAATTCACTACTAAAAAATGATATCGCTGTAAAAATACTTAAGAGGATTATGATACTTATGCGGATAACAAAAAATCGCTAAAATTTCCCCAAAGCTAAACTCCCGCTGAGGGATAACTTTGATAGTGCAGCAGGATGCGTAATCACGATGCGCCAGTGTATGCGGATAAATGAGACATCGCAAGGCCGCATTTATTTCGTTCGATGGGGACACTTCAGTTACAAGTACTTGTAATATACATCAAATTTAAAGCAAAAAACATTCCTTACAGCGGATTGAACGATGCAAAACGTCACATAACGGACCAAACAGAAGTTTAAAATTCATCGGATGAACACCACCAGCTGATTCTAAGTTGACGGACGATATCATAAATTACGGGTACTTTCGAAAAAAAAATAGCCGTTTATTTACGACAACTTCATACAAAAACAGTCACGACAAGTGCCGTTGCTTGAGTAGAAGAGAGATATCCACGTAGCGCGGCTAGCGAAATTTTTAAGAAATACTGATGCCTGCAGATGGCAGCAACTACGGGCGTGACTAATCATTCTGGAAACTCACCCACAGCACGCCGACAAAATTTCGGATCCAATAAAATAATCAAGAAGTTAATTAAACTCAGCTACCTGGGATCGTACACGCAAGTTAAAGTCATCGCTGCATGCCAATCACCTCAGTTACAGCAGTAACTATTGAACGTAGTGCAGTATGATGGAACAAAGAAAAGGCAAATGAGTCACACATGGCCCACACCTCTCACTAACCGTCACCAGCTGGACGTCAACTGGACTGGCGGAGGGGTTCCCCAACCGTCACATTGCATGCTGAGTTTACAGAATTCCATCTAGCTTGCAGTACACATAGCTAATAAAACCGAAGATTGAAAACATGGAAATTACCCAAGCGACAAAGAGATAAGATGAATCACATCACCGTCCAGAAATTACTGATCAGATAAATGAGTCACACCCAAGAGACGGGCAAAAGGAGGGAGAAAATACGTAATACCGAAATCGACAAGAATGTCGTAATGCCCGTGAACAGAAATGGCAAAATGTCAATAACGTCAAGGCATACATTGTTGCTAAAAAAGTTGTTTATACCGCCAGGGATCTGAAGGAAATACTCCCACATTTACAGCATAATTATACTCAAAAATGCCTGAGACGTTATTTTAAAGAAGATCCCACAGAATTTTCTAAATAATAAAATGATAGGTTTACAAATACCCCACGTTCAGACTAAATACTCAATTTATCCCACACTATTAAGCAAAAAGAACTTACCGGCTAGATACTTTAGTAGTCTCTCCAAAGCCGATGAATTGATTTGTGGAACTCATTCTTACTCTGATGCAAAATCTAACACAGAATTTTCAGAAGATGCCTGGAGCCGCCAACGACGTTACGAATCCCGCAAATTGAATCGACTGGTTCAGTCAAATTTCATTGGTCGATATTTTGAGTGGGTCAAAAACAAGTTATAACTTTTACTTGATAAGCCTATAGGTTTTATAATATAAAATTTCTTTTTTTTGTATATTTAATATTAAAATATGATTTTTGAATATCCTAATACCATGCTTTAACGATTCTTTTAATGATATATACCGCTATTATGGCATTTATTGATGTTCCAAAGCTTTCCGGCAGATGGGAGTGCAATTGAAACAACAAACTTTGTTGTGATGGCTCGTTTCGTAAGTCAGGCGCTACAAATTATATTTATTCATGTTGGGGTGATTCGATAACCCCCGTCATGTAAATTTTGTAGAGACGTCATCAATCAGCTTTTAATTATTTCTGTGTAGTTGTGTGTGTACGTTATACGGTAGCCTAGAATTGTGGACGCGATGTTGAATCAGGCAGCGGTCGAAGCTTTGTATTCGGCCACATATGTGGAAAACTATTTGGATTGTGTTGAGAATTTACCAGATGACTTGCAAAGGCATCTTTCGCGAATGAGGGAGTTGGACGTTTCCTACCAAGGTATGTACTTAAGCAGTATTGAGCTATTGCCGCGATAAAGACAGCCGCTACTACAGAGCTCTCATCTGTGTAAACTATTTTATATTTCTAGCCTTTTGAATGTAAAATGTTATTTTCAGCATATCTTAAGGAACTAGAAGCAGGGCAGCAGGCCTTATTGGGCATCCTTGGTGGTTCTGGTGGAACAAGTGGCGCAAATCAAAGGCGGCGAGCTCTTTTACGAAAGTTAGTAATTATATTTGTTGCCATCGATTTTTATATGTTATTGTTGACTATTGCCCTCGTTGGCAATTTTGGTCGAATTTTTCATACTGCATTTTTATTGCTATGCCTCTATTTTGTTTAGAATGAGATTTATTTTCGTATAATTAAGAATCTGAGCAAGCTTCCACATTTCACAATTACCCTATTCTACTCCCTCATAAAATTTTTCTAGGGTTCAGACGATGCTAATAGCCGCGCAAGAAGTAGGAGATGAAAAGTTACAGGTTGTTCAAGCTGTTCAGGACCTGATAGAAAACAAATCTCGCCAGTTGGATTTAGACTTCAGGAATTTGGGTATGTACTGGAGGATTTGAGGTGGTTTATTCTCATTGTTTTCAAATTATGCTGTACGCCTCATGGATAACATGCGTACTGATGAAAATTAAAATTTCCATCCAGGGCCCCAATACCGTTTCAACGGCCCTTCCTGTCACTGCCAAATTCGTATTACTGCGCCTTATCACAATTGTAATTGAGAGAGGAAGGTTGATTTATCCTTCTTCTACGGTCTGCCTTCGTAAATGTTCGCCAAGCGGGATCCTCCGATTTTTCTTCAACACTCCGCTTCCATAGCACCTAGAAACATCGTTCATACCTCTTGCTAATTTTTCCCGTCTGCCCTTATTAAGGGATTTGTTGGCAGTGGATCAGTTGATTTAGGAACAGAGGCGAAACTCGCAAATCTAATTATCACTAGGATATGAATATCACCCGCAGAATTTTGACCAGCCTTTTGTGTCAATCTTTTCTTTTGCAGATTGTGGTAAGGATCAAGAAAATACGGAGCCCAACAGAGATTCAATGCCTCATAATGTTGGTGGTGGAACAGGGAGTGGACAAGGAGGTGGTGGAGGATCAACTCCCTCTGTATCCGGGGGAACAGTTGCTGAGCGAAGTAGTGAAAGACATTCAAAAAGAGCGAGGTAAGGGTCACTATCATCTGCCGAAAAACAATTCACGGGACGCGGTGTGTATCATCCATGTTTATGTTTCCCTGCATAGGAATATTCATATTAATGAATCCACATACATAACATTTTATTTTAGATTTATATATTTCTAGAGTGGTCTCTTATTTACATGACAAAGCAACTTCTGTTCAATGAACTGTGAATGGAATTTTTTAATTTATAAACTATTACTCTCACCGCTATATCTTTGTGGGATTCTTAGTGGTCACTTGATGTAGAAAATGTACCATTTGTGAATTCAATATTGATACCTAGGGAGATAATTCAGTGTGCATGATGGTCCAGTGCAGTAAATTCCTGTTAGTTAAATAATTACAATTGAGTAATGGCAATATTGTTACTGCTCTCTCATTAACCCTTGTAAAATGGACATAATTTTTTCTACCAAAGACGCACGAGAACTGAATCAACTTCAGAAAATGGAGTGGTTAGTGGAACGTTTGGTGGGGGTGGCACTGGAACCACTGGATTTTCTACTGAGAGTGGTCGAACTACCAATGTGTCAGCTTCTGCTGCCTTGTCCAGTGGTGGAGGTGGGGGTGGTGGCGGTGGTGGAGGGAATACAGGCAGTCAAAGGAGGAACGCTTCCACCGGTGGCAAGAAAAAGAAGAGGAAATCCAAGCAGGAAAGAGATAGAGAACGTGGAGGAGGTATGTGTTTTTAATTCCTCAATAAAGATATACATTTTTTCGAGGATATATTATGGAAATTTTACTATTTTGGAGACATGGATGGGTCTACATTCCCCATGCCAATTTTTTTGATCGTTCTGTAGCCGTCATTGAATGAAAAAATTCATTAGAAAGCTTATCTTGCTGATGTTATGTAAAAAGTAAGCCATATTTCCTTTTCCTGCTAATTTCTTCAACTAGGCAGCTAATTTTGAAATGAAATTTCCTTTTCATACATAATTATCATTTGTTTTTTATGGTAATGATTTTTTTTTCATTTCCTAGGAGACAGAGGGAGTGGAGTGGGAGTGAGCGGGAGTGGCGCCAATGCCAGTGGAGCAGTGGCCGGGTCTGGTGAATCGCCTCCTCAGGATATTCCTGTGGATCCAGATGAACCTACGTATTGCCTCTGTGATCAGGTACAGTCTTCAGTGGTTCTCGCATTTGAGTTCATGGTTGATGATGGATGTCTCTTTTCGAATCAAATCTGTGTCCATACCGAGTTGTCAGCAGATGCGTTAACAGTTTCACTTGGCTTGAGAATTGTTATGTAGCTTGCTAGTGAATATCTCAAGTGCAATTATAGGATATTTTTGAATGACTTTTCATATGCCTCTTAATGATTTCGCATTGCCCTGAATGTGGAATGAAGACTTAGGGTGAATTTTTGTTGTTGTTAACCTTTTCAAGATTTCTCTCTGATATAATTCTATAATGAGATCAAATCATTGAAAGCTTAATGGAAGTATTTTAAGTGCTTTTTTATTCATAATTAAAGCATGAACTATTCGTGGAGAGCAAATATCATGGATAAGACTGTAATGGTCTCATCATTGAGAGCATAAGGATTATTGAGTCAGTCAAGGAGGAGTTCATTGGCAGAAAACAACTGATGATGAGGGCATGATGTTAAGGAAAGATAGGTAAAGAGTCTGATCAAGGGCTTAATGTTGTGTTACTCTTCAACCTTGGGAAAAGGGTAGAGAAAATGATATGCAGGCATTTATTTTATGAAAACTGATTGAAAATATGATTGGCGTGAAAGGAGACAATTTGAGAAGTACAAGGTATTACTTGGGCAAATAAAAAGAGCAGTGCACATCACAGGCTGGAAGCCTTTTAAAATGGAGGGTGTTTAAGGCTAATGGCTTGTTGGAGGCCATGATAAAAGGGGGAGTAGTGATGTTTTAAGAGGAGGAAATGACTCCTCTATCCAATTGTGTCCACCTAATCTCTTCTGACAGTTTCCTCTTCTTACCCACCATGTTGAGCATTCCTTTCATCTTCCTTTCAATCTATTGAATTTCTCCATTCTCCTCTTTGCCCACATTTTAAGTGTGTCCTTTCAACTCTCATTGTATTTTCTCATTATTCAGTTTATCAGAGAGTAAATCATGTGTGCTATGAAGAAACTTCCAATTAGTGCAATTTTAAATAATGGAGGCATTTATTTACCATGTGATGCTCTTGTCAGCTGTTTGGTATATTTGATTTTTGTACAGTATACTAGGTAGGGCTCTGTTTTTACCATATTCATATGCAATTGTTACATTAAGTTCAAGTTCTGTCATTAGCTTAACTCAAGAGAAAAGTAAGATAGTATGGTTAACTCATAATCTGTCCCTTTTATTCCAGATTTCCTTTGGTGAAATGATCTTGTGTGACAATGATCTTTGCCCAATTGAGTGGTTCCATTTTGGATGTGTGTCGCTTGTGTCAAAGCCAAAGGGAAGATGGTTCTGCCCTAGGTGCCGTGGTGAGCGTGCTTCAGTTATGAAACCTAAAGCTCTCTTTTTGCGGGAGCTTGAACGTTACAATCGTGAAAAAGAAGAAAAGGCCTGATTTTATGATTAATTGACTGAGAGAAATTATCAATGCCACAGAAAATATATATGCTAAGATTGTTCCACTGGTAGTAGAAGGGGCATCCAAGGTATATGACGAAAGAATTTTATAGCACTATTACTGAAAAATTCAATAATTAAAAATTTTAAATGCTTGTTATTTAAGCCAAAGATGATAAGTGTTATTTGGGAAATATTTATGAAATTAAAAACGATTCATTTGTGAGAAATATGCCACTGGGTACAGTTAAAAGTTGGTGTGCATAAAAATTTGAGAATTTCATCAGGTATCTACAGTGCCTCACAAGACTGCCTGAAGGAAGCAAATAATGGTGGCAATTGGCTGGTTGGAATTATATCCTGGGAATATCTAGTGAGTGTTCAGTGGAAAAATATTTTTGCAGTGGATATTTTTGCTGTAATATATTTTCTCTAAAAGACATTGATGGGCGGCACAGATATAACTAGAAGCCTGACTGAAGCAAACCTGTACCTAAGTAAGTTCAGCATGGTATCTTTTTTCTCAGCATTGATGATATTTAAAAGTAAAATTTCTTGGTATTTATTGTGTGCAAGTCACCAAGTTGAGGAAATGGACATTTTCTTGATAATTTTAAAATTTAACTTCTTCCAGTTAAAGTATATTATGAGGGTGTCCACGAGATGAGTGGCTGCTGCAGTAAAGCTCTTACAGCAGTGATGTGGAATGTTGTTTTAATTACTAGTGTCGTCTGTTGATGTTTTACTGCTTTTCCGTAATATGAACTGGCTCTATCTTAGCATGAATAGCTCTTTTTTCCTCCCCAATGGCTGTTCTCTTGGCAGTACATTCTTAGAAGTTCATTTATTCTGTGTTACTTGTATATGTATGCATCACCTTTTTTAAAAACGATGTACAGTTTGTAAATGTTTTGTTTGATTTAATGTCTCATATGAGTAAAAATATGCCACTTTTTCAGAAAGAAGACAGTATTGTAACTTGAAACTATTTGTTTGTGCTGTTAGATAAGGTTTATAAATCTTACTATGTACAAATTTTCTTTTAAAGAATTATTCAAAAGAACCACTATTGTATAGTTTTTAATGGAAAATTTGAAAGTAATACAATCTATCTTAACTAAATTCATTGCTATTATTTTTATAGATGCTGCTGTGTTAAAAACAACCTATCATATAATAGTTTAAAAAATTTCCTTCAAATGAATAATATAAACATTTAAGAATATGGGAGCCCAAAGATTTTGGAAGAGCTTATCTCTAGCAATACTTTGAGGTCCCTCATATCCATGTAAATTAATCATTTAAGTGCTCTTTGGCCTACATTTTGTGGAGCGCAATCGTGAAAGTGATACATAAATACCACATTCTTAAAAGGACCATATTGTCATGCCCAGGATATACCATTGTGTCTGTTGATTTTATGTGTTCCTATCCTATATATATATATATACACACACACACACACGATGTTGATACGATGGAGGAGATAGATACACAAAAAAAGAGACTATCAAAGGTTTTTTTTTGTGCCGTGATATGCCTCGAAGACAGACCAGTTCCGAAAGCTAGCAATGTAAGTGTGATCGTCTCTTTTTTGCAGGAGTTTCACCTCCTCATACTGGCTCCTTATTCATGACAGTCTAATTTTGATCCAATTGAAATATATTTTTTTCTGCTCAATGGTACCTCAAATGTTAAGTGGTTTATGTATTTCTTGTAAGTTCATAACAGTGGGTATATTTGCATATTGTTAGTAGGCATCTAATATATTCAACTATGTGCAATGAGTTTCGAATTTAAAAAAAAATATGAGTCATTGAATTGATTTTAACATTTTAAAAATATATGCTCAGAAAGAAAGTTTACAGTATATAATGCCATATCATAAGTCTCAAATTTTTCGAAGTATAAAATCTCAGGGTGGTCACCACGGACTGCGATGTACATCCTGCCCTCTTGAATCATGAGCTGGCGTCTGCTCTGCTTTACAAGTGAGTAAAAATGGTAAGTGGCCTGAGTGTAAATATGAAAGTGAGAAAAACATTGCTATAACATTGATAATTTTTACCATTTCAAACCAACATTTTGAAAGCACTTAATTGAATACTGATGCTGGGACAGAAAATATTATGTTCTCAGAATTTACAATTCTACTCACTGATGCATGAATTCCATTTCAGTATTCTATTTTTCCTTTTTTACATTCTATCACTACTTCTTGGTAAGCTAATGAGAGGAACTGAAGAGGGATGATGCACCACATGCGATTAGCTAAGAGCTGAAATGGTTGGGGTCCAGGGCCAGGCAACCATGAAATACAGTAAACCACCATAAAAATATCATTATGGGTTCTGTTATAGCATAGTTACGATGTTGAACGCTTACTAGTTGGTGTCAAAAAGTCATTTGATTTTCTTTCTGTCCTCAGATTTCAGTGAATTTAGTATTTTTTGTTTTATTTTTTTGTATCTTTTCAATTCACTTTGAATATAAAAAAATACACTTTTACTATTCCAAAATTTTTATGCATGGTGCTATGCGTTTCACCTTGCAGCATGATCAAGTACGAAGAAAATTAGGGTTTTTTCAAGCACAGCTATACGTTGGCAACAATCAGGGGTATGGTGGAGGGGGAAGTAATGGGGGATAGAGGATCACGGTGATGATGCTGCTAGATGGTGTAACGCTTCGTACCATGCATTAAAGTTTGGAATTGTAAAAAGTATTTTTTAACATTCAAAATGGAAATTAGTAATTTTATGAAGTGAAGCCTGAAAGAGCCGATTGTATTGTGAAGCGAACATTTATTTTTCAACTATTACAATTTTCGTTAAATGTTCCATATAAACCTACCTTATCAGATAGAATATGAATAATGATAGTAATCCACAAATGAAAAAACGACTTCGTTTTCTTCCACTGATTTATTTTTTTGGTACGACATGTTGCGACACATAGAGGTCATTTTCAAGTACAAAAAATTTTAAAATTCAAGCAAATATATACCCTCTACCTTCCATCCCCCGCCCCCACCTTTCTCACCAACGCGGTCCTCCTAAGGGTTTTCCCTAATTCTCACCATAACCGCCACCCCTCACCTCTCTCTGGGTTCCCCCCCCCCTCCTAACACCCATTCTTCCACCCCTCTCCAACCTCCCCCAATACCCTTCCAGGTATATATTTGCTTGAATTTTAAAACTTTTTGTACTTGAAAATGACCTCTATGTGTCGAAACATGTCGTACCAAAAAAATAAATCAGTGGAAGAAAACGAAGTCGTTTTTTCATTTGTGAATATCAACTTCCACATAGTTGAGCCTGAAACCATTGAACGAATGATAGTAATCAGATTTTAGAGGATCTTGAAGTTGGTGGGAAAAAAATTTGAGTCATTGGCAAGTCGTCAGCATATGATTTATTTTTGCCATGCAAATATTTAATGTGGTTTTCAGCCGCAAACCTAAAATGCCTATGTTCATTACCCTAAGTTTCATAGTGAGAAATGCAAATTTCATATCTTGGTACTGAGAGAAAAATCCCTTTTTTACGAAAATCATTTGATTTTATGGCTATTGGAATGATTGAGTTGAAAAATATTTCCAAACAATGTGTAAATCGTCAGATGATTTTTTCCGTGTCTGAATACCTTTTTTGTTCCAATTTCACAAAATTGCTAATCTAAATCAGCATGTATTCAATTAATTCTTTCACATGGGTCACTAAATGACTCTCAACGCAGTACTCGCTATTTTGGAAAATGATGATGTCGTTGCCCCTCCAAACACCTTTATTGAACCACCAGAGCCAAATATTCAATCCGATGAGGATAGTGCTGACGAAGATGACGGGGGTTTTATTGACAATCTTTCCGGCCGACAACTACTTGCTGGATGCAAGGTGCGCTACAAGCGAATCGGAAGGGGCAAAAAGAAAAATTATGACTCTTCAATAGGAGCACAACAAGGCGAGCAGGCAGACGATGCATGTCATTCAGCAAATGGTCCTGCTCCAAAACGACCACATCGAACTTTCACTCGTGCTCAGGGGCCTTATTCAGTAAGGAAGGTCGAACCGTGGATGTGATGTCGAATTCCCCCAAAAATCTTCACTTTCGAATGCTCCCCTTTGAATTTTACGTGGCTCTGATGTCAAAATTTCGTCACCGTCGAGACACGGAAATTCTGAGGATATAGAGAATAGACCCTCAGATTTGCCAACCAAGTCCAACCCCTGCTCGTAAGCCGAGAGAAGACATACAGAGAAAAAGTAACCATTGATTGTGTGCAATCGTCAGAGGAAGACAGTAGTGATGACTCCTATTCCGGCATTGCTACGCATTGCATTGATAAGTAGGAAGAAACAGCAAAATGTATTTATGGGCACAAAATGACATTTTTCCCGAAAAAAAAATTTTTCCTGAAATTAATTTTGCTGCATTTCGAGGTAAATCCCCAGCTGAGGTGTTTGAAATGTTTATGACATAAGATTCTTGGGCGTTTTCTCGAAACAGGTGCAAGTTAGGCAACCTGCAGTGTTCTCATATTACAATAAATACATGGGCGGAACTGATCTCATGGATCAAAATATCAACAGGTACAGGGTTTCTATCAGAGGAAAAAAGTGGTGGTGATCCATCTGGAGTTACCTTTTTGATGCTGTTATTGTAAATAACTGGATCTATATGAAAAATGCGGGTTCAGACACCGCAGCTAGCGTTTAGGCGAGAGATCGCACAGGTTTACTTGAAACGAAGATCTAACTTTCCAAAATCTGGTGGTCATGTTCGATGTTCATTGTCCAGTACTACCAAACCATAGAGTGTCTGATGGCATAAGGTATGACGGTAGGGATCATATTCTTATACTAACTGAGAGACGTTGATATGCCTACGAAGAATGCCCCTCCCACCCGTGCTCATAA
The DNA here is from genome assembly GCA_963169105.1 of Ceriagrion tenellum. Classification (NCBI taxonomy): domain Eukaryota; kingdom Metazoa; phylum Arthropoda; class Insecta; order Odonata; family Coenagrionidae; genus Ceriagrion; species Ceriagrion tenellum. Next base: position 45,836,851 of record OY720632.1, read on the forward strand.
TGTGTGAAGTGCGACGTAGGTCTTTGCCTTCAGTGCAATTCTGATTTTCACACCCGGCACTAGTGGACCAAATTTCTTTTTTCTTTGACTACTAATAGTATGGGACTCATTTTTTCAATAACTTCATTTATTCTGTGTTTTGTCATTCAATAACTGTTTTCAAAATGTGTTTTATACTGTTGTATTTATTGACAATTCAATATATATTTTAAGCTGAACAAATAGTGTAGAATGATTTCAATGTACCTGATACTGACAAATAAATTCAGTTTTTTTGCACAAATGCAAAAAATATATCGTTTAACGCAAAAAAAAATGAAAATTATGCAGGTATTGACGAAATTTCTGCAGATTTCAGACCGGTGCCCCGAACAGCTAGCATGCCCTTATGGGCACACCCCTTCACACGAGGACGGATCAACAGAATTTTAAAATAAAGTGTTTTTCTGAATGCTTGGGCAATAAGAAAGCAGTTTTTAACTAAAAAACAAAGATGCCCTCCAAAAAAACTCCGCCGTGAAAGGGTTAAGCTAGGACTACCAAATAACATCACATTGTAAGGGCTGGCAGAATCCACTATTCCCAGTAAACTATTTCGATATTATGCATTGCAACAAAATATTAACCAAAAGCATTACCTTAGACAATATTACAACAAACTAATAGTATATTATTAACTAATAGGCTTAATAAATATTCCAAGAGTGAGATATTCTATTACACATAGCTGCCATTTATTCAAGAGAAAAATGGACATACACTGCAGGAAAATGGGAAACTGATACACATGAATTAATACTGATGATACTCTCCTTTAAAACAGGATCTTTTATAATTCTCCAGCATTGAATCTATCCACTATGGTTTTCCAGTCTAAAGACTCTGAGTCTCTGGAGTAATTATAGATGATGAAGATGATGCAGCAATCAACGCTTTGGCTGAGGAATTTCCATCTTCATCCTCTTCTCCACCTAATGAAAAATCAATGAAATCATTGATTTCTCCCAAGAAATATGTACATTTTACAAGTCTTAGTACTTAAATGTCACAATTACAACAAAGTTACCGGAGTTTCCATGCATTTGGAAATTAAGCCAGGAGTGCTCAACAACAGCTAACACACGCTCCTCATATTCCCTTTTGTGATCCTGGTAGAGTTGAGCAGCAAGGGAATTGGCTGGGGAGTTTGGATTTGGCTCATCCAAGAGCGACTGTACACATAACCAGGTACACACATGAAATCCAAGATAAAGAAAAGCATATTTGTTTATTTATTTGACATTCATTGAATTTTTCTGAACTTGAGTACGTATTAAATTTTAAAATGTGGAAATAAACTATTTTCATTGTATTCTGAAACTCATACTTGAAACTATGCCTCAGATTAACAGGAATCCAATTTTCACCCATTGTAATCCTGCTAAGGTAAGTCCTATCATTGACAGTTTCTCTTGCTACTGGCCTAGTATCACCATTTTGGTATGAATAAATGTTGTATTTGTTCCTTATTTAGAATCTAAAGTGGCTATGAATAATTTATTTGCATTCAATGTATCTTTACCAATTATACTAACATCCAGACTGCTTTAAACATTAAATCAGTCACATTTCATCGCCTTTTTCATCACAAATTGCATCTTAAAGTCAGCGTAAATTGGGTATAACTTTCAAACAACCCCAGCAAACACAGAATTACTGTATCCTGATTCTACACCCAAAACCCTCTTCCTCCACTCAATGATTCCCAATGCAGTTATAATTCCTATTTCCTCTTCTCCCAGGTGCAAATCACCAGCCTGGCATACTTATGCAAATATGTAGTACTGAGGAGTATAGTGTCCTAATTAATGTATAACTAGGGTTAGTAAATCATCAGACTGGATGAATTTTGAGGATAAGGACACTTTAGGGGAATACCTTTACAGAGTCAAGTGCAAAGATCCCCAGAGGAAAATCATTCACCATGACCAAGGCTCAAACATGGATCCATCATCGATATTACACCGGAAGCTTCAGCCAGTTAAACTACCAAGACAACAAAAATCCACATGGGAGGACATCTAGGTAACTTAACTGGCTAAATTATTCAATGCAATAGCCAGGGATCCTAGTTCTAGTCCCAGTCATGAAGTGACTTTTCTTCTGAGGAATATAGCGCATCTGACTGGAGTTATAACAACTTGGGCAATAAAAATGGAAGCTTTGGAATATGCTTTCAGGAATTATGTTTGCAATCAATCCAGGTTTACATTATATTTTATCAAAATAATCCTTTTTGAGGATTTCATTCTAAGAATCACTACTAAGACGATACACTAATTGTGTGGAAAGAAAACAATATATGTACTTATTTCTTATACCCACCCAGTATCATTCAAGAGTGAGTATACATATATAATGCTCCTTAAACAAATCTTATGATTGTTGGCATTAAGAAATTAGCTTATCCTTGTTCCCCTTAAATATCTGCTTCATGTACACCTTTGGACCCCAAAAGTTTGACAAAATCACTTTCAAACCTTGACCATCATGTTAACAATTAACTTTTAGAAAACCACAAATTAATAAAAACACATGACCTAGGTTTTAATGCTTTAGCAGAATCTTCAGGTGTGATCACAGTAAACTAATACATACTTTACATATAGGAATACCATCAAGTGACTCAAGAATACTTTTATTCATTGATGATAATGATGGAAATCATTAATGCCAATTTTTTACTCACTCAAATCAGACATTCTTCAATTAAATAATACTTTTGGTTATTCAATACTGTAGTGTACACTCCTCCAATGATAAAACCAAAAGTTGATGTAACTGAAAATGACGTACCTCATCTACAGCCAGCACAAAAGAATATGAAATTCAGACAGGAAAGCTAGAAAGATTACCAAATCACCTCTGAGCCAACTCTAGGTAGTTGACTCTGAATACATATCATACATTTTGGATTTCATTTTAGGTTGTTCTGATCAGGGGTGCCCATCCCCCCCCAATGCTGATGGCGCATTCCCCCCCAAAACCAACAACCCTCTTCCCTCCACCCCCACCAGTATATAGCTACTTACCAGGTCATAATTTGAGAGCCTACCAAGGTAGTATGGAATAATGTTGAGGGGGACGGAGGATTCGGAAATTTTCATAATTTTTAGCTTCACAAAATCGTTTTTAACACTTTTCTGGCAATAAAATCTTAAATCATACACGTTGTCGACCACTGCAATATCCATATTTTAGAGTTAGTTGAGAGGGTTTGGCTACAATGATTTATGACCAAACCCTGAAAAACTAACTCTTAAAAAATAGAAATGAAATCTTAAGGAAACTATTGTGCTTATAAAGGGGAACTAATTAAAACTTAATACAATGCTACAAAAAACCATTAGGATGTGATAGTTTATTTTTTACTATAACATGCTTAAAAAATGAATAAATTGTACAAATGAGAATCGTTTAATTCTTATATTTTATTAAAGTAGCTGAAAGATTTTTTCATGTTTCGAATTGAGAAAAAATTTGTGGAATACATTGAATCATGCGCTCATAAAACTACACAGCTGGATCCTGTACCTAACAAAATGGGCGGTCAACTTACTGCAAAGACACTATTATAATACTTTACACCACACCTTACAGCTAATAACAGCTCTCGCGAAAGCTTATGGCATTCGGATGCACGGCATTTGTGTTGTCCACGTCATACAAATGCCATATTATGAAATGCACTCATGCATGGTGCAAATGCTGTGTCTTTGCTTTCCCCTACGTCTCTTTCCCCTATCCCTTCCACCAAACTTTACCCCTCCACGGCATCTTCTGCGCATCTGAACGCCATTAGCTTTCGTGAGAGTTGTACCAGTGAAATGTGCAAAAAATAAGGACATCTAAATAAACCAAACATTTTAAATTAAAATTCGTCTTAAATTAAATGGAACCCATTTACATCATTATTCATAGCTCTTATTAACAAATAATACTGGTAAAAAAACTCACGCATTATTAATAAAATGATACAGATAAAATCAGTGCTGGTGGTAGTTTTTTTCTTTGCTCACTTGACAAAGGAAATTTTTCTGAAACTTCCTTGTTATGAATGGATTTTAAAATGTTTTTTTCGGAAGAAAGGACAAGCATGTCGCAGAGCCAGACATCTCCCATGCTGCTTCTCTGCCTATTTTTTACAATTCTTAACCAGCTCATATCCCTCTCTGCTGAGAAACTTGTTGCTGGCCATGCCATAAGTATCTGGTATAACATCGTTAGGTAAGGAAATCCAGAAATATTAAATAAACACCTACAAGGCCCAATGAATCCTTCTTGACCCATTGATCCAGAAATCTTTGATCTGCTATATTAGAATCTGTACTTGGACCATCAGGCTTGTCGTCAATCTTGGGTGTCACTTTCGTCATTATTTTGGCTCAGACTCTCGTCATTCAAGCTCAGCACATCTGATAAATCAATGTTCAGGTATTTAACTTTGTACAGTTGACTAAATACATTAACTTCTTCACAAAGTTCTTCGCCATCAATTTTGTAATACTTGTACTAGTTACTGACGAGAATCGGCCTTAGAGTAGGTACTATCCATATTTTTAACAACATTGAGTAAACCTTCATGGGAAAAGCAAATCATTTGTTTGACAATATTCAGAGAGCTTTCAGGAAACCGATCCTGCAGATGAAGACTTAGGGGATCAAGGATTGGAAAGTACACTTCTGATCTTATTTTCGCTTATTTCACTTCTGATCTTATTTAGAATTGGTGTACATATATATTGTAACCTTTCCCTTTGTCATCCTCGGAAAGTGGGTGCGCTCATGAAGGGAAAGGGGTGGGGGTGATGGGCGTCAATATTATCAAATATTTATGAGAAAGTTATGTGGTTTTACAATCTTTACAATTTACAAAAAAACTGAAAATAGCGTTATTCTATTGTATCTAGCTCTGCTACTTTGCCTAATTTCAATCCATCCCTAAAAATTAACTTACAAAAAAATAAGAAAATATTTTTGAATTGAAAGTTTCATACGTAGAGACAAAGTTACTTATCACAGGGGAGGAGTGTACGAGGGGTTGAGACAAATGCTACGGTTGTCGACTGCGGGGAAGTGGGGGTAAAATACCACTGTAAAAGGTAACATGCAGTGTATGCGCGATCCGTAAGTCTAAGCCTTTTGCCTGTACTGTGATGTGACCCGTTGGCAGATGTTGGGTGGAGGGGGCGGGAATAAGACTGGAGGGATACTGGGTCAGTTATGCTACTGGGTTGCATTCGGAGATCTTATGGTGGCCTTGACGATGGCGCGGTGCGTCCCCTGTGGGCGGCCCTAATCCTGATAGACCAATATTAGATCTCATTATCCTCCCAGCCAAAGCCAAGCTCTGTCCAATGAGCTATCATCCCTTCCCTTAACCAAAGTAAATTTTCATTCATTCCACAAAGCAGAGTAAATAGACAAGTGAGTGTTAATTAGTGAGAATTAAGGTCAACCAATGCTCTCATTAAATAAACCACAAGTCCTATGCTTCAAGCAATGGAAAATCAGCCACATTGTATCATATTATACTTCAAAACACCAAGAATATTATAAACTCTTTTGTTTCTAAGTACATACATTAAAATGTTAAATAAATACAAACAGCAGGAACAAGTAAACATAAGATTTGGACATGGGCTACTAGGAAATCATCCTGGATAATCGAAGATAAAATACCAAAATTTGGTTTTCATACAAAGTAAACATCTTGAATCATATAATAATGCGACAATGAACTAAACCTGAGAGGAAAACTAATACTAATGTGTTGTTTCTAGTTCATCCCCTCTGTTAACTTATACCTTGGTTAGTAAAACATTTAATCCTGTATAGAGGCTTTTTTTTAATTTGTAATTTACTTGCACTTGCTACACAAGGTTAAAATATTAAGGAAAAGGCAAAATAAATTAGAAGAACTTATTTCATCAAGACACAGCTTCACCAAAACCAAAACCATTTTAGCTTCACCAGGCCATAAGACTTGAGAGTGTGTTTCAAGTTCATAATGGCGCTTCTTTTGTGTTATTCCATCTGCAGAAACACCTCTGGTAAAATAACTATCAATAAAATGATTGAAACTGCACATTACATCAGATTTATAAGAACATCTAAGAAATTTTCATAAGACTGGCAGCTATCCATATGGAACATCCTCACGAGGAACTAAGAGTCCATGGGTGATATTGGCAATGATTTAAGGGTGTATGGTTTTGAAATGATACCTAGCACAACTGATGAATAATGGAAAAAAGTAAGAACTACACATTCTTCCACTTTTCTGAGAGAATACTCATATTGGTACAGTTGTAGATGGTTCAAATTCAACACAAAAACCTAAAATGCTATTCATTAGAATACATGGTGCAGCCTATCCAAGAGAAATATTAACTTCCAGAGTATATATTTGTCCACCATTAGGAAGCCAGATACCCAAGCAGCACTGTTGCTAATGTATGAATCTAGGATAGAATTATTTACAACTGTTTTTTCTCAATCGATGATTTTCAGGTGGAATGAGCCCCAAGTCCTCATCAAATTTCACATAAACAAGCATCTTATCCCTACCATATGTAACCAGGAACTTTAGCAGATTTAGTTCAGTCAGATCAAGATTTAGTCCAGGAAAAGGCATTTACATGGTTTCACAGCTGTGGCATTTTTTTTAGTGTTCCTCCTTTTTTGCCAAAAATTCCCCTCTTTGGACATGTTTCCCCAACAGACTTAGCCAAAGGACTTGCCCACGGCACATTCCAACATGTGCCAACAACATCGTGCCAAAGATACAAACAACAACGAGGCAAAAAGGTTATCATACTCTATTCCATGGATGGACACATGAACCATTTCCTAAAGCTCTAATTGAAGACTTCCACTACAACCTCACTATCCCCCTGCCCCCCAACAAGAAAACTATTTGTCTGTGCTCACCTTTCGCAGAGTGTTGATGTCCACCTGCCTGCTGACAGCTCAAGCTTATGCACATTATGCCCGAGTACTTTTGCAGAAGAAGTTGAGACTTCTGCCTTATAATTGTGCTCAAATAAGCGTAAAATTAGTGCTACTGTCTACATTGAACTTAGCCAATATACACGACAACACCTGCATTAAGACGAGTATGTGTTCTGAGTGTCAAAACCCTACCCGTAATACTATTTTTATTAGTTGAAATGGATGTTAAAAAAAACTTTTCATGGAAGTTGCCCCTGTGCTCCTTTAAAAAAGAAGATATTCAGGGAATTGAAGGTAGCAAGCAAGTGTGGAGATGTGTGTGCTATGAAAGCTCCTAACATTAGAGCTTTCTTACTCTTAAACAAGTGTTGAAACTGAGAAAAATGTAATCGAAACAATATCGCCAAGCGTTCTGTATTCTGTGGTTTAAGAAATCAAAAGTAGTATTTAGGCTACTTATAGGAACCAAGGTAGTTCCATAGATAAACTGTAGGAGAGGTTAAATGACAGCGTGAAGAAAATTGAGCGGGGGAAAAGGCTGGAGGAGTGCATGGAACAAACATCTATGTTGAAGTCTGAAAATGCGACTCTAAAAAACTTTCTGAAGTTGGTGATTGTTGTGATAATGTAGAGCAAAAGTTATGGCCAATGATGTGGAAATATATGACATTCCATCCAGCAAAAATAAGAATTTGTCTATGGGTGTCAGCAAATTTGGCACTGAATTAGGAGTGAATATTACCAAGGAATGTATTATGTTTACTGGTCCAAGCCCATGTCAAATGGATCTCCAGGGTGTATACATATGAGATTTCTCAGGCAGTGCACAAAGGAAGACTTGCTTAGGAAGAGGAGAATCAAGAGGAACTTCTCCACATGCCATCTGACCTTGGCCTCAGTACCCCCCTCAGATGAGTCAGTCTACAACAACGAGGCCCTCTGTCCTGTCAGGAAGAAGCTGTTCAACACAGCAAGGGAGGCAAAGAAGGCTAAGAAATATTCCTTTTTGTGGGTTTGTAATAGAAGAATTCTCATGAGAAAGATAGTGAAAGAACAGGTTATTGTCCTAACTTCATTTGATCAACTAAATGAGATTGAAATCTTAAATTTGATGCAAAATTCCTCTAATAATACATTCCAACCAAATGATATTATTATTGTTCATGTACCTTACATTGTAATTTTTCATTTTTTCTGCCGCACTTTAGTAACATTAATCCAAAACCCACTATTGTAACACTAACTAAAATTTGGAAAATGAAATAGAATTCTGTAGCATTACTGGATACAAATGCTTTGCTAACTGTAATGACACCAGTGCGGCACAAGGTGCTTATTTAAAAGAAAATTCAGAGTATAGCCAGAACCCAATTAACATACCATCTGATGATTGTTTGATGTTAAGAGTAAAAATTAATGTTGCTGATATCACCATTTTATGTGTTTATCAGCACCAAAATGCTCTTGCTTATAAGTTTCTCCATGATATAGAGCCAATGATTCAAAATGTAACTGATAATCTTGTTGTTGGTGATATGAATATCAATATTTTGAGCTCAAGCAATGAATCTGATCATTATCTTAATATGCTATCATCTTATGGCTTACAGAGCTCACTATACAACCTACCAGAAGGATAGAATTTGACATCATGTTCAGATTATAACTATCATTCACCGACTCAATAAGTACGGGTAGTGAATCTATTCCATGCATGCTGAAGGATGATCAGTATCTACCGACTACAAAAATAAACTATGATTGTTTTAAGGCATTGGTAGAAAATATTGATTGGACTCAAGTGTTAATTGAAGAAGATGTGACAAGGGCCGCAAACTTAATGATTGATTTATTTAGAAATTATGAAGAGAAATCCAAGTATATACAACTCCACAAGCAATACTAAAAAAGTCAAATTGAAGCCATGGACAACTGATGGGTTAATACATAAAATCGAAAGAAAGAATAAATTTTTTAAGGAGGTTCAACGGCACCCAAACAATGATAACTTAAGAAATGCATTTGTAAGGCGTAAAAATAGTCTGAAATACCAATGTAAGCAAGCCCAAATTCCTTTCATTTGAAAGAGTTCAAAAAATTTAACGGTCATACGAAAAGAAAATGGAATCTGTTCACACAACTTCCTGGGGAAAGAAACATGGGCTAGAGTAGGCATGTTATTGTGTTATAAATCAAGGGAAAGGAAATCGAAGATTCTAATTCCCAAGGTGATAGGTAACTGTAATAAATACTTCATCCGTGTTTCTGAACAGGCAAAAGCAATTCATGTCCAACTCAGCAAAATGTTAAGAGCCAGTGGAGCCGAAAGAAATAATTGATTTGATTGATTCACTACCAACTGGTAAAGCACCTGGCATTGATGGGATCAACAGCACCATGCTAAAAAAATTGTAGAATGGAAGACACCCATGCTCACTCATATGTATTATTTAAGCTTCTCTAATGGACTCAGTATAGGTATCAGGAATAGAATTCTAGTTAGGGAAACTGTTTAAAAAGAGCTGATGTAATACCCTTATTAAAATAGGTGATTGACTCCAATTACAAAATTATAGACTTATATTGCTTTTGTCAATTTTTTCCAAGGTGCTTCAAAAATTATTCAAGAGTATAGATTACTGAAATTCTTGGATAAAAACTAGGTCTTGGGTAGTTTGGATTTCAGTGTGGAATGGGGACAGAATATGCTCTAGGAAGCCACTTATCCAAAATATATATAGCTGCTAACTTAAGTGCTCATAATGTAGGTCCATATACTGACATTAAAAAGGCATCTGACACCCTTGATCACCTCATACTTTCTGAAAAATTCAACAGATAGGAATTCGTGGAATTCCATTAAGATGGATTGAGAGCTATTTATCCTTACGGTCCCAGTATGTTAAAGCTGAAAACAGTTTTAGTGAAAATGAACTTATAGAAACTGGTGTATCACAGGGCTGTTTAGGGACAAATATAATTTCTCTTATGTGTACATGACTTGTATGATCACCCTTTCTAAGAGTATGTAATGGCCTTTGCCGATGATATTGCATTGAGTCATCACGGACAAAAATGGAAAACAATTGGGACAGGATTCAACAATATGAAGAGTTTCTAAGTAAATGATTCACTTACAACGGATTGCAGGTAAATGAAAAAACTAAGAATACATGCTCTAAAATTGGAAATTGTCCTTGTCTATATGATATAATATAGGTGTACCATCATATAAATTGTAAATGGATTGCATGCAGCTGTTTTCAAATTGGTAGAGTCAGTAATTTAAAATATCTGGGAGAAATTTTAGACCAATCGCTGAAATAGGACCATCACATCTCATCTGGTTTTTCAGTCCCAAGAGATTATTTATCCAAATTCTACTGCATTCATAATAAATGTATGTTACCTTTCAAATAAGTCATTTACCATGCTCTTGTCCAATCTAATCTGAATCATGGATTAGAGTTTTGGGAAGGCACATGCAACAAAAGATTGAAGCCTGCTTAAATCCTTCATATGAGGATTATTGGCAGCATGACTGAAAAATAGAATGGAACACTGGTATCTTTTTTTTTATATTTGAGATAGCTCCCATTACAGCACTTGCATTTGTTCAAGGTTATGAAATTATGAGTGGTAATATGCCAACTGTATCTGACAGCACCCTTAAGTTTAATTTGGGCATGGGAAATGTTCAATTAATCAAGCCAAATTCAACCATTTACTAGCGATCCTTTGTTTATAATGTGTTGCCAGATACCATGAAAAATATAAAAAAAGTTGTTAAGTATTTCTATATTAGGCCAAGTTCTGGATATTGGCCGAGGAAAATAGTTCGATTTTTCTGAAATATGTATAAAATATCATTATTTTCTTGAACTTAGTACTACTTTGAAGAGTTATTGGCAATATCATTATTGTATTATTAATTCTATGACTTTTTAATAAAATATCAGATGATTAAGTAAAATATTATGTACCTCATCATGTAAAACGTTAGAATTGTACAGCAGACCCCTGCTTTAAGATGAGTTCACTTTACGATGGATTAACTCTATGATCTTCATGCTATCGTGAGGGAATTTCAAAGTCTGACGATATTTTACACCCATAAATTATTATACATTTCTTAAACATTTTCTCTTATATGTAAATGGACTGCATTTTTTTATCACACCGCAGAATAATATGCCTTGTTATGCGAAAACTGATCAAAAGGCCAGTAAAATGCTGGTTCACTCTACTGACAAACGGTCATATGGAACAGATTAATACCATAAGGTGGGGGTCTACTGTATATCTTTTCTATGAGGGTTGCCTCAGCACAGGTATTCCTTAGAGGCAACCGAACTTTCACTGGGATGAAATGCAAATCCGAAGTTTCAAAGTTGTTGTAGTGGAAAGCAATAAATTTACTCAGCTCTTGTCCATACCTTCCCCATTCCACCTCAACCTTGCCTTAACTTCCTTTACTCAGGTGGATTCCAAACCACACATCCTGTTTTCCAGTTAAGACTGCAAGGAGTACACATTGCTCCCAACACTCAGTTGACTGAGAGGACATGATTGCTAAGCTTGAAAAGTGTATTTCTTGATGAGAGTTTTTAGAGAGAAAATTATATTCTTCTCATGTAATGCTTCACAGCTCTGAAGAGGGCCAAGGGTTGAGGATGAAAAAAAAACTGGGTTGACCATTATCTTGCTCAACTATGGAGATGATCATCTAGGATGTCCTATACACTCATGGCACAGATCATGGGAAGATTGCCTCAGCAGTTAAAACAGCCACAATCAAGTTTAATTTCTATGTTTTGTAAAGGCAGGAGGTGAGTGCATGGGTCTCATAATTTTATGCAGCAAAGAAAGGGTTATATATCAGAATGATACACAGGCCCTTATATTTCTCATTGTACGACAATATGGCTAAGGTATGACTGAGGTATAAATATACTACACCCCCTACTCACCCGGCCTTGCATAGAAAGATTTGACTTCACTTTCAAAAACAAAATGATCTGAAGGATGCCAATTTCACTATGTAGAAGAGATACAAGCATAATCCTGAGCTTCTTGAAACCCACACTTCTGCCAATCATCAGTATTCTTTCCAATCTAGGAAATATTTTTGCAATCATAGGATTAATATAAAATGGAACAATTTCAAAGGAGAAAAAAATTGGAGTTAAGAGCATAATACATGTTACTGATTGCAGTCTTGAGTAACTTTTAGGCAATGTCATGTTTATTATACTCCATTTCACTCCCTCAAAAGAAAGGTTTGCAAATGATAGTGAAACGAAGAATAAAATGCTCCTGGGTTGAAAAGCTTGGAGTCACCCAGGGATAGAAAAGTGTAGTATCCAAGGAAAATTTTGTTCCATTACAGTCCAGTGGAATGCTATCTCACCTTTGTCCAGGCTTTCTTTCTTGACACCATGCATACTCATTCATGCAGACAACACTGGGTATTGAATGGGCAGATTTTTATGATCCAGGAAAAACAAAAGCAGTATCACTAAAGTACTCATCCACCTTTTAGTAGCCAATGCAGAGAGACTGATTTTGGCCAATACTCTTTTTTTTAAATTAGTTACTTTTCCTTCATAAAAAAGGACCTTTTGAAAATGGATAGAAATTATTTCTACTCATATCCAGAGTGAACACACTTGAAGCACAGCTAGAACATTGTGGTTCCACATGGAAGAGTTCATGCTACTCACACTAGTGGTAACCAACTATGCTGTTTGTAGGTCTATAATAATGGACTACAGCGCTGGGACATACAGATTCAGCTAGGTGATTTAAGATAAGGAATTGTCAGTGATTTTATAAAAAAAGAATTGAAGTAACATTGAATGTTCAACCCTATTCATTATTTTTTGGCAAAAGAGCAATAAAATTCCATTAAGTATCATGTTAGCTCAATCACTAATCCTTCCCCTACCTCCCACAGCATACTAGACTTTGAGGAACACTAAGAGAGAATAAGACCAACTGACTTAAGGTGATGAGAAGTTGATTTATGATTTGATGGACTTTCAAATAACTGCATGGAATTCCAAAATACATGTAAAAACTAACCTCACATACATTTAAAGGAAAAGATGGTATCTTGGATGGTGGTATATACACAGGAGATGCAACACAAATAATTTATAACATACGAATATTTGCCAAAGTTTTTAAAAAATGTTATATTTATTTTATGTAATATATTAAATCATTGTAATTATTTAAACCTGTAAAATGTTTATATGATACAAATTCAATATGCACTATGTAACCTATAAACACATGAGGGAAATACAAGAAAATGTAAAAGAACAAGGTTATTTGTGATGAAACATGTTGAAGAGTTTTACTCAACTCTTAGAATGGTGAATACAAAAGTATTTTTCATGTAAATTCTAATGTTAAGTTGTAGTTAAAGAGACAGTGATAATACTTCATCTACTTGTATTCCTTACAAAGAGTGCACAAAATTAACCAAACAATTGCATGACCTTTAATTTCCAAAAATCAAAAAATAAATTCCTTCCACTTAAGAAGTTTTTAAAAATAAATAAACAATGTATCCTCACAGATAAATAATTAACTCCACACACGAATGAAAATTCAGTAGGTTAGCAGAGACACACCAGCTAAAAAAATATAGAAGAGCCTAGTTTGGAAAATTTTAGCTATTGATAATGTAGTTTAGGAGAGGGAGCATTACAAAAAATAAAATAAGAAACAAACAATTAATTTATGTATTTTGATTTGCTTTTTTCCAAGCGACACAAAACAATGCACAGCAGCTTATATTGGTATCTATATGAAAGCAATCTTGGCCTTCTTCACAACTACGTTGAATATTAATTTCCAAACTTTTATCACCCACATTGGGAAAATTTTTCCCTTTGTCTTAAGAGTCCACATTTAAACCAGTACCAATGATTGTATTAAAAACCATGTCTTGATCTTCAACATTTTCTATATTTTTCACTCATTTGTAGACTATTCTTTGGAGTCACTTGTAAGACCCCGATGACCAATTCAAGTACTGCTTTCTAAAGATGGCTCTTGCAATAGTTTCTCCTCCGTTGCTTTTCGATAGGTTTTGCCTTGACTGTCACAAATTTTGGCATTTCCCAGAGTTTATAGGTCATGTTAATTGATGGCATCATTTCTTTTACTAGGTGTTTCCTCATTACAGGGTAAAAAGCATTGCAAAACCCACAAAATATGGAAAAACTTAGACCGCAATCAATAATAGCTCATCTATCCTTTCTCCCAATATTTCATCTGAATACCAGTCCACACTCTTGACCTCTGCCTTATGCACTGCATTTAGTCTGTGTCTTCCTATATGATTTAAGGGCATCCCTTTATGAGCCTTGTTTCTCAAATGTCTGGCCTTAGCTTGCCCTGTTGAATCAAAGTCACCACAGTGTCACCCCTTACTAGGTAAAGCACACATGCTCTGAATTCAAAACCTATTGGTGTCTTCCATTGAACCAATTACAATATTTGAATTACTACGAATCTTTCTATTGGCATTTCAACTCGATTCCTTGAAAATCCTCAGACCCTATTCTGTATCACATACCCTGCTGTTCCTATGCTTTCCATATTGTACTGGGCTTCCTAAGGTTTATTTAATATTATCAGTCATACTGACTGAAATAACCTCTATCACATTCAATTTCCACTTCCAACAATGACTTAGTTTAAATATCTTGCTCCATAGGGTCATATTCCTCCCCGTCTCTCCCACCTGCACTGCTTTAAGTGCAGAAATTGGACCAGAAACTCCTGATTTATACCAAAAAAATCAACTCAAAGCCTTACCCTTACCTAGATATATACCTTTAATTTAACCAAGTTCGCAAGTTAACCTGACCACCTTCAAGATTTCCTTGCTGATATATGGCCCGCTTACTATCATGTGTGACATATCAAATCACAACCTAAAGGATTTTCTCACAGTATCCTTCACTTCACTTGACACATAAGCACTTCCATCATTATTGGACAGCAAAACACCAAGTTGAGTCCATGGTATGTCCTAGGGTAAAGCCAAGCCCTTCTTGGTAACCACCCTCTCTCACCCCATCCACTCCCAACCAGCTCACTTCCCACACCACCCACGGCTAGTCCACGAAGCTCTGCTCCACGCATGCCTTGACCCGCTTCTCATACTCACGCCGGTTCTCCTTGTACAGCTGCGCGGCCATAGAGTTGGCCGGAGAGTTGGGGTTCGGGTCACTCAACAGCGACTGAAATGACATGACCGCGTTGCGTGAGGGGTGAATTTACACTGTTTAAATCATAATATTAAAAAAAGAAACCAAAATCAAGATTGGTATTGACCCCACTACCCACTCTCTATGGCATAGATTGGACTCAGCAAAGGCATTTTAGGCAAGATACGCATAAGCCACTCAAAATACATTTCAACGGTTTCATTGCCAGCAGCTACTGGTTCACTCTACATAAAGTATTTTGCAACAGCTCCTTACCACAGACGTGTTAGGCTAACTTCATGTGAAGTATTAAATGAATATATACGTATTTGTCACACAAACAGATGAGCTAGATAACTTACACCATTTTGCTGTAACAATTTCGGCATGGCTCTCTCAATTCATAGATGTAAAAGAGATGTATAATTCAGCAATGCCCCTGAGTCATTACAGACTAAAGCCTTATAAGATATTCTAACAATGAAATTTCTTTATGTAGGCATAAAAGCCACATTAATGGTCATTCAGAAGTAACCATTCAAATTGATAACTGACTAATCCCTTTACATTGCCAGTAACAATCTAAAAAATGTACCATCAATAGTTACTATGAGGTTATGATTACCTGATTAATTACAGCAAGAGTGATAAATAACAATTAAGTTAAATACTAATACAAAGGCCCTTCTTACATACCACCTGGGTTTCTTTCCAATGCCAATACTTTCTGTTAACTGGCCAGCAGTACCTACTGTGTTAAAATTCTAAAAATTCAATTTTAATAGAATTGAAAATTTTTTTTCGTCACTTAAAGACTGTTTCACATTTTATATCTTAACCCTGAAGCATAGATTGATACTTAGTTTTCCGAATGGTTGAATTCTAAGAAAAATAAAGCAGAGAAAATTATCGTATTTACTTTTTTTTTACAATTATCATGTATTATTAACGACAACATTGCTGCCAATAGAAGGAACTTAATCACATAGTTGTACATTCCCACAGTACTAAAACTTCTTGACTCCATGGTAAGTAATAACCTGCATAATTTACATTTACTTTATGGACAAAAGTCATCAAGATACCAGTAACAACATATCAGAACAAAAAAGGAAATATCAGACGATACCAAATGAAAATCATCACAACTGGAAGGTTGGATTGAAGTGAAAAGAAGCATGGACAGTAAAAGAATATAGGTTATCAAGGACCTAGAAACCAGTTAAAATACTAAAAATGGCACTATATTCAATAAAAATATGACGATCTCTGTCAAATTTTGGCAAGCATTGTTTCCTAAAATTAGGGGCAGCAAAAATTACCAAGGAATCATTCTACATGACTTCAAGATTAGTCCTGGGGTCTGAATAGTGATCTTTAAGCTACTTTGGTTTCAAGGCATATGTAGTCATAAATAACGATTGGCTTTATCGAAAAAAATAATACTGAAATTTCTAAGAGGGTGTAACTTTCAAAACATCGTCAGAATGAGCATCAACTGATTATTTAATGGTATAATAACCAAGAGAACCTGCCATGTTTTCCACCACATTTAAAGTCTATGCTTACAAATATCTTGTTGACTTTATATGATGACCTAAATTAACTAAGGCCAACCCTTTTCCAAGCATGAACTTAAAAATCTCTAAAATTTATCATTAGCCAGCCTTAAACCTTATCCATAAAAATCAACATTTGCAGGAAGATTAAAGACAACTGCAACCAACAGAATCACCACATTCTGTCAAGTAGAATAGCCAAAATCAATTCATAAGAATTACTGAATAATTCATTGCATTTGTCTCAAAATTAGTCTAACGAAGATTCTCTGGCATTCCCACTTGTAAAGAGAAAAAAATTGACATCTGATGAGGTGAAATCTTATTTGGTCACAGGAAGTGGATAGTTGCTAAGAGGACTATTAAGAAAATTTAAGGGTTTGCTGAGAATATCCAGGAAAAATGCCAAAATGAGCCCAATTGTTTAACCTACCTACTATAATACCATCAAGGGGGCAATCAATACCCAAGGCATTTGAAACAAAAGCAATAACTAGTCTCAGCCATTTGTTTTCTTGCAGTTCAAGTTGCCATGTTAATAGTGACTAAGAACTGAATCTAAAAATTTCACCGTGTTTAGGGCCTACTGCACCTTAAACCTTTAAAACTCCTGTCAAAAACTGCAGCTTCATGGCCGGAGAAGAGTAGGTAAATTCTTCATCATCAACTAACCATTAAAATCAAGTGTGGAGATTGACAATTTTCAAGCAAATAACACGGGAGGTATTTGCATGAAATTCACATAATGGTCAAAATTGCTTGGTTAATTTTGTAATGTCAGAGTTACAATTAATATCAAACATGCAAAGACAATGGTAACTATCGAACAATTGGTGAAATTAGGTTTCCTGAAGGAATTAAGAATGCATATCAATTGATTATGTATTAGGGTTACAACTCAAGAGTTACATTAATTAGGCCTATGTTATTATTTTTAATGTTATTGTTTTTTTTATTATAACATGAAATAACTACAGATTGAGCCAATACGAAATTGGTAATTCTTCAGAGCTCTCCACTGAAAACACTTCAGCAAAATAAATAGAAAATGCACTAAATATCATGTGATCAGACTGACATTGCTATAACCCATAAATTCCCACATACTGGAGAAGCCACATTATTTATAACTGAATAATACACAATAATGAAACTAAATTATACAATAATCTCTCAAATATTTCATATTTATCCCTTAAAAAATTTTTAATGTTAAAATACAGTAATATCTCAAATGTATAAAATTATAGTGTTCATCCAAACTTAACATATAACACATACACTAAGCCAAACGATGTCGAATTTCCCAAATAAGTTAAAATAAGTTGCACTAAAAAAATGATAAGATCACAGAGCTATCTCTATGATAATGCCTATCATATCAAAGATATTCTCTATAACTGACTCAAGAAGAGTAACAGATAACTATAAATAGAATAAAAATGAACCTTAAAGACTAACTGCCATTAACTTCTTAAGTCAGATAATTGTAATCAAACTGTTATCTAACTATGGTAAATATTTTATTTAGTTAAAAAATACTTTTGTTTGATCATACAGGAACTCGCAATCCTCTTTCTGCCCCAAACCACGAATATAAATGCATTAATTAGAGATGGGGTTTGCAACCTCTTATACTTGTGACCGCAAAATTACAGGTAACAATCAATCCTGACCCCTAATCATTGTAGCAACTACAATATCAAGAGATAACTTCTCATTCTCTCACAACCCCTCAACTCTCTTGCGTGACCCAGAATGGAGTCAGACCCTATGGGTTGGAGTCACACAGCAATATGGACAACAAATCAGGCAGATGTGGAGTTATTATGGGAGAAATTATAAATCTCCACAAAAATTGTGAAAAATTAGATCACAGGACTTACCGTACTTCTCCGAATATACGCCACACCCCGTTTTTTGGGGTCTCAAACAGGGAAAAAAGTTAATACGCGCATTTAAGCCACACCCTTTTCAGTGCATCCCCTCAGAGTCTAAAAAGCAACTAAAATATGGCATGAGAGGTCCTTTTCTCCTGCTGTCAGTGTTGCGAATTCTTTACAGCCATTCGGATCGCGCCGCGAGCCGCTCTAGACATACAACACACTGCTACAACCTTGTACCTTGCCCCCTTCCGTTCGCCTGCACGTGCCCATTGCAGACCTACTCTGGCACTATGTCCGATGCCCATGGCTCAGGCGAGTTTAGCTGGCATCCGCAAGAATCCGAATAACTAGTTTGCTCAAATCTGTCATTTTTACGAATTTTTAAGAAAGTTCTCAAATTTAAGCCGCACCTCGAATATAAGCCGCACCCCAATTTTGAGGCCCCAAAATCGGGAAAAAAAGTGAGGCTTATATTCGGAGAAGTACGGTACATCCCTTTATACATTGTTAAGGAATACAGAAATCTCTACCCTTTTTTATACTACAAGGAATAAGTCAGTACCTAAACCAAATGGTCAATAGAATTGATGGATTAATATACTTTCAATAGCTTTCAGACTTGGAAGCCTACCTCCAATTTTCTCCAAGGAGTTACCAAAGAAAAGTTATTGCATAGATATGGTACAATCCTTTTTTCCATGACTATTACTACTTTCCTTCCTCCGACTACTACTACTGTCATACAGTTATTCACCAGAAAAATTTGGATACTACATATCAGAATAATTCTATCGTTGTTTTCATTGAGATACATCTTTTCCCCAAGGTATTTTTTTGGTTTTTTCTTGGTAAATTGCACATATCCATGCACACACTTGCACATTAACATTTATACAACATCAAACAAACTGTACTTTTTCAAAGGTAAATAATATTCTGTGCAATATAATAATGTCAGAAAGCTCAGTGCAGGATAATTAGCTTTCCAAATTCTAAGAATGCAAAACACACTCAACACATCTAAACAGCTTGGCAAGTAAGGCAGGGCCATCTTATCCAAGAATGAAGGCACAAAATCTACAGTAAATTTCATCAGATTAGTAGGTTTCCTAGATATAATTAGGTATACACCTAAAAACTGACAGAGACAAATCCTGCACTTTGCTCAGCAGATTCATAGTGAAACCTGAGAGCTAACTTTTTCAAAAAGAACACCACATTAAATAAAAATTACGCAAAAAATGAACAAGTTGGATCAAATTATGGACTTACCTGAATGGATGTGAGAATGGCAGAGACATCATAAGTAGGACTCCACCGGTTTTGCAAAATATCCAAGCAAATACCACCATCTGCATATACATTGGGATGAAACATCTTAGAAACAAATCGTACCGTAGGTGGTTTATTGGGATATTCTTCTGTAAATTCTATTGTAAGCTTGAATGTACCATCCTCAAACGGTGTGTCATGAGGCCTGTGACAAAAAACTTTGAGATTCAATTCTCATATCAAATTAGTAAATACAGTCAACAATGAAAATATTACTCTAAGACAGGAGAAGAATGACAACGGGGTTCAATGGTCGATTTATCCGTCTAAGAATCACTAAACTGCTACATAGTAGGACTTCATTAGGGGAATAATTATTGAAACAATTCTTTAGGACTTGTACGCAGGCGAACATAATTCTTGTCAGTCGGTCATTAAACACTGTCATGTAAAAATTATCACCCTGTAACAATCACAAAATAACCTCCGCCCGAAGTGAAGGAGATGCGCAAAACAACTCAACTAAGATTGGACTAATGATCCATCTCAATTAATGACAAGCACCAGAAAATTATTTAGGGCAATAAATTGGTGGAGTCACCGCCGGTAAATATAACCCAGGACCACGCCTAAACACGGCATAATTCAGCCAAAGATATACGCGTTATTCTGAACCAGTCCGTATGCAAGAATAAACTGGATGACGGCAGAGGTCATAACTTACCCAAATATCACAGCATTCCATATCATAATGTTGTTGTCCGTAGGAGCACCACTCACACCCGTCGGTGGGTCTTCCTGAAGTCTAGAAAGGATAACAGTAATGTTATGCATTACATCTAGTGCTGGATAAAAGATATAATGATGGGGCTCTAATGAAGTACGGCGAATATCATTTATCATTAAAGCTTCATCATGTCTGTTGAAGAAATATTCCAGTCTATTACTCTCAGCATGAAAACAATTATCATCAATAGATAAGAAAATAAATTGTTCACACGTTAGCACGAAGGAATTTCTAATTATATGATAACCACAAACTGTATCAATGGTTAAGGCATTCATCGATCAAACGCATTAAGATGTTCTGAAATAGCGTATTTCGAAAACTTTAAATGTTTACCTTTTAAAATCTCGCATCAAGCGACGTCTAGAAGGGGTGGACATGTTTGAGCAAGGCAGGCACTTAAATTGGGAACTATTTTGCAAACGACTGGGATTTGGCAAACACGCCGTTTATAGGACTAACACTATCGTTCGAGAAATTTCATCATACACCAAGGTTTTCTAAATTGTAGCATATTTCCAAAAGATGAACAACAATATAGATATAAGAATTCTTCCGACGATCCTTCAACAGAGGGAGAAACATACGAACATCAAATGGGCGGAGTACGACAGCTCTTTATTAACCTCAAAATCTTTCAAATGCAAAATTATAACCACCAAAAATATCACCACCGGACACCAGATGCATTATTTAGGATTCCATGTCGCTAAACGCGGGTTTAGAATGCAACATAATAGATATTCAACTAGGTAGAAATTATCAACAGTAATATGTTGTTCTATTTAAAGATTTAGAACCCGATAGCTCAAGAGCGCGACCCTGGCACACGACGATGTGCAATCAACAACAATTACATCAACAATTACTTACTCTTGGATTACATTAAAACAAATCTAAAAGCCAACTAAACAAAATTATAAAAAACTTTGTCGTCAAAAATATCGGAAAACCGAGCAAGCAAAATAACCAAAGAAAATGTCAACTCATCAATTCCTTAATGACTAATGCATATTACCACGAGAATTATTAGAAGGATTGAGAACATAACCAAAAAATAAATTTATCAATCGAAATAATATTCCATGCTATTCGGAGGTAAGTTAATGCCATCTTGTCCAATTCAAGGCGAAGCTCAAGTACAGCCAACTCCTTTGTATCGATACGTATTTGTGTTCTTATTTGTGTCAAGGTTTGTCGCATAAACTACCTAGCTTGGATGAGAACTTGGAGTGCATCATTCAAAGAAATATTATCAAAAACTCGACTCCCTTTTGACGCAAGGAGAAACGATAATAACATGGATAGCTCATCGAGTCGATAGATTCTTACCTTTTAAAATCTCGCATGAGACGTCGTCTTGCAGGTGTTGACATGTTAACAAGAGCCTAAAGTATATCGCCGTAAAAACTCCACTTGAGGTATACCAGAGCACGAAAAACACAGTAGAAAAACAATCACTCAGAGATTACAACGCATCTGTTAATTATATCAAAAACTACGTCACGGATGGATTGTAGACTACAGAAGGACAGGAGAGGAGACTTTCTCCAGAATAAAACGCACTCTAGCGTAAGTTAAGGTGAGTCACATAAACGTAAGTCTTTTGTTATCCCGGTGAATTTGTAACATTTGTAATGTCCTCTTGGAGTTAATATATTAACTGACTGAGTTTTTCGAAATTTTCACTTAAAATGTTTCACTCCTTGTGAATATCACCGTATTTATATGTTTATTGTGGCTTATTTAAGTTTCGTACTCGCTCTATCTGAGTTTTCGGTATAGTTTTATATGGAACATATTCTTTCCCAAGAAAGAATGCTCTAGCAGCACATTACGCTTTTTTCAAAGTATAGATGTTCTTGCAATGAACGTTTATTTAAGTCTATAACTATGGAAAAATTTTATTTTATAGTGTTGATTTAATTCATATTTGAAGAATATTTTAATATGATTCCCTGCCACATAACTTTTCACAAATGTCACTAACCTATCAACTTTTACATCCAACTATCCCTTTTCTCTTACGGAATGGTCTTATAAATAGATATCATGCTTTGTATCTCGCATCTGAAATTTTACCATGCAAATTCTTAAAGACAGAGTCCCGAAAGCATGAATATTCTAGATTATTCAATGCCACAATACCCTAACAGTTGAGCACCATTTTTATCACAACTAATGAATAAAATCCTTATGTTCGTATAATTACTTACCCAAGATAATTAGTAGCTAATAATGAGTCTTTTGGTCCCACTGGTATCAGAGTTGTTTTACCTGTTCTAATATGTTCTAGTATAAATTTATAAATATGCTTTTTGGGCCAAAATTACACTGGCTAATTAGTTTTTTTACCATGCAGTGCTGGAGCATTTTACCATGCAGTGCTGGTGCATAAAAACCAATTATTCTCAATTCTATCGACAAGGGGGTGTGAGTATAGAGAAGTGCTAATTTAATAATCGTCAAAGTTTTAATTTCCATCGTAAAGCTTTACTTAAAAGGGGATGAAATGAAAATAATTATAGAACATTTTACTTAAGATACTTACTTTAGTTTGAATGCCGCGGCATTCAAACTCAGGAGTGTACTTCTAAATATTCTTGTCTCGCTTATAAATTACTTTTCACCTTAAATTTAGAGGATAACCATTGGATTAAATAATAATTTCAGTGGTTGCTGCATAAACCTAAAGGTGGCACCCCTAAGTATAGTTTCACGAGTTCTTTGGTAAATAAAAGGAAACATTGATCTTTGATTCTTACAAGGCTCATTGAGATATTTCGCTAAGAACTCAAGAACCATAGACATACTTTTGCACTTGAAATTCCATTTTTACATACATTTCACTCAGCTATCTAATGGATTTCAAAAGTTACTGGTGAACATAGTCAATATCGTCCTTAATATTAAAGACTTGACGCTTTACAAATCATCTGTTTAAAGTCTTCAAAATGTTAGCGCTCAGTATTTTCACGGTAATCAAGCCAGTTATTTCAAGTCACTGTATTTGCTGTGCATAGTGTGAATGAGTATAACCTGAAGTGCGATCATAATCGTCTCTCGTCGGAACTGGATGCAAAGCGAAGAAAGAAAATATGGGTAATCAAGGTATTTTTAAATTATTTATTATACTTTGCTTGTGACCTCTCTGCAGAGACGTCTCTGACACATCTCTCATAATCATTTTCCCGTTTTTAATGAATCATCCTTTTTTTCATAAGAAAAGTAATTACGCATGTTCAGAAGTGATTTATATGGGTGATTATAGAAATCTGAGGGTAAATACCATTTTTAAATGTCTCATAGTGATCTCTCTGAGATGTCTCTGAGACATATGCAACATCTGAGATATTTGAGACTACTGAGACACGTCTCAGAGACATTCTCTGCTATGTGGGAGAACTATTTTGTAAGAATACAAAGTATGGGGAAAGAAGAAATACTCAATTTGCCATTGGATACTCAAAGAAATTATATTAATGTATTTTTGTAATCACAGATACATCAAACATTTATTTAAAATGTCATTTTTAAAACATTACAAAAAGGTAAATGAATAGGAGGTACCACATTTCTCGCATTTGATACATCTAAAATGAAAATGATAAAATGTTTGATGTTTACTTATTGTACAAAAACATCATGAATATTTCAACATGTCTCAAGGTCAAGAATGTGAAGAAAAGATGGTGAAAGTGGAGGCTATTTTCCAAATTGGGATCATATTCCTGGAAATATAGCCATTATTTCTTAAAAATTAGGTCATTCCTAACATGAAAAAAGTATTCCATCAACAGAAGTCAGCCGCAGCATGGCAAAACATTTGACTCTATTTCTTCAGCAAAACTTCATCAATTTGCATATAAACATTTAGAAAATTGGGAGAGGGAACAACTATTTCTCTTTAAAGGCACCTATAGACAACTCATAATAACCATACTGAGATCTCAACCCAGTTTAAGTAAATGTGCTGCACAAATGAATAAAGCAGTATTCAATTGAGGTAATAATGTAAAAACTGGTTTTATTGGGATTATTTTTTTTAAATACCACCCTTTCACTCAGTATCCTTTGTGTCAAACGAGAGCATCATCATTTTACGGAATGCAAATGACTGTGTAGAGGACAAAATTATTATGTAATTGATTGGAAACATAGACATGCAGGAAAAAAACAATATTGGCTTTATCATGCACATTTTATCAGCAGTTGCATGTAATAGCCACATTTACATCAATGGCAGCTCATGACTAGACTTCACAGCTTTCACATTCTTATTACATAATTACATGAACACTCGTGTATTAATCAGATAATTAAAAATATAATGCATGTCACCTCAGCCCACTTAGGCACTCATATATTTGCTGAGATATGCTATCTGGTGAGGAACTGGGCATTGCAGTCTAGAAATTGGGAAAATTAGTTTGAAATGACTGAATGGAATGTGTTGTACTTGAAGAATTTCAATGGAAATACCTAAAAATGAGAGTTTTGTATGCCAAAGGGAAGACTTTGCATCCTAAAGTGGGGTAGGAAGGGTGATGGACAAGGAAGGTAGCTCTTGTAACTGACTCTCATTCAAAAAATTAAGCAGATGCGTTTCTTTAGCTACAGATGTTCACAAGACTTTATAAAGAGATCCCAGTATAGAATTAAGAGGTTGTGACATAGGTTAAAGCCCAAGCAAAACATTTTAATAGTGTCACATTCTATCTTTAAGGATACTGAAAAGTAATCCACAAAACTCAGTAGAGGGTATTAGTGCAAAAACTGAGATTTCAATAAATTTTTCATTTTTTATACTACTAGAGGAAAACAATTCCTTCATGTCCAAGCCAACTCTTCAATAATTCTTCAACAATATTTCATAGGAGGTAGATCCTATGAAGGTTGAACCAGATTACTAAGTATATAGTCTGTAAAGGTGGCTGCACAAATTCCGAAATTGGCTACTCAGACTGTGACCCCATTTGACACTTATGTAGATGCTATATTTTATCCCCTTGATTTAGCCCGATTTTTTTAGTGAAAAAACTTTTGCCAGAAAATATATAGGAAATTGAATCATCTAGCTTTATGCATTTCTCAAAGAGCTTTGAGAGACTTCACACATTTATTATTGAGTTCATTGTAATGCTAGGTTATGCTATGTGCTTAAAATGAGCAGCAAAAATGAATCACCAATGAACAATACCGTGTTGATAATATCAGAGTACAAGTTCATGAAGTTTCACTCTGAGCAGATTTCAAATGTCATCCACCATGTTAGATTCCCATGGAAAAACAAACCAGCAGGAAATAACAGTAATTCAATATTTTTACAGCAACTGACCATTTATGCTCAATGCTCTTCATGTATGCATAGTATTTAATGCTTAAAAATAAAATTATTTTGATTAGGAGTCTGCATGTAATGATATTTGCCTTAATTGGCTTCATAGATTATTAAGATAATTATTGAAAAATAACCATAAATTTGGGCAGTGCTTCGCAGCCTGTCTATACTATCTGAAGCTATAGGCAGGGGTCTATATTTATCCACATAATTTAGGATTAGTAATCATTTATACTACCATTGTAATGGAAAATCTTATTTATAAAAATAGGCACCAATGCATTTAATATTCCAAGGCATGATACAATATTCCTTCACATTCTAAAAGATGTATAATAAAATTACTGATGCAAAATATCATTACACTGAAGAACTTGGGTAAAAATAATTGATAAATACTAAATGATATTTATAAATAGATATGAAATGTGAATAGTGTGTAGCCATGATGAGATTTTCTTCTTAACTTGAACACATTGGTTATTTAAAAGCAAGCAGGTATGCCACCAAAATGTCCGTGCAACTCCAGCCATGCCTTTTAAAATGAATGTGCACTTGCGAGGATTTTCCTTATCCTCCGATCAGAAATATCATTTGAAGTGAGGATGATTCTCACTATGTATCATGAACAGCAGTTTCAAAACCATACATTGATATATTTCTTATTAAATTCACATTGTGGACAGGCATTATCAGCCTGATTGCTTTGACGACTGAACTCTCTTTGTTGCTGAGATGTGGCATCATGGTACTCAGTTATGAATTTACAATGCATCCGTCCAAAGAGAAAGGATTCTCACTGAACTCTTCATGGCATTCAAATGACATGAGAGATCATGCATTCACACATATATGCCATTATACCACCCGCGAGGCAATGCCACTGGATTCGAGGGACGAATTTCATCACAATGCAGCCATTTGAGTTGCAAACTGCATTGCACATAGTTTCGTTAGTGGTTGGCAAAGACATTAAACAGGTAACTGCAAAATAGAAAAATAGTTTCATTACAATTAAGTTAAAAATACAAAAAATATGGATTCATTTGGTCACTGATGTGTCTTACAGTTTTTTTGAATTGATCTCTTTGACTATCAATAATAATATCTTTCACTTCTGTGATCAGGAATTAGTACCTTTATAGTCATTTGATGGTATTTATTGCTTAAATAAGTTTTCACAATTTCAATCATAATGATAATAATCTTGAATCTCATAAGAATATTTTAGGAACCTTAGGTGATTCAGTCAGTATGCAAAATGTATCTCTCTGCATCCTGGAATTTAATATTCAATTTTTAAAACATATAAGTAATTGAAGTAAATCATTATTTAGAAATCAAAAAATAGAACTGGCAGTTCAATTGCCAGAAAATTCAAAAATTGAAAAACTCAAAACCACCTTTAAGGTCAGAGTTATAGAAATGGTTTTCATGGGATTTCATTTTGGATAGCTGATTGGTAAGAATTCTCCACACTGATTCATCTTCTCAACAGAGACATATTACAGAGGAGTATTTTTTCCCCAAAACTAGCCATGCACAAGGCAAATGGCATATCATGAAGCAGCATGAGCTCAGTCACTCTTACAACCTTAAATTAACTGTTAGGTTTATTCCTCATGATGTTAAAATGCTAGCAGTAGTTTAGCTGAAACCACCAGTTAGATGATGATAACGCAGAGAAATCTCTGAAATCAGCCATCCATATGCTATGAGCTGATTCCAACTTGCGTAGAAATACCAATTTGCATGATTTGCTCTTTACATATCATTTGTAGTGTGCCTTGACTTACCTTGGGAGTTTGTGTTTAGTGTTCACTCAAAGAAAAAAATCTCCTCATTAACTTATTTACCTTATTTGTCAGCGTTGAAGACAAGGTTTTTTTAACCTGACATAAGTCTCTCAAAATTGAAGTGCATCTTTGATGTCGAAGGTCACTACTAATTCTCCAGGAAGGTAAGACAAAAATGCTTCACTAAGAATAAATGCAGTGAGATGACTACTATAAAGGATATGTTACATCATTTTAATGCCATGGCAAGAGAGGAAAAACAGTGACAAATTTTTGGTACTGAAGTTACTGACATGAATCACCTAAAAAAACTATTTTGCTTCTTAATCCAATGATGCAAGTAAATACAGGGGAATCCACAGGGGAAGAGGATGCCTCTGTAGCTTAACTGGCTAAAGCACTCGGCTGGAAATCGAGGGATCCGGTTTCGAATCCCGGTCAATGCAGATGATTTTTTTCTCTGTGGGAATTCGCAGATGCATATATTGTCATTTATTGCTGATTTGCAAAGGTAATCCTATACATCAGCATACAAAATAGGAATACTAAATAACCTCAAGGCTGATTTATTACTAGTTTATACAGTGTGATTTGAGGAATGTCATAAATCTTCGTTATATTATTATTAGTACCAATAGAGCCTAATACTGTGAATTGGATTTGATAAGGATTGAAACATTTTCTAGACTTAAACTAAATGCAGAAAATAAATTAGCTTAATATGAACTTATTAAAACTACTGATGCTTTGTTTTTATATAGAAAAGACTTCAATATTCTCAATGTCATGTATTTCTCCAACATGTTAGGTGTATTATATACAAGAAGCAGGCAGATGGGAATTTATTCATGCTTAATAATGACATGAGAACTGAGATATAGAAGTTTGCAAGAGAATCCAAGGACACATTTTCATTTTATTGAATAAAAGCGACAATGAAAGATGAGACTTTTCCCAATGCTCTGGATAGTGCCCCAGACGAAACTGTGACTGACCCTCTCCTTAATGGATCATAGGAAAATAATCTAACATATGTCAGGACAAAACACCAAATTATGAACCAACACTAAAATGCACAAAGGAAAGTACTCTCTCATTTCTGATTCATAATCAGAGAAAATAACCTCAGCTATTGGCTGCCTATCCAATTAACTATTATATAAATTTTACATAGATTATAAGAATTGACTCTTAAAAAAGCACAGTGGGACATCAACTGATAGGGAGGATAATTACTAATAATGAGGCAATAATACAGCACATTATTACATCATCAAAGTTGGGTCTAATACTGTTCTACACAATATTGACAACTCCTGGTAACTGCTCCACTCATCTTGATGATAATCTCAAAGCTCAACAGTGCACTCAGCTGCCATTCCTCAAATATCTGGGCTTTATAAAAAAAGAGAACTGGTCTCTTCTAACCTATTCCATTCATAACATTCCTTGGATGTCAGTTACACATTGGATGACATTTGAGACAACATTTATATTCAGCAGGCCTCACCATCATTGAGTATTCAACTAGCAGAAGGGTTTTTAGACAGTGACTACTATATATTTCGATTTCTGGGGTCGTTTTTAAACTTTCTGCACACAATGCTACATTTCTGCCATCAGGTCTCTCACATAATTCTCACTTCATCTAAAATCTTTGTCCTCGTCCTTTCTCTTACGCACTTGCCAACTGTTCTCCTCATCAATATGCTCTTCCACGTCCCTTCACCTCTACACACTTTCTCCATCCAATTTTTCTGCCACTGATGGCGCCAATCTTTCCTCTGAACTTTATTAAACCAAGTTTTAATTTTTATTAAGTTTTGTCGCGTCCATAAATAACATTAGTTTTTCACTTAGGGTCTTCAGCAATAAATGCTCTTGAATATTGAAAATAAAAAATCCATCATGTGAGAGAGAATAGTTTCCGTAGTGAGGGATCAAACTGTCATGTGTTAAATTATAGAAGCTGTATTGCCTCGATTGTGGCTCGATTTGTACGATTAATTGCATTAGCTTGAATTATTTTCAACTGTCAACCTTCGACTCAGCAACAAATGGATTGGCCACACCCACTTGTCAATTGACGGACTCTTTTGTTTTTACATTCAGTGCACCGAAAGACTGCAGGTCACGCCTCTAGGCCAACACCAATTGGCTGCTAGCTAGCGAGAAAGAAGGACCTGATCAATTTTTAGACAGTGACTACCATATATTGCGATTTCTGGGGTCGTTTTTAAACTTTCTGCACACAATGCTAAATTTCTGCCATCAGGTCTCTCACATAATTCTCACTTCATCTAAAATCTTTGTCCTCGTCCTTTCTCTTATGCACTTGCCAACTGTTCTCCTCATCAATATGTTTGTATATAGGTTAGTCTTCCTTGTCGGCGCAGTACGAAACATTCACCATTCGGCCGTTCGCTAAGACCTCCACAGTGGAAATTGTACTAGTAAGTGTTTAGCGTGGTACATAATCACAAGGATAATCCCCATGCTAACACATACGAATGTAGTCAATGTAAAAGATTGTATTAATCCATTAGCATATAAATTATCAGTTTAGCAATGATAATAGAAAGAGAAGCATAATTTATTCTATCAAAAGTCGACTGCGTACTATAATTATTGTGAAAGTTAAATTTATTTGAATAAGTCATCACATGAAATCCTGGCACGGACGTAAAGGCAATTGCAGAAGCAGAGGGAAAGAAGAAGAAGAGGAACGTAACAATCACAATAGGCACGTGGAATGTTAGGAAAATTCTAAAGGTGGGCAATTCAGAGAATATAAAGGAAAAAATGGAGAAGGTAGGTGATGAAATTATGGGTCTTAGCGATGTAAGATGGAAAGATAGCAGATGCTATTGGAGCGATGACTATAGAGTGATATGTTGTGATGGGGATAAAAGTCAGCATGGTTGCATTCGCGATGAACAGGAATTTGGTAGAAAATTAATCTATGCAGAACAGGTGAATCGCAGAATAATAGTTGCTGAGCTAAAGGCAGATCCAAAGAACTAAGTTTATATGCCCACTTCGAATCATAGAGAGGAAGAGGTAGATGGGGAACATGATGAGGAGAAGGAAATAATAGATAGAATACCATTAAGTAAGCCATTGACAGTAATGAGGGAATGGAATGCGGTGGTGTGTGAAGGACGAGATGGGCGGGAGGCGGGCGAGTATGGGCTAGGGAGGAGAAATGACCGCAGCGAGAAAGCTGTGGAGTTTTGCCGGAAAAATAAACTAGTAATCACAGATACATGGTTCAAGCATCACCCTCGACGCAGCTACGCATGAAAGAAGCCGGGAGAAAAACACAGGTTTCAGATATGTTATATTATGGTGTGATAGAGATTCAGGAATAGTGCTAAAAAGTTGCATACCTATCCAGAGGCTGATGCAGATAATGACCCCTTATTAGTGACGAAATACCACGCTAAACTGGGAAATAAAAAAGAAGCATCGAGAGCTGGTTGATAAAATCATGAGCGCACATCATTTGATCGTGGAAAGTGGCGGCTAGTAACAGTAGGCACAGGAAGCATTCCTGCATGACGTATTTACGTTGTACATTATTTTAATAGTTTCATAACTCTAACGTAGGGCATGTTAGTGATAACTCACCCCCTACCAAACAGCATTGAGGTGGCTTGCAGGGTACTATGTAAATATGAGGGTAATATGTAGATTTAAATGAAGGGCCACTGTGAAGCCCGTGGGTGATTTTCACCACAACATACCTTTTCCACTTTGGTCTACACTATGGGTTAAGACCTCGTCCGGCTGTGGAACACTGAGGCGATTGATAGGATGATCCAAACTGCTTTGGAGCGGAGGTTGAGAGAGTCACAGCCATTACAGAGCCGTGAGTCGCAGGTGTAAACTTCCTCCTCGTTTAGGCGATTCTGGGTCTTCTTGAAGTTATACGTCACATCCGGCCGGGTGAGGCAGTTTCGATAAAACATTTCGAGCTCTCCTGCATGATCATCGGGGAAACAAAGTAAAAACATTACAGAAATTTGAAAGAATGCTAGAATGGAGGTAATACCATAATTTTAGTTGTCATGTTATGGAAAATTATTGATTCATCTTACAATGAGAGTAACATATACATTAAATTTTCTGAAAAGTCTCATGAGGTATTTAATTGGTAGAGGTATTGTACAGAAAAATATCAGCTGACGACATCGAGAGAAAGTCCACAATTTGACGGAATTAACTGAAACACAATAAGATGGTGAAAATTTTACGATTGTACAATAGGATATCAATTTATGATATTGCTTAGTAAAACCATGTGTGTACAATTTTTGAAGAAATAAGAATAAAAAACTGAAGACTAAAGATAAAGGTCAGGGTATGAAAACATGCTTAGAAAAAACTGAGCGATCCGAGCATCTAACAAGTCATTCTGAGCGATAGCTAGGAGTGTAAAAAATTAATGGTAAAAGAGTAGATTTCCAATCTTGGAAAAAATAGTCTAGATTAAAAAATATTTTTAAATAGTCAACTCAAGGAGACCACATGGCTAAATAGTCTATTAAAAATCACTCCAAAATAATAGAAATAGAGCTATTTGAACAAAAGTTCTCCAAAAATCTCCGAATAACAGGACGAAATTTTCAGGGCGAAGTAAACGTTTTTTATCTTATGGTGACTTGATAGGAATTTTTTTTAATATTTCAGAAGAGAGCTTGGGAGCGAGGAAAATCACTCGATTAGTCTACTATAATCCTCCTTCAGCTGTGAACAAGTTCCCCAACTGTATATTACTTTATGAGGCAGCAGACGCGGACGCTCACTACTGTAGTTTGAGCGACATTTTTCCATAGTCGTAACAAAAACCATATTCAAATTTTGTTTTTTAATTTGAACAACTTTAAGATGCAAGAAGTAAATATTCTAAAATTAATGATGCAAGAGTTTAGTAACTAATTACTGGAATACTCAGTAATTTACCGAGTATACATATTTATAAAAAACGAATAAACGAAACTTGATAGAATTTCAAGCGTCACTTATCAAGTGACTATTCTGCATAGTTCAGAGCGGTCCATTTAGGCCCTCTCGGACATGATTATTGCAAAGCGCATTCCGATACTCATAAACTTAATGGTTGAAGGCGTAACTTTGTGGAATGACACTACTGACATGACTAAAAAGAGAGAACTCATAGTTTTTTCCACACTTAAAACTTTAATTCCCGACCCAGGTTTCGACTGCCTTGCAATCATTTTCAAAAGTACCCTTTAAGGTAACCTTTGGTAAAAGGTAACCTTTGAAAATGATTGCAAGGCAGTCGAAACCTGGGTCGGGAATTAAAGTTTTAAGTGTGGAAAATACTGAGAGTTCTCTCTTTTTAGTCAGGCCGATACTCATGTTAAAAATACCCACTAACCACCACGTAAATGGAATTAGTCCATTTAAACGCAGGAATGTGGAAGGAAAAGGCAAAATACGGCATTTACATGGCATATCCTGTGGCATATGCAATCTGCACGACGCTCATCCGTTGCATAAAACGGAATATGTACCTACATTAAAATTAAGGAGTAATCGCTACCAAAAACAACAAAAATCTGAAGCATGCAGTGCCCTTCCACAAAATCTACGATTTTATTTAAACTATTTAGGGGATATCTGAGTGAAAGGTTAACAACACAAAATCCAGTAAATCAATTAACCCGTGCAATAAACCATTTCTCAATAATAACCATACCAAAAAACCTGATAATGATGAATACCGACTTAATTAATTGTACCGCGTCAACTTAATGCTTTTAAAGTTATGGAGACTTTAGTATTAATTATACTTCAAGCTTTCTAAAGCTGCAAAGCATGGAATAGATGGGCTCACCCAATTTGTGGTGGCATCATGCACCACAGAAATTTATTTCTCAATCAATATATTTAATTCAAATCTCTAATGTCATCACATGCTTTACGAAAAATGTGACAAAAAGTATTTGAACTGAGCTACGCTTTAAAATGCAAGATTCACTATGAGTTACCTCAACCAAATATATCATAAGGTGAAAACACATACCAGTCAATATAACAAATTATTCAAACCAATTTAGTCACAAATGTTGAGCAAAAAACTAATACAACTCGTGATTACTTTTAAAATTTGAAAAAGAGACGAAAAAGCCAAAATTTGCTCCAGTCCATAGCTTATTTGCACTCGTATAACACGCATCGTAGACCAATAATGGAGCTAGCTCATTCATTGGTCGTTTAGTCCTAAGATTGATTGACTGCAGCCCTCCACCCTTCCCTATCTAATGCTAGCTGCCATACCTCCAGGTATCTCTTCCTGTGCACTTTCCTCTTTATTTGGTCCATGCACTTATTCCTGGGTCTTCCTCTGGGGACTTTTCCCTTTATTTTCCCTTCAATTATGTTCCTCACAAACTTATTGTGTCTCAAGGTGTGTCCAATCCATCTCGTTCTTCTTTTCTGTATGGTGTTCCATATGGTCCTTTCCTCTTCTATTCTTCTGTACACTTCGTCATTTCTTATTTTTTCCGTCCATTTTATCTTCAGCATACTCCTCCAGCACCAGGTTTCAGAGGCTTCCAGTCTATTCTGGTCAGCTTTTCCAATGGTCGATGCTTCTGATCAATAGAGTGCTACGCTCCACATGAAAGTTGTCACATAATCTTTCCTGGTTTGTAGTCCTATCTTCTTGGAGCACAGCAGCTGTCTTTTTCCTATGAACATATTCTTAGCTTGGGCTATTCTCCGCTTGACATCCATTGTACTTCTTCCGTCCCACGTGATGGTACTTCCGAGATAGGTGAAGGAATCCATATGCTCTAATTTCTCTCCTCTGAGTATGACTTCTGCATTCATCATCTCTCTTCCGCATACTAGGATTTTAGTCTTCGTCTTACTTATTTTCATGTTGCATTCTTGGAGAACTTGATCCGTTACGTTTAGTGATCTTTGAATATCCTCTCAATATCAGCCAAGACAGCGATATCACCTGCGAAGCGGAGCATGTTTAATCCTTCTCCGTTTATCTTTATTCCGCTCAGTCCAGCTTCTTGCGCTTTTCGTATGGCCTCCTCTAACTACATGTTGAACAGTACCGGTGAAAGGTTGCTTCCTTGTCTTACATTTTTGTTAATTTTAGCTTCTATCAGGCTTCCGTCTCTCATTCGCATTGTGACGACTTGTTTCCTGTATAGTTGATAGATAATTCTTCTGCCGTTGTAATCCATCCCGAGTTTTTCCAGCAGTCTGAACATCTTGTTCCACTCAACGTTGTCGAAGGCTTTCTCCAGGTCCGCAAATGCGACATATAATGGTTTGTTCACATGTATTGCTTTCTCCACAGTTAATCTCAGGCAGAGTATGGCCTCCCTGGTACCCCTGTTCTTCCTCAATCCAAACTGATTTTCCGAGAGGTTGATTTCAATTTTCCTTTCCATTCTTCGGCCTATTATTAGTGAGAGTATTTTTGATGCATGTGACACTAGACTCAAGGTTCGGTGCTCCTCACATCTCTCAGGCCTTGTCTTCTTTGATATCGCAATCATTACGCTCCTTTGAAGGTCCCCTGGAAGTTTTCCGCTTTGGTAGCTATTTCTGATTATCTCGTACAGGTTATCTTGGCTTTCATTCCGAGCGCTTTGATGATTTCTCCATTGATGTTGTTCTCTCCAGGTGCTTTCTTTTTCTTGAGGTCTTCTGCTGCTCTATCGAATTCACTCCTCAGTATGAGTGGGCCTTGATCTTCCTAGTCAACCTCTCACTCGTCATTCACTAGGTTTTCTTCCAGCGGAGTCGGCCCTCGGTAGAGTTCTTCGATGTATTGCATCCATCTATTCCCAATATCTTTATCCTCTATCAATATGTTCCTGTTCGAATCTCGGATGTTGTTGGTTCTCGTTTTCCTCTCTCTGAAGTGCTTCATCTCTAACTTGTATGCTGTTTCGGTGTTTCCCCTCTTCATGTTTTCGTTGACTTCCTCGCAGCAGCTTTCGATCCAATCTTCCCCAGCCTTCTTGTATTCTCTATTATCTGTGGCTACTAGGTTGTAGTAGGAACCGGGATAGCTATTACACTGCTTGACTTGGTTCTTGAATCTCTCTCTGACAAGTATGTAGTCTATTTGGTATCTAGCATCTGACGGTGACTCTGTGTTCTGGATTTCTTCCACAGCCCATCATTTCTGTTTTCCTTGTGTTGAGTTTTAAACTGTTTTCCTTCATGTTTATGTCCAAGAATTCCCAGTCTTTTTTCCACAAAAATGGTACCCCATACACAAAGGCCAGGGTGTAGTTTTTATTTCATTAATATGTCTATCACCATCAGCAGTCATCAAATTAAAGATTGCTTTGCTGAAGCTCGCCACTCCATTTTCATTTCCGCTTGCAGCTTTATTCCTTCATTGCTCTTCATTTTGACATTCATGAATTCATAATACGCATCATATATTCGATGCTGGGTCTTCCATGATAATGCTTCCAATTAATTTCTTGTTCCATTATTGTTTTTAGAGGCTCTTAAGTCTCATAAATGCCTCCAAATATGGCGAACGAATAAGTATTTGCGGTAGTTTATCATGAAAATGTAAATTCTTCAGACAATCTCAAACATGGTAAAAATTGGAAAGAAAACTCGCACTATCCACAAATTATACGCTAAACTAAAAAAATGGCATTGCCACATACTAAGGTATACACTTTGCTCTCGCCGGAAGAATCATGAAAGTTAGATTAAGAGTAAATGTCAATAATCCTTGGGAATCTTCAAATCTAAACAAGATTAGATATTTTATCATATTCCCCGAAAGTAAGTTCTTCGAGGAATCTGCCCCAAATTATTCATGTAAAAGCGACAGCAAGTGATAGAACGTGCGAATATTTGATTGATGGGAATCCAGAAAAAGACTTGAAAAAGCGAACTTTTTTATTCATACAAAACTTTGTATTCCTGGCATAGAAACCCATAAAACTTTTGAAAGCACTTATGGAATATCTAGTTAAATTGATTTTCATTTTAAAAACATTTAGTTATGTGATCCATTCACTAAATTTTATACGTTAATTTAATGCCAGATAACAATAAAATATGAAAACACACGCGGTTGTTTAGCAAGTTTTTACTTATTATGAAAGATTCTGAAGAATTAAAGGGTTCAAGACCTTGAAAAAATGAGGAAAATTTTAAAAAATGGAAGATAAGCATCATCACCAGAAAGGATACAGCGGTTCCTAATTTATTTCAATTGCATACTCAATACCGTTTACCTTGACAATACCTCAAGCCCCTAGTCCCCTCTCGATATGGAAAAGCAATTGCGCTTATCGCTATATAAGTCCATATGCTATAGGAAGTCGAAAACGGATCAAAAAATTAAAAATTTGAGTGAGGGAAAATATACACGCGTGCAGGTGTGTATAAGAAATTAGTACGTATGCGTATATTC
Source organism: Ceriagrion tenellum (assembly GCA_963169105.1). Taxonomy (NCBI): domain Eukaryota; kingdom Metazoa; phylum Arthropoda; class Insecta; order Odonata; family Coenagrionidae; genus Ceriagrion; species Ceriagrion tenellum. Next base: position 45,874,158 of record OY720632.1, read on the forward strand.
TGCGGAACTGCATTAAAGTAAGGACGGCACAGCTTTAACGTAAATATAATTTATTTCCAGTTATCGAAAATATATTTATACAAGCCCATGGAAAAGAACTTGTGTCATCATAACATTTTTCTCTCTAAACGCGTCCCTGGTTCAGATAAGCTGCCTCATACCAGCGACGTGAGTGAAAACATAGCTACAATCGCGCTTACATCTCAGAGATATAAACCTATAGAATATTTCGATTTAAATAAGTTCGAGCAATGGATGTTCGGATGTATGCCTACCGCCATACTTCCCTAATTATCCAGCTTATTTTACGCATCCTTGCAGCGTGGGCGTATTTCAGAGAGGGAACCGCTGCTTTTTCACGTTCGACGCGCACGGCAGATCGCACTGGAAGCAGAGTTCGTGGACATGAATCCCAACTTGTCGACGCCGCTGGCCTCCTCCAGACGTCTGCGCGGCCTGTTCGAGTGAAAGACGCCAGCGTCGCGTCGCCCGCGCTCACATGCATGGATGAGCGGGAGGCCCGCGGCCGCCGCCGCCGTGGGGCTTCCTCACCGTTGCCATCGGTCATCTTGACGATCTCGCAGCCTCGGTCGCAGCCGGCCGTCCGAGTCCTCGACGGGTCGAACCTCTCCCAGGAGCACGTGTCGTTTCCCAGCTGCCACCACTCCGGCTCCTCCGTCGTCGCGTTCTCCGCCACCTCCCCCCGCCCCTGCACCACCTCGTAAGGGTTGAAACTGCACACGTAGCACTCCACCTCGGCGTTACCTGTGCGGAAAAAGAGGGATTTAAGGTGGCTGGTTTGATTCATTCAAGTGAACGGATTTTCATAAAAATTCCAAGAGTTTTTCCTTGCATCATCGATAGGGTAAAAATGCAAAGAAATATGGGCCACGGAAACGATTTTATAGCGTTAACTTGATATTATTCTATCATGAAATATTGCGGCAAGCACTATTCGGGAGACTCAAAGGTCCGTAATTCTCACCAAAGAAATTTTCCCTGAAAATTCATATCACAGAGCTCTTGGTTACTAAATAAGTAAAATATTTTTACCGAGAAAAGATTTTGACCACTTATAATATATCTGCCCAATTCTTCTGGAAGATTGGTCTCTGGATAATTAATTTACTCGTCTCTTTCCATCATTTCGCAACGTTATTTCTGCATCATCAGAGCTTGAGATTAATTATTGACATGAGTTCATGGTCAGAACAGGCTGGGCATAAAGTAAAGAAAAGGAAGCAATATAAAAATTAAATGCTCTGACCATGGCCTCGCATCAATAATTTTATTCAAGCCCTGATGATGCAGAAAATAAGCTGCGAATCGTTGGCAAGAGACGATTAAATTCGTTGCCCAAGACAAATCTTACATAGGAATTTGTTAGGTAAGTATTTTCAAGATAAAATCATTAAAAAATGAAATCAAATTGAAAATAACTAAAACGTATTACACTTATAAAACGTAGCGTTTGAAATTATGGACTAAATTTTTTCATGCATGCGATCTCGTGTTGCGTTGCCACCGCGGCGTGCTTTGCCCACAAACCTCGTTTTCATGATCACGACAACGCATGATATAAACGGACGACGACGCTGATGCGTGACTTCAGAGTTTAGATCCAGATGTGACAGTGACTGACGGGAAGCGTACTTTCAACGAGCTATTGCCTCGCAGCCTGATGAGAAAATTAAAGGGAGGTCAACTTCTTGGGTTGCATTGCCGATATTGTTCTTGATTGGGTCGCGCATTCGGCGCTGACGCCAAATCCAATGAATAAAAGGGTAACTTTAAAAGAAGGCTCTCCAAAGACGAGCACTTCATTCTCGGAGGACATTCCAAACACTCCAGGCAAGCACGGATTAAGGAAATTTTTCTCCCCGACAATATAATTTTTCGGCATCCGTCCCATTTGTCTTCCATGCGGTAATTCTCATGAGACTTTCTTATACGTCAAGGAGTGATAGTATGCGTCAGGTTCAGGAGTATCGACGACTTCGATCGTTTGGCACCACCACTGAAAACCTACTTTAGGCTCGCATTTCAAACTAAAACTAGATAGTGATATACAATTAGAATCCGTATGAAAAGATAACATCCTGTTTTCCAAAAAGGTCCGAGTAACGAAATATTTTGAGAACTTTATACATAATTTTTCGGGTTATAAACAAAGGTATACATATCAAATATTTATAAATTACATCACAATTTGTCGCAAATATATGATTTTATTATGAATATGCTTAAAGCCAATATTTTTTGCAGAGATAGACTCCAAGTGTACTACGAAAGCTGCTATAAAAATGCATGACTTGCGAAGCAAACAAAAATTTACGTCGATTTATGAGAGAGCAAAGATGTTAGGGTTTGGTGATCATTGCAATTAAATCGGTTACAACCGCTGAATCAATACTATTTTGTATTTAAATTCATCGTTTGTTATTTTTGAACATGCTTGATTTTTTCTCACCATTTTGAAAACAAACTCCCGCTAAAATGGTCGCATAAAGTAAAAAGGCGGTGCAGCCGGACCGGGAACAAAGATCAGGAGCCATGTTGGCAGGGAACCCTGGAAAGAAAGAGAATTCATCGTTAGTTAAAGGGAATAAATCATCTTTACAAATTCAACGAAAAATTACGCTTATTTAGAAAGTGTTATCATTGCTTTTAATAATGTATACCCTGAAACACTGGGTTTAAAATGTTGAGACCAGGCTTACATTGATTTCAGTTCACTTGATTGGAGAATTATTTTCCTACTTGGAACATTGATGAGAAGAGGGCAGCATAAAGGTTTGTAAAATGGTGTAAAAGTTAACAATCAAAAGATACGGCAGTTTATAAGAGTTGGCAGATTTTCCTAGATAAAGGAAAGCTTGGCCTAGCGCACGCGACGGGGGAGTGGCTGCATAAACAACTTTCGCCGAGGATATTCGGAGCATGTCTATCAGGGGTTCTTTTTATTCTCGGCAACAATTATAAGACAACAAAATCCGAGGAGAGCGGAAACGACCTCTCCGCAAAGATTTTTCCCTCTCCTTTCCGTCGCGGCATCGTTCCCCGGCAGCGCGGCATTAAAAAGGGGCAAAAAATAAATAACGAGCCTCGGCCACTCCACCAGTCCGGGAGTATTATTCACGGGAGCTTGGGCGCGGGTTTTAAGGGGACGGAGGGGAGGAGGAGGAGGTGCTACCTCCCACAGAACCCCGGCCAACTTACTCCCGCCTCAGAGGCGTTGTCACATCAGGGAGCAGAGGAGGAGACGCGGAACCAGAGGAGGAGAAATGAAGAGAAGGAAATATCAACACCGGAAACAAGCAGCGTTTTTGTTACATCTATGTAAGCAATATTAGACTTGCGTCATCCAGGCTTTTCTCTTCCGTCAAACACAACCCATCCCAATTCATCACCATCTACCCCAACTTACGTTTGTTTCATGAAAAAAAATATGCCTAAGTCTCTATGATCTCCCGCCATATTATTTCATTCCCATTAATGCTATAGAAATTTTTTAAATATAAAAATGAGCTGACATTAATTACAGTAGTACTAGACTTTCCCATTTCGTATAAAAATGTTCTGACATAAATTACAGCAGTAATAGACTTTCCCACAAGCTGTAATTTCCTGTGCAAGGTGTAATTTATGCAAATCCAATCCTCCCTTAGTTTGATTCATGAATACGCTGTACATATGGTGGCATGTCTACCGAAAGATAATAAGATGGATATGTTTTTAGTCTGCCACCATTTCAAGTGAAAATTTTCCATTAACTGCTGATATCCCTTCTTTAAACTCATGTACACCCTATAGAGAAAAATACCCAGCGATTTACATTCATCCCACTTGATTATCTTGGTTTCGTTTATATGATGCCACGTCTTACAATTTTCTCCCTTATGCCAAACTAAAACCAAATTTAGCAGCAATTAGCCATGAATTGCCAGTCCGTATAAAACTTAATTGGATAAACTACAACTGTACTAATTGTTACAAGAATTCATTGGTTATCTATCACATTGATATGTTCATGGACATTCCGTCCTATCAATTCTCTAGTCTCCTATATCAATATTCAGAGATAGCTCCTTTCTGAAAATCTGTTGTCCCAATATTCAAGCCATTCAAAAGTCTTCATGTTTTTGCTTCCCTTCATGCCGTCAGTAATTATCTTCCTCCCTCCTCTTCCGAGCTCACCCAACATTTACCCTCGATCAAACTCATCAATATGTCATCAGTTAGCAGTAGGTCTTCAATCCACATTTTCTGTCTTATCCCTATCTCCATTAAAATCTTCCTTAAGCCCAACCTTATCCAACTCTTCGTTTTTCTTTGCTGACACATCCCCTTATTTACTCACCAGACCCACTCCCCTCCTATTCCTCCTTCACCAACGACCAAGACTCCAAAACCCTTTTATCATCTCGCACTATATCAGGATATTCCCTAACTTCGATATCTGTCACAACAGGCTCTTTAAATGGTATCCACTCCCCATTTATGCCCTCGGTCTGACTCCCCCCCAGCATTAATTCCCCTCCTTTTTTCGAACGCTTTCTTTGGCAATGCAATCCTTCACTGAATGTCCTCGCGAGAGATGGGGAAAAGAGTCGGAAATCTTCGGTCGCCATCCCGACACAGGGTGGAGAGAGATGAGACAAAGGGAGCGGTAAGAGGTCGGGAGAGAAGGGGAAAGAGAGGGAGAGAGAGAGAGAGGGTAAGAGAGAGAGGAGAGGAAGAAATCCAGGGAAACCCGAACGACAAGAGAGAACCGACACTTCGCCCGAGGGAGCGGGTCGATTCCCGCCTCGACAGTGACGCACTTGTTTTTATTTTGCAAGCCGACTTTTATTTTCCTTCTTCTCCCAGAAGGTGGCGCTAAAAGGAGAGAGAGAGAGAGAGAGAGAGAGAGAGAGAGAGAGAGAGAGAAAGCGAATGGAAAGGGAGGAGTGGGAGGGAGGAGAGTAGGGAGAGAGAGGAAAGAGGGGTGTGAGTAGACAGAGAGAGAGAGAGAGAGAGAGAGGGAGAGATTGGAGCAGAGGGTTCGGCTTCCGCCCCCCACCTCTACCAGCCGCACGGGGCGATTTCCGGAATATTCCGAACGTGGATGAAATTGAGAGAGGAGAGGGTGGGTGGGAAGTGCCGGGGCGGAGGAGACGACGAAGGCGGCGAGGGCACAGCCAGAGTGGAGACAGCGAGCAACAATGTTGAGTGCGAGAATACGCGCAAAGAGAGAGGGCAATATGTATACACTTTGGCCTACGGAGCCCTGGATTGACGTTGACTCAAAGCCTTCACCGATCGAAAATTCGCCTCAACGCAATCACCGAGCGTAGACTGTTCCGCAAGTGCGCCAACGGCGAATGTTTAATCTAACGTCAAAGAATTGACAAAAGATTTTAGGTGGCCTGTAACTAAGGAAAACTGTGGTATAGGACAAATACAGTGGAGATTCAGCTGTCCTCGGTGTTGTAAGAGCAAAAGAATGCTTTAAGTAAGAGAAGACACGTGTTTAGGAACTCAAAATATTTAAGATAGAATGCACTTTCTTTAAGGCTTATCACTAACAAAAAAAAATATCTGGTAGGTATAGAAGGCAGAGTAGGTGCTCGCGATACACGGGTTGTCAGGTCGATTCGCTACCGACGTAAACTATTTTTTTTTATTTAGTGACAAATGGTTGAAGAAGTTTTGAGAATATAAAATTTACCACATCTTAGGTAAATTATACTCAGAGTAAATATCGAGAATTCGACTCACAGAATTTAGGGACATAAAAGTTCATTGAAATATTCTCATTCAAGTACACATAATACCGTTCTACTTGTAGATCCGTTAGAGGGGAAAATTGTTCCACTAATACCACGCCATAATTTGATATATAGAGCTTAAATTTCCTCCACAGCCAATTTAAAAGGAGCAATGTGCTCATAATTGCCTTCCAGTTTTGCACGAATGCACAAGTGAGTCCAATATGCATTTTGAACACGTTTAGAATACTAAAAGACGCTTAATTTGGGACGAGGAGGAAGGGAGCGTGAACGAGGGGAATCTGCTTCGCACGGGGGGAAAATATCGAATGCTTTGCCTCCGGACCAAAACGCTCGCTGTTCAAATAATTGCGGTGGGTGAGTCAACATCACTCATCGTACCACTCGCAACGCTGCAATTCGCACGGACCCCGTCGAAACACTCCCTTCCACCCCTCCCCCACTCACTCGCCGAACATCTCACCGTTCGAACATGAACGTATTAAACCGGCCCGAGGCAGGTGAAGCGGAGGGCTGAGCGCGTCGGGAACCAACCCGCGACGAGTGGGGATGCGTTTTCAAACCGACGTTAATACCCACGCGACGCTTTAATGCGCTCGCTCGACAAAACCAAAAAAAAAACCCGGGATCGCAGTGTTGAAAACGAGTTGGGAGGCAGGCGTTGAAGGGATGGGAAAAAGAAAGAGCGATGCGGACGGCGGGACATAATTTAACCGAGGCGAAAATAAAAACTTGCTCGGATGCGTACACACGCATATCGCCCGTGGGGTTTATGCGTCGTCTGCGGCGGTGGTGTCGGAGCGCCGCGGCGCAGAGGGGGGACGCGGCAATGTTTCGCGGGTTCCAATGTGTGCGCCGGTGGTGGTCGCGGAGGATGAGGCTCGGATGTTGGGGTGGAGAGAACGACGATGAGGCTAAAGGGTTTCCCTTGCAAGTGCGTGTAAAGGGTTTGGCGTGTGGGCGGGTGGGAGGGAGGGGAGAGGATATATATGTATGGGGTTGGTGAAAGGGATGGCGCCGCTGACAGGGATGGGTGGATTCAACCGCGCCGCTCAGAGTTTGCTACCCTTACAAAACCCCTCTCATCAACCCTCTCTGACGCTCTCGATGGGCCCACAGCCTCATCAACCCCAACCACCATTTCCGTATTTTTTTGGTGCTTCAATATAGAGTCGCATAATTGAGAAGGGTTCCTATCCATAGGCCATTTCCAATATCGACAACATTTTTGGATCATGTAGCGAACGAAAGCTTTGTATCGAAAAATATTACGTGCGTTTTCCCGATGAATATAATCGTAGCTAGAGTGGTACGAAACCATGGAAGCCTAGTGAATTCTTCGAATAATACGAGAATACCGACTCACCATCTCTGAGCGTGAAGAGATCAACGAGAGTTTTAGGAAAAAATATAAAAATAACTTTTGAAGCTACCTGAATAGTAACGTGCCATTTAGAAGCGCGCAGAAAATTATGAATATTAGATATTGTAACCGACAAGAGACCCTCAGCATTCAATGCGGGCGTTTCCACGTATTTCTTAGATAGGCGACCAGAAAAAAATGATACAAAGCTTGCGAATTTCAATTTGAAAAATAGTCATTCGCATGGATGAAGATTTGATATCACGCACCTATTTAACATCGACAATATTTAAGGATTCATATGAGGAGAGCGTAGTATATTTCCAGATGAGAGTTTCTCAATAAAGTTGGCGGAAGCTGATAGCGAAGTAAGTTCCAATAAGATATTCGTCAAGGTAATTTATCGGTAAACTTTGTTTATGGTCACAGAAAGCCAATCGACGAGGAGAGTTTTACAAATGACTGATGTTGCCTCCAACAGGAAGGCTACAACAATTAATTGAAACACTCATTGGAACGCCCTACATCGTTAACTGCCGTAAGTCAATATTGCAAATTAAGAAATCAAAAATGGAACTGAACCTATATGGCTCGAAATCGCGCCAGGAGCTTAAACCTTTGAGCTGCCCACGCGTTATTCCACGTAACATATTGTACAAAAATGAATTTGTGGCAATAAATTGAGAGCTCATATCCGACCGCGATATTGCCTTTTAAAACGTCTCCTGTGCCCTAGGTCAACGCGGACGCTTCGACGTCTAAAAGGGTTCGCGGGTGGAGAGGAAGCGAGGGAAAGGGGAGAGGGCACATATATACGTGAGAGGTAGGCGGGTGTTGTCGTGGGGACGTCCGGCACTCGGAGCCCTGAACAAACAAGGCGCGAGAGAGGCTGGCTTCATTTCCACGGCCGCGTGGCATTGGGGGGTCTGGGGCGGGAGGGGTGCTATTCCGCTTTAGGGGTGGGATGGGGGAGTGACGTAGGAGGAGAAGGAGTTGACTGACTCGCTGGGGAACAAGTATATAAGTGTTTTCCCCCATCCACCCCCCCAGAGGTTTCCCATCAGAAGAGCGATATAGGGGCGCTCTGGTGGAATTAGCGCGCTCTCTCTCTCTCTCGACCCTTCGCTCCGAGCTCGCAATCGTGAATAATATCTTCTGTTTCGGAATACATTTAAAAAAAAACGTGCGACGGAGGGGCAGTGACGTCTTCTTTCTCCGCGGGCAATCTCGCCGTCGTGACACGGAATGAAAGTCGATTCTTTTTTTGCGCGCACAGATTCGTCCAGCGTCGTTTCTCCAGGGCCTTGACACGAGGAAAGTGCCTACTCTCCCGTTCAGCAAGGGAACAGAACTTTCCGGTCGGATGTAAAGGTTTGATCGCAGACGAGGGAGTTTGTTCTCAGCATAGGTGGCCTAATGTTTTTTTCCTCGTCGACAGTTTCCGAATTGTGGACTCTTCTGACCGTGGAAAACTGAATAAGCAACACACCGACGTTAATCGGCATTAGCCGTTCAGTCCTAAGATATAATGAATACGGCACGTCAGTCTAGTCTTTTCCAATTAAATCCTCCGCGGCTTTCTCTTGCCTCCCTCGCAGGACTTCCCCCTCTATCACGTTCCTAACAAATTCGAATGTCTAAGAGTCCAATGGACACGCCTTAATCTTAGACATTCGAATTTATACATTTTCCATACATACAGGTATTCCTGATAGTTTTTAGTGAATGATTTTCTGTACTTCTCTTTGTCTGTACACTTATTCTTTTCCAAAATTATCCGCCCATTAGATGCTCAGCATACACCTCCGGTTACAAATTTCGAACTGCTTTATTATCCTTTTTCATCTAACCAATACTTCATGTCTCTGAGCCATGTAGTGAAAAATTCCACATGTTTTCGCGTACTTCTCTCTCATTGGCAATCCTATTTTCTTTCAGCACAAGAGTTCCTTTCTCATAATTAATGCTTTCTTGCTAGGCTTGAGCTAAGCAGCTAAATTTGCAAGATTGAGAGGACATCTTCCTCAAAGGAATTACTTCACGACACCAAAATGTTACGTCTGATTCCTGACGAATTTGCAAAATGAGACTAGAATTTATTCAAATGGTTAGAAGTATATTTAGACGTTGTACGATACCAGCCAAATATGGCCAATCAGAAAATTTCCGTTCTATAAATCTAAATAAGAGCAGCAAGAATTGCACAACAACTGAAAGACAACAATTACTGCCTGAAATAGTAGAATTGAAATCTTGGTAAATATTAAAATATATTTAAAAGCTAGAATAGTTACGACTAGTAAAAATTATTTATTACATCATTTGACACGCGCCATACTATTTTCACAATGATTGGAGGCGATTCTTCTCCTTCCCTACCCAATTGCTATTTCGCTGATTTAAAAGCTGCCATACATCTAGACATGATATTTTCGACAAACAATCCAGTTACAACAAAAAAGTTCCTTTTTAATGAAAGCCGAACAAAACATTTACTCTTTTCGGACGCCAATCATTTATGTCGCTAAAGCTATTTCCCCATAAATTTACAAATATTTTCCTTAACCCAATTAATTTTCTCTAGGCTAGAGATATCGCCCACTTTCGGCTTCATTGGTTCAGTGGGTCGGGAAAAATCAGCATTTTATTCCCTCAAAATCCAAGCTGTGACATAACTGACTCCAATTTATCAGAAATCACTGTCGAATGATTTATGTCCAGGGCGACCAATGAAACAGCCTGAGAATTGGGGCGTATCAATTTATTCTTCCGACCACCAAAACCAGGGGTCGTCGTATCGCGCTGTCCAAAAAAATCATGAAATACTGAATATTTAAATCAAGTTATGCCAATATTTTAGGTAGTGACGGTCACTCAATTAAAATATATGAATAAAATATGAAATATTTACTGCTGTGGAAGACGTTTTCTGTCTTGAGAAAAGTTAATGCAGATCACTTCATGATCTATTGGTAGATAATGTTCCCATTACTGTATCCTATCCGAGCTGTTATCGTTCAATTTGCATCAAGAGACAGTACTTTAGTACAGTACAAGAGACTTTACTACTTATGAGAGATTATATTTCATCAATAAAAACTAAAGGTGGCATTGTTTTAGATAATGTCTCGTTGAATCGAGTTATTACGTGTAGTCATCACGAAAATACTTATAAACAGACAGGCAGATAGGGGCGACAATGAGACACATTTAAGAAATAAATAGAAGGACCAATTCAGTCAACATAGGTGTCAGCTAAACATAATTAGACATTGAAAAAATACACCAGATTGCAATCTTTTTAGACTGAGGGATGGGGTAGGAAGCGACTACAAAAAAGAGAATAACTGACTAGATAGCACTGTGGGCGCACCACAGAAGAATGATTAATATCAAATAGATAGAGTAAGTGGCTAAGGAAGTAGTTCATCGAAGAATAGGCTAGGAGAAAGGCCTATGGCAGACACTGACGCGGAGAATAGGATGACTAATTGGATACGTTTGGGGACACAATAGTTTGCTTAAGAGCGTAAGGGAAGGGGTCACGAAAGGGAAGAACTTTAGAGTGCACAGGAAGGCCAAGGACGAGTTAAGATCGGGGGATCAAGTGTCCGCAATTGGTTAGGAACAGTATTCCCGTCTCGGGGGTCTTGGCTTCGAATTCCGGCTTCGGAGTCCGGTGCCGGTGCCTAACTTGGGTGCCATGCGTAGAACGCTTCCAGTTCACCGATCGAATGGAATAGTAAGCAGTGGATCCCCCGCGACTTTCATTAGAAGCAGGCTATTGCCGATGCCGGGTTCCTCTCCACCCTTTCTCTGTCACCCCAAATAATTATTCTCTCGTCGTCCTACCCACATATCCTCCTCAGTGGAAATGATCGCAGATCGAACGCTTCGCCAAAGACCCGACAGCCAACGAATCACGACGAACGCAATGGAAGCCATAGCAGCAGGCAGCTACGAAGAAATCGAGAAATCGGCAGGAGATACGAAAGTTTATGGAAGCCACTGAAATATAGGAAAACTCACAATTGTATAAATTTGGATTTGAAAGAAGAGAATTTGACTTATTTAAAAGCTCATCCCAAACTCTATTTAAACTGGTGCTTCGTGGTGCACCACCAACGGCAAGGATAAACAACAGTCTCTATGGCCTAAACCTTGGTATTCGAAAGTATGTGCAGCATGCCGTTAAGCGATAGAGTGAAAAACGGCAAACATTTCGCCGTCAGTGTTTTACGATACGTCTGTATCACGAGTTTAGACTGATTAATATTGGGTCCTGATTGTCTCGTTTGGGCTTGAACAAATTGATTTCCAACGCGGACGGCCGAGGCTCGAGTCCCCGCGATGAAGAAAAAAAATCCAATTCGTATATGGTTAGTGTGAGGAGAGAACTTCCAAGTATAGTATTTTGTCCACCCGATGGGTCTTTACTTTTCAGTCAACGTGGAATCTTTCGTAATAAGAGGGGGTAAATATGAAGGAGTCAGAACAAGCCAAACGCCTGGGAGCCGCTACAGCTTCAGACACAGCGTGATGGGAAAACATACGGGACAAATTCGGCGCTGCACTGAAGATACTAGGATTAATGAATTGAATCATGGGAAGGGCCTACGACGAAAAAGGCTAAGGAGGGACCCCATTCCACTCCGATTCGGCCACATCTGTAATACGCTACGATCATTTGAGACCCCATAAAGATACACTTTATGTGCGAACTGAAGTAGAAAGGAAAGCCACCTACATTAATAACTGCTACGAATATAGAAAGTGTGTCACAAGACTGATTGAATAAATAAAAGACTGGGAGCCGACGTAGACTCGCAGGATAAATGCTAGAAAAAAGCCATTTACAAAATTCAGACCACGAAATCTTCGGGAGGCCACGGAGAATATAATGCCAACCTCGTACTTCATTTCGAGAACTGATGGAAGCAAAAAATGAGAGTTACTCACCGCCGCACTAAAAGGTACAAAATTCCTTCCCCCACGCACCTTTGATTACTACCACAAAAACAGAGTGAGGCACAAAGACACTCCATTACCTTATGGTTCACTTTCATTCGCACCCACTTCCTATTCCTTTTTCGTGCTTACTCCCCTTTTCATGAGTGGCGTCCTCACACCACCTGTTCCACTCCCCACTGGTGGCTCCCAAGATAGTATATAGATTGGCAAGCTGACACTGATGCTGGAATTCCTTCCTTCCTTCTACCATACTTTTCACTTCAAATCTAATACAATTGAGTAAGAGACAATATAATATTAGGATATACTCTTCTAAGCTAATTTCTTTCCATGCGCCGTAATTTTTTGTGCAGGCTTCATGAACACCATAATGCCACTGGTAATATCGTAGTATTTAAGTATGAATTCGTGTGCTCTTCCCTTTCACTGAGATATTTTCCCCCTTTCACATCTTTCATCATTTCTTCCGGGCCTATGTCTTCGCGAGAGAAAGAGAGAGAGCTCACTTGGGTTACCATTTCCCAACCCCTTTCGAATCCGTTATTTTGCTCGAAGGCCGCGAGCAAACATTTACGCTTGATAGAAATAGATGGGGTGAAGGGTCTAAGGGGACATGCGAGAGGAGAAAGCATCGGAGGGAAGGGGAGAGACGGGCGCAAGAGACGAAGTTCTCCGGGGACGGCGGCGTCGCGGGGGCGGGGGAGGTGGCGGTTGGGTGGCGGGGGGGAGGGGAGGGGGATGACCCAGGGGAGGCTGGAGTGGGAGGGAGGGAGGGAGACCGAGAGTGAAGGGGAGTATGGGAGCCAGGAAGGGAGAACGCACGAGGACCCTGGGAGAGACTAGTGGGCGGGTGGCTGTGGAATGACCTCGATTGTTAAGACCCTTGGCATCTCCTAGCATTCTTATCTCGCGAAGAATAAGTTATAATTAAAGACTGCTTTCCTTTCTATGCCTTCAGAGAGGGAGAGAGTGGACGAATGGGGACGGAGGAGGGGGTGGAGAGGGGAAAGAAAACGCTGGACTTGAACGGTCGATTTAAATCCATCCACTCAAGTTCTTCTGGTGGAGAGCCTGAGAAGACACTCTGGTGGATCTATCGAATAAGCTTCCCCTGGGCCCACTCCGTACGCACACAGCCGAGAGATGTTTTAGACGGGAGTAAGCCACCTCTCAATAAAAATTCAGTTGACTGGCGGGAAGATTTCAAGAGCTCCAATCGTTACGAATATTACAATGAACAGAATGAAATTAAAGATAGTATAGCTGAATTCCATTAAAATATTACATCACACTGAAGACTAGACATATATAAATTATATCTATAAATAGCAAGAAATACGAGTACCTACTAGGGAACCAGATTAGAGATTACAATTTGCTTCGTTATTTAACAATTAGAGATTACAATTTGCTTCGTTATTATAGTGGTAAAATTCACTTCTCTTCGACGAGGCAACCGACAAGTGAGGCCATTTTAAGCATTAAGGATCTGTGGGTGAGTTGGTTTAGAGAGAATAAATACAGAATGGAAGAAGGGTAGAGAGAAACCCGGCATCGGCATCAATTTTTCCCCAAAATTTGACGTCCCATCCAACGACAGAGAACTTCGGTTAAAGCACTCTCTACACGGCTTAAGGATTGATAATCCGCTAAAAAATCTCCACCAATATTAAAATTCAAGCCCAAGTCTTTGGCGTGGGAGACCAGTACTCTAGCCATCATCCGATCCCCTTCAAAGACAAATTTAGGCGAGGTAACGTCGTACGTATTCGCATACATTTCCTTCACTGCCTCTCATTCAGAAATTCTCAGTTTCGCATTGGTATCCTAAGCAACAACCCATAATATAACATCAACCATAATGTATTGCACTAAATTTTAGTCTCTCAGTATCATTTAATGTCATATATTACACTATGGTAATGTTGGCGGCTCGTGCTCGATTCATGAGCATGATGACAGGCAAGTGAAAAAAAATAATGAGGGACTTGAAATAAAATGAGGAAAAAAACGAATTACAAAAACAATGCGAATGTAATAGAGAATAATTAAATGCAAGGAAAAGAATTAGGATCAGGAATAAGGGAAGAATCAGCACAAAATTGTGTTCAGGCGGTATTGATTAGATGATGCATACCTTGTCTCCAGCCATTGAAAGCAAAACAAACGATACCAAAGTAAGAAGTCGTGGGCATGATAACACCTGTTGGTATTTCTTGTGAATGCCTCCCTTAGTTTTCGAACTTTCTCCTTCAGTACCTCACGAGAATACACTTACGATCCCTTTTAAGAAGCCTCATTAGTTTCCAGCCAGTTGACGTACTTGGCTTGGTAGCCAACTAATGGATTTCATATATGAACAAATTACATTGCAAAGTACAATAAGGGTACAACTTATAAATGTAAGCCTTTGGATACAATTTTGAAGGAATATATCGGAAGCAGAAAGCGCGTAAAAATCCTTGTAGGCAAGTCTCACTCAAAATGGTGAGGAGAGGTCGGGAGTTCAAATTCCGGGAAAATGTGTAAAAAATATCAAAACCCCAGCTGGCGGGGTAAAGAATGAGGAAAAATCAATACCGTGTACTTCGCTCCAAAGTTTCCGAAGCCTTCTGTAAAATAATCCAGGGAGTTTTTATTCTTTCAGTTCACAGAATGAGGCAAATATGGGTAGCTATGATATTTTTTCACGGCAAGAGACTGCCATAAAACTATTACGAGTGGGGTCAGCATTGTTACGGATGGTTTGAACGGGTATTAGGGAGCGCAATTGACATGCCCATTTTTTGAAGTGGAGTGGAGGAAAAATCATCGTGACACACTCAATAGCATGTATTCATACACTCTTCCTTAAAATAGATCGCACGCCGACACTTCAGGGAATGAAATTCCAAGCGACCGGCCACCCTTCAAATTAGAGGAAATAAATGAACTAAATAAAAAAAAACACGAGTCGGACAGATATCCTTATCTTTCAATAGGGCTCGTTAAGGTCGCGGGCGCGCGCCAGCTGCTCCTTTTAAATGAAATGAAAGCCTCGAACCCCCTTCTCCTCCCGTCCCTTCATCTTCCGCGGATGCTGACGGGTGACCCTCTCCCTCCGCCACTGCGGTTATCTCATTCCGTATCAAGTGTGTTACGACATTGCGACTCCACGCCCACATGCATACACTCACACAAACCTTATCCCTTCCTCTTAGGAAAAGGGCGCTCTCGTCACTCGATGAATTTCCCTAAATTAACAGCGCGCGGATGGGGGAGGATCGTCCTGATGAAGTAATGAACCCTCCCCCCTTCCGCCTCTCCCAGCAGGGGAGGGGGGCGGGATGATTCACATTTTAACGTTCCGCCACAACCGTCGCAGAGGAATGCGGAGGGCGTGGCGGATGACCCTTCACCCCCCCCCCCCCCACCACCGTCGCCAAGACCCCCTCGACCCTCCGCCCATGTGCGATCTCCCTTTGAAGGGCGCCGGCGGCGACGAAGAAGACGACAACCAGCCTCCCACCCGCCCCTCACACCCACCCACCCACGCGGCCGTCGCCCAGAAGCGTCGCCGCATTCCGTGGGCGTCGCGTGGTGCGCGCGCGCCAGCCTCGCGTGGCTTAGCTAGTGCAGCACGCTTAGCTGCGATGAAGCGGGCGACTTGACAAGAGGAAGTTGTTTTGGGGTGGGCGGTTTGCAGGGGTCGCCCCCGACGAACGGCAGGATTGTGCGTAGGTAAGAGCGTAATGGCGTAGCAATGGGAGTTGCGACTTATGTAACGGAGTTCGAAACCAGTTCGAAACAATACGAGGTATGAGTGGTTTTCACCAGGGATTGATGGAGTCCAAAGGACATTGGCTATAGATACAGGATTTAGGTAATGTCTTCTTTTCTGCATATATATTATAAAATGAGAGCCTCAGAAAGAACGTTCGGCATGAGATGCCAAGACACTTGCTGGGTACAAAAAAAGAAGATAGTGAAAAGACATCGGGAGAAGGGAGTAAAGTGCGATGTTTTGATGGATGCCCCGCTGTGTTTTTAATGTGGTAATTAACGCTGAATTTCAAGGATGAATCATTGCACCTGGTAGAGTGACACGATAGCAACTTCATTTTTTCGCTTTCGTCTGTTCAACATGTAGAGTGAGGACTTTATAACATCCTTCAGGTCAACTTGACACCTTTGCGGCCTGAACTTTTCCAGAAGTCTTGGCTAGCTGCGGTGAAGTGCGTGGTGGAAAACAGAGGAGGTTGTTTTCGGGTGAGCAGGCTGTTGCTCCTTCCTATACGACTCATTCATTGCGAAAGGGGCGGTTAGGAAATCATACGCGAGAAGAGCAGTGGTGCAGCCTGGAAGATTTTGATTCCAATGTGCAGACATTCACCATTAAAAAGCATTTGATATGAGAAGATAAATGTTTATGGTTACTTTTTACCATCTGAATTGCTTGAAATGATTATTTCGGAACTCTCACACATTAGAGTTTTATCGTGCAACCGTGCGCATAACTGTATAGATACGATGTAAGCTGGTGAAATATGAGTTATTGTAATGATGAAGTAAGATATTCTTCGCGAGATTCTAAGATATGATCGAAATAATTTCGAATTCGAATTGGAATTGAATTTTTCAAGGGAGGATGGGGGCAAGGCATTCTGGGGAACTTTAAAGTCTTTCCAGGCTATATTTTGTAATATTTCATAGACATTTTTAACGAACTTAATCAACCAAGCGTCCAAAAAATCCCCTCACTCGTCCCTTCTATTCATCTCGACACCAGGGAAATTTTCTGGCTTTTCTGTCGTAAGAGGGGGGATTTTTTGTGTGCCCACTACGGATAGCTACACTCTCCGAAACCTTCTTTCTTAAAACTCTCTGGAGCCATTTCCATAGATTTCATAATCACCCACCGGACAAGTTGAGTTGGACGTGAGACATACACTAATAGAGCAGGGCGCCGACAGGATTTAAGTCGAGTATGGAATGCCCAAGAAATTTGAAAAGGTTATTGAGGCGAGATACGCCCTTCTTCGTAGGAATGAATTAGAAAATGAGATGGCCAATTGTAGGGAAATGACTTTCATTGTCCAACTTATTATTCCATCACTGCTATTTAGGGAAAGTTTTTAGGGTTCCCCTCAATGAGAATGGGTAGATGGAATTTTGCTGACTGGAGAAGGACAAAGAGTCCTCTCCCCTACCCCCTTCATCCTCGTAAAGGAAATGCTTCCGGCCAATGGCCTTACGATTGGTTTTAAAGAGGAACCACCCACGATGGCAGTTTTCGAAGAGCGCGGAAGCATTTCCTTTTCAGAACCGACCAAAAACACGAGCGATCTCCAAAAATCAGGAGAAAAATTCCTATGTGACCGATATTTGATGAATAAGGACATTTAAATGGCTGCTGATTCGAATAGATTTCAAACATACATCCTAGAAGAGAATAATCCTGCTCTTAAGCTTCCTCCCGCTTCCCAAAAGACAAAAGTAAATTCTCTTTTGAATCGATGCTCGGGAGATATTACGAGCAAGAAAGATACATGTCGTTGAGCCATATAATACCAAACTTTTTCCAGAGCTATTCATAGCCCAGAAGATAGTAAGTAAATTCAGCAGAGACTATTCTTAAAGACTCACAACCTGGCATACTTTTTTAAGCCAAAAGAGTCAACTGATAAGCTATTTCACACGTTTCTACGTTTATGGAAATTGGTGGATGGCCATATTATCAGCAAACAATCAAATGAGTCGACGGATTCTAAAGAGCTGAAAGTATTTATGTGAATAATAGGAGTGGATCTCACGTCTTTGAGGAACGCCGAATGTCACTCTATCCATGTCCGATGCCTTCAATAACGTCATTTTTACTAATATAATCACCGCTATTAATGAAAGGGCAGATTAAAAGTCACGAATTAATTTAATTATTTTTTCGCCGAGTCCATATTATTTTAGTTTGAACATTATTGTTTGTGAGGAACCTTTTCGACTGCTGTATATACATCCAGGAATTGCAACTTGCTTTCTCATTTCACCAGATTTTAGGATACTGTGGAAAAATATCCAAAGCTCAATTTCGTATCATCTATGTCACAGTAAGCAGTGCTGACTGACATAAAAGGGTAGAATTATCTAAAAATCTCACGATATTATCGAAAATTAAGTGCTTAAGAATCTTGAATGAAAGTGAAGATGGCAATATGAGCTGGCTATTTCCGAACAATGGACAATGTTAATTGTTTTCCGATTTTAAGAATTGGAGTGACATGGGGGCTTTTTGCAGTCAAGTGGTACTTTAATTTTCGAAAATGAATTCCTAAATATAGCTCAGCATAAATTTAAACAAGCACCTCACGTGAGTTTTTCTTGTATCAAGAAAAAATGCAGCCCTCAAATTCCAGAATAGAGTTTAGAGTGGCTAGGGGACATATTATTCTAAAAGTACCACATTTTTGAGAGATTCAATACGTGATGCGACAGTCATTTCACAACCCAGCCACCTTAATCATATTGTGGAATCCTCGATTCCTCCTCCTCGTAGCATTTCTGTGGTGTGAGTGGAAACGATGGCGTCGTCGGGAAGAAACGCCGCCCCCGGCAAGAGGGCGTCCTCAATCCTCTCTCACCCCGCGAACGACGCGAAAAGGGCGCGTGTGTATGTGAGAGACACATCATCGTCTCTTTTCCTCTCTGGCTCACTCTTCCTTTCCGCCTCTCCAAACCCGACTGCGCTGGACAAAAAAAATCCGCCGCCAACAGTGGACGCGCCCATATCACTTCCAGCTTCTTCTTTTTTACTCCTCTTCCTCCTCGAGGGTCATTCTGGGCCCCCAAAGTGCAACGGCATGGCGGCGATGCCGTCACTCTGCCCATCACGCTACTTGAAAATGCGCGCCAACAAACTCGTAATATTTTTTCGCCCGTTGCAGCTCCCGACGAGTGGCGCGTAAGCTTTAAAGAGAATGCCTTCGCATCTCCAGAGGCAATGCATTTCTATTAAAAAATTACTCTAACAAACTTCTGGTCTAGCACCATCTGGGGAAAATTATAGCATAAAATAATAAGCAACGTGGCATCTATTAATCAATCAAGCAAATCTCTCAATGTTCTCCGGTGACCAATAGACTAAACTATAAAGATGAAGGACCCGAATGCAGGAAGCTCTTACCGGGGAGCAGATAGGGAGGCGCTATCTCAAATAATTCTTCACTGAACGGTATGGCTTTTGGGGATTTTCACAGCGAGGATCGAGAAGAGCTGCACTCTTGACTTTATCTTGGGTAGCTATTTTTTTAAATGACAAATGATTTTTTTGTGGACAAATTTTGCATCGATATTTAAAAAATTGCATTTTCATTCCTGTGTCGTAGGCTTCTATATAATGAGAATCACCCTAGAAGAAAACATCGGAGAAAACATCCTGAGCAAAACATTGGAAGATAATTCTGCGGAAAACATCGGACTTTAATGACTGCTCGGTAAATCGGCCCGTGAAGCCATTTTTTCATTAATTCTCGTCAATTGTTTTTGGAAGATTAGTTTTACTTGATTTTATCACGATGGACAGACCCTAGGACAGAAGTCTGTTCATGAGCTCCTATCGTTAATTTTCCAGTATAAAACACTACCTTACCACTTATTCAAGTACTCAACGTAATATGAATGTAAAATTTTGAAGGTGAGAATAAGTTGTTGACACTGTGGATAAGTTGTAGCTGACGCATATCTTCGCACACCTTTCTATTAATACGTACCATGCTCTTGTTTTTATATTTGACGCTTCGCTTATGTACATACTCAGAGCCTTTCATCGCCTTGGATTACTGCCGGTCAAGGTTCTTAGAGTCGGGTAAAACAACTTGAACACTTGCCCTGCAGCAATCACTAATCATTTTCTGAGGCGATAGAAGGGTTCTAAAATTCAGCTGGAGGTTGGCAACTTGGTCACACGCTCACACCCTCTCAGATTCAACTTCTTCGTATATATGACTACTCATTTAAGTCATCGACTTTACTTTTCCTAGAAAATCGGCATATTTAACTGCCGGATAACTCCTTTTGATAAATTGGAATAAATACGCAAATTATGCAAACCCAATACTCATCTAAATGAAGAAAGAAGTCCCCACATAATTTACACGAAAATAAATACCAGAAATAGATGGTCTATCTTAAAAATCAGAAAATAAAAATCGGAGACAGAGTCAAGAATGCAATACGGTACCGATGTGCAGAGGATTTTCACGCCTGCCGGGCAGATGACCTATCGCAGATAACACTGTTATCGCACTGTTTGGATCTGAATAAAACAAGGGATGTATTTAGCAATGATACGGGAGGATTTACAAGTGAGGGTGAGAATAAGTTGTTGACACTGTGGATAAGTTGTAGCTGATGCATATCTTCGCACATCCTTTTATTAATACGTACCATGCTTCTGTTTTTATATTTTACGCTTCTACTTAAGTACATACTCGGAGCCTTTCATCGCCTTGGATTACTGCCAGTCAAGGTTCTTAGAGTCGGGTAAAACAACTTGAATACTTGCCCTCGTAAATTGCTTTCAGAGTTTTGGCAAGGAAGAGAGTTAATATTACTTTCACCTCTGAAATATTTGCCTTTATTTCTATGACTTATTCTATTTTTGAATACTTAATTTCAGGATCAGTCAAAGAAATATAATTTCAACGTTTCACACGACAGCATGCTTTTAAAAACTTTAAAACATAAACTTCATAAGTGATCATTGAATTGATTTATGTATAACTGATGTCACATGGATTTCAATCTGCACAACTGCGAAGCGCAATTAGAATGTGAATAGCCTCTCTCGAGGAAAGAGCATCAAAACGCAGATAGAATTTCTAAGCGGAATCTGAGGGAGAGGGAAAAAATGCGACACGTTTCTACTCAATTCGGAGAAAAATTTGAGCCGGGGCACGATTCGGATGTTACGCATTCGATCGCATCTTTTCCCACTCATCCGATGATGCCGCTCGAAATGGCTATTTCCCGCCTCGGCGCCCAAGGGGGTGGCTCGCTCCCCCCCCATTCCCAACCTCCCTCTTCCTCGCCCCCGGAACAAGTTTCCCACGCAACCCCCGCCACAACGAAGACGGCGAGGAGAAGGCGAAGAGACACGGAGAGTGAAAGGCGACGAGGGACGGAAGGAAGGGGCCGGTAAAGGGAGGTGAAGGCGGTGGGCAGTGAGGGAAGGGATTGGGGGAGGGGTGGGGAGGAAGGAGGCTGTGGGTGGGAAAAGAGACGGAGGAGGGGGCAGCAGATGGTTTGCCGCGAAGTACACTGGGTGGCACTTATCGTGGATTGCTCCAGCTGAGAGCGGGGAAGGGAGGCAGTTTTCCCATCTCTTTATTTCCCACCCACCCCCTTTTTCATCCCTCTCTTCTCATCTTCCCTTCGCGCAGGAGAGAGAGGGGGAAGATGGGAGTGAAAAAGAATTTAGAGTAACAGTGCACACTGCGGGGCGGACTATTTGTAAACGGTTGGATGTGTATATGAAACGAAGCTCCGAAGAAAAAGGAGGAAAAAACACGCCAAGAGTGCCTCGGGACGATGAATTGCTCTAAACACAGCCCTCTCTCCGCTTCTCCATCTCTCACTCATCTCACCAACATCCCCTGCCACGCCCCCTCCTCAACCCCCCTCCTCACCCCCCTCCTTCCAACCTCCCCTTTCTCTGGCTTCGCTCCCCACCGCTTCCGACGACGACGTATTATATCCGTCTTTCTCTCGCTTACTCTCTTTGAAATGGGCCCTTTGTGTAAAAAGCATCTATTTTTCATGCGCGCCTCGAAAAAAAACCGATCCGTTTTTCCGCGAGGGGAGTTTTTAGCGTTGCTGTCACACGCGCTTCCCTGCTGGATGGCGCTCCGTGTGTCACGAGACGGGCAAAGTGGACGGTAGAGATTCGGACGACGGAACAATGTGACTACTTTCATGAGACCTTGTCGCGACTCTTTTTCTACGCCCTCGCTGATTCCTTTAATCTTCCCGGGTGTCATGATCGCCCTGTGACATTCTCGTGGGATGAGAATCCCCGCATATGCATGCACTTTTTTTCTGTTTACGCACTCGGCCACTAAGGATAACAGTTGCAGTTCATTTCAAGGGGTTAAAATTGCTGTCCATGGAACCGCTTTCATGAGACAGCCTAAAGAGAAAGTCTATGATAAACATAAGAATAATTATGATAAAAATAAGTCAGGAATATAATTAGAGTGGCATTCCTGTCTCCTCTATGTTTTCGGTCAGTTATTGGACTTTTAATGTTTCTTCATTTTCCGAACAAATTTTCTACATGGAATGATTGTCAAGCGTGAATAAAAAGTCCTTTTGACAATAGAGAAATGGGGATAATCTGATATCTAATGAATCATACCCACGCAGGCAAATGTTGGAGCAGTTTAATTTCCTAACTACCGGCTACACTCAACTGCATTCCAAATTTTGAGCTGCAACTGAAACTTGTACCCTATTATTCCGTCACCATGCTCGTGAAGTTGGACTAGTAAATGGTATCAGTTAAGTGCAGCAAAAAATATGGATAATTATGAGAAATGTTTTGCGAATGGCTTATTATCTATTTTGCGCGACATATTTTAGAGTGATCTTGCAATATTTTAGAATTAGTAGTGTCACAGTGTGCTATTATCAATGCCAAAACTAAAAAAGTTGCGTTAACCCGATAGGCGATAAACATATTTGCTTATCGTGTTCCTAAACTGTTTTCACACTCCATTGAATTGCTGTTTCATGAGAAATCACCATCAACTAAATAAAAAACTTTTTAAAATTATTATTTATTTTTTTTTAAATTCAAGAAGACATCATGATCGTGAAAGAGAAAATCAAATATAAAAGTGGGCAATGGTCGCATTAAAATACAAAAAACTTACTTTTGTGTATACCTTTTAAGAATGTATGATTAAAACATTCTTGCGATGGCATTACCGTTTGATGGAGGGGACAAAATGGGTCGTACAGTCCACCGAAACAACTCAGTAAAAATAAACAAACCAAGGCAAATTCCTCAGGCGCTAGCTAATTTTAGTGTCACTTAAAGATGGGTAATAAAGTATTTTGCGTGAGAGAAAAATGAGTTCGGCAGAAAACAAAACCGAATCAATGAAAACGAACATTCAGTCAAAGAAAACAAAATCTCAGGGCAGTGGGTGTATGATTTTAATAGTATATTGTGCACATGGCTTGCTACACTCAATACACTGCGGCACATGCCTTATTAATAGCCTGACTGAACAACATCACATTTCCTCTGAGTAGATGTTTCACAAGGTGGACAGAGGACGGCAAATCGGCGGTCAGACAGGAAAATCGCGTTTTATAACCACAGGTTTCGAGCTCCTCTCTTCACTATGCAGTAAAATTATAAGTATTCAACTTTTATCTCTGTTTAGTAAAAGCTCAAACGATTTCGTACTGTCTACTAATTTTTTTTTTATTTCACCTCTTGCTACACGTGTTTCGACTGAACAGCAGTCATCCTCAGGCAAGACTGCTGGATGACTGCTGTTCAGTCGAAACACGTGTAGCAAGAGGTGAAACTAAAAAAAATTAGTAGACAGTACGAAATCATTTGAGCTTTTACTCATTATGCTGTTCTACGATATCTCGCCTGAGAAAGTGGAGTTCATCTCTGTTTAGGATAAATTAAGTAATGATAACATTTTATGTCTAAATACGAGCCGAATAAAGCTCCTTATAACCTATTGGGGAGTGGGGACTGCTCCCACGACAGGTTCCCGTCTGTCACACAATACATCTACATCTACGTAATACCCTGCGAGCCACCACGAGGGTGTGTGGCAGGGGGTGAAGATCACCAAACATGCACTATTGCCATGCAAGTAGGATATATAAGGTAGACATGCTAGAAAATAGGGTCACAGTTTATTAGTTACTACAGTAGATTATTAGTTATTACAAGTAATTGCAGTAGTTATTACAATAAAATATTAGTTACTACAGTATAGTACAGGTTAAAATCTACATAATAAGGAAGGGATTATTGGTAGTTATTGCATGCATCATGCACTACAGACTATTCTAACTATATTTCACCTACCTATCCCCTTTGCTACGTTGCCTATTGTTCTCTCTTATGGTACGCGAATTTCACACACCGAAGGGGAATGAAAAAAAAAGTAAACCAACCCCCGACCAGCTCCCTCCCACGGGGCGTGTCAAAAATTTATATTTTTTCCACGAAAAATTGAATTCCTGGTGAGAATACAAGGAGAAACTAAACCAAGTTTCCCGACAAGCACTCCCTAACTCAGGTATACTGTTTCCGGGACCTTGGTACGTCTCAGTCCAACGCCCATACGAGATTTAGAAGAGTATCTATTTATCTTACTGAAACGAATAGCCGAAGCCCATCTAGAATTTGATACGAGGCAAGAAGTGCTCAAAGGAAAATATTTAGATGGTTACATAGATAAATATACTCCTCGCGCCTTTATCGTGGCGGCCTTACCAAACTTCCAGGTATCTTCTCCTGAAGGATAAATAATAATACCCTACCATAACAGGCATACATAAACTTCTTTCACACTAGTAAAAAGCAATGAATTAACGTCATGATTTTGTGATTCCACCGCTCTCTTCTCAGCTGCGATACTCCACTCTCGCTGATTATCCAGTGAGGTTAATTTGCCAGACTTCGATGAAACGCCGAGGTACAGAAAAAAACCTGACGAGAGCCGCTCGTCTTTTCAACGGCTGCGAATAAAAACAGCAACAAACATGTAGGGGGACACGCAGATCTCAACTTGCGGAACGAGATGGGGCATTCAGAGATATATATATATAGGAGGACAGGCTGACACTTTAAATTAATAACCGAATGAAGATAAAAAAAAATAATTAAGAAATATCCATCCGGGAGAGGAGGGCAGCACACGGCTCTCTCTTCTTCATGCGCTTTTACTCGAGGTGCCGGGAGGACGAGGTGAATTTCACACACCGAAGGGGAATGATAAAAAAAAAGAAAACCAACCCCCGACCAGCCCCCTCCCACGGGGCGTGTCAAAAATTTATATTTTTTCCACGAAAAATTGAATTCCTGGTGAAAGGCATGGGGAGTATTTATTTTTGACGTCGTTATGAGGGAAAAAAATAATATAACAAGTTGCGCCTGCCGAGAGGTTCTTCCGTGACGTGAGCAGCAGCCGAGGAAGAGAGAGAGAGGGGAAAACTTTTTGCAGGGCTCGAGGCAAAGTGAAGTGCCGAGGTTGGGGTGGTTGTCGGGAGGCACCGGGGGGGGGGGGGGAGAAAAGAGGGAGCGCGCCGATGGGGGAAGGAGGGAGGGAAGGCGATCGGAAGACGAGGAAGGGAGGGCGCGAAAGAGGAAGAGCATGCGAATGCGGAGGGACGGAAATGAAAGTCACTGGTGAGCGAAATGCACTCGCGCTCGCCGTGAAGCTCGCCCCATTGAGGACGGCCTAGACCGCGGGAACATTGAGGAACAGTCGAGATGCAGGTGGCTCAGGAACGGAGCACTGTAGGAGAGCACAATCGATGAAAAGATTCTCACTCCCAAGTCATCAACGACGAAAAAGACTCGGGACTAAAAATAAATAGAGAGACCAGCACGGAAAGAGAAAATTAATCAACATAAGGATTTCACGTATTTTTTTATACAAGCACGTTATATTTTTACATTTCCACGCGTTCTTGAGTTTTTTTTTAGACGCGCATTTCCAGGAGATGGTAAGCAAAAGTTGATAAGCCCGCTACAGCCACTAGCTAATTGTTTACATTAGGTCATTTTCATTACTCAACAAAACAGTCCATTTGGTTGGGATAAAAAGTGAATCTTGCATGACTTAAGACTCTAGAGGAGAATCCTCAGGAAGAGTAGGTATTTTTTTATTTTTCAACCAGTTAAACTACAAGAGTTTCCTCCAATGGAATGAAATGTTCCTTCTAAGGAAGAATAACATTCTTTTGACGGAAGACGCTAGCAAAGGCCCCATTTTAAGTTCTCTCTCTTTTTATTTCTTTTTTCCTTGCTGGATCTTTCTTTTTTCTTTCTGTCTCAGTTTTTAGTGGTCTTCCGAGCTTCATTTCCTCCTCTTTAAGGAAGACTGGACGATGGACTAACTGCTCAGCTTAGTGCTATGAGGATCCCCAAAAGAGTAGAGTTTTAAAAGAGTAAAAGAATGGCTGGGCAATGGTTGTAGGGATGGGAAAATGAATTTTAAGTTGCCAGGCACATAAAAAACTCGGTTAAAATACAATGAACTTAAACGCGAAGCAGGTCTTTTTACAGTGTACATCGAGGCTATTTTTGAGGTAATATTCCTCACTCCCAGAGTTGACGATAGAATCTAAAGGTAAATTATTCAGTCAAGATTTTCGTGAACTTCCATTAAGGTGTTCCGAAAACTGGAGAAACGACGTTACAGGCAATTTCTCTTTACGACTCCCATCCGCTTTAAACACGAAACGAGTCTCGCTTGGGGCGAGATCCGAGTTCACAGCCCATAAACAGCACGTCATCTACCACTGAACTCCGGAACGAGATGACGACACGGCGAATGGTTTTGTAAAGGCAAGAAAAGGATTGGATGACGGAATCGGCACGGCAAAAAGGCAAAAAGGAGACATCAGGGAAAGAGCATGAACAGGATAAAGGGGGAAAGAGAGGCTCTGGAAGTGAGAATGTCATAACGAATGAGAACATTAGTGGGGAAACATGTTTCAAGAAGCTTTTTCCATGCTATATGAAAGAAACGCGTTAACTACACGACTTAAGTAGAATCAGACGTATGAGTCACGTAGAACAGTAATAATGAAATAAGTGATATTTATCATGTTTTGTTCAAAACGATTACACCAAGTACGGAGGAGACATTCTTTATGATATCACTGAATAGCCTTCTGCTCAACTAAGGAGCCCACTGCTTACTACGAGCGCTTAACGTGAGTCATTGAGTGCACATTTTTACAACTTTTCAGGTAAGTCGAACAAAAATTCGTGGACTGCACTTCATGTAAGAACATTCGTTTATGTGGTGGAAATATCTACATGTGTGTTAAAATAAATTATGTAAGTATCATTTTTTTTTTAAATCACGTGATTAAAGCATTGATATCACTTGGGTTTACGGCGCGGAATTCGAAATTTAACAGAAATTCATATTTAAATACGTGTTCTTTTACTCAGTATGATAGCTTGGTATTTGTTAGCAGCCATTATATTAACATGGAACGTATTATTTCGCGTTTATGGCAGAATTTTTACATATAGAATCAAATTATTCCGAAATATATGTTAAGTACGTTAAGGCTACGAGTTCAAACAGCATTAAATTGCCAAGAAACAAAAATCGGTAACAACCAATTTTTTTTCATTCTTATCCATGAATATTACTAATAAGGACAAGTATGCACAATGTTATGTAAATCCGTACACAAACGAAAATCGTTTCCTCCACTTTAAACACATACCATTCCAGCAACGTTTCTGGACGGGAATTTCCGGTATCACGATTGGTTTGGCTGAAGAACGTGAACTCCTCCGGTGACCATCTCCGGAGCCACGGAGCCTTCTTTACTACGCATGCCTTGAGCTTGAAGGAAAATAAAGCCGCTAAAGGAAATTACTGCTGGCCACCATTCTCGCAATTGATGGATGATGTAGTTCCATAGGCGACTTCCTCCTGGAGAAACTTAAACCACTGAATCACTCCTTGCCCTCGCTGAAAATACAGGCAGGCGTAATCCTCTCACTCGAGATGACGACGGCCTCTCATCATCGCTCGACACGCTAGGCGACTGCATGACGCATGACTCTCATCATTGGCCGTGCAGCACTATTCTTCTCACAACTCACACCGCGTGGCTGGCAAGGTCCACAATCATTGAGTCAAGGTTACCACAGAGAATCTAGGAAGCAGCAGAGTTGAAGAATAGTACGGCTACATGGCTTATCAAGACTTTATGCCACATTTTTAGTATTATATATATGATAATAATTTATTTAATTTCCAGAATACAATTTTCAAATAACAATTTTTTGGCACATAAAGTAGGTAGCCTCTAAGAAAAAACTGAGTTTAGACTACCTTCACAGCAATGATAGGCCATCACTGAACTGACTCTAAAGAAGTATAATACACTTAACCTAATCAACTAATTATCAGCCAAAAATATAGACAAAAAATTATAATGACCTTACACAATAATATTAAATAAATATTTTGCATCTGTCTGAGTGAATTACCTTTGCATAGGCATTTGAATTAAATTAATGCTTTTATGTTAACTGGTAGTAGATTGTACACTTTTGGACCTATACATAATAACATCTTTTCAAGAAATTTTTGTTTGGTTTTAAAAGTGAAACGTAACATAATATGTATCTCATCTTCGATATCTCCGATCCAATTATTCAATGATTTAATTAAACAGCCGATACGCTATTGTAATCATAAATGTGGGAATATCTCGAGACATACTTAGCTCAGCGTACCTTTCCGTTTCTTAAAAACAAGACTCCTGTGATCAGCATGTAGCTGTGGGTTGGAGATTTATACTTTTTGCACATGAATGCGCATTTATTTACTGGGAGAGATAATTATGCAATTATTCTTCTCTTATCGCGACTAGCGACGACATTTTAAGTCATATCAGAGTCTAAGCAGTAGCAAATGCATTTGCATTATTCAGCCTTACCGAGAACAAAATATTCAAACAGGCACCTTTGGCAAGGAACATCTAATTTTGAAAGTACAGCAGTCCCATAGGGAGGTGAAGTAATAGTTGTACCTTCACACTACACTGGTGACTCCTCAATAATGTTTGGCTAACGGCATAAAGGAGATGAATAATCCTCCACTTAGGACTCATGCACTGGTTTCCACGGAGGATATGGTATAGATTATAATCATATCATAGGGTAATGAGAAGCAAGTGATGCACAGTAGTTAAATTGAGCAAAAAATGAAGAGACGAGAAGACAGCAATTGAATTCAGAGGTTCAGCTGAAAGGCAGAATTAATTTCGTCATCGCTGATCCAAAATTACGGTACCCTCCGGAGAGGGAAATCATACCGTTCACGGAAACCACTCACTTTTGAGTGCGGGGAGGGCCACAGGAGGTCGGCATACGTGATAAGAGAAAGTACGGTAAATGGAGAAGAAAAACCGGCAAATTAATGTGAGCTTAAATTAAACGTTAGTTCCCTGTATCTGACCAGTAATAGAGACGTTCGTAGAGCAACTAAGCGTGAAATTTGGGCAACGCAAAAAAAACTCAGATAAGGATTTAGTCGCATTTCGACTAGTTTTTTAAAATTAACTTGAGGAAGCAGTGCCATTGTGAGCTTTTTTCTGACTCTTTATACCAGTAATTTGTAAAATATTCTTGAAATATTGGAGGAAAAATGCATAAGGATAAAATCAAAATACTTAAAAAGAAAAGTTAAACTTAAAAAGAGTTAAACCCGATTTGCGGAACAGCAAGGACGATGTAATCCAATGTCTTTTGTCATTAGTTTAGTAAAAGCAAATAGCTTGAGTACAGTCCGCACAAATTCTTCCATGGACATTTAAATCACATGAAAATTTCAAGTTAATTTCTTTAGTTAATTTGGAGCTTATATCATCCCTATATCATCCTCATGGGAGACAACAGTCCAAAGTGAACGAAAGATGAAAGCTTGAGACAACATGTACTCATAATTTGCACTTCTGAGAGTTATGAACGTGATCAAGCGATATGAAGTTTTAAATAAGGCGTTCGAGTACATTCTTCTGATAAAATGAGAAAAAAATGAGCTCATTTCATCAGATGAGTGCCAAAACCTGACCTTCCCTTCATGGAATTCAATCAAAAAGTTTACCGATGGTATCTGGTTCATTAATAAGAGTAGAAAATATTTCTCCGTTGCACGCAAAAACATCGTTAATCACCTAAGCTCATGTTGTCTCAACTAATCCCGATGCTCAGGTAGCGATGAGAGATATCATGAGGAAAAAGGGAATTGATATGATAACGTCGAAAAGAAATGTGATTTGGCCCCTCTTACGCACGAAGCTAAGCGAGAATACAAAAGGCCTCTTCCGCAAGAATAATTAGACTCGTTCTCCTTGAAAAGGAGGGTTAACTTAAAAATAAGGTGAATGACATGATTGTCCAGAGTAAATCCATACAGTACTCTTCCAATTCATGTGGTGTTATTGCTGATATTGAAATACCTCTTTTGCTTCTAAGATTCGTTATTAATCTCCTGCTCTTTGATCTCCTGGTTCCTCCTAAATATGTGTTGATAGTCGAACAGTTTTCTCCCCCATCACATTTGTTTTATTTTTCATATCTTTTTCTTACAGGTGCTAGACTTCTTCCCTTTTATATTGTCATCTAGTTTCCTGTCATTATAATACTTGTGGAACTTTTTACTTTTCTGTTCAACGTGGGCTCTAATTTTGTCGCTTCGCCAGAAAAGTTTAGGATTGTCATATTTTTCAAACGAGCCCGGTACCTCAATTGCCTCATCATGGATACTGTTTAAATTGTTCATTGTGCTCACCTGTAATGTGAAATTTGCAAAAAGTTTTGAGTTTATCATTAGGGCGATTTTGGTACAATCTTCAAATATTTCTTGCTCTTGATTTTTCAGCTTGTACTTTTGAAGTTCAATCTGTCCAGTTATTCCTTGAGTTTCTCGTTTAATTTCTTCCTCTGATAGGGGAAAACACTATTGTACGAAGGAAGTGATGGTCATTCCCGCAGAGTGTACCTCTACATAATCTTCTATTTCGAAAGTTTCATTTTCATTCTCGTAATTTGATATTTGAAGTACGATTGGGGGACTATTTTACCTCCGGAATATTAGGTCATATAGAATTAGGATGCTGGGCTGCATCTTCTAGAGACTAATGTGGTAGTTTTCCCATTTATATCGCACCACCCCGGCCGGTTCCGTGAACTTCACTCTCACCTGGTTGATACCGACCCTAAAAATTATTTTCCGTCACTTGGTCTCGAACCGGTGGCCCTCGAAATCCGAGTCGGTAGCACTACCACTGGTTCTAACCATTATTGATTTCAGCCAGTATAAACTATTATTGATTTTAAAGTTCTTGTTTCTTGTACCCAAATATATTTGTGACTTAATTGGTGCGGGTAATATCCATTTAGGATTCTGACTTGATTCTGGGTGCACCTTCTATGAACCTATCCCCATTGTTATATATAACGTCTTCTCCAAGACTTCCTACCACTTTGTAAACGTCTTTACCTCCGTCTCTACAACAGTGAAACCCCTCTTAAAGACCACTCCTATCAAGCGACCATCCCTTTCAACAACCATTTTCCATCGGAGCCCTCGGTAGTCACTTATTCAGGTTTCAGTGTATGTATACAACAAATAAATATGCATTGAAATTTCCCAGGAGCAACTATATTATGAAGAAATAAACACGATCTGTACAGGTTTCAACGAAACCGTCGCTTCAAGATTTTTTTCCATTTTTTTTAAACCAGCCGCCCGTTCATTTGCATAATATGTACTCCTAAAAACTGAACCCCTGTCGAACGGTCACCCCTCTTATCGACCATTTTCCAGCGGAACCGTCTGTGGTCGCTTAAAATAGTCTTCACAGAATTTAGGTCGCCGAGTAAAACAAGTTTCCATGAAATTCTGATATTTTTTTGTTATTTCCTTGTTCATTTGTTAAAAAAATTGTCTTTGAAGCTAACTAGAGCGTCTTCAGGAGAACTACTTGGAAAAATCCACACAAAATTAGGTTGTCTTTTGTATTTGATGCTTACTGGTGCGCATATGGAAAAATACTAGCCATAATTTTACAAAAACTTTGGTTAATATTACGGAATTCACATTAATACATCATCCTCAGAGTTTCACTATGACATTACGAATATTACGATACGATAACTCTCATGATGATGATATGATAGCTTCGATAGGGGCCACTTTATATCAAATATTGTCCGTTATTACCAAGTATTCTTCCTTTATTCACCACTACCAGCTCATGCAAATCAATCTTCAGAGTCTGAGGAAAGATTCAATCTTCGTATACGCGCGGGTTCGCAACGCCATTTTATCCTTTCCGAATCGCAAACTGAAATACGACAACGGACGGAACTTTCGTTATTTTACTTCATTATTGCTATCACCTAAGTCTCCCGTTGTAATCGAGTCCTTGATAGACTGAAGTCGTCTCAGCCCATACTACCTCTGGTAATTGAGAGTTCAATGCATTTGACTGGCATTGGGGCTAGAGTGAGCCTTGTCTCCTGGCGGATCCGTCGCCGGGGACGGGACATACGGTGAGTCCAAATGGACAGGAAGGGGTTGAAGGGGAAGTGTTAGGTGAGAGGAGGAGAGGGTGGGGGCGCGTGGGCGGGAGGGGTGGGGCGGTTGCGCAGCAGCAATCAATCCGCTCCCAGCGCCGGAAGCGGAAGTGACCAGGCGAGGGAGAGGCGAAAGGGTGGAGGCGGGGGAGGCCAAAGAGAGGGGGTTTTGGATGGGGAAGGGGAGGTCTGCTTGTGTCAAGGGACTTGGATGGGTGAGGTGGGCGAGGTAAGAGAAATTACAGAAGAACGACGCGGTGGGGACATCCCTGGAATATTCGATGCGAGGTGACGTCGAGGAGTAATTATCCGGTGGCTCTGCGGCGTAAGTTACTTGGGCTCGGCTACTTCAAACAATGACTCCTCTGTATAGAGACTCACGTCACGTGGTACCTTGTGAGTCACCCACGATGCAAACGGAAGAGCAACGTTTGGTTTAAAACAGAAAATATGGACGACTGGAAAGCGTCGAACGATTATCAACGAAAAGTGTAGCGGCGTGTGAAATTTGCCATCATCCATCAAGGTATATGACTTATTCCAGGAATTTGCTCTGAATTAATATTATTTGGAATTATAACCGGTAAACACACTTGATCGGCAATCGCCGTTCACATTCAGTTCAAATCAAAATATTTTCTCACGGCGAAGTTCCGAATATAAATGCTTTATATAGCATCCGAGTGCTTGATAGCGCACAGTATAATAATTTGTGCATTCCGAAAATGAATTTCATTGTTTATAAAAAAAACTTATGACAGGAACCAATGGACGCGAAGATACTTTGGACATTTATATTAGTGCAAGCGCACTCTGTGGGTTTTATTCCTCCCGCATGTGACAATTGAAGTGGAAATTACATTTCAAAGGAAAAGACGTGTTTGAGATAAATAGACAATATAGTATGCCTTTTCTGTGAGTCTTCTCTCCCATGAAAAAATCCTTAATCACAAAATCAAATAACTTGTACAACTTCTAATATATAATAACGGTTACCAAATTTCATTGCTAGAGGACCCAACCTAGGTTTGCAAATGTTTCGTAACTTCAATATTTTCATGTGAATATAACTACTCATATCTGGGAATGATACCGACCAACTATCAGAAAAAGCCAAAACTCACGTTGCTGTTTACTCATATTTTTAATATTTTTTCTTAAAAATAGTAACTTGAGTTCTCTACGTTACATTTATAAATATCAGACAAAGATATAACTGTATTTCTGCTAACCTGACCGGTCGTTCTGCCACCAAACAGTGGATCGAGACCCATAGTTTAAGAATTGCTGCCCATAATTTCAGAAAAACCTAACCAAGCCTCGATGAAAATGCCTGAAACAAAGCTTGTACCTAAAGTGACATTCCTAACTCACGCCCACCACTTGTTGACGCGAGTAAAGTTCCCTCTTTGATCTCAGTTTAGCGCCCCGAATACAAGAGGGTACTGTTTCACAAAGGCGTCACGGACCAAGGCACTCTCACTTAATCATAAAACACCAAGCGATATTATCACATTTCACGTGAAAATATTATGTACCTACCAATGACTGCTTGAGAGGAAATTTTTCACAGAACGCCGAAAAAGTCTTATGACAATCCCTGATTAATAGTTTAATTAAAATTTGAATAAACAATACTCAACGCTGAAGTACATAACCATATCACAAGATTTACATATAAATTAATTTACAGTTAAATTTCACGGATGCATTATTCACCGCGATTAATAGTCAGCTCAAATGTTAATGAAACAGTAAAAAAGGATGCCATTATAGTTCTTACGTAAGATTCCTCTCGAATCCCCCACACGGCACAGAGAGGCAACGTAATGAAACAACACGCGCAAACCCAGAAATGCTTGCGTAATACAAGGTCATCGTTTAATGAATGAAATTCGGAATCCCATTACCACTCAATCGAATTGGTTACCCTGCTAAAGGCTTAACGACTCATCTGCTAGCAGTCATTGCAAGCTCCAATGATTAGGAAATTATTTTGCCCTGCTCTAAATCGGTCGCAGATATTTTTGTTTAGCAAATGAATAAAAGATGCCAGTTCTACGATGGCCATCAAATGCGGTAATACGTAAGTTTCATCTAAAGAATTGCATGGGTCAGCACGCTTATCATCTAGCACTGAATACTGCGACAAAATCAGAATTTTCAAACTTTAACGATTGAATAAAAAATTTTTAACTGTTAATAAACCAGGAGAGGCGCCGGTATTAAGTTGATTGCCTGGTCTGAAGCATTTCATTGGAGAGCAAAGTTTAGGATAGCTGATCGTATTTTTGATCGAGATATTTTGTGCTCTCCGCCTTTCTTTTGACCAGACGCCTCATTTTCCCTTTAGATTATTTACTTCAGCTTAGGGAGTCACTAGGGCTCTCTGGATACACTGATAACATTGTCCCCACGGAGATCTTGCTATCCACAGAGCAACGGAAGAGGAGAATAAGCTTTAAAGAAAGATTAATATAGATCGCGGTATAACGTTAAAAGAGATTCAACTGCAAGATGCAATTGGATGTTACCCAAACTATTGAGAAGCACCCAATGACAATGGTCGTATGTAATATAAAATCCTATTTTCATCATCACATTCTGTTAAGAAAGAATTTTCATAAGGAAAACAGTTTTAAGCATTAGCCAAGGCTTTCGATGACTGTGCGTTGACTCTGGACACCTAATGAAAGCCTAACGGAAGAATTAGAACTGGAAGGAACACCACAGTTGTCAAAAGAATGGTTTCTATACTCATAAAACTTTTACTACTCATAGGACTTAGCCATGATTTCTCGGTTAGATTACTTGTAAAATAGTAACGTCATCATCTTTTCTCTCTCAGTTTTTCATTACCACTGATGTGCACACTAGGTTATTATATGGATAATTTTACTAAAAATAGCTAATTGACAAGATTTCTCGTTAATTCAGGACAATATTACTTCACTATAGGTTGGTGAAAATATAACACTCAATGTTAAACCTAATCTAACAAAACATACGAGCTCACAAGATATGTATCTAGTTACCATATAATTTCCGAGACGAGGCGAATGAAATCATGAATATCAATCTGGTAGGAGTGAGATTGTAAGTTTTCGGGTCGTTTCTATTTTCGAGAAAGCTTTTTTTAAGTTCCATTTACCGTATAACACGAGAATGAATGGTATGACAGAAGAGGGCTCGTTCTGAGTTTTTTCCACTCAGTTAAAACACGTTTTTAAAAGGACGACTCATCTCTTCTTCTCCAATTTCCAAGCATCGATAAAAAAACCCTCAACGCAGTGACACAAGTGAATGAATTCTCCTTCAAATCATCCAAATACAACGAATAATATAAATAATAACAATAGAAAAGGAGGCGAACTAAACATGCCCCCATATCCCGCCGATTCCAGGAGCGCTCCCCTCCAGTGTGCGCCGAATCGTAAAACCGTTTCAGCATCGCCATATATTAAATAGAGGGCTGGAATTGCATTTAAATTTAAGAGTTGCGTTAGGAGGAGAGTGGGGTAAGGGATAAAAAAATTCATTTTCATTGCCACCTGGCGTCCGTGGGTCAAGAGGAGAGCGTGGCGGACACGAGGGTCGACGGGAGGGATAGGGGGCGAGAGGAAGAAAGGGGCAAAGGGGGCGGATGTCTGCGGGCTGCTCTCAAGGGGTAGGATAAGGGGTGAGGAGAGGGGAAAAGTGGGTTTTCGTGCGATACCCACTGGCTCAGGTGAGGAAAGTTTGCAACACTTGCCCTCTCATTCTATTCCGTCCTCATTCTCTCCGCTACTCCGAGGAAGAGGACAGCGTTGAAACGACCGCCAACGCACCATTTCCCTCCCCGCAACCTACCACTACCTATCGCCCCTTCACAACGAACGCACTCATCTGCACCCCCTCTGATGGAGCGCTACTCTCAACACCGAACCATGTTCCACCTTCCCTCCCTAACCCCACTCCAATCCCTCCCCCTCCCCATCATCCCTTTATCGAGAAGGGAACGGCCGTGTCTTACTGTGCCAGGGTGCGACGAAAGTAGATGGGGGTTGGCGAATCGGAAATTCAGGGGGAACCTGACGGGGGGAAGGGTCTAATGCTTGCTCTGGCTCCCTTTCCCTCCATCCACAGCTCTTCCGGCAACCTGCACACCCACCCCTCATCCGCCCCAGGGTATTTTCGGGTTGGGAGAAGGGTTGTGGGATGGAGGCGGGGTGTTTGGAGAGTGGGTGGCAAAAGGAAGAAAAGTGCACCAATTGCCGCGGGGGCAGTTAGCTTAATCGCACCACCACGTACGGACGGGGGGGCGTTGAGGTAAAAAGGAGATCGAGAAGAGAGAGAGTTAGGGCCGGCGGGATAGGGCGAGTCGCCCGAACCGGTTACCTCTTCTCATCCCTTCCTTCTGGGAGATCACCTCGAAGATACACGGAGTAATATCCACTCGGAGGAATTAGCCTCCCCCGAGTCCGTCAGTACGTCCGAAAAAAGCAAAAACACGTTTCCAGCGACGGTTATCGTCGATCACGGGGAAGAGTGGGCGTGACCCCAGCGAGACTGTATTTCAATGAATCCAATCGTCATCAAATCAAGCGGGCGGGAGTAGCATTTTGATGTGTTCACGCCGCGGGTATTTCATTGTGGGCGTGAGAGAGGGATTTTGAATGGCAGCCGCTGCGCAACCACTAAATCCAAAAGATTATTCCGAGATGGCGTCGTCACCTCAGTGCAGCGGTCGGAGAGACCCCGTTAGCCAGACAAAACTTGAAGTGTAGATATTTTTAATTTTTCCGATCACTATTTGAATTTATTTTTCGCAAGGGTGGTATCATGCAGCAAAATAACTTAAAAAATGAAAGTCATGCGATCATTTAACATGCAATCATTTATTCCGCATCCTTCAAAGAATTTAAAACGTTTTCGTTCACGTAAAGACACTGCCAGCATTTGATATGGCTCAAAAATGTATTCATAATTTGATCATGCTTGAATTCATGATATTTAAAAATAGTGATACAACAAGAGAACAACACTGATGAATTAATATTAATTACCCCGAAGTAAAGATTTAAATAAAATAAAAAAACGCGGGGAAACTTACATCAATACAGCAAGAAAATAAGCTGAAATAAAACTATATGGAAGTTGGTTACATGCTTTCCCTAAGGAACGCTATTGTGATAACGAAATGAGTCAGAATCATCATTTTTATTTAAAAGGTTAACGTTTCTGAGAGATGTCAACAAATAGAACACTTCACATGGAACGCTTCCTCTCGTCTTCCATCTTTTGGATAGTATGAAGAGACCAGATGATAGCAGCAACACAAATAACTGATCGTCGTCGCTGCCCTGAATATTCTTCTGGTATTGTGGGATGTTGATTTCATGCCCACGGATGATGAGATTAAGGATGACTCCGAATCTTTTTATTGGTATTCCGTCGAGTCATAGAAGGAAATCCTCGATGTGTTTGAAAAGAACAGAAGAAACTCCACGGAAATACGACTCAAGGTCCTTCCGGAGGAATTTCTGCACCAGCAATTTCAGCAGCAACGGAAGGTTTCGAAAAGACTCGTAGGCGGTGTTTTCGTCATTTCCAGATCCACTCTCACCCTATATTGGAACCTCCACAAACAGATTAAACGATATCCAGCGAGATATGGTGGAACGTCATGATCAAATTAAGCGAACAAAACTTAGTAATGTCCGCTGAGTACTTTATGGTACAACACGTTTCGACGCTGTGGCGTCATCATCGAGTACAATGTCTGTTGGAGAAAAAAATACAGATTTTAAGATGACAGCCATCAATGTGTACATTTGTGCTCGCCTGGCTTTACAGATGTTGCAAGTTCGCGAGGATACAGTGGCATTACAGAGCGCACTGTCAATCACGGGAAGGTGAAGTTCTTTTTTCACAAAACGTACAGTTGGTCGCATATCACTCGTGGCACTTACCGTTTATTCAACTCTTTGGCATCTCGCTCTTTTTTTCTGTAAATTTTGCCGTACTTTTCTGGGAAAATTGCAAAATTGAAGGATGACAGTACCGAGAAGATGACGGAAGATGATTATTCCACACGATCATGAACTAAATGGTGGCCTCTCTCGTTGGCGTAATGACTGAAAGGCACAACGGTTGTTGCCATCAGGCCACTGTCGATAAAGAGATAGTCCGGAACCAATTGTTAATAATTCGAAAGTTTACAGCTTCCATTACACCACACTTGGACATGAGGGTGATGCTTTTCAGTTGCAACTCAACAGGGACTCTATTCGGGATCTTAAAAAATAGCCTAAACTTTGCGTCATTTGATCCAGCAATAACAACAGCTTTGCTTCGGCAATAGTTTCTGTTACGCTAACGCTACTATCCAAGGGGTTACATCTTCTCTAAGCCAAATTAACCTGATAATGCGAGGGAAAAGGTCTCTATTACTAGAATTAGCTCCTCGCTTCAACAAAAGGTAATGCGTTTTTGTCAAATTGACTTGCACCATCAAGTTTCGTCAGGAGAGTAAGAAAATTGCTCCGCAGCCTTTCCTTTTTCAGATGCCTTCGCTTTTCATTTTCTAAATGCTCTTTTAAGGCTTCCAAAAAACTAGCCGGGCTATTTCGGCAGTGGCCTCCTTGCCATCACCACGCAAGAGTGTGGAAGAAGGCGCAAATGTTAGCTCCAGGGTGGAAGAAGCTGCCCACAAATCTGGAGTTCTCCTATTTGAACGTCCTGCGAGAGTTCTCAAGCTGTACCGTGGTTGACCGACTCCCGAGCCGAGAGATGTAAGGTGAACTTTGAAGCCAAATGAGCTCTCCCCGTTTTAAAGAGATGCTCACTAAAACTTTTCAAACTGACCCGAGGAACTGGGCGTGGTCATATCGCAGTCCCGCCATTGGAAAGAAAGCATTGCATCTCTTTAACCTATTCAGAATATATTTTTTATATTACAAACTATCCGCAATTCTTTCTCCGTCTTTCCCTCACGTGAGTTACAAAGAATTCGATAAGTCCGCGTAATCTCGCAACTTTTTCCTTGATTTATCACAAAGTCTATTTTTTCAAAAAAACAATTGGTTTCAAGAAAATAATGTCAAATATGATCTTAGTAAGAGAAAGATTTCAAATATGATCTCAGTAAGAAAAATTTTGAGCTTAGCATAATTTATAGAACTCAAGAAGCAATGAGAACGATCGTTGCTGTCACCTTCGGATCATTTTTCTAGCAAGTCATTGAAGCAATTTAAACAGCTTCCATTTTCTATTGATTAATATATTAGGTGTACTAGCCAAGACCTCGGAGTATTTACACAGCATCCGGTGATAGATACCCTCCTTAGCTGAGTATCGAGGGTGATGCTTCGGTGTCTTCGGTGATACTACGTCATAACAAGTTGGCTGGCTTTCATCTATTATGTTGAAATTGACTAATTTTTAGACATCTTTTCGGTAACTGCGGGACCAAGAAGACCAAGAGCAAGAAGTCCTAGAGTCCCTAGCTCCAGTTCGGCAACGTGTCAATACGTGCGGTATGCACCGTGGCACGAAATTATAATTGCACATCTTATTCAGTGGAACGCATCTCGAAGAAGAAAACATATTGTCGAATAAACCTTCTAATATAACTCTAAATAAGTTAATTTAGGTCGGACCCTAGTGCACTACATGGCACAAAAGATAAGTCAAATCAAAGATGTGAGCCCAAATCTTCTTTACTTTTCCGTGAACTAATATTTGGTAAATCTACTCGATTGAATCCCGTCGAATGAAAATGAAATACATTAGACGTAATAAAAACAGCCATCATGGTCTCTTTGGGGAAATTTGAGGTCTACAGGAGAAATGATGAACAATATACACCGTAAACGGACGAAAACGGGTCGAGCGAAATGTTCCATGAATGAAACATTTCGCTCCTATTGGTTCGCCTATGAGGCAAAAAATCTCTATTTTATATTTGTCTGGATATATTACTTCACCTTGCAGTCGATAAAGAAAAGATGTACAATAATTAATGAAACTAAATTTTGTCCTGTAAAACGGGTCATTCCGATCACTCGTCGGCGTAGGCCCTTAGCCGGAGTTGACTTGGGTATGTGTAGGGTTCCAACCAAAAAGGTCACCCTCTAGTTCCGACCTAAATCATAAGGCAAGCATAATATAGCATGTCATAATTGCCTTGAAGAAATAGTTCACCATTTTAAGTCGATGGCCGAATATAACTAAGCACGGATTGGTATTTCTTGTAAAGTGCCAATTACAACGCCTTTGTTTAACCGTCTAATTATTTAAATGCTTTTATCAATGACAACTTCTAATACCAACGTACGGTAATATTAGAGAACAGAATGTAAGGATAGACACTATAGAACTTAAAAGCATAACCGAAAATATATTCTAAGACGAATATAGCTCACCCCCATTCTCATTTAACCTCCTTAAAATTATACCAAACGTAGGAAATTTCTACCCGAGTTCGCACCTGTCTTCAATCACCATGATAAATCTGGTATTTACAAGCATTTACAACCTTTAGCCAGCACCATAGTAGTTTTTCATCACTTAACGGTCATTTGAAGTTGACGACGATTGATCACTTGACGGATGTTCCTTTTACCTCTGTAGCTAACATACATTCGGATGTCAGAAAACAACTAAATTTGTACAGAGATAACTACGTTAAGTTTAACTGCATAAAAAGTTTCCATTGTATGTGCCAACTGAGCGTTCACATTCGCCATTTTTACCCCACTAGTGGATTACCATTGTAAAAAGGTAGTAAAGGTAAGGGAGAATTAGGGGGTAATTTTTTTTGAGTTTGCGTGACTATTATTTCACAATTTTACTCAGCAAGAGGTGTGGCTGTCAATAAAATGCTTCTTCCATCAGCCTGAGTACGTGAGGCAAATAAAACTGAGAAATTCTTCTCTCGAAAGTTTCCAAAAAAAATAGAGTGGGTTAAATATGAATTCAAGGCGAATCAAAGAGATGTGACACGAAGATAAGGAGCTAATTTCCAACCCCCACCTGTAATTTGTTCACGTGATAAAGCATGGATTCGGTAGCTTGATATACAGCCGTAAAAAACATAGGCAATTCACTAATAAACTGCAGTACCATTAGCAAATAAGAAAAGTGGGCAGCAAAGAAAAAAAACCTTCAGGCGACTATACCCGAGTAAGGCAATCGTTGTGAGTGAATGCGATTATACAGCAACCCGGATTCAAGATTTTACAGATCCGACTTTTGTGCTCTTCATATGGATATGATGACTGAGGGCGAGTAACGAGGAATTAGGTTTTGTCTACCCACGCATTTCCCACCAATTCGAGCTAATGTTAAGTTCATTATTAAATCTCCGACAAAATGGTCAATAATCACCCTTTCAAACTGACGAATCTTGCCGCTCATGAATGAATACTGAAATCGAAACGCTCGAACTCAAACTTTGATGATTACAGCAGAGCTAGAGTAAATTGAGATTGGGAAGAACATTTCCGATTATACTCTTCGATGCGATCACGGTGCGAGCTCAGAGAGTTGCTTTTGATCATCCGTGTCAAGAATGATAGCACAAAGAATTTCCTTCAATTATAGATACACTGGAGGGAAAGATCGAAAATTCACATCTTTAGAATGTTCTCGACAATATCACTACACATGAAAATCGCAATCTGAGGTTCACATCAAGTTTTACAGCAAATAAATATTATTGGTATATCCCGAAAGACATCATAGTGCGAGTGGGATCAAAATAAATATATCCCATGGGTCCCATGGAAAATCGCCGCACTATACTCCCTAGAAATCTTGGATTACCTTGTTAAATATACACATGCACATGTGTATTTCAATGGTGTTGACCCTTATGCTCACTGATTGAGGCTCGTCTTTGCCAGTCATTAAAATAAATACGATTATTTGGAAGAAAGAAGGTTAAATGTACACTGACAATATATATATATATATATATATATATATATATATATATATATATATATATATATATATATATATATATATATATATATATATATATATATATATAACACATACGCTTGCAAAAATAGGCGGTTCATTCGTCATTAAAGAAAACTTTCTGTATTTTGGACCACTTAAAGTCTTACTTAGGATGGGCGTGAAGCTCCAAAACTGCAACTTTCATTTAGCTCTGAATATATTAATTTCAAATTCGACAAAAGTACTTGATTCTCAGGGCTAACGTTCATAGTTTACCAGTCTCGTATAATCCTCTCCATTCCAAGATGTTGGTTTTCGTTTTAAGTAACACAGCGTATTGATCCACGACACCCAGTTATGCTTGTGCTTTTAGACAAAACCAAAGCTGTATTACTATATGCTGCTAACATTCAGTTACTGTATAAGCTTAGTATTTGAGCTTCATTCCTTTCAAATCATTGACGGATGGAGGCCAATCAATTATGATATTTTAATGCAAATCAGAAGTCACTCACCACTGACTAAGACAGGAGATCAATTTCACTGAAATTTAATTGAAAAAGAAGCAGAAGAGAAATTCAGATAATGGCAGCCTCAATTAATAAAATATTGTGGGGATATAATTATTTACTCGGCTATTCCCTTACTCAGAGCAGCCCATTTTTTGTTGACCAAAATAACTCTTTTTTATTTCAATTTAGTCAAATTCATGACCATCCTATTCCTGTCCACTTTATTGCATGCTAAATTTCGACGATAACGCGACTAGCCACGGAGTGTTATCTAGACGGAGTCATCCGCAATTTCAACTCCCAATAAAGGTGAATGATTTTTCATCAGTGG
Organism: Ceriagrion tenellum; assembly: GCA_963169105.1. NCBI lineage: Eukaryota > Metazoa > Arthropoda > Insecta > Odonata > Coenagrionidae > Ceriagrion > Ceriagrion tenellum. Next base: position 45,917,407 of record OY720632.1, read on the forward strand.
AAGTTCGCACTTATTGAATGCTAATCTGGTGTCAATTCGTTCTTGAGGTTTGCCTAAAGAAACTTAACTGATAACACTCCATAAGGAAAGACTTTCTAGTCCCAATTAAAAAAATAATTAATCATTACGCAAGCTACTGCTGCGGTCGATTTGATGATGGACGCCACGGATATTGGAGAATTAATAATTTCTTGATGAACGCCGTTGTCTTCGCAAGACGAGATTTGCACTAAAACACCTTTTCCGTCGCTACATATTTACGTACGTCAGCTTCATACATGTATTCATTTTATCATTTTATTTTACTAATTTGAGACTGTCAAATACGGTCTCTCGGTATTCCACCAGGTTAGCAGGTCCACAACCCCCGATGTTTCGAATAACGACTCAATCGCAGGAGTCAGCAGTAGAAGAGCATAGCATCAGCGAGGTCCATGCCATATAGAGGGAGGGGGCCAAACTGCTCAGCCGCACGCATGGTTATTGGGGCCGCCTGGTCAAGGAAGCCATCTAAATCCGCTTTCAACCAAACAGTTTCAACCGTGACGCTGGTTTCCATTTGAGTAATCCCTAGGGACCTATCATGAACGTCATTAAAAAAATACGGGAAGGCGGTAAAATGAACATACGCCAGAGCCAATCAGATGACCCTTGACTCCAAGTCGTGGTGTATAAATACTGGCCAAATTGAGAGAACGGTATAAAGGACCCCTGAAGATGAAGAAAAAGTAGTTCTTCGAAACTTCGGGAGATGTGGAGCTGCTAATCCAGTTGAATACCCCTAAGACCTTTGTTTACCACATGCGCCGGGAAAATCTAAGATCTCTCATGAAGAGTGTTGATTCGAGAAAATGAATAAAGATGAGGATCAGATGGGTTTAGACTAAAAACTACGAAGCAGTGCGTTCACGCAGTATTCGTTGAATTTTCATGGGAAATCTCACAGCGAACGACAAACACCGGTGAGAAATTTCTGTAGCTTGTGAGGTAATCCAGCCACAGTGTCCATATCCCACCGCACGTTAAACCACAAGCAATAGAAAATGTAGGAGTACGCCAGAGGCTTGAATCGAAACCGCAACATGCGGGCTGCGAGGTGAGAGCGCATATCCGCCAGGATAATCAATACCGGGACCGAGCAACTGAAATACGAATTTCAAAACAAAGTTTGCTCGCGACAGATCCCAAATATGTAAGAGGAAACATGCAGTTTCGAAAAATATTTATGAATACAAGCAAGAAACGACAAGCTCTTTCATTTTTCCCTATAAACAAATGAAAAATAAAACAAAGAGTTGACCCCATTGAATATAGGCGAATAGTATAATTTACAATTACTTTAATGGTTTGGTCGCATTCGCTCGAAAGCGAGCCCAACTATTGGAGAAACAGCTCATGACGGAAATGTTGGATGGAAATAACGCCTCATTCCGACATTATGGAAATGGGAGTCCTCGGATAGAATGCGCTCACGCGACGGGAGAGTAATCTTTAAAGGTAGAATGCGGCGAAATGAGAGAAGTATCTTTAAAAAAATTAAAGGGCTTACGGTTTTCATGTGAAAATGGACGCATCACCACTCCGACCTTTGAAGTAAAAAGTGCATGATTGGTGGGATCAAAGACATGGTATCTTTACAAAAAAAATAGTAAACCCTACATCCTTATAATGCATTTACCCCCGGTATAATGCGATAATTTCACTTTATTCGCTTTATGCCTATTTATTTTATCTCGCATTTTTCACATTAATACAGTATAACCTCGCTAATGTTTTTCCTTCTCGGGGATTTTTAACGCCATGAATAATGAGGCGTTTATACGTCAACAGCTGGTTGTTTATGTTTTCTTTCTCGCTCACTAGAGCCCTAGAGCACTAAAGCACTAGGGACAGCACATTAAAGCCAGAGAAATATGATTTAGTGGCGACGTGGAACGTCAGGGAGGGAGGTGGCTTGCTCGCTACAGGGATGTGCGTGACTATTATTAGGTCAGCTATGTTTGTTTGCCTGTGGGTTTGCCTATCTGTAAGGGAGTGGCCAGCTGGAGGTCCGGATCGCAGCAGCGCCGGGAGAGAGGCTACAAGCCTCACCTTGGTCGTAATTAAATCCGATGCGGCCTCGAGGATTTTAAGAACTTGAATCAATTATAGGTTCCTCACGTTTTTTAAACTTTTACAGCTCATCTAAGCCTTTACAATTTAAATGGAAACTGCGCTTGCGTACCATAAAAGAAGCCCTGGACAAGCGATTCATTTAATTAAACAAGCCCATTAACATAAATTTACTTTCTATTTTCACTGGTTATTTTGTCCAAAAAGTTAATCATAAATTTTTTAAATCGTTTTTTCATCGAACCATTCTCAAGTTCCATTCGGGAAAAAGGCAATTACTATAAGAAAAAGAACCTTCTCCTCCTGATATAAGTTTTCTGAATATCAGTGAACTGCGGACTGCACGCATGCAAGGGAAAGAAAAAATATGGACAGCAAGTTATCTGGTATAACAATTTTCATCAATATCATTATTACGTCCAATATTACTCTTCAAGACAAATGAAAATGGATAAATTCGAGTGGTACCAGTGATACAAAGGATCACTGGCCTATTCCTGCACCGAGGTATGGTTCAATTAATTACGTCAGAAAGTGACGGCAAGTATTATGTAACCATAATTCCAACGCCCAAGGAATCCAGAGCCTTCAAAAATCAAGACAGAAATAATCCACAATCACTGAGACCCTATCAACGCGAGTAAAGTATATCTGAACCTGAAATAAATTTGAAAGAAGTGCAAACCGTCGCATAAACTATCATTAAAATTTAATAAACACCCGAGCGTACTGATTAAGAGATTGGTGCTTCCCCGTCGAACACGTCACGTCGGATGAAGTCATCTCGGGTTTCCAGTTCGGTCAGGAAGGAAACTCGAGAAAAATTTATTCCCCGCGCATACTTTCAATACGACTTGATTTTTATCTGAAATTCATTTGAGAAAGAAAGATCTGCAAGCGCTGAAAGTTAAGACTCCCAAGTAATTTTGTAAAATAATTATTTGGAATAAAATTTAATTTTACAATTCACAGAGATGAAAATAAGAGTTCCTATGCTTCCACCGAGCAGCATCGACGTTGAATGAGCGAGGCGGAACGAACGCGTCGCTAATGAGGGCGCGAGTAAACATTGCGGTGACCGAGGTGGAAGAGGATTGCGTCACCGCAAGTAGAGCAAAAGGCACGCATGCTGCACTCGTCACTCGGAATAATTCCCCCTCGCACCCTAGAGTACGGATAATACTTATCTCGGTTTATTCCACGCTGACAGAAAAAAAAAACGGCCGAGGGATACATGGCTCACTTCGGCGCTAATTTCTTCTCCAAGACCAATCTTTCGCATATTTTCCCTCCTTCGTGCACCGCAGCCAAAATTTACTGTTAAAGATAAGCCCATAAATTAAAACGTATGAATACGTACGTATTTTTGCATGGCAGAATAAATCATGTAATATTTTGCATAGAAAAAACAATTTCCTAAAGCGCCAATGATACTCTGTGGCAAGTGATACTTCACACAGCAGGGAAGGGAACACTAGGAAAAGCTACGTTCCAAAATGGAACCCATTAACGAGACAGAGAATCGAAGAGATACACAGTTTGGGGACGTGAACGGGGATGTACTGACAGAGGGTGAAGACATGGGTAATAGATGGAAGCAATACATCGAGGAACTCTACTTGAAGCTAACCCCATTGGGAGAAAACCTAATGAATGATGAGAAAGACTGGGGCCCTGAGGAGCGAATTCGATAGCGCAATAAAATACCTCGAGGAAAACAAAGCATATAGAGCGGACAGCATCAACAGAGGAACCAACAAAGCACTCGGAAGTAAAGCCAAGGAAAATCTATGCGAGTTAATCAAAGATAGCTACCAAAGCGGAAGGCTTCCATAGGACTGCTTAAGGAGTAATATGATTGCGATACCGAAGAAGACAAGGACTGAGAAATGTGAAAAGTACAGAACCTTAAGTCTAGCACCTCATGCATAAAAAATACTTACACAAACAATAAACCGAACGATGGAAAGGAAAATTGAAGGCAACTCTCGGAAAACCAATTAGGATTTAGACAGAATAGAGGAACCTGGGAGGCCATACTCTGCCCGAGGTTAATGGTAGAGAAAACAATACATGTGAACAAACAACTGTATGTCTCATTCGTGCACCTGGAGAAAGCCTTTGACAATGTTGAATGGAACAAGATGCTCGGGCTGCTGGAAAAAACCCGGAATGAATTAAAACGATAGAAAATTAATCTACCAACTGTACAAGAAACAAAACGTCACACCGTGAATGAGAGAAGAAAGCAAAATAGAAGCAAAAATTAACAAAGGAGTAAGACAAGGATGCAACTTCTCTCCTGCACCGTTCAATATGTACTTGAAGGAGGCAATTAGAGATGCACAAGAAATTTGACTGAGGGGAATAAAGATAAAATGATATATAAACATGCTCCGCTTCGTAGAAGATATCGCGGTCATAGAAGGAAATCGCGGTGATCTTCAAAAGTCACTAAACGCAACGGACCAAGTTCTCCAAGAATACGACATGAAATTAAATAAGACGAAGACTAAAATCCTAGATTCCAGAAGAGAGAAGGTGAGCTATGAAGTCACACTGAGAGGCGAGAAATTAGATCAAGTGGATTCCTTTACCTATCTCGGAAGGACCATAACTTGGGACTGAAGAAGTACAACGTACATCAGGGGAAGAATAGACCAAGCTAAGAAAGCGTTCATGGCAAAAAGACAACCACTGTGTTTAAAGAAGATAGGACTGCAAACTAGGAAAATGTAAGTAAAACATACGTAAGGAGAGCGGCAATTTATGGATCGGAAGGATGGACCATTGGAAAAGCAGACAAGAACAGACTAGAAGCCTTCGAAACTTGGTGTTGGAGAAGGACGCTGAAGATAAAATGGACGGACAAATACTATATGATGGAGTCTACGGAAGAGTAGAAGAGGAAAGGACTATATATAACACAACAAAGAAAAGAATAACCAATGGATTGGGTACACTTAGAGGCACTATGGGTTTGTGAAGAACCTAATTGAAGGTAAAATAGAGGGAAAAGTCCTCAGAGGAAGACCCAGGAATAAGTTCATGGAGCAAATAAATAGGCAATTACATAGGAAGGGCTACCAGGAAGTAAGGGAGCCATAAGCATTAGATATAAAAGGGTATAGGGCTGAAGTCAATTAATCTTAGGGTTGAACGACCAATGATGACGGCAGAGAATTTTATAAAATCGATGAAAATTTTGATAGGGCGTGACGAAGGAATGCAGAGAGTGAAGGGGGAAGGAGTGTTTTCTTTTGAGGACTAATTTATTTCAGCTCAGTTAGTTTGCTGATTGTTGTATCCCAGTAAGGGATCGAATACCTTGAAAGTAAAAATTTATTTTCCGCACTTATTTCGATAGCCCATTTAACTCCCTAATATAACCCGGGGTTGTGATTATTCCACAGAATCAAAGGTAAATTTTTTCGATATTCTTCCAGAAAGTGGAAACCTGATGCTGTTGCTCGCGCAAATTTTAGGCTAGGAAGCCTTTTGATATTACCCTAGGGGTAACCACATTAATATGAAAGACAATAAAACTGATTAAAACTTGGTAATGTCCACCGGATTTTTTTTATTGGTACGACGCGTTTCGACGCTTAGGCACCATCATCAGGTACAAACTTTTTTGGAAAATTACTGTCATACTTATACGTGCGGGGAAAGAAAGGGAGAATAAGGGGTTGAAGGGAGAGGGAGGGAGGGGTAGGAAGGGAGGTTTCACTGTGGGAATGAGTGGGGGGGGGATTTTTGACCAAGGTTTACGTCGGTAGGGAAAGAATAGGGGAATGGTTCACAAATTCAATATCATTCATTAGTTTGACCCTCCGTTTTCTTCTTCTGATTATCTCCCATTTCTCTCAAGAAGATATGGATCCAGAGGGAGATCAAGTATTGGTACGGTAAACGAGACGCTCTATCTCATAACCTGTACGCCTTGCACATGGAGTTGACCAATCAACAAGTCATCAATCATTACCCCATAGAGTTCTCACCGTTCTACGACAACGTCAGACAACATTCCAGTCACATTACCGAGAAGAAGAGAGACATCATCAACCGCAAACTCAGCAATTTGATCCAGAGATCGAAGCTACCTTTCAATGTCAACGCCCCGGATCCGTGTTTCGAGTGCAATTTCCAGTTTCACCCTCGGACCGTAAATTTGTCCTTGCATGTTTTTTCACCTCCGAAACATGAAATACTGGACAACGGTTTGAAATTCGCTCCACAACCCAAATCAATCAAATCCCAACAACTTCTCGCTAGAGACTGTGAAGTGGCCATTGAAAAACAACCTATAGGCATCAAACAACTTTGTGCTAACTCCGTAAGTGCGATTTTCAAAAGCAAGTCTAGACATAAGGCGGATTTAAGCCACCCCTCCATTCAAGACATTTCGAAAACCATCACTCAAAAAGACCTAATTGTGTTAAAATCAGACAAAGGTGACTGCACGGTGATACTAGACAACAGTGATTACGTCGAAAAATATCTTGCTTTTATCAGTGAGAATTCATTTAAGGAATCACGCGAGGGTCCAACACGGGGTTTCCACAAAAAGGTAAAGGATGCGATAAGGTCATGCCAGGGGTTACTCACTCAAAGGGAGCAATACCATCCAGTTCAAATGAACCCACTCCCACCAGTCATTTCTCAAGACTCCTGCCATCCGATTGCTCACAAGACCGCCGCGTTCGACTCCATGACCCGTCGGTTAGTCAATATTTACCTATCTGAAAAATCTTTCGACGAGGAATTAGATGTTATACACCACATTGCCTCAGTCAACGGCTACGAAAGGTCCTTGGTAGACAAGATACTCAATAAAATACGATATAAAGCAGCCCTCACATCCATCACAAAGCTCCACAGTGAACCGGTGATTAAGAAATGGGTGAGACTCCCGTTCGTAGGGAAGTATTGATATGAAGCCGCAAATGCTTCCCTAAAGACCTATACAAAATCTGTTTCTACGTTCCCGACACCCTGAAATCTAATTTCCAAAAAGCGTTTGATAAAATTGACCCCTTGTCAAAATCTGGAGTTTACGAAATGAAGTGTGAATGTTGTGACTGTGTGTATGTGGGGCGGACTGGGAGGAACTTTAGAGCACGGGCAAAAGAACACAAGAGGTGCATCTTCAACAAGGACATCAGATCCTTAATTACTAAACACCTCATCGACGAAGGTCATCACTGTAGCTTCACCCCAAAGATCCTGTGGCTCGAGGAAAAAGGACGACGCCTCGACGCTCTGGAGAAATGGGAGATAGTCAGAAGAAGAAAACGGAGGGTCAAACTAATGAATGATATTGAATTTGTGGACCATTCCCCTATTCTTTCCCTACCGACGTAAACCTTGGTCAAAAATCACCCCCCCCCCCCACTCACTCCCACAGTGAAACCTCCCTTCCTACCCCCTCCCTCCCTCTCCCTTCAACCCCTTAACCTCGACTTCTTTCCCCGCACATATACATATGACAGAAATTTTCCAAAAAAGTTTGTACCTGATGATGGCGCCTAAGCGTCGAAACGCGTCGTACCAATAAAAAAATCCAGTGGGCATTACTAAGTTTTAATCAGTTTCATTCTCTTTAACAAAAATGTCCCACAACATTCGCCGGACTTCGTTGAGTTTAAATGTACCAGACGTTTTACGGCAAACCTGGCATTTTTCTCCCAATTTTTAGTCTGAGTTTCTTCTCCCGTTTTTTAATTACCAAATGAATTTCACTTTTGGGCCCATCACTTTTCAATAGGTTTTAACCATTCCAGCCTAGGTATTCCCTTTTCAGACAGTAATATTATCTTACCGTTAACTAAAAAAAAGGTGGGCTGTCTTGCGCACCCATTTCATATACTTAAAAGTTCACCCTCATCCAGCCAGAAATAAATAATGGTTAATGCATCTCTCTCCTTTATGTAGTAAAGTGTTTTAATCATTTATATAAATAATCCACTACATAATGACGTGAGTTACCAGAAAAAGAGTACGCTGCTGTGAAAGTATGGATACCGGGTATAGAGTGACACAAAGATTTTTCAACATTTATCCACGTTATAAATAGGAAAAATCAAGAGACATTATAGCTTCTCAATGCCGCAAGAAATACGCAGCTACGCATACTGAAATACATTCTTCCCCAGCACGAGCGTGTTATAAGAACATAGATAAGAATTTACTTCCTCAGAGTTCAACCTCGAACGTTATTCCCGCCAACCCTCATTTAAAAACATCAGTAAATTGTGAGATGCACGGCCGGCATTCACAATACGAAATCATTGCTCGTGCAACACATGAGTTAAACGACTCGAGAAAATGCTCGCGTTGCCAGGCACGTTGTACATCGGCCAACATGGGCGGCCAACGGGAAAAAGAAGGCGTGCGTCCAAGCTTTCATTTTTTTTCAACTTCGCCGAGTCATTAAAATTCATCTCGTTATTAAAAAAAGATTGCGAGAATGAAACATTAAGGGCCGTCACGCCACGAGCACGGCCGCGTTGGATAAAAATGGATTTATAAGAGAGAGAGAGAGAGAGAGAGAGAGAGAGAGAGAGAGAGAGAGAGAGAGAGAGAGAGAGAGACAACAGCACTAGGCTGTGAAAAATAATATGCATGAAAATGAAAACTCCCTCTCTCGCTCTCTCTCTCTCTCTCTCGAGCCATTCCCGCCTAGCGTGGAGGCTTTCCACAGTGTAAACTCTGAACTTTGCTGGGTCGTAATCCTTTCGGAAGCAGCCTCCCTTTAGGCTCTCTAAGCTGTCATCTGCGCCGACTACGACCCACGCCCACCCCATCGAACCCTCCCTACCGCCGGCACCTCATCGCATCCACTTACGCACGTTTGGGTTTCCCTTTCCTCCCCTCTCCGCCATGCCTTTCCCACACTCTCCCCGTTGCCTCTTCCAGTCTGGAATCCGCTCGGATTCCGCAACCCTCGACCGACCAACCTCCTTCTCCTCCTCCTCCTCATACCCATACCCAGCATCGTCCACCACCCTTCAAAAACGTCTCGCTCAATCAAGGCTTCGAGAGACGGTCCTCCCCTAACCCTCCCGCCCTTCCGACCCTCGAGCGTGAGGGAGTGAAGACCCCATGCCTCCTCGGCCCCCACTTCACAAATCCACGGACGTTTTTCGGGACGGGGGAAGAGTTGTGTGAAGAGAGAAGAAAAAGGTCTACCCTCGTGGGTGCTGTTGGGCGGAACGAATTCTCCCCTCCACATGGCAAACGACTGGATTACCCGGCGAGCATAATTTCCTTTGCCGAGAAATGAGGGGATTCTCTTTCCACAACCGCTTAAACAACCTCGCCACATGGGGGATGGGGGGGTGTGGGGGGGGGGGCCCTAATGGGGCAAAGATTACCGTCGGCTTGGAGCCGGACACAGGCGAATTACGCAGAGATGACGAATTGAATATTGCCGTCCCCCCCTAGAGAGCATTTCCCTCGAGTGGAATCCTTTTATGGGGACGAAATGAGACATTTTCATTGAAGACTCCAAAATGAAAGAAATAATCACGGAACGTCGTGGGGAGGGGGTCAGGTTGAAAGGATTTCCAGATAGTTTTCCAAGGTGAAGTGATATGTAAATAACGCGAGGGGCATTTCAACGGTTTCTGAAAGGGTGACTGTAGCCCTCTATAAACGAGATCATGGCCAGGGAGGGCGTGGTGCTTTAGAGGATCGGCGAAAGAGAAAAATAAAATCTCATTTCGTGAAATATGATTTCAAGACAGAGAGGAGTGTTTTCAAAGCGATGAATCTTGAGAAACCTATTCTTAACTCTAACGGTACACTTGAGAATTTCACTTAATACGATGAAGAAGAATCTTTGGGAAAACCTGAGCCACTTAAATTATACCAGACTGAAACATACCTTTTCATTTTAAGGCCACAAAGCCAGCTGTCCATTGAGAAAAAAGTCTAAAATATTCACCGAGAAGTATATCACCATAAACAGTTACAACGATTTTTTTTTGTTTTTCAAACTTGTGGATATAGTATACTTCAATTTGAAAGTGGGTCCTGATACAGGTGTCCCGAGAAGGAACCCTGAGATAAGTGATCCGTAAGCATCGTAAAATGTGATTCTTTAGCCGACAAATATATTTTAAAAAGCATTAGAAAACTAATAAATACATAAACACAGACGGATTTTGCGTTTCTGCAGACAATTCCTATAGTATTTGCTTCATGCAATGGCCTTAGGCTTTGGTCAAGGTTCATAGCATTTCAATATTTATTGGATGAAGCCTAGCGAAGGCAGAAAAGAAGGTAAGGAGTTGAATTCGAAAGGAAGCCACTTACTTCGCGTTTTAACAGCATTAACTTCCTTCCCCAGCATCCAAAGTAGAAGGTAAGTGGGTGTACGTATGTGTATACATTCGCGCAAAGCCCTCTCCGACGGAGAGAGCGGGAGAATAAATAAGTTTCCAAGGAATTCGTAAACACAGACAAAAGTCAAAGAGGCGCGAGGGAGGGAGGAGGTAGGCGGTGCTGCAGGCTAAACAACTGTGGGCTGATTTTCTGAGCCGGCGGCCCAACCCACCCCTTCCCTCTCTCCCCATCCCCACTCCACACCCTTTAATCCATCCATCCGCCCCTCCCCATCTTTATCACTTACTTGGTGCGGTTTTCGCGGTCGGAGGAGGAAAATCGGATGATTCGGTCGACTTCCTCACTTGCGCGTCACCCAACCCAGTCACCGTCCGGACTGATCGAGGGCATCCCCTTCCACCCCCCCACACGCCAATACCGCAGATTTAATAAACCGCTCATCACAGTTCCTCCCCCTCCTATATCTCTTTCCGTGCCCTTCCTTCCCTTTTTTTACCCCTCCTCCCCCGCCCCATTCACGTGCCCGCCCAATTAGGTCGTGTGCTGAAGGAGTAGGGCGGCCAGCGCCGCACGAGAGATTAATGGGGGCTCGACCCTCGTTACTTCCGCCATCATCCCTGAAGATCCGAACCCTCCCTTCGAACGCCGAAGTCCTCCGCCTCTTGTAAGTCCTCCTTATCGGTAAAGGAGGAAAGCGGGAAAGAAGAGAGGGGGTGGAAAAAAATCTCCCCTCCCAAACAGCTGCTCTTTTTCATAAGTCATCATGTTTGGGAAACTACGTTCCTGGCCGGAATTTCTTTACCTTCACGTACCTTACGCAAAAACAAACTACTCAGTTCGTGCTTTCATCATCCGGGAACTGTCACGGAGTTTCGATTCCTGATATAAAAAATACTGACTGACGGTACGAGAACTTGTCGAAGGAAGTAACTCAAACTTTGCGTCCTTCTTACAAAATCAGGTTGCCAGACAACTCAAATGCTACGGGTTCGAATCCTATATTCAGAATGAATGCTGCATTTATACAAGAATTTAGGTGTGATAAGTCTCTCTGCAGTTGATTCACAAAAAATACCATGAAAAATAAAATTTAGCCAGGACATCATTGAGGAGTCTAATATGTTTTTTATCTTCGTACTTGCTACTGCTTTGCATCATGTCGCTTATTTAGCACCAAGTACAACCACAAAAGGTGATCTTCAACTAAATTAATATTGCAACAATTATCTGAAATTACATTACATTACACAAGAGTAGATAAACTAATAACGTTCGGACTCAATCTAGCGCTGTTATCTGAGTCCGAGTTTCCTGATTCCGGGCACTGGATAAATTCGATTAAGATAATTCTTTAATAAGATTAAGATAAATCTTCATTTTGAAGATAATAATATCTTAGAGGCACTAATTATGATTATGACTCACTAACCGTATCCAATAAGATAATTCAAAATGTCGTCACGGGTGATAGGATATGTATGAGTTACGCCAAATTTGCTTTGTCGAAACTTGACAAAAACCTCTGTTGAGGTATGCCGGAGACAATTATATGAAGGTAATAACGAACACTTCGAGAGAGTAATATCATAGGTGCTACTGAATTTAAAATAACGAAGAGGTAGTTCTTACATTAAGAGGGATGAAATTTGACACTCGATTCATAAAGTACCAATCATTTTTTACCTGTTCAATATTTTATGTATATACATATCCTCCGAGAGAAATAATTCTCTCCCTCGTTGCCAGCAGCAGACAGTAACCAGATCGTTAAAGGGCTTATAGTTTGAAGGGATTCATGGATTAGTTCCAAATGCATTCGAAAATTTCCCAGATTTATCGTAAATCTCGTTCTCTCCGAAACTTTTCTTCCAGAGCTATACTTAAAGACGAGCTCGGGACTCTTTATTTACAAACAAATGAAGAGCTGGCTATTTCAGCCACGAGCAACGGTTCGTGCTCACATTGCAAGGTCCTACATTAATCTTCCACGAAAGACTTCTCGGAAATGGAATACCAAGCGTAAACGCAATGAAGTGATGCACTTCATTGCGTTTACGCTCGGTCCTCCTGGGACAGGTAGCCTGGGGTTTAGCATCTCAAGCAGCATCAGACGGGGCCGCTCTCACGCTCCTCATCTCACAGATACAGCGCTCGTGAGGTTTAATTACAGTTGGTAGGGATGGCGTCTCATCAATGTTTGTGTGGATGCTATATTTGAAGGTTACACACAATATATATTCGGTTACGTTTTGCATCTTGATATCTAAGCTAAATCATAGGAGAGACAATTCTATCACAAGAAATATGAATGATGAAAATTTATTGGGCCAATCATTTAAGTTCTTAGCAAGAATTATATAAAATGGTCGATGATACATACGGCACAGTAAATTTTCGAGCTTTTTTCTTTACAAATTTGAGCGATAAAGCTATTAACGCTTTAAGAACGACGAAGAGAGGAGCAATATATCGTATTTACAGTGACTTGCAATGCTCACGCAACACGTTATTATCGCTTATTTTTAAATTTCAAAAATTTCACCCTTAAAGAATCTATTGGATAGCAAAGAAGTCCGACAATGGTTTTCACTGTGTGACTGGTTCTCTCGGCTGAAGGATGGAGGAATGATCAACCGGCAGCAGGAAAATCAACTCTACAAAATGTGTAACTGATTAAGTTGACATCAGCAAAGTTTTCTCAAATTTCACGACAAAATTCTCGACAAGCGACCATAAGGTTTATTCATGAATCATAAAAAACTTTTAAAATATATAGTAAATATGGGGGGGAGACTCGTTTTAAAACGGCTGTTTCAAATTTTTAAGAAGCCAAACTATAAACGATACTAACCACAAAACCTCGAAACCTTCGACAAAAGTTAGAGATAATCTCAACTTCCGTAATAAAGAATTCACTTCCTGATGATAAATCACTAAAATCGAAAATGAAATATAAATGACTAAAATAAAAAAGCATTGAAAATCCCGATAAGGAGCGAATTTTCTAGTTTGACGATGTGCGTTTTTTTTAATGTCATCAGAGAGGCCGGAAAGAATAATTTTCAGTCAAAAAATTATACACACGACATTTTACACCGTTTCGTTAATGAGATACTTGAGATTCGTTAATGAGAGACTGCGACTGATAATAATTTATTCACGATGTGAGCTCTTGCAGGAATGCATATTCAGTCTGGAGTTTCAGTTAATCCGTTGAATTCTCGAAATTTTAATATTATTTATAATGAATAGCCAAATATATTGATATTTGTATGTATATAAATAGTAGTAAGTTGATTTTTTATTAAGTTTTCGTCCGGCTAAATGAAAATATTGGCCACGAAAAAAATTTATATTTATACATATTAAATGTATATTTATATATACATGTGTATACACGCATCGAATATAATGATATTTACACCATATATCCAAGCTTTCGTGGCCAATATTTAAATTTAGCCGGACGAAAACTTAAGTAAAAATTAACGTACTGAGTTGAAGGTTGGCACGAAATTGGTCAAATCAATGGATTAGGTACCGACGATAAATCCTTGCATCCCTACTTCAATGGCCGGGAAAAATATCGCCACCCGAAGAACACACTCCACGCTGAATAATTATCGTGAGATTACTCTTTTAATTTCTCTGAATAATTATCGTGAGACTACTCTTCTCATTTGAGAGCATTAGGTTTAAGTTGTAACTTTTTGGAACAAAATCACCCAAAATTGAAGACATGTCTTCAAAATCCATAGAATTTTACTAGATTTTTGAAAAATCTTATGTTCAGTTCACGAATCTTTCCGCGTATTTTTTTTTAAATTAGAGCATCCATTTTTAATTAACTTACGGCATCCAACTGGAGTTCACACACAAATTTTGCTCAATTTGTTGCAATAAAAGGGAAAATTTTATCATCAGCAGAACGTAGCAGAGAGCAAATCATGAGTTCGATCCGCGCCACGACATTTCGCTCGTGAATACGAACGCAACGCTGCTTTCGCCGCCATTTTCCTTTAGCCCTTCCCATTTCATTAATTACTCCCACGTCATTATCACCGAATATTTTCATTTCGCGAGTGAAAGCTCGCTCGCCCTTCCCTGCGGCTCTGCTCCCGGAGTACACGCGTATGTGCTGAGTGTTCTACGGCGCCCTTTCACTCAAGTATAATGTATTAGAGCACATATATCCTCCAACCTGCCCTTCATCCACGCGCGCTCCTCCCGTTGTGTTTTTCCCCACAATGCACCGCGCATCGCGACTGGAGGAAATAATACCCGCGCTGCTGCCGTCCTTTCATCTTTCATCCCTCGGACCTAATAACGCACTCGCTCTCTCTCTCTCTCTGGCGGGAGGCGGTCAAAAAGAGCTGCCCGCCTCCCGTCTCGTCTGACCCTCCTCCCCACGACATCTGATTACTCGCTCACCCTATCTCTCTCTCTCTGAAACTCCAAGAGAGTCTCCAGCGGTGAACGCCATTACGCGCACCTTTCTCCCGATCTCGCTCCGCTGTCCCCCTTTCGCCCACGTGCGCCTACGTCCCTTTTTTGTTTCCTCTCTCTGTTCCGTCACCCTCTTACTGCTAGTTCCTCTTCTCGAATGCTGCTCCATGCGTCGGTGGGAGGTCTGACTGTTCGGTAAGAGAGGGAGGGTGAAATCGGATTCCGGGATGCCTTTCATTTTGTCTCCAAGGGATGAAGATTCTGTGAAATATTAAAGTTAGTGCGTGGTAGCATCTACAATTTTCCATCTCGAAAATTTCACCCTGAAAGTTCGCCAAAATATCTCCTGAAAGTTCGCCAGCACACAGGAAAACATTTTCATATGAAAAAATGCATGTAGCTCGAGAGAAGAAGCCGTCACAAACGTTAAATTAAATAATGAGCGGCGCGGGTAAAGTTTACAATTTAAGATGTACGAATGACATATCCACCGCAAACCCCTTCTTAACAAGAAGAATTCTGAGATATCAGATCGGAAAAAAATTGTAACTGAGTGTTACCTGAATTATAGGCATAATGATCATCTTCAACGCGCTTTTTTTGCATATTTTCCTGAGATTGAAGAACACAATTATTGCAACAACCACAGTTAGCTATCCAATTTAATGGAATTTGGAATAATTCTGATAAAAAGCGGCGGTTGATACGAAGTCAGAAGTTCCTACAAGAGGTGCTCTTAAACCCGACAGTTTGTTTAACCAAAGTAAACTTTTTACCCTGGGCGGCGTTAACTAGCACAAAAAGTTCTATTATAATTGAATGGATTTGGAATCGGATTTTAGTTTACTGACCGCCTACTACGAGGACAAGCCCCAAAAGTTACAGAAAGTATAATAAGGGTGCACTGTCACCTCGTGTCACTGACGCTAATGTGGACGAAGTGCTGCGTATTATTCCATGCATATAGCGAATAGATGTATCAAGTGGGTAGTTTCATATCAATTCACCATTGGTATTCTGACAAATAAGGGTGAGACCCATGGACATTCCCAACGATTATTTTTCTTGATCACGGGGAGTTTCCTCAATCGTTCCTTCTAAAACATCCCGTTTTTCCATATTAACCCTCCATCGCATTATGCATTTTTTCCCCAATTTTATTCTTTTTTATACTTATGTACTAAAAATATAAGGCAATTTGCGGTTATTTCGAAATTTGAGTACTCTTGGTTTTGGGTCTGTTATAAATAAAAAAATCGATTTTATAAAGTATCTATTTGCATGTTTCCTTTAAATACATCCATAAGAAGGCGAAGAACTTTGTTTTTGGCGTAAAATAGCTTGGCATAGATTTTATCGGCAATTTTCAAGTGAGCCTCTCAGGCACACCGCGCCCGACCTAAGGAGTTTTCGTGGGGCGCCCGACGGAGGGATTCTACGTTGCTTAATACTCTCAACCACTGAAATTTGGAAAAAAAATCTTTCAGAATAAATAATCGAGCTGAGAATAGTTTCTCCGAGTAACTAATCCATGTTTTTGGATTGATTAGAAATAGATGAACATATTTAATGGAAAATACAGTGAACTCTTCTTCGTATGTAATGCTGCCCCATTGAGACTCCTTCCTTGGTCATGACAGATTGCCCACCGGAAAAGGTTATTATTAGCGCATTAAAGTACGGGAGCAAATACGTCTGTGAAATGCACGATACTATTCTCAACACATCCACTTCAAGCACATAGATGGTCGATTGCGACTACGATCAAATACCGACTCACAGTCAAGACGCATGCACACTCACTGGACCGTGCACTCGTCTACAAAAGCGTCCCCTTTCATACTTTGCGGTCGCCACGTTGCAACTGAGACTTCCTCGTTCTCATCTGGCGCCCGATGAGAGGGACAAGATGCAGAGAGAAACACGACAGAAAGTGAAAATTAGTGTCATATTCCCATCGGCTTAAATAGAGCACATTATGCTAGTAAACAACGACTGAGCGAGAAATCTCTTTGAAAAACAGAAAAAGAATTGCTTCTTATAATCTCATTACTGTGGGAAAATCTCGGATATGGTATTATTTTCTCGGTGTAAGTTTTGGGAACTAAATATTCAAAGCAATGAAAGTCTATAAAAATTTATGACAGTTATTCTGATTTTCAAAGGCATGTAACACCAAACCTGGTGATTTCTCAGTAACAAGAGCGCTTATTTATTTTTTCCACGCAAGATACGTAGAGTAGGCTGGAGGTTTAAGGAGAAAATGTGATTAAAACACGTAAATAGGATATGGAGAAAAGGAGAGGTGAGGGAACATGGAGATGATGTAGAATAGACTATTAAACGTTTTTTTTTTTCGAAGATAAGGTATGATGAAGATAGGCCTCCGTGGATTCATCATTTGGCTAGTTTTAGTTTATAACTGAGTAAAAGACATCAATATTAAGCCCTACTTAGAGGAAAAGTACGAGAAAAATTCGTACCAGGAGAAATTTATAGGCAAATTCATATACTGAATTTATGGATACAAGTTGAACTACTTTCACGTTTAAAAAGTAAATGGATGATCCATGCATAGTAATATATACGAAGCAAAATAACGAACAGACATCAATAATGTCCATCGGCATTTGCAATTTTACGAGGAAAAACTGTGAGATTATCAGATGGGATTCCACGTATGAGATAAACTAGCATTGGCTATAAAAAAAATAATGCGACCATTTGAATCATCACAAAGCCGTAGCAGAACCGTAACTTTGCTTGTTTCCCTTTGTATTGGACGCTTCTCTTGACAAACCACTCCCAATGGGTTGCAGCAGGCATAATACAACTTCCGGAACATGGAGAGAAGCGAATGCTGTAAGCACCATTGTTTGTACCAAGCTACGGTGTTGGCAAGGATAGTACCAATTAGTGAGGCTGCCATTTGTTTAAGAGGCCGACAAACCAAGGAAGAATTGACAGTGTTGCAGTAATGCATTCTCCGCGTACGAACTTGTGTAGCACTTAAATGAGGAGTTCATTCGGTCAGAAGGACGTTTTTCCTATCAGCATTACTCCCTAGGGCATCATTCCCTGAATGAAAAAAAAAATTAATGGACAAGGTTGTTAGCCGGGGATATGGAATTAATCCTACTGTGAAATTCACAATCCTTACTGGAAAAATCATGGCAATGCCATTTTTACAACATAATGGTACAGCATTATTCTAATATATTTGATGGGAAAGTTAATCCTAGTAATACGAATTTTCATAAATTGATTTTAAATAGGGGTTTCACAAATTTCTCAAACAAAAAATATTCCAAATTTAAAGTCTTAATTTAAATTTTAATTAAATTATTTATTATTCATTTAATTACTTCATTAATTAACATCTAAATTTAAATTTCGAGTAGTTATTATTTAAATTTTAATTAGTTAACAGTATTTGCTAATCACCCCGGAGCTTAGTTTCTGCACCAGGAACTGATTTGTTCTGAGCGACGCAAGGCTTTTACAATTTTATGGTACAACGTAGTTCTATTTATTCTGTGGAGAAGTTAATCCTAGCGATATGAAGCTTCAACCTTGGCATTGCGTTAAGGTTTCAATACTGTCTATTAGAAATGGCTAATGCGATCCGCTATCCGATTAACGGCTCAAATAGGTCGGCGTTATAAACCGAATTCCATTTTCAAGCTAAAATTAAAAATGGGGTAATTGGTTTAGTTCTAATTACCAATTATCTGAGAGAGAATTTCACTACCAGAAGATTAGAAAGATGTCCCAACGATGTATAGGAAATAAAGTTATTTGCAAAGGATTACTTGCGTCTTAAAATGAGCAGGAATAACTGCATCTCCCCAACTTATGAAAGCACCCTTGGAACAGGTAATATTTTTACAACTTTTGATTTCGTATTTTTTCTTGAAAAAAGTTAATAATATCTCTTTCTCCCGATCCATCATTCATCACATCAATTGTGGATTCGAAATACATCATTCACACTAAAAACGATTCATAAATGCTTTCGTTGACGCTTGACACTAAGCTGCCCGACTGCTATCCATCTATTTCCCATTTTTTACAATTTTTTAAAAATATTTAGGATGCAATAAAATTTGTTTATGTATCTTTACCCACATCATACCCTGGGCCTAAACGATAGTTTTCATTGCCCGATGCAGAATACGATGAGAATGGAATGACTAACAAATGTCTAACTCTACATTTCTCTCCAAATCATTCTTTGTCCAGAATTAAGAACGGACTGGACAAATATGCATTTGAAAAGCTAAATCTCCGCAATGAAAGTTTATAAAATTTATGACAGTTATTCTGATTTTCAAAGGCATGTAACATCAAACCTGGTTACTTCTCAGTAACAAGAGCGCTTATTTATTTTTTCCACGCAAGATATGTAGAGTAGGCTGGAGGACTAAGGAGAAAATGTGATTAAGACACGGAAGATGGATATGGAGAAAAAGAGAGGCGGGGGAACATGAAGATGATGTAGAATAGCTAAAGCCTATGCGCTACTCGTAATGTTGAATGACAGTTGAATATCGGCCATTGGCCGAGGTCCTCAGATGACATTTTAGTCAATTGCTATCGTCTTTCCTTGTTGATATGTTAATAGCAACAGTCTTTGGGCGAAATGTAGGTAAAAGTTTGGCAAGCCATAATCAAAGGGGACCATTTTAGAGAAAATTCCATTTGAACTCAGAATCTCGTAATAATTTCAGGACACGGACTGCGTCCATGATCATACTTATTACCGACCACGGAGATGAGAATCGTTCAAGAAAATAGTAAAATCTTTAACGAATTCAAATGTAATAATTATGAAGCTACATCATCAAAACCAGCGCCAACTATTCGGATAGGTACTTCTAATTTAGTAATTGAACAGTTTCAGTCCAACAACGAACAAGTGTAGCCCATTACGTCCCGCTATGAATTAAATTGATGGCAAAGACAGGAGCGTTGCCGTTACTAGCTGATTAATAAAGCTTCATAAATGCTCAATATAATATTTAATTATTTTTATTTTATTTATTTATTTTTATTTTTTATTTATTTTTATTTTATTAATATAATATAATAATTCATGTTCAATATAATAAGCTGGGACTTTCAAAAGCGAAAGTCCCAGCTTATTATATTGAACTTATTAAATATGAGTTATGACATATCGTCGAAAAATTGCACACGATATGGAATTTCCAAATGTAACAACGAATCGACTGATTAGATGAAACTGCCAGTGAATGAAGGCAATCCCAGAGGCGTCGGAGGTTTTCTGAATCGAAGTTTCAATTTATGCTTGGTATGTAACAAATCATCAAACTGAATAACTTGGTATGTAACAAAACAGCAAACTAGATACTCGGCGCTCATTTTTAATGACTCATACGTTTAGATACGTAGAGATTTCAAGGGCCAAAATCGCCAAACTAATATGCCCCCACAGTTTTATTTGTGGTCATACCAGCAGGGCAGTCTGAATGCCCGAGGAGCACGTAGGCTGATCGTTATGCTCAACACGAAGTACGGCTTCGAGCGTTTGAAGCCCCGTGGCGTCGCCGTCTCCGCTTCCCCTCTTAAACATCCAAGTGAGAGAGCCACGCCAAGGTTGGAAGCCCGGGAGAGACGAAAGCAGCAGAGCGCGATAGGCGGCGGCCCATTCCTGGCGGCGGGAAAGGTGTTACCCTGATTGATTGATATCCCCTGAAGACCATCTGTCACGGGGGGGGTAACCATTTTTTTCACGCCCACGTACGTACTAAAGGCCAGGCACTAACAGGGCATCCATTGTATAGTCAAAATTCAAACCACCTGCCACCTATCCTCAGCAACGTAAGACGTCTCAACGAGTCGTAACCAAAATCTTAATAACCCATTTGCATGCCCTTACGGCCTCCATTAGCGCCTTGTATATACTATTGTAAATATTTCTCGATCGAACCCTCGATCGAAAAAAAAACAACAAATAGAGGTGGAAGGAAGATAATGGATCTTCTTACCATTTTTCCAGGTATTCACCGCGTGTGTCGACTTCGGAGGCGACTGTTGTCTTGATATTACAACCAGCAAAAAATTCGCCTGTACAGTCGACTCACGGGTTGAATGCCCAGAAAAATCGCAAGATGATCACCGATCGACGCTGAGGAAACCTTATAACCGACGGGCGATAGTATTAATTACACGCTTAATAAAGGACATTTTAACGTTTCCTTCCCGAGGCACAAATGCTGATTCTTCTCAATGCCAGTTTTTATAAACTCCATTTCGACATCTACACAAGGCTTTTGGACACAGAGTTCGAGGGTCTAACCCATGAAAATCAAGAGTCTGAATCAAGATACCAACGAACGATGAATTAACACGAGACCGACTACTGAAGGGAAACTTTCCTTCCTGGAAGCTAGCGTTAATTTTACCACCTTTTCTACTCTGTAACATCTTCGCAAAATCTGAAAATTCTACAATAAAAAGAAGCTAATCGGGTTAAGTTTTAATTCTGAGGAACACTAAGCTCTTTTATTTTTCCAGAATTTCGTAGAGGTATACCCATGTGCACATTCGGTTACAACGTGGACACTGGAGGGACATATTTAAAAATAAAATGGAAACAGAGAGACAATATACTCATATATTCTCATTATCTATCAAACTATGATCAAAAATCTATCTGTGACGAACAAATAAGAGTAATAACGGCTGCACATAGAAAGCGATGAAGAATGAGTGCAGTTGGCCTCAATGACAAAGAAAATACATTTCTTTTTAGGTCATGAAAGTCGTAATTAAATCCACTAGTAGTTCCTAGTTGTCAAAAAATTTGCAAGCTCAGCATGCACAGTATGCACGAGGTCCCTCGTAGCCTCGACTTTATACTGCAGAAGCGGTCAAGAGAGAGAAATTCTTCAGCGATGTGACGTGGAAGTACCAGGTATGAAAGTGTTTAATCTTCATTCATCGAAGAAAGGCTGATCTCTATTCGGTACTAGGAAAGGGTAAATCAGGCAAAACTATGGAAGAACCGTGATATTGACAGAATTATTGAAAGTAACAGAATTTTTGGGACAAGATTTCTAAAGTTTCGAGTACTTTCAACGACACATTGAAGCTATAAAATCTTTGCTGCCATTATTTCATCTATAAGTTTTTTCAGAGATGCATAATTAGTCGACTTTGATTCCTCTCACAGTCTAAGTCATCCTTTGAGGTTTCAATTTTAATTCCACCTCCTTCGACGTGCAGGGCCAACGGCAATAGTCCCTCCTTCAGAAACGGATTGGAGTGAACTCTGGACGATCGATAGCTAACCTAATGCTGTGTCCCAATTCGCCATTTAGGCAGCTAAATAGGCAGATTTAGGGAGGACGCCATCTTGAAGTGTGTCCCAATTCGTTAGGCATCATGGGGGAGCGGATTTAGGTGCCTTTCTCGGGGGTGAAATTTAAGGTAGATGGAGTTTATCCTAAATCTGCCTCCATATTGAATTTCCAATCATGCAAAGCGCTGCATGCGTCGTTTAAGTATACTCGTACACAAGGAAGTAGTTGTTAAGTGGCAAATGTTGGCCGGCAAGTATTTTGCCTGTAAGTGAAAGAATTCTCTAATATTCCGCAAACCAACACTCGACTACAAAAGAAAAATTCTACTTAGTACACTTAGTACACTTAGTACACTTAAAAAAAAGAATTTAAATCCCAGAACACCTACACAAACTTTAATACCCCGAAAACTAAAAACTAACGAATCTCCAAACAACGAAATGGATGAAAAAATGTTATTTCACTTTCCAAATCTCATAACGCATAGGAAGGTAGCCACAGGCGCCAAAAATGTCTTAATTTCAGGTTTCATTTGTTTCATTCAGTCCTTTATTAATTACTCATATGTTTTCATTCCTTTCTAGCTCGGTAGACGGCAACACTAGCGAAGGATGTCCCAAATCAAGCTCCCTTTGCGAAAGGCCTCTAAATATTTAGGTAGCTAACCGCATCCTCCCTAATGCCTAACGAATTGGGACACGGCTTAAGACTGTGGTTCGGTCGCTTACTAGATCCTCTCTGACCGACTGTGTTCCGCGTTGCGCTCGTTCATTCGTCGCCTCAGATAGTACCGATACGCCCTCTGAAGAAGACACACGTCAAGCGTCCTCGAGGGACGACGCGAAGTGATAGGAAGCAGCCCGCACTAAAACCTATTGAAAGGAATAATGGACAACGTCCGACCGTCGTCCCAGTCTCGACACTCTGGCCGCTTTAAAAATCTGGTAAACATCTCGCTTCGCCTTTCAGAGCGGAGTTGCGGATAAAAGAGGGCGTTACCGACGCATTCTGGTACATAAAAAGCAAGCATACACAGGCACCACCACCCTCTCTGCCTACTTCCCATTCCCCTCACCACACCCTCAACCCTCCCCCCCCCAACCCCCCGCTGGGCACAAGTCTTTTCCTTCACGGGGGTCGCCATCCAAGAGGAAGGGGTCTTTGGGTTTTAACACCTTTTCCTCAGCCTCCATCCCGGCTGGTCCCGCAGAGAGGAATAAAAGAAGCGACCACGTCTCCAACCGCTGCCCAAAATGTCTCTTTTCTTCCAACTCCTTCGGGTAGTCTCAAAACCCCACCCGACCCTCAGCCTCCTGCCACCGAAATGATAATGATGGAATTAGAGAAAAAATTGAAGAAGAGAAAAGACAAGAGAGGACTCCAGTCTCATCTCGATTCCTGCAGGGCCGCCGCACCCACCTCCCAGTCTCCTCCGCCCTTCCTTCCGCCCATTGTGCGGGGTCGGATGGGGAGGGATGCGAGCGGGTGGGGGTGGAGGGTGGAGTGAGGGGCACAGGGAGGGAGTAGGGAGTGGGGGCAGCTGCCCAAGAGATTGGGAGTCAAAGGGTGTGGGCGGAGCGGGTGGAGCGGAGGGGTGTTGGCAGTCAAAGGGAGGCACCACCCCCTTCCCTCTCCCACGTCGGCCACTCCCCCAACCCAAACAAAAAGGACGGGGTAGGGCGTCGACGGATTGGGGAGGACAAGGGGTGCTTCCTTCTCTTCTTCCGACCTAGAGGGAAAGGACAAGGTTGGAAGGGATGGAAGGACAAAGGGATATGGGAGGGGGGAATGAAAAAATAGGTCCCATCCTTAGATAAGAAAGTACCTATGAGAATGGATGGTGTCTTGGCGCAAGACGGTGAAGTCTGTGTTCTGGCAAAAATTTCTGAACTCCTGCTCCTCATCCGTTCCGTGCAAATAGGCCGTGAAAAACGTAGATAAGGCGGAAAGTTACGATGTGGAATCCTCGGAAGTATCACCGGTATCACCCATTGGTTAAAGCTGGAGACTCCTCATATTAGACAATAGTTACCAGATTCCAAGGCTAATCTATTGTCCCTACTCCTAGAATTAGAAGGAAGTTTAGCATGCAAAATGTGAACCCCCCGACATCGTGCATAACAATTCCAGTTCCATAAATTAGCATTGGTTACATTTAACTTCAACGTAAATCCACGCGAACCACTGGGATTTGTTTTAGGTTAGAGGGAACAAGCCAGAGGATGTGTACAGGAAAAAGGAATCGGGGAGGGGGAAGAAATGACTAGTGCAGTATGCCTAGATTGAGCCAGCACGCACTAAGAGACCGTATATAACATAATATAAAACTATTGAGACTGTTTTATTATAACATAACACCATTTGTACGGTGTTATCTCGGCTTAACACGTAATGTTCAGGATGAACAATAAAACTTTCACTATTTTCACGCTTTATTATTCACTGACCAGGTTTCAACTCAGGGTATCATTATCCGTGTTAAAACCTGGTCGGTGAATAATACAAAAGTGAGAAAGTAGTTAAAGTTTTATTGTTCATCATGAAAATGACAAATTTTCACGAATGTTGTTACTTCTTCGTCACGTCTGATGTTACTTCTTATATTTACTCGTAATACTGCACCATTGATTAACCGCGCGTGACCATTCACGCATCCGTAATTTGGCTTCACCTATTTTCAGTTCAACTGTACTCAATGGCTCCATCAATTCTCCAATTTGATCCATGGTCCCCCGACAGTGCTGTCTATTAGACTCGAACAAAGGGAAGGGGGGAATGGGGCGTCGACGAGCACTCTGGCGAGGGAAGGGCGTGAGTGGCGGCTTTTCATTCCGAAAACCGAAAGGGAATAAAGAAGGACGGAAGGGAGGAAGGAGAAGGAAGACATGAGAGAGGGGGGAAAAGGGAGAGAGAGAGAGAGAGAGAGAGAGAAGGGAGTAAAAAGGGGTTTTCTTCCCTCGGACCGAAGGAAAATACATAAGCGAGTGGTGTGTTCAGTAGGGAGGAAGGGAGCGAAGGGAGGAGGGAGGCAGCATGGGCTGTACGGGTGTTGTGGGAGGCACGACTTGATTTTTTAATGCTCGCCGGACACTTTCCATTCGATGGAGTATTCAGGACCCTTTTTTGGGGGAAGCGAGCGGAGAGGGAGGGGGAGAGGGGTGGCAATAGTGCTTTCGTGGCGAAGAGGAGGGCGTGTTGGTGAGGGCTGGGGGGATTGAGGAATGAATGGTGGGAACAACGAAGGGTGAAGCTAACAAGCCAAAAGGTGCGAGGAGGGGAGGAAGAGGAATGGGAGGAAAGAAGAGAGGAGGAGGAAGAGAGGAGGGAAGAAGGGTTTTGAGGGCCAAAGAGGAGCGGCGGTCATTCTGCGCTTTTAGAGCGAGCGATTGCCAGGGACGTTTTCCCTAAGGGGCGGGGGGGGGGGAGGGTAGGAAAGGGAGAGAAAGAGAAAGGGAGGACCTGAAATAAAAGAGGTAACCGCCCTTCGTGAATTTTTCGTCGATAGAGCGACGTCCGAGTTAGGCGGACGCGGAATTCGATACTTGCGCGAAGCAGAAATATTTCAGAGTGGAAAACTCATTTCAACGCAACTGTCAGAACGAGTAAAGTTTTCATCGCCCAACTTAAGGCAATTTACGATCAGAACTTCGTAAAGCGCTGAAATTTTATGGCTACAGGATATGTAGCTCGGCTCTTCCACATTCAATATCCATCCAATTATTCCAATAAATTTACAAGAGTTCAAGAAAATGTCATGGTTTACAGAATAACAACGTCGTGAATAAGTAAGGTGTCTCCTAAGACACAAAAAATTGAGCAGATGGATTCCCGAAGATACCCGTGTTGTAAAGGCAACCGGGACCAATGCACAATTTCACTACTCGCGTCAGGGAAAGATGAGAAAAGAACGGCAGAAAGCTGCGAATGTTTGATTTTTTTAAAATCTAGATAGTTGAAAGAAATAGGAAAACAGACACTGTCGCCGAATACAAGGTTCAGGCTTTGCTGGTTCACACGACGGAAGCATTGGTCCTTGTTCAAGAGCCTGCAGTAATCTTCCTGACAGTTTTAACTTAAAATCCTCATCCTCATATTAAATCCTCATATTCAAGTATGATCTAAATGAATGCAATGGGCATTCAAATGTGCAACATATTGGTACCGGACGCACTCCTAATCCACCATAGCCAAAATTTGCATTATTATCGGATAATTTTCAAATTACATGTTTCCCAGAAAGACCTTAGAATATTTTTGGTATCAGCAAAGCTGCGTTGGTGATTTTTTTTATTGCTGTGTGGAAATCACATTATTTTATAGCCATTTTTTATAATGTACTCCGAATATTTAAGGCGCTGATACGTTAAATTTTCAACGCAAAATTATGCGTATATTTTTTAAACATTTCAAGTACCAACAGTTTCCCCTATTGAACAAAAAAGTATATAAAAATACGAAGGATATCGAATAAATGTGTTCAAGCTATATAATTGCATAACTTTCGTTTTGAAAGTAGATTTTGCTGCATGGTGCCATCCTAATGAAAAACGAATTTTAAAAAATGGCTTGAAAAGTCAAATTATCTACCCTGCAATTTTTTTCCGGCAAACGGGGTCCCTTCGACCACTTTGCAATGCCTGCTAATGGTGACAGAAAACAAAAACATAGGTAAAATTTCTAATGTGTATGCCTGTCACACAAAAAATACCCACCGCTGGTGAAAATCAGCCTGGCATCTTTAAATCCATTAGTATCGCAAAAAATCAATGATCAATACATGTTTTTTTCAAATGATTTCCATGGAGTCACAAAGATTATCGAATACATCAGCTTGATGGGGTTCCCGCATTCCAAACGAAATCCCATAATTCACTGAAATGACCTGCATATATATAAACTCGTACATTTCACCGATTCATCCAGAGGGATGATAAACATTAACGTTTGATGTGTACTGACTACATTTACCCACGAGGAAAAGAAACATCGCTGCGATGTTTACGAAAGGTTCAAAGCATTAGTCACCACACTCTTAAATATTCATTTCAGGCTTGAGTTGACAAGAAAAATTGGAATTGGAGTAGATAACTTTCGCATTTCATCACGAGGCTGAGAAAAAGGCTAATGGACTTTCTTAAAATGCATCCATAGTTCACTGGTGCTCTTTCAAAACCGCGATAACCCTAGCGTGAGAATAAATAAAAATAATCGTCAATAAAAGCATCTTCGTCACGATTTTATAATCTATACCTAATCTGGATCTGGCTACATATTCGAGTCTCAATTTTTGATAAGGTGACTGCCTTAAAAGACTTGATCACTTGATTCAGGCCTTACTCCCGAGAGAAGATTTTCTTTGAAGGACATAGCTATTGTTCGTAAATTAAGGGGAATTTCGGGGCATCTAGAGTAAAAATCTAGGATTTACAGCTCCCCATAAATATCTGCAGCTCTCTCATTTTGCCAAATCATTGACTTTTATCAGGTTTCCTCCTTCATCCAGTAACTGCTAAGAGATTTAAAGATCCTAAAACCACGCTCGTTCATACACGATGAAAACCGCAATCGGTAATGCTGAGAACACAAAAATCAAACTTAATGCATATTAAATTTGAAACCGTCAGCGAAACTGATGAATTCTATGTTAAAATGACAACATTATTCGGGAGGGTACCAATCAACTGTTGATACCTGTTTGGTCATAAAATCTATAGCCAAGCATATTAGTTTACCAATAGAAATCTCCTGATGTTCTCAACGAAATACATACCTGGATATTAACATAGTTATGATTTACTAATTTTTTGTAATGACATGCAGAAATATTTGACATGTGTAACTTTGCACTAATCAGTCCGCTCCAGCAGAACGATTTTAGTTTCCACTTGGCCTCTCCTACTTTCTTACAGGTACGCTGGCTACCTTTGACCCTTCAACCTCATATTGTGGGGCGAGCACACGCACTAAAGATGACGTACTCTTAAGAGGAGAAATGGCACAGCGTCCGCGGCCCGTATCTCTTGCCGCAGCAGCCACACGGAAAACGTCAGACCCGAATTTCTCATGCGCATTTCCGTGGGCGGGCGCCATATGAAGCCTATTAAAAATGGCGGTTTTAGAATAGGCAGAGGACCTATCCACTTGAAAATAAACGGCAATTGAGCTGAAGAGCCCGTCTCCCTCCAACGGCAGATGAGTGGGAAGATGCACGAGAACCAAATTACGAAAATTCACGATTAATTTTCTTCCGTATAAAAGTTGGCAAAGGGCATTCTCTAAAGCTGACCTTAAGCCTAGGAAGACACTATGAGGAGAAGGAGTGGATGTGAGGAAACACTCAGGAAGCACAAGACTGGAATATTTAAGCGGATTATTCACACGAGAACGGAGGCAGTAACAAATGAAGAGAACCTGTCTGTTGTCGGTTAACCCTGAGAACAAGTCGGTGGAGAGCAACAGCATCTTCGCACAAATAACGGATGAAAAAGATAATGCTATAATGCGATGACTCATTGCTTCACTTTGGCCAATAGGTGGTACAAAAATCTCACAACTGACTTATCCAGTTATGGGAAAAAGCTCCAAAGCAAGTGAAGAATGTATATACATCACTCAAAAAGCAGAGACAGAGTAAGAGAGAGAGAGGAGAGTTCTTGAGTGGAGTTGGGAGTAACGCGCCCGGGAGAGGAGCGAATTAGAAGCGTAGGCGGACACAATCTCGGTCGAGTTTGCCTCATCAATCGATCCTTTGTAAGCCCTCTGCAGCAAATGCAGGAAAAGAAAGCCGTATCTTGGGGACGTATATGCCGCCAAGTTTGCAAGCTGGAGCTCGAGTTATTTCGACTTTATCTAACAATGTAAATGATTGACTACACATTTATTTTCATGGCATGGCACCATGTCCACCTAGAAGTGACTTAAAAATGTGTCATGTGTATCTAAAGCAAATGAATTACGTAGAGTATGCGTATAGATAGGGAAACACGGCCAAACGAGAGGTCATGTATTTAATTATTAACCATAGGGATCATACATTTAAATATTTATCATCTCGTTCAAGAAGTATTAATCCAAGAATAATCACGGCGATAAATGTGCAACAATCTCTCAGTATTGAGTCTTTGCTGCGGAAGCCTTAGGGACTTAGAATAGAGCTAAAGTATAATACTAGAAAACATTTTTCAGTAGCGAATTTACAATGCTCTCCTCTACAGAACTCAACATTATTATTAAATGAACAAGAACATTAAATATGAACAGTAATATTTGTCTGAAAATGCTGAAATCCAAGTCTATTCTTCTTTCAGCGCCCAATCACAGTTGAAGCTTAACTAAGAGTATCGTCCACATTGATCTAGAAGAAAGATTGAGGCAAAATCTTAAATACAACAATTTGTACTAAGGCCAAGGCTGAATGTGAAATAATACAAAAATATTTCAATGCTTATCTTGGGTTGTGTAAAAAGCTAATTTGACTTTTCTAAGTTTTAATAACGCTTTTCGGGCAGGAAATTGTTAATCCCTTCCATGCCAAATGGGCGGTCGTTGGATGGAAGAGGTGAAATGAAAGTTGACCAAAATTCAGGAAGTTGATAATTCATACAGTACAGTTACTTACGTTTACTAATCGGCTACCAAGAGATCTGTGCTATTAATGCCTGACTCCAGTTTCTCCTGAGATTTGGGCATTTACTTCAATTATAGTAAACGGTACATTGTGATGAGGGAAAAAAGGAAAAAACTGCACAACAATATATAGGGTTTTCTAATCAGCCATAATTTGATGCTAATCATGATCTGAATTGGGATTGAGAAATTTAATGGACACCGATACCAAAGCTTGAGTTGCTGAGTCAGGTAGATCGAGAGAGACATAATTCAAAAATCCTATCACGGGTAATTAAATAAAGTAGAGAAGAGAGGAATGATATCGTGAAAGCATTAAGAACAAAAAAGCAATTTTGATTAATAATTCTTGCATTAATACTAACCATTAACGCTACACCGCATTTAATGGTAACCATGAAATATTGATCTGAAAATTATCATTTGATTTGTATCTGCAAAGTGGAAATGTTGAATTATCAAAGTATGAAAAAGGCCAAATGGGCAGTGATAAACAAAAAATGAAGAAGTTCGACAAAGAGTTGTTTGGAAAAGAGAATGATATGACGATGAAGAGGGAAAATACACTAAACACTCCGCCAATTAGGAGACAAACTAATCGGATACATTTTGAGATATAAGTGCCTGTTTAAAAACCTAGAGGGAGATAATTCGTTGTCTCGGGCGTGACTTCATGGAATCGACTTAACATAATGAAAAGTAAAGAAAACTTTGTAATTCCACATAAATTTTATTTATGTGGAATTACAAAGTTTTCTTTACTTTTCATTATAACTTAGAGGGAGAAGTGAATGGGAAGGCTTACCGAAGAAAACCAAGGATGTAAAACGTGGCGAATCGTGAGGGGCGGCTAAACGAAGATTTATGAATAAATAAAATGCCTCTCTGAGGGGAGAACGGAGTGGAGAGCTGTAGCTGTCGTCGTTGACCTAAATGAAGATGTCTTCCGTTGACTTAATGGACATTGTTTGTAAGTTCTCGTCGATGCACTACCTGGATGAACTCATTCCTCATACATGAGATGGCATTGCTCCCACCCACGCTGAATGCGAATGCTTGGGGGGGTGGGAGAGGCGGTGGTGGGGCGTGAAGCGGGAGGGGTGGAGGGGGGCCGCCCCCTGCGATTCTCGACCGCGATCCCACACCGAACGCTTCGCAGCTGACCCGAGAGCAGCCGCCGACGTATCGACGACAAGGGACGCCGATCTTGTGGGCGGCCGAGCAGCGTTGACGTCGAGTTCCCAGCGGTTGAAGGGAAGGAGAGGAGGGTGCGGCATTGAGGGCAGGGGAGAGCATTCCAACGTATATACTATTCGGACGTGAGCTGCGAGAACGAAGACAAGAGGCTGAGGAAGGAGGATACAACAGAGGGAGAGGAAATGGCGAGGCGAACGGGCAGTTAGAAATCGGGTGAATGTGGTGGCAGGAGCACTCGCTTCCCTTGCGGAGGGCCAGATTCTATTCCCAGCTATTTTTCACTGGAATCACCAAGTGTGGTGCTACGTGTATAGCCTTTCAAGTCCAGTACTCCATGATTTGGATTGAGCGTGGTACTCTGTACTTTTTGACGCCATTAGTCAAGGGTACAGTGATGCCGACGCCAGAGTTATCTACAAAAAACCTCCTCTACCAAAATAATCTCATCATGACCCTCCAATCCTCAATAGTTCAAATAACCTTAGTCATTGGTCGTCTCCTCTAATAACTGATCAGTCAATAAAAAAAAAGGAAATAATCGTGTCTTTTGCCCCTAACGACAGACTTTACACGCACGAATTATAGATATGAAATAATTAATTGACATTTGTTTCTCTGAGACGGGTCTACATGTACTGTTTTGAATCACGAAAAGAGAGATCTATAACATCAATATGAGGGGAAAAAATAAAACTAGTATAAATTCCAGAACGGAGGAAATAACATTTCACGTAATACTACTTTCGAGGGACTAGCTCAAGGCAAATAACATTGGTAATAACATTTCGCGTGATTCTTCCAAGGGACTTATTACTAGGCTAGATGCGTTCAGAAATCAGTCCCTTTCCTAATTCTTTTAATTTGAACATGCAGAATCCACTTATAATAACAAATCTCTTTGCCTTGCCGGCCCCGATGGTGGTAAAGTCCACGCCTGCTAAACCGAGGGTCGAGGGTTCGAGTCCCGCAAGGGTGGAATATACACCACTTAGAGCAGGGATGGCCAACCCGTGGCCCGCCTTGAACATTTTTCTTGCCCGCGAGATTCATCACATTTTAATACAATAACTTTAACACAATAATAATAACTCATTATGTTACAATTTTTCACTCCAAAAAAATGTCTATAGTGGGTCTAAATCTAATTTTATATGCGGCCCGCGGAGTTATGATGCATTTCCAAAGTGGTCCGCAAGATCATTTTGGTTGGCCACCCCTGACTTAGAGCATGGGTGCTTGTGTTCGTCTATTATCTGAGATCTGTTGTATCTGTTGTAATTCACACGATTTAAATTGGCCGATAGCGCTGTACTCGGGGTAGAAAAAATAAATTTCAAAAAATAAAATAAAAACACCAAACATCCGTTCCTTACCGATCTTCCGTATCGTATAAATTTCAAAGCTTTAAATCGCACTTTATAAAGATTTAGGAAAAAGAACACTGAAAGAGGAGAGATATTGTACAGAGAGAGAGAGGGATAGTGGAGGACACCGTCCCAAGGGAAGGACGGTCAGTTGAAGCGTTGCCCCCTCAACCCACCCGCAACGGTCGCTCACAGGAAGTCCGGGAATTTTTCAGCCACCGGGTGGGGAGGTGAGGGACGGGTGGTGGACGACTGCCGGCCACTGCGGGTCGCCGCCTGCCGCGTAAGAGATCGCCCACCGGCCGTGGACACTTGACGTGGCCGAGCCAGTCCCTCGGTCGTCCCCTCGCAGCCATTCAAGCGGCAGTCGCCCACCCCTTCCCCGCCACACAAAACAACCCTACGAATCCCCATCCCCCCCGCACGAGTACTGGACGTCATCTACGCTCCCCCATTGGCAATCCCGCCCTCCCACACGATCCACCACTCCCCCACCCCTCCCTCCTCCTTCGCGACCCGAAATGTAATTTCCCAATCCCTCCCTCCTCCTGCCCTCCCCCCACACCCATTCCAACCGCTCTCCGCACCCCGCCCTCGATTTCGTTAGCCCACCGAGTTGGGATGGTCGGGGCGGCGGGCTTAAGGGTTCGGACGGGAGGGTGGGACAGTGTGGACGGGGGACGGATGGATGCATGTATGGATATGTTGAAGGGTTCTCCGATGAATGAAGGAGGCTGGGACACGTGGCTGGGGGAGGCACCTTCTCCTCCCCTCATTTCAATTAAAAAAAAAGAAGTCTTCCTCCACCTGCACCCTCATCGCCGCAAGCATCGCCGGGAATAAAGTTTTAATGGGCAGAGGGAGCGGATCGGAATGACACAAATCGAGTTCGCGCGGCGGGACTTGTCGTTTCTCCTCCCTGCAGCTGCCTTCCCTTCCTTCCCCACCCACCCATCCTTCAGTGGCGGTCCAGAAACTGCGAGGAATGATTAGGTCGTCCCATTTGGAACGATGGGACGCACGCCCGGGTATTGTATGGGGGCGCGCTCGCGTGCCTCTCCCGCCAGTTAACAAGACGCTCGCACGTTGGGAAGTATTATAATGGGAATTCCATCGCATGAGGGGAGTTTGATCATCCCTAAGTCGCTGTTCCCGCCGAAACTTCCAAACCGCACCCTATTTTGTGGTGCTTGGGAAGTTCCCTGGAATGGGAATTTACAGCGAATAAAGTTAACTTGTACTATTCTACGTTTTTGATATCTTTAAAAAGCTCATCTTTCCCCGTACCCTAGTGTCTATAGGTACAGATCCAAATACTTGGTACTTCCCATTGCCGCATTTGCATAATCCATAGCCTCTTCCGCATTTATCTTTTCTTACCTCACACCTTTTCACCTCTAAAGCGGCATAATCCATCTCATTGACTTCAGTTGACATCCAACTATTGTCCCCCTGCCACTCTCTAATTCCCTTTACTAACTTTTTTCCTTTACCCATTAGGACTTCTTTTGGCTCAATTCTCCCCATTCGTGGAGAGCTCGGAGTTAACTTGAAGGTGAGTGAAGGTATAACTTTAGTGTGAGTGAAGGTACGCGGCTGGTCACTTGGTCAATTACACGATTCAATCAAGATAAAAAATTAATGCTAATGGTCATTCGTGTACTAACTCACATAGATCAAGAAACTTTAAAATATAATATCTCCAAGAGTTCGACGCAAAAGAACGCCTTACTAGAAACACCACTTGTCTCAACCCCCTCTGGTAGACATTTACAGATGATAAGAAAAATACAGCGCGATTAAGTCACTTTATCTTTCGGGAACACTTATGTCTCCTCGGAATTAGTTTTTTCCAAAGTTAATGTCAAACTCATAAAATATTCGGATTATCTCAGTCTTAAGGTCATAGTTGATTCGTAAAATTCAAAAAGACAATTCACGAAGTGAAGCCCCAGAAAATGGCGAAATGGTGATTTTCGAAGTTCAGGAGATTATTCCGTAAATTATTTAATAAAAGCTAAGGTGATTAAGGTTATAGGATGTTATTTCATGTCAGTATTTATAATGCCTTCAGTTACAACAGCAGGATGTACATGCCGGCCATTCAGTGCTCGATTCCTTAGTTACGTCATCATGAGGCACCAAACACGTTACACTCGTGCAGGAGCTCGAAAAATGAGCCGTTTTTCCGTTCTTCATATAATGATGCAAGCGAACTCAGCATTGAAGTAAAGTTTATGCCATCAATGAACACAGGAAATAAAAAGAATTAATTTTATGCGCAAGTGACAGAAAGCTCGGTAGTCCGCTTTTCGTTATATCGCACTCGAGTGACACAATTTTTGAAGGACAGGAAAGCTCTATGATGATTACAAAAGCAACCAAGAGCATACTTCGCCAGAGGACTCATCATTAATCCCCAGAACAAGTCGTAAAAATTACCAATACTTATATTAGCATTTACTGGAGTGTTTTTTCATATGTTTCTATGATAAGGTAAAGGACAGCTCAGAAAAACGTTGCCCCAAAGCTTCGACAGGGATGGATAAAACATGTATCCCAGACCGTCGATCGGGCATCTCTATGTGATCGTAGCCCATTCGATGCACACGTCAACTCCAGCCGATGTCAAACGAATGAATTCGTTCGACGCCGTAAACAAATCGGGCTCAGGATAATGTATCGCCATGCCGAAGGTATTCCGCGGCGATGACTCAATGCTATTGGGTGTTACGTGTCACCCACCATTCATCGCTTCCCAAGGTGAATGCGGCCCGGGAAATCAGACCACGGGCGCTTCAATCTCTCTCACTCTCTCCTTCCCTCCCTCTCTCTCTTTCAATCACTCACACATGGAGATAAGAGCAAGGGCACGCACAATGGCATTATGTAAGCCGTTCACACCAACCCCTTTCATGTGGCGATGTTCCTGGTTAAGGTGGAAGCCTACACCTTCGCGGAAGGGGGTGAGAAACCGGTCTCCGGGAAGAGCGTGCGGCGAATTGAAAAAAAAACACGCAAGCTGGAAGCGCACGGGCGCATTGTTTTTCGAGTGCTTCCTTCACTCCTTATCGACCGGTAGCGCGTTTGTATGGAGAGGAGTCGCAAGGCGGCTGGCACATGGGCGGGTCGGGTGGAGTGATCCGCGGAAATTTGATTCCCTGTAAGAGTTCCCTCCGCCCCTTACCTCCCACCACCCTCGACTTCCACTCGAGCAGTCACGATGCATGCGACGACGATCGGTGTTCCGCCCCATCCCCCCTTCAGAGCCCACCCACCCTATGATCGCCTTCCGCACACGAAGAGAGTTGCCGCCGCCCCCTACCCACCGTACTCGACGGCCTTTTGCCCCCGCTGCCGGAGCACGCAAAAACAGCAATGCCCTTCCCCCTCCAGGACGGCCGGATGATTTAAACCGCACGTGCGAACCGAAAGCGAAGCTGTGCGATGCAAATACTACCGTTTTGAGTAACATGCAACGGCATATGAGGACCCCAGAAGTCAAGGGGTCTAAGTAACAAAACCATTGTTTAGAGAAAACTTAAGTCAAAGTTGAAAATGCTTGGTACAACCCACTAAGTAGTTAAGAGGCATTACCCTAGATAGCAGCACCTGTCAATAAAATCACTAGGATCCCTTTACCACCTAAAAGATTTATATTTTCACATCCCATTCCTGTACCTAACTTATTTTTTTCAAAAATGTCACTTAGACCCCTTGACTTCTGGGGTCCACATATATTACTTAGCACGCATTGATAGCCAAGAAGGTTATCTAAGAATAAAAGACTACATCCCGCTGTTAGTAACACTATCGATAAATAATTCACGGATAGTTGAAAATATCGATAGTTTTATCCATCTATGGGTAAAAATAAATATTAAAAATTATTACACGTTTTACAAAGACTGAGGAGAAATATTTTTAAACACCCCAGTAGCAATTCGTTGAAATAAAACGGTTATAAAATTTCAAACCCGCGGCACACGTCGCGACCAATACCACCTCGAAGAGGCATGCGGCTTAAAATGAAAAGCGATAATATTTGGTATTATAAAAATTGGTTAGCGGATTTTCGGGCAGGTCCTACTTTTATTTACTCCACAGCAGGTACATCTCAAAACCTTCCCGGAGATGCCATGAATATTTACTGTATATAAGCTCCTAAGTTCTTTTTATTTTCTGTTTCCTCTTTTTTCGGCCATTACTCATTCATTTCTTTCCCGCTCTCACTCAACAGCCTCCCCTTCATAGTCCTTTTCCACTTCCCGCACTCATTTAAATTTCTTTCCTTGCCCACCACTTAACAGCAACTTTCTCCAGTACCTCTTAGTTTTTCTCCCTAGCTACTCAGCCAATCTTCTCCACTTCTTCCCCATACCCCCACCTCCCAGCACTATATCCCAAAAATAAATATATACCTCATTTACTCTCAAAGCAAAGAGATGGTGACATACTTGGGAAAAATAGCTATAATTCTACATTCAATCACAAACAAGTGCGCAAAAATGATCAATACAATTGCTAAAAAAAATTCAGAGTTCACGGAAGACTGAGGTCACCTTTGAGACTACTCTTCTACAAGCACCATATATTAATGCTGTAGAGAAATAGGTATCCCAAATATTCACCTACATTAGAGTAAAGAAAATATCTCGAAGAGAAAAAAATTCTTTTGGACTTAAAAATTGATATTGAATATTCATAGGCTCTCCTAAGGTAGAAACTATTGTACAAAATGAAGAAGTTGACATATATTTCATTTCCATAATAAAAAAACACTCCAATGGATTGATTAATGGACTAAATTTTTTAATAATGACGCAGACAACGGTGCGTCACGTAGAAAAATTAAATTTGATCACGGTAAAAGACACGAAATCCATTTGAGAAAGTTTAAACATGTACATAGGAGTCATACTGAAAAACTTTCCTGAGATTCACGAAATGGATGAGTACAAGGGCAGTCATGGAACAATTTAGTCACATCAGATTATCTGCAGGTAAATGTAATGAGGAGAAAAGAGTTACTTTACACTGTTAAGACCTCACGTAAAGGGTGTAGGACGTATTTTGACCCATGGGACAAGGAGCTAACTTTAAAGACAAGAATCCTAGGATTTGTACAACAATAATAAAAGAATTAAGTGACAAAGTAATAGAGAATAAACGAAGCAGGGATTCCTTTCAATCACGAGGAAATCAACCTGCATTAAGACTTATAAAGCAACATTTGAAACCGTAGTCTACTTCCGAAATCGAGGAGAACCTCAGGTCTACAAACGAGTGGGAATAATTGAACGCTTAGATAAAAGAGGAAAACACTACGATTGAATGATAAATGCCATTCTCCCGCAAGATCACCCCAAAAATTCGGGATCATCCATGACGAGACACATTTAGGAAGCCAAAAAGTTGAATTTAAAAATCATAACTTTCGCTACCGACATTTCATTACTGAAGTAATATAACATAGACTGGTATCCTCAAAACCATTATTCTTTGCTCTCAGGGCACAACTTGGATGAAATATTCCGTTAAACCGCACTCCCAATGTGTTAATGCGATATGAGACGCGAGTTCGATTCAAAAGTGACGTACACCCAGAAACGTGATGGCAATAAAATTCTTGATTGCGACGTCGAAACAATCGCGAAATACAGTTTAGATCGGACATCCGACTATTCCCATGGCGAATCATTCCGCTCTCGCTTGTATATACACATGTGTGTGCACGTCCCTCGTCCCCCGCATGTTGTGTCGCCAGGGGTCACAGTTTGCGCAATAACACGCGTAGACGCCACGCACGCATGTGTACATGGATTCTGCGCCATGTGTGTGTTCACGCGACGCTGTCCCTGGACGGAGAGGAGGTGGGAGGGAGGCCGAGTGAAGCGGTGGAAGGGAGAGAAGGAAAGAGGAGGGAATGAGGGGTGGGTCGGGGAGGGTGAGGGGGTGGTCAACTTAGGTTGATTGATGGCCGAGGGCGCTAATCCGAATCCGAGAGTTTTCATTACTTCAAACGGCCCTTTGCGGGTGTGGATGGAGAGGGGGGGGGGGTAATAGGATTCACGACCTGAGCCAAATGAAAACAGTCGCGGGACGCTATCGTGGGGGCGAGTGGTGACCGCGTCCGCCCCCGGGGGTTGGAGAGGGGGAGTGGGGATAGGAGAGGAAATTGGGGCGGAGGAGTTGAAGCATGTTAAAGCGTCAGTTAAGGAGGGGAAGGCGAGGGCTAAGCCGTCGGACGCAAGTCGCAGACGTGTTTCGGACCTTTGTGGCACGAAATATTGAGATTAATTACCAGGAAAATTCAAGTCCCAGCTAACGACCGAGAGAGAAAATCTCCTGAAAAGCTTATAGGGCGCCCTCTTGGACATGGAAGCCTCCTGAGAATGGAACATTTTATAAGAATAATATTAAAATGGAATGATTACCAATAAAGACTGAAGATAGTATTCATAGAGAAAATTATGAAGGGTGGTAAATGAAAATGGATAGCTGACGAAAACCAATCCACAGATTTATGACAGAAAAACTTTTTGCTTTTATTATTATCAGTGAACTCGCGGTCATCCAAAAGAGTTATCGGGGAAAGTGATTGGCAGCATGTCTTTGTACTTCCGGATAAACGGTGCCCATAAAGCTGCGTACATAAGGTGATAAAAAGAAACATAAGTAATGATTCAATTAACTCATGTAAAATCCGCCTAAAATACGGTATTATAATGGCGCATTTTGCATCCAGGATGGTAAAAACATCGATAAATGTCAAGAATGAGATTTTACTTTCGGCACAGGTTAATATAATATTAATGTTTCCGTGTCGTGGCATGAAGTATCTGAATTGTTCTATAGGGCACCAAAAAAGTGTTGGCTTTGCATCACTTTTACTGAGACGGCTGCCGGACAAGTGACAAATGAATTTGGTGAATCAGATGGTGGTTTAAATTAGGATGGACTTTACAAATGGCGAGATATAGTACACATTTTGAGGCGCCGTTAATTTTCCACGCTCAAGAACGTCGACAAAATCTATCGGGATTCAGTTAACCCAGACGTTCTTAAAGAATGTTTCTTGGATTTCAGCTAATCGCACCAGACGTGTAAATATTTAGCTCAAAATACGTCATTGCTCCTCGTAAAATAACGGAGACGAATCCCGAGACAATACTTAGAGTAATGAGAAATGAGTTTTGAAAGTGCGTCTACTACTTGCTCAGCTTTTTACATAACTTAAAACGATTCATGGTTTACCCCTAAGAGACGTGCCTCATGAAGGGATGACTCTTACCACCCAAAAATTCTTTAGCCATTTGCGAAAAACATCCCCGAACAAATAATATTAAATAAATAATAAAACTTAGGTTCACTATTAAGCATTTACACTGGTAGAAAACTAAATTTACCCAAAGTAATTAAGCTAAATTAAAGATTGATTTTGTGGAAAGTAAAAATATTAGCATCATGATTTAAGACGGATTAAACAAGTACGGGAGAAAAGGCAAAGAAGCTTCGATCACGAGCAAAGAATAGAAAGCCGTAAATAAAATCATGACATAAGCAAGTCGCTTGTATAATATAGTCACTGAAATAAGGATAAGCACCGCTAATTAGGGAAAAAACATTTATTAAACAAGGAAAGTGAGGTGGCCAGCCGAATTAAGACTTAATATCCAGATATGGATGATAATTGAATTTCAAGAGAGAAGTAAGTTTCTCGGAGGAGTCAGAAAAATATCATTTAAATGCATACCATATCCTTTGGAGAGGTGTTTCTAATGGAACAAATCAAAAATCATTGTTCCGTGAAAAGTAAATAGTAGACGCCATAGTGAGTGACTTTCTCTTCAAAACGTTTGAATTTTTTCCAAAAATATTCTCATCATTCTCGCGACATAGACGGAGAGACGTGTAAGAGGCGAGGGAGGGAAAGATCCCACGAGCCAGACTTTTAAGTCAGCTCCGACTTTTGAGGCGAGCGTCACAATGGCTGAAGGGACGATGGTTCAGCGTCAGAAAGACAGCGTCGGGAGTGAGGGACGGACGCCCTCCAAATGCAAACGGGCGAACAAAACAATCCGGGGGGGGGGAGGGGCGTCGCTCGTTAGCGGCGTAGATACCGTCGTTATTCTGGATCGGATCCGAGAGCGACGACCCCGCTGCGATCATTATTTTCCAAACCTCAACGAGCAAGATCCAACGAGCACACGTAAAACGTTCCTCCATTTTTCGTCTTAAACACATGAATAAATATAGAAGTGACGGTAGTGTTTGAGAGATGAGGCCGATAGCTAAGATTATTTGTTCCTTAAGGATAAGGATAGGCTAGTAAATAATAGAGCTATTTTCCTGGTACAACATATTTTGACACAGCGGAGTCATTATCAGGTACGGTAGGTACCTGATATACATCAGGTAGATAGGTACCTGATGATGACGCCGCTGTGTCCAAATATGCTGTACCAGGAAAATAAATCTGTGGAAGGAAACAAAGTTACTTTGTCATTTGTGAAATAGAGCTATTGCTTGAGATGAGATGGAAATAAGGAGCGAGACATATTAACCAAACAAAGGACACAGTTTTACGTCCCTTTCGATGGACGGTGAGCTGCAGAGAAGTTCTTTTCTTATTGTAGCGGTGGAAGGATATAGATCCCAGGGGAAAATACTCTCCAGGGTTGGGTTTCTATGGTAACAATAGCATAGTTAGTTTAGCGTGCTACTCTATCTAAGGTCACTTCGCACTTATAGTCTGCCATTTGGAAACGACAGCATTCCGAACGAATTGAGCGATCACTCCTTTGAATTCGAGCGGATCCCAACGATTCCGAACGACGGTGATCGAAAGGGAGCCATGTTTCAATTACGACGAACCGTTACCTACTGGGATCCGAGCCTAGATCCTCTGTATGTGACGCCAATACTCTGCCCACCACACTGACCCGATACCCATCAACGACAGAATAAGCTGGCTTAGACCCAGGCATTTTCTGCGACCTCTAACCCGAGTATTCCAAATACAAGACAGAGTAAACAAATAAATTTATTTGAGTGTGGGCAATTACGGAGGGATTGTAAGCTCCCTCATAAATGAGAGGTCAAGGTCGAAAATAAAATTTTTGCTCGGTCGTAAAGGAATGGCTTCTTTAATATCCGCCGACTAGATCGAATTAAAAGCCTTTAAAAGGAAAGTACATAAAAGGCTCTCCCATGGCTAATTTCGCGAGAGACACTTCGCGCCGGGGAAGTCACAAAGTTTTATGCTGGGGCTGCGACGTGCGGCACGCGAGGTGCGGCTGCGTGGCACGCTATTTGAAATAGAAAAGTGTTCGGCACGCGACCGAATAAGAATAAAACCTGTTAGTCCAGTAGGCATACCTGAGTGAACACTAAATTA
This sequence comes from Ceriagrion tenellum, assembly GCA_963169105.1. Classification (NCBI taxonomy): domain Eukaryota; kingdom Metazoa; phylum Arthropoda; class Insecta; order Odonata; family Coenagrionidae; genus Ceriagrion; species Ceriagrion tenellum. The sequence continues at coordinate 45,959,229 of OY720632.1, forward strand.
TGGGAAATTCAGGGACTTAGAATTCGTAAAGGTGATTGAGGCCTTCCCCTCATTCTCGCGTAGAAAATGAAAATAATCGACGTAATAAAGCCAAGTATACCACATTAATCAGTGCCTGTAATTGCAAAATGAACACAAATAAGAGTAGTCATGTATAATTACAAAATTAATGCAGATAAACTTAGGGCTATATACTTGCGACATAAGCCAAAAAAAACCCAGTCATCAATGAATACGCAAAAATATTTAGCCAGGCCCCCGAATATTTAAGACTGCAATAGAGATACGATTAGAAAAGAAGAAAATTGATCGAAGCTCCAGTTTTTACCTCAGTACTTCCAGGACATTGATACTGAGAACGACAAGGTGCGCGTAGGAAAATCGAGTAACCCCGGACCTCTCACATTAGATACATTAAACAGCAAATTTTCCTTCACTATCATCTATCACCCTGAGTATGACAGTTAAGTAAGTTGTCGAAACGGCCTTCATGGAGCAACTAATCCCCAAAGACACCCAAGAAACCTTCATCCAAACTTGTTTTTACTCCTATTGATGTTCGTCAAATAATATTGCAGAACAGGACTCCTTCAAGAATTATAGGGCCAAAACGTTCGGATAATAGCATATAATGATAACGCATTCCTTTAAACTGGGCATTAATTGCATATCTGCTTAGTCAGTATATTCTCGTAACTTCGAACAATCCACTGTAATATCTACACACAGAACTTCCAATACCCATCAAGTATTCAGTTTTTCATCGAAACTTTACTGCTGAATTAACCATAGACCATTCCCAACATGACTTGAGCAATTTTGCACACATGAAGCTATTTTTTTCTGACGCCCCCTCGCACTTCCAGTCCTCTACAAAACTTTGTTTGCTTCTGAAATGAAACTTATACCCTATAGGTTGCCATCCACACTACAAACCCTTTTAGAAGAACCATGTTGTCTTTTTCTCAGCAACTTTGACGTACTTTAGAGATTTCTTAGGTCATTAGCGCTACTCAGGAAAATATGCGAAGGAGAAGCAGCAGAATGAGATGAAGACACTCGGCTCTTCTGATTCAATGAACTCCAGAGACGCTGAGTGCCCCACGACTATCCAAAGAGGATCCATTGAAATTTAAACACTGAAATTGCAGCTATCTCCGGAATTAAGTCATAAAAATACATGATAGATGAAAGAAATACAGGAAATAGAAGACAGACCTTTCATACTCTCCTACAGAAGATTCCTGCGTTGCTATGCAAGGTTTTAACCTGTTTCAGAGAAATACTACAGAGAAAAATTCCGGTTAAAAATGGGAAAGGACCCTTAATCTTTTAACAGCACTGATAAAGTCCTTATTTATCAGAAATCTCTTTGAGAGAGAAAGGATATTCATTTCAATTTCCACTTTCATTCAAATAAATTTTCATGCCAACCATGTACATAGATTGAAATCGGCTTTATACTCATCACTCCATTATTTTGAAAGAATTTCCAACACGGGCGCAGAATAAGCTGGCTTTGGCCCAGGCATTTTCTGCGACTTCTAACCCAAGTATTCCAAAGCTTCGCGGGTTCGGGGGACTGAATGGGAGGATATGAACAGAAAAAAATGTATCTTTTCCTCACATTTATATTACACATTACATGTACAGTGAAACCGACCGATGAAATCGTAAATAGGAAAACAGGGGTTCACTAGAGAAGACACTCTCATTTTGCGGACATCATATGTCATTTTGCCCAGCCTGTAACTGACATTCCGCTCCCGAGGGCTCTTTTCTTTTGCGGGAATTACACCCGCGCGTGGTCACTTGTCCGATGAAGAGAGTGAAGCGATGATTCCGACCGCTTTTCATTATGGGCGTACGGTGTAGTCATGCATCGTAGGATGAAAACATGGACAAAAAACGAGTCGTCGCATGCCTTGAGTACAAGGGGCTAGCGAAGCGAGGGGAAAAAAGACCACTTGGAACACAAACCCTCGAAACATCATGGAAGAAAGATGTTCAGTTGGGATGAGCGCCAGTTATATGCTCATTCATTAAGTCCCTAAAAAATAGGAAGCAGAATCAACACAACTTGGCAATGGGCAAGTCTCGGTCCTTCAATGAGACGATTGGCAAATGAAAGCCCTTTATCATGCCTATTGTGAATAAGGTCTTAGAGGGATAAAACAATCATGGTCAGTGAATTTCAACAATCTTTTGCACCGTGCAAGGACTTCTTGAGTTTATCAAAGTGCATCACACGTTAAAAAAACTGTACAACTAAGTGAAAGACAGACCTAAACTAATAATGAAAAATGTACCATGCTACCAGCTTCCGAGAAAAATATACTTACAAATAATATACACTCATGTAAAATAAAAATACAACCTACTCAATAGTAAAATAATGATAAAATTTATTCCTGAGCAAATATTTCAACCAATGACAAGACATTTAATGCTTTTCTGGCATTACAAGTTGAAGTCCGAATGAGGGGAATTCCGTCTAAACATATTCAGCTTTTTTGCTCGAGAAATGAACTCAAGAGTAATAAAAAAACCCACTAAGAATCACTAAAATATTCGTTTGGTATTTCTACATTTTTGAAACTATCTAAAGCTCACTGAGAAATGTGGACCAGTCAACCCTATACCTACCTATACCTACCTATACAAAACACGTACCTACCTATGCCAAATTTATCACTAAAATATTCCTCCTTAATTGTCAAAAGGGATGGGTTCCTGGACAGGGATACTACAAAGGAAGTTATACCATTACATGCCTTTACTCAGTAGCAAATGGATAAGGAAAATGTCGCATTGAACTAAAGAACAGTTGCATAGAATAGGGTGCAACTATCACTACTTTCATGAAGAGCTCACTCAAATACCATTGATCACCGAAGGGAATGAAAATTTTATCCAAGACAGAAGTTCGGCAGAATAAAATACTTTCCTGATGTAACCCAAAAAAGGGGTTTTTAATTTGAGTTTGCAGATTAAGAGCAATCAATCGACATTCTCGATCGTCGTCTTTCCGATAGCGACTAGTTTCATATTTCTTCTCTTTTGGATGAGGATGCCGCAAGTTTTGCAACGTGGGCGATTGGAAGGCATCGGAAGGGATTTAGAAGTGCTAATGATTGATTTAGTAAGAGGTTTAGTAATTTTAAAGAGGGCGGAAAGGTTGGGGGGGCGTCTAATAGTGAGAGAAAGACAGCGGGGGAAAATTTTGGAAGTAGTAAGGTTGTCAGAGAGGATGGGGTAGAGGTTTTTGATTATATGACGGATGGAGTGAACTCCAGGGAAATAGGTGGAAAAGGGAGATTTGGTCACGAGGACGCTTATTAAGAGAAAGAGATTTAGAAGAAGAGGGTCGTTGTAGGATTTTTTTTCTGAAGGAGACGCTCAGGGTATCCTCTGCGAAGGAGGGATTGGTGGAGATTAGAGAGGAAAAGGTCAAGGGAGTTGGGGTTGTTGGAAATTCGGTGACCACGGATAGAGAGAGAATAGGGGAGGGATCGTTTAGTATGGGAAGGGTGGCAGCTGTTAAAATGGAGATATTGTTGCTTGTTGGTAGGCTTGAGATGGACGGAAGTGTGAAATTTAAGGTTACTTAGGGAGATATCCACATCCAGAAAGGTGATGTTGGAGGCAGAGATGTTAGAAGTGAAGGAGACAGAGGAGGAGGAGTTTAGGGAGGAGATGAAAGAGTTGAGGGAATCAAGGTCATGTGGCCACAAGAAAAATGTCGTCAATGTAATGAAGCCAGAGAAGAGGTTTAGGAGAGCAAGACGAGAGAAAAGATTGCTCAAATGCACCCAAGAAGTGGTTAGCATAGGAGGGGCTGAAAAGACTGCCCATGGCACAGCCTTTAGTTTGGATGTAGAATTTGATATAATATTAAGGAACTCTCCGTGAGTGTTTTTTTATTTTTGTGATTCTTAGTTTATCGTCTGCCTTCCTGTGACAATTTTTATCTATTCATCACACAAGTGATCCTCGGTGAAGTTTTATTTGTATATATACATATATGTATATACACACACACATATAAATGTTTATACAGAAAGGTAGAAAGAAAGTGGATAGGAACACATAAATGTAAACACATTGTATGTGTTCCTATCCACTTTCTTTCTACCTTTCTGTATAAACATTCATATGTGTATTTGCCTCTGAGCGGTCTCAGTGAATGAACGAACGATTATATATATATATATAAATATAATTTTATATAAAATTAACATTTAAATTTTCGAACTCGGGTATGACCTCAGACGTGTAATAATAGGGATATCATATCAAGGGCACCGAAAGTAAGCAGTCTACAAACCGCAGGGAACCCACCGACACCGCCACCTTAAGGTTTCCCGAAAACGGCGTATATTTCACGAGGCACCCCTGAAGAGTAACCGCGAAACTTAAACCTACAGATTTGTATGCGGCAAGGCTTGGGAAACCCTGTGTAGTGAGTCATTTGACGGATGCAGCACACGTGGCTAAAAGAATAAATTTCAGGGTTATCTATCCGTCTGTGACGCATTCGGATCGGGAAGACTACATGTATACCGTCGAATCCAAAGACACCTTGAATAGTGAATGGTCTAAGAAATTGGCTCCATAAAATTGTTGCATTACAGTAATGAGTACGTGGTCTAAGGATCCAAGTAGTTGTATTTATTAAAATCCATCTCACATTTTCCTACTTTATGTCACAGTATTCAGACTACTAAAGCCTACGACTATATCGTAACACGAGGAGGTACATTTGTCTTCATTCATTCCGAGAAAATGCGTGAACTCTATATGATCCAACTTCTGAAATTGGTGGAGCGGCCCATGAAGTTATGGATGGGAACGTACCATCCGTCCCCAACCGCCGTCACCTACAGCGTCGCGTGTGAACATGCAATTGGCAAAGTGGCAACACACAAGTTAAGCGGGCGGCAACGCCCATAGGATGGTCAGATTGCCCGGCAAAAAACGCCCCGGGCGTGGAGTGGGGCGGAGTTACAGAATAAATTTCTGGCTTGAATTAATCGATGTCATGCTTTCGGTTCTCGTTCAGTGGAGAACCCGAATCCTCTCTCGTAGCATACGCATCATTCCTTTCGGGATGTGTATCCCCGCGCAAGGCGGACTTAGGAGATCGGGTTGGTAGGGTGGCAAGAGGATAAGCTTCCCAACCTGAGGGCCCTGGGTGCTCAGTGGAGGGAGTTGGGTGCTTTGTGGAGTTCACCTCAAGTGAAGTACACCGCCCAACGGATAAGGCGTTAAGCTGAGGGCACTTAGGGGCCTTTCATTAAGTGTAGGCGAATACAGACGCTGCGTTTTTCTCCACCCTTCCTCAATTCCCCAAATAATTTTTCACGTATCAATCGACCTACCCACCAATTCTAAATAGCAAAAACGATCTCAGCTGACGGGTGCAATACCCAAATGACTGACCAACGGGAATAAGCTACCAATGAACAATTCGGAAACCCCTATTCGAAATATTAACCTGGTGCGTCGCCACTGGATAACGTAAGAACCAAAATGAATTAAACCTACATCTAATGTGTAGTATTGAACGCTAAAGGCTGTGGTGTTAGGATTCAATCGAAAGGCAAAGTAAAGCAATAGAAAAAATGTATTATGATTAGACTGAAAAAGAGTCAATATGTAAAACATAATTTTTTCCAGTGCAGTTACTCTGTAACAATTCCTGGTCAATCATTTGCTTGCAATTTGTTTTCGCAATCATTATGAAGTTTAACTAGAGCGAAAAGGCGATATTGGGTAGAAAGTCAATAAATATTTAGATTTTCGTTAGAAACCTAAATATTTCATCCTATCCATCAAAATGTCAAAAATATCTACGTAATTATTGATAAGGGCGACCGGTAAAGCATAGGCTGAGTACTATATTGCGTTTATAAAGAGCATATTATCAGAGCAAGCAAACGAACGACCTTTGAGGAACTTTCGAACCCTCTCCCTACGCCACCCAGCGGAATAAACAGCGCCTAAGTAAGACAGAAAGACTGCCTGAGGATTCAAGGTCTCATTTTTTCCTCGTATTCGACGCGATCGCAGCACGGGGGAAGGAAACAGACAGATTATCCATTAAAATAAAATGATATAACGAGTGACAGAAGTGTTCGACATCTAAAGCTCGACTGGTTTGCCATCCTTGCGCCATTATGAATTTTTTTTTGTTTTTGATATGCATTACTTTCATCAGCGGTGTAGGATATTGCTCAGATAGCGACTGCCGGCTATTTCGTTAGACACACAGCCTCTCGCGGGATAAAGCTGAAATTAACAGACACCGCGACCCCACTTTATGTTGCATGAAAGAAGGTCCATCGAATAAAGGTCCTTTGTATAAAGAGGTCCATCACTTCGAAGCAAAATCTACTAGTAATGAGCGAATTTAGCCGACAGATCCAAAGCACCGAAACAATACTCAACGAAAAACTTGTTTTTGCAACAGTGAAAATTAAAACGCATAACCTTTAGTGTTCGCCCTTTCATAGAAATGAAATCGGACTAATTCGAAAGGAGCGGAAACATTCGAGTCTCGGCAGGGTTTACATTATCACGTCACCAAATAGATAATTTCAAGCTTTGAATGCTATCGTAGCGTTTATTCGAAGCTGAGACGTCAAAATTCCATCATTATTGAGACTCTAGGTTTCTTCATCATGGATTTGGGCAACGTTTGGTTTTCGTTATTGTTTCGTTTCGTTTTCGTTATCACCAATACCCTTTTCCTTTATTTTTCATTGGGCGTTGTAGCAAAAAGGGTCCGTCCAACCAACCTTCAAGTCGCATGATTTACTGGGAATTAATTCTGCCTGAGAAACCTCGGGCATCACGGGGCATTGAACTACCCTTCCCTGATGAGCCAATTCCCGCATGTTGTTAGGCTTACAATTAGCACTTGGATACCCCAGCCCTCACCGATCAGATCGATCTTTGGGACACAATACTTCGGCCTTGCTCAAACACGAGGAACACGGAGCCGCTGTGCCTTGGTTGAAAATTGACGATCTTATACTGTCATAAAATATTGCTTATCATCCCAAACGGTATGGCACCCTTCTCCGGAAGGCACTTAGGTTACAAACACCAGCCCAGCCAATCCATGGCAGCAACATGCGTAAGATGAAGGGCGGCAAAAAAATATCTCTGGACCTGGAGAATATATCTACTTCAAGGCAAGGCTCGTGAAACACTGACGGGTCATTCTAAATCCTCCTGAAGTTAGCCAAGGTAGAGATTGGTGAGGATTAATGATCAAACCACGCTTTGGATTGAAACCCGGTTTGACTTGTTTCATTGATTACAAGCCCATCAATTCTGGCCAAAAAAGTTTACGAATGAAACAGAGCAATATAAATGAATGCAAAACTAATGCAAACATCCTTTTGAGAGAATTTGCCGATTTGAAGCAGTTTCAGCGAGATTCTTCCCTTGTTATGATGGAGACCACGTTCGAATTATATTATTTAATTCCAGCAGCTGTAGGAAGCATGACCGTATAAGTTCATCAACTTGACTCATTTTCTTAACGCCTTCGGATGAAAAACCGTTCACAAAGTCTTCTGTAAAATTACAACAGTGGGTACTTCATTGCTTAATTAAAATAGTTGAGAATTCATTAACACTGTACACTGTTAAAGTCCAGGTGAGATCTTGGGGTCAGAGTTGCCTAATTTTTTTTTAAATACAGCCTCCCCAGAATGCGCACGCGTAACGTTTCCTATGGAAAACGCCTTGCTCTGTTTGGCGAATAATTCGAGAAGTTGCGAGGTCCATATTATACTTGTTGGGCATACTGATGGCAGAAAAAATTTCTTTAGAATGACTGAAATTTGCAATAATTAACTATATATGCAAACATAAGGCTTCGACTTGGCTAATTTTTTTCTAGCCGTACGGTAACGACTTTACAAGCACATATTTTTACGCAATTCTGCAAAAACTACTGCAGTGAACGATTGATTTATTTTTGGAAATAATTTATCAGGCTTGCAAACAGCACAGTCTTGAGTTTGTGACAAGGCCTTAGGATCTACTCATTTTTCAAATGAAGTCTTCTTGGAGTGCACGCGCGTACCATTTCCTAAGTAAAACGGCTTTTTTCTTTTTGGCAAATACCTCGATAAGTATCACATGATTGATATTGGTTGATATTTCGATCTATTTGGAAAGGTGGGATATTTTTATTAAAAATAAGGAAAAATTCATTGAATCTTAAATGCAAAGACATCTCGCTCATATTGCCTTAACTCTGGGATCAGTGACCACGGTTTTGCTGCAGCCCCGCCGCGCCAGTCACTTCACCCTCGGCGACTACACGCCCTCCAGAGACAATTGCGGACGACAGTACGTAGCGAGGACACGTCCGAGCAAGTTAACCGTAATAGTACACGCATGAGGACACACACGATTAGTTTCTCCGCCCCTCCACCGAATTCCCCAGCCGTCTTCCTCGGCTCCTCCGCTCTCGCTAATGCGTGCACACACCCTCACGTCCGAACGATCGCAACACCAGAGCGAGGAAGCACCGCAGGAGCCCACTTATCTTCCTTCCTCGGGGAGCTATCTATCTAATACCTTAACGTACGTGCCCGCGGGACTCATTCCCAAGGAAATTCTCTGTAGGAGTATCAATGGCTCAGCGAGACGAGGTGAATAAAAACAAACTAAAGAAGTAAGGTTGGGAACAACAGGGATGGAAAGGAGAAATGGTCATGGGAATAAATTAAACAAACTTTGTAAAACTACACTCTGGTATTTTATCCAAGACCCGACTTTAGACGCCATGTTCCAGTTTAGTGATAAGTACACCATTTGTGAAAAGCATTTGCATTGCCTACTAAAACCAAAAGGTTAGAATAAAAAAACATTGTGTGTAAAAAGATCCTTGATGTCGAGGCTGCGTGAAACCTTGAATTACTGCTACTCACATTTTGATAGTAGCCCACGCCAAGTACAGCTGATTTCATTACTAAGACGAAAGCAAACTAATTTGCCCTGGGTGCTGAAAAATCCTCCCTGAAGGCACTACAACCAACCACCTCATATTTTGCAGGTGAGGTTTTTCCCCTCCGCCAATTTTGGTTATTGTGAAGTAGGAAAAAAACCCGAGTGGAATTTAAGAAAGTTTCCCTCATTCCCCAGGGATAAAGAAAAGGCACACAGCACATGAACCCGCACGTTGGTTTAGCTTCGGTGTTTTGGAGAAGAAAAGACCGGAGCTAGAACGTGTCCACTCATGTTAGCAGCGAATGCCCGACGAGCCGCGGGCTCCACAACGGAGCCCTTTGAAGTAGAGCTGGGAGGAGAAAGGACATCATCGATAGGGTGGGAGAAGAGAAGATACGAGGGAGAAAAGATGGGAGAACGCGATAGAAAAAATAAAGGGGATGAGTAGGGATTGGGGGCGTATGAGGTCACAGCACGGGGGTGAAAAGGAAATGCTTCAAGGAAGTGTCACCGAGGAACAAATTATGGGGATATTTAAACGAATATATTTTTTAATGAACACCATCTCCTTCGCTGCGAACCGACAACGACACCATTTCCATCGAACTGAAACATATTGGCATTAATCACAACAGTAATTTGTTCATAATTCAAGCTATATGACAAGTAAGTCGCTAAATCTTATTAGGATTCGATTCCCTGGGACAACCGCGTCTTGCTAGCAGTTTTTCGAGGGAAAGGGGTTCATGAACTCTTTCAGGGCGAAACAGAGAATATTATGATGATGCCTCACTACATCTCTAGGTCTGACAGAAGCGATAAAATAAGAGAGATACATTGCCGAACAGATAGGTACAAAAACTCATTCCTTCCGCGCACAATAGGCGACCACAATAAAAACTGAGCTCCACTAACTACACTCCCACAATACACGTCACAATTTCACCTCCCAAAACCTTATCCCTTACATCTCGGCACGGCTTGTGTCTTAACACACCCTGCCGCACGCCCATGCGGCGGCTCGCAGGGAAGTATGTAGATGGAGATATTAGAAAGAAAGCCAAATTTTCCCACATGTTTCACACATTCTCCTATTTAACTACACGTAAATTCCGTTTTCATGCACAAAAAATTGCGCATAGAGGGAGGATTATGATGCTCGTACCATTTAAAGCACACGATTTCTATAAGAAACTAGAATATGGCTAAATTTACATTCACGTTATTTCTACGGTAGAGCCACCTTAAACCGTCCCGATACTTGCGTCGGTGTGAGTGAGCACTCGCCGTCGTGAGCGAGTTGGTCCAGCGACCTTTCTCTACCGCCCATCCCACCCTCAAAAGAGCAGAGCCACATGTGTCCCATCCATCGACCGCAGCACGGCGTGGTGGGCGGGTGGGGACTCCCAGATCAGCGAAAGCGATAAGCGTTGGAGGGTGGGGGAGGATGCAAAGAGTCCCCAGATGAGGAGAGGGAGATAGGGGCGCCACAGAGCGACGGGTTCGGGTGAAGCTCCTCCTCCTTTTCGGAGAGAGGGAGGAAGTGTGAGGGGCAAGGAACACCGCCACCGGCGGGACAAATGGAGGAGTTTTCTCTCCTAGGGGCACGGCCCTTCGGCACTTTGTCGGAGACCCCGGGAGAGGCACTCTTAAGGAGAGGGAGGAATTATTAACGGCCGGTAATCGCTCCAGGGCGGCATCACGGTATCGCCTCAGGCTCGGAAATATGACCCCCTCCACCACCCCTGCCCATATTGTTACCGAGCAAACAGCTCAGATAATGAGGAGAAGAACCCAACAGGTAGATGGACCGCAAGACAAAGCCGAGATTTTTTTCATGCACCCACACGTTTGAGGACGCTTTTTTCCAGAAATAACATACGTTTTGGAATCTGTGGTGATGAAGGGATCGCGAAAAATTCCTAGGACGTGTAAGGCGTTATGAGGGACAGGTTAGTATTCATATTGAATCCAAAGATTCCTGCGATATTGAGTGGATTTACCCATGATGCAGAAATGAAAAATTTGCAATTATCCATAGAAATAAATTAACTGCGACCTAGTTTTCGATGTTTTTAAATCATCAGCAGGTGATGACGATGTAAAAACATCGAAACCTAGGTCGCAGTAAAATAAGATAAGTTTTTTTTCAATTTTTCATTTCTGCATCAGGTTAGTATTCCTTTCGCAAGATAAAAGTGATAACGGGAGCGTATTAATAAACAATATTAGCATTCAATGTGCATTAATTTACATATCGTCGGTAACGGAGGAGCATCAGAGCTGCGAAACGCCAAAAAAATGCATCATGTATTCGGAACTGGCCACCTTCAACGACCAGGCTTCATTGGAAAGAATATTTTTTAACTCAAGAGTCCTATTTAGGTCATGGTATAGTCCATATCAATAGTAGTGCAAAGTACGCGTCGGTGGAATCATCCTCCGCGAAAACCTGCCCAACGGCTGGATGAATATCAATTCAACTTCAAAGTCAAAAGTGACTGAACCTCAAGCTAAAAAAGACAGGACATGATAATGGCATGATATACCGAAACCTAAGTCGTGTTGCTGTAAATAAAGTGTGGAATCATGGCCAAATATATGTTTTACTAATTAGGAAGGAGTTTCACCGAGTAACACCAGAGACAGTGTCTTATAGTCAAAAGTTCATTTTTTTAAGTCACCAGATGGCAGAGATTTCCCTCCAGTGTTTTCAATTTCTTTAACGATCATATTACAAATCCTAAGGCTGAGAGAGAATTATCACTGATCGGAACCGTTGAGTGAAAAATTTTTCGAATAACAATTTATTCACTAAAAAATCTAGAAAAAAATTCAACGGGAAAAATAAAACACAAAAATATTAAAAGTATGCAAACATGCACAAAAGTAAAGAAAATCGTTTTAAACTTGCAGTATATTATGAAAAATAATCAATCCATGGTTGTATCACTCGACGGAGTGATTTAATGGTGCTTCTATTAGAATTATGGCATGGATATCACGCTTTGGCACGGAAACACACTTGCTCTTGCCTTATTTCCGTTTTTATTTTCTCGGAAGCTACTGAAACCTTGCTATCGACAAATTTACTATTGTGAGAATACGCGCGAGGGAATCCCATCGCATGCTAACGTCCCAGTTGTCCTTGGGAACAGGGGACTGGGGTAGTTTCCGTGCGGCGTTCGCTCGCTTAACCTAGATAAAAGCCATAAAGCTCAAGAAAAAAGAGTGGATGAGTCACGGAAAATAGCAACGGCGGCGCCATACCCTTTTAAAGTTATAGCCTCCTTGGCTGTAAACAATTGGGGCTCTGCTAATTCAAATTCTACTTCCCAAAATTTAGTTTATAAGTTTTCACTGCATAATAAATAGCCTCGATTTCACTTAATATAAAAAATTACTTGAGTTAGAGATAGACCCTTGATCTGAAATAAGTTTTTTGCTCAAGGATATGACTCGATAATTACCGAATAAATTTGCTCCGGTTGCTTCAACTGATGATTTCCAATCCAATGCATTATAATACCAAACCACTACATCAGCTGCACACAATTCAGTATTTATAGCACATTTTACGGACTATCGACAATGTTTTCATCAACGTTCATGCCAATAATTCATATCTTCAACTCATTTAATCCTCATGGTGACAGACGAGGAGGGAAAATGCAGTAGACACATTTCAACAGGGCAAATCAGTTACAGAGAGTTCCACAGGGTTGTCTCTACGACCTCACCAACAAGAAGAAGACTCATCAAGACACTCTTACAAGGCAGAGGCCTGAACATGAATAGAAGTGCTTCTAAGGTACCCATATTTACACTATTCAAATACACTTTGAGTGATTTTTCCAAATGAAGAACGCCTTTTCGTTGTTTGCGATATGTTTGCAGAGCAAGAAAGTATTGATACACTGAAAATAATTCCACTCCAAATATTCCATGAGTTTTTCCACGCACATAATTGTCAGCATATATTCGGATTCAACAGGCATAATGTTATGTTATATCGGCGGTCTGTTATTTTTTATCTTCAATGACTGGATTCCAAGGTTCCTGCATTCTTTTCCCATTAAAACATTACGCTTATTAAAATGTTGTCTACTTTGGTATATTGGCAAAAATATGAACAAATATTCTACGTGGTTGCCCAGCTTATCGATGCGCTTCCCCTAGCTAACAGAAACGAAGACAATCTCTCATCTTATTCTCATACCATGAATAAACATGAATTTTAAAGTCTCTCCGTCCTATGCTTGTAAAACGAATTTCTGAAATTCTCCCTCTACCGTCATCGTGGTCTGAGGTTCTATGTCCATAAGCCCCTCATTTTGCAACAGCAAAAATTTAATTCCAGGGTTATTTCTGATCGTTACTATTTTATCATTCTATTGATATTTTTTTGTTTTGTCTTTACCTCTCGCAGCTATGTTTTGGTCTCCTTATAAGTGGCCCAACCTCGTTCGTCCACCTCCTCTGCAAATGGTCTAGAATGAATCAGGGCAGTTAGATAAAAGGCCATTCGTTTCATAACTCTAACGGAATGAAACATTCCTAGGCCACAAATGAAATTTAATGCAACAGGAGTCTTGACCTCGATTGAGTCGAAACTGCGAGTAGGTACATCCTGATTTAAGAATATTTTCGATTTTTTCTCGTTAGTGATGAAGTTGTACAGGCGCAGAAAAACGTTATAGCACTCGCTTGCTACGAGCAGATCGTCAGGTAGACGAAAGCACGTGAGACAGGCGGGGCACAGGATCTGGGATCCCTTCAGAGGTCCCATTAGGAGTCCCTCGGTACCTCTCTTCACTCGTCAACGCATTAATCACCCTCATTGATAAGCTTGTTTCATCAACTTCAAAGGCAGGAACTGGAATTGGTCAGCAGAGTGCGACATCAAGTATTTGGAAAAATACAATAGCGCGACGACAAATGGGCATTATGCTTGAGCATTTTATGGAAGATATGCCTCTATCACAATTACACATTAAGATAAGGCGCGTGGTCGAAACAATCTCGGCCGAAAGACATGTTCATTAGCCACTCATTACTTCCTGGTACGTTTTCACAGCTATTTTAAGAATGGTCAAACGAAAAAGTAGTAGATGCTGGAACGAAGGACTACAATATGTCTTTCACGATAGGACGCTTCTATAGCAAGAGATAGGATTGTTGCACAAATCATCTCATATTTAGCCCAAAATTCGTTCAACTAGACTAAAATGAGCTATAAATGATAGAAATGGGGGCTAGTACTCCGTGAGAAAATGTTGATAGTCCATGATATCACGTTACTGAAATCAAGCAAATCATGTTAGCGGACCGCGAGATTCAAAATTATGAGTGCAGAGACCAGTCAGGTCCGATTGGTAGGCGACTGATGTTATTGACAGAAATCCAGGGTCAGCACTGAATTATTCACCGCCCATGTATGTAAAGTTTTTCCATGTCCAACGCCCCATTTTGATGCTACCCCCTTTACAAGTACCATGAAGCATAAAATTTTCGCATGAACCCGTAACATGGGGGCTGCTATTAATTGCGAAATCCCCTCGCATTCTAGAAATTGCGGACATTTTATCGAGATTAGAGAGATGGGTCAGTGTTGGAAGGAAGAATAGAAAGGATCCCGCAATGTCATCATCAATCATCTCAGACGCCAGTGGATCCAGGCGTTTGATGTTCCACAGACTACATCGATTTCACTACATTAAACATCAAAATACTCCTGAAAAATCATACAGGGATTTATCCCGGGATCTCTATTTTTTTTATTCCTACCCAGTTTATACAATTACTGCGTCCTACTTACTTAAGTATTCACGTAGGCGAAATGTATTTTTTTAATTTTAATAAATTTACGGTTAAAAACCCAATTAAAGAATGTAAAACAACAGCAATTTACATTGTTTAAATTCATAAATACATTACAATGCAATATAAAAACACAGTAATAGTACGATATAGACACACAATAAAATACTGAAGTAGTAGGAACAATGTGGTAGGAATATATGTAGTTCAAGAAGAATGATAAACCAAAATAAATGAATTAACCGAAGACTCAACTACCCAATAAAGTATTAATAATATCCTTCTTAAATATATGAATAGATTTGGTGAAATCAATACTTTTTGCAAGCATATTTGCAAATCTTTGCATTCTATGCAATGGTGAATAAAACAAATAATTGGTTCAATTATAATCTAAATGAAAAATGTTACAATTCCTAGTATTAAATGAAGGGACATAAAATGGGGTATGCCCTCTCATTTAAGATAGAAGCCAAGAAGGAAAGAAGAGATATAAATAACAGGGCTACGTTGAACCGTATCACCTTTAATGTTATCTTTTACCTGTATCCTAGAGCGATGTCATCATGTTGAAAGTACTATATTCAGATACAGAACGGAATGAATTCAAGTAGGAATAAATGCATTCTATCGCCATTTAATTTGAGCGAGGAGCTGCCACAAATTCAGAAAAAAATCCCCATTCCGAGCACGCAAGTGTGCATTCCCTCAATAATCAATACTCAAGCGTAGAGTTGCCCGTTCGGCCTAATAACAGAACATCCAAGTACATCCGCAGCATGCTTCAGCGACGGACAAGGGTAAATCTGAAATTTAATATTCCATTTCCGTCGATTAAGCCTTTTGTAAGTAGATAACGTGACGAGCGAATAAATCCAGTTAAACCTGCATTTTACAGGTACAATAGAACGCTATTATCCCAACTGATTTTATCCTTCCTCAATTACAATGCCCTTGTCTAAAATCTCTTCCTAAATATTGTTGCGTCTTAAAATACACATTTCTCATAGGTCGCCATCCCCAACATGTAATCCAGCCTTAATTAGAGGTCTGTTTAATAGAGCCAAATCTTATTCAAGGAAAAGTGTCCTTCAGAATGGTCCAAAAATCTCAATATCACATTTGCAAAAGTATCACTTAAAAAAAGCTAGCATGGGCACAGGCATAAAGTTAGTAAATGCACAAGATCGTCTAGGATAAGGAAACACAAGTTGATGATAAGTAAGGCTGATTAACATTTGTGTCATACGCCGTGCGCCGTGGTTAGCACATGTACAGGAATTAAATAATTTACAACTGCGGATATTATAAATGGCGGAACTATTAGCTGAACTAATGAAGGGATATGTTAATTACCTCTATATTCCTCATTCAAACTAAAAACAAGTCTGAAAACACAAATAAATCGAACCATGGAGAAAATCATTGATAGAAATGGCTATATTACACTTCATGTTCAATAATTTAGGCTTATTTCAAGAGTGAAGGTTCCGTCGTGAAACCATTCAATTATCAACAGATCGATATATCAGATGATGCCAGAGACGGGCAGTAAAAATGGTGTGCGCACAGATATACCAGCGTTAAAAATAGAACTACGCTTACTCCACGGAACCTCCTAGAGTTCCCACACTAGTTAATGAGTTCGGAGGAAAGCGAGGTCACTCTGTGGAAGTGCGACAATCCACAGACATTAAATTAGGTAACCAGTAGGCCTGAGGATGACATGAGACCATCGAAACCGTTTGGTAACCTAAAAAATACAGTGGAGTATTACCGATCATTTTCCGTAGGTACACGTAAATGAATATACTGGCGGAGAGATTTTGGGCACTAAATGATTTCAGTCCCGTCTCGTCGCTGGGATCAACCACCGGCCCGAATATTTCCCTCCGCCGGACAATTAGATCAGGAGGTTTAACGGCGGAAAGGGAGAGCGCTCCCGTTCCCAGAAACAGGCCGACGACGAATCAGGGTCACATCCGAACGAAGGAGAGCTCACTTCCCGCGCATCCGGAGACCCCGATAAGGGAGTATCGGGTCTTATCCCAACTCAACCCGAGTTCAGCCTCGCGGGGAGGATTAAATCGATGATAACCAACTGTGACCCCGAGAGGGGGAGGAGAGGAAGGGAGGAGAGTGGAGGTCGGAAATGGATCAACGAGAAAGCGCACGCATGTGTTCACTCCACCCCGCCTATCTCCCCACCGAGGTACGCCGGAAAGTTCCCTCCTCTTTAATAGGACCCCGTAATCCCGCCCGACGGCGAGTCCCATATTTTCACTCTCTGGACCCTGGCACGGGGAGAGAGAGAGAGATAGACAGACCCAGAGCCTGAAACGGGCCGGGATGGGTGGGTTGGGGAGGGGGGGGGGGGTTAGCGCGGTAGCTGAGGCAGAAGCCTCCCCAGCGGATGGCCAGGGTGCGAACCCACACGAAAGCGCCAAATTTTCATCGGGAATTTGATTCCTGATTGGGTGTCATGAGGGGGTGGCGAACGCTCTCAAGATTACTGTTTCGATTCCCGCAGGTGGTAACGACTGTTTCATTTCAAATCTCGATTTTTTATGCAATTTTGATAGCCCTTCAAATGTAGCATTCCGTCCGTCGGAAGTCACATCAGTTTTGGACTCTTCGAAGAGAAGTTCTGTCAGGTTTTGGACCGGGTCAGGTGATCATTATCCCTGAAGACGATGGAAGGGTCATCCATTGAAACGTTCGCGGAGATGGAAAACCTGACCCGGTCGGAAAACCTGAACTTCAACTATTCGCCGATAAAACATCAAATCCTACATACGGATCCTTTGGTATCTCTCACGGGCTAAAATAATTGTCTGGGGCGCGATCGCGATTCTCCATTACACGAGTGCTCGCGTTTTCGTCATTTTTCAGAAGCGCTCAAGAAAGCAAAAACGTGATTGTCTTTCTGCAAACTTCGCCAAGTGTTTTAACTAGTTTTAATTTATGGAGTTTTAACAACACTAGTTTTAATTTATGGAGTGAATTCTCACGGTAGTAACTGAGAGCATTTCCCTTCCAGAGCAGTTTGCGTTTTGCATAATGTTAACGACAACTTAAAAGAATACCGTAATCCCTCCTCAGGTTTGGTGTTGTGCCCATTTTCCCTTTCACACGCATCATAACGGTCAGCCAGTTTGGGGCGCGGATTTGCGTTGCGGACTTCATTCTACTGATGACTGAGCTCATATTTCCTATTGCGGATCGGGAAGTTGTTGGTAAAGGAAGAATTATTATGGGAATGGGAGGAAGGGTGGAATACTGCCCGTTTACACTGGGGGAGAGGTGCAAAATGTCCATCGCTAGACTCCCAAACTGACGAATGAAGAACTGTGCTTGAAATACTCTCCACATGGCACCCAAGCGGGAAGCGGAAAAATCTCCTCCTCTTTCCGGATTTGGAACCTTTAGAACGGAAAGCTAAGGTTATAGCCACCATACCAATCCGATCCCTGGGACACAGCTTAACTTCAGACATCCACGTTTCTCAAACTTCGGTGGCACTTGCTCCCGTGGAGCTTAATATCGGGGGAAAGACAGTATTCGAGGTTGATGGGAAAGACACCGAGTATCTCTGGAAAACGACAGGATATTGAAGGTTATCGCTTCCAACCGACGACTTTAGCGAAGAAAGTCGTCCACTACGGCAAAAAGGAGAGCGATTTCAGCTAGCAAGTTGTTAAAGAAGATTAAAAACCGACACATGCCATTGCCATGGCTTAAAAAGCTACAAAATAGCACTACAGCAATCCCCGCGGAACACCATCGATTCCTCTGTCCGTTCGTCCACAAACTTTCACCTTCCTTGACTTCTTCGACTTGAGAACCAGAAGAAATTCCGCGAAGGCTATAATATAAAAGGTTTATACATTTATGTTAACTATAATGCCCAAACATGTCATTGATATCGGGCACGGACGGCAAACGAAATAGGCCAGAGGGCTTCATGCAGAGCAGATTTCGTACCACCACTTTTAATAGGGGAAAGCAAGCGGGGCTGGTGGGGTAAAAGGAACATGGGTTCCTTCAGAGATCACCGCTGGAGACCTTCAGTTCCTTCCTCCACTCATTCACCACTGTAACTACTTCCCTAACCGTAAGCTCTCTGCGGGCGATTGCCACCAAACTTCACGAAACCCGTAAATTTCCATAAAAATGCCAAATCCGTCAATGATCTAACCTAACCTGTCGAGAGAAAAAAGAGCGTGTTTCGAGTAGCTGTAATGGTAATCATTAGGGGAGGCGACCGACAGGTGACGGCATTCGCGCCATCAAGTATAGGTGGATAGTACTGGTATGATATTCAGGCATTGCTGGAAGGGCGGAGGTAAATTTGGGGTCGATGTAAGCCTAATTCTAACGAACGGCACCAAGTACGACAGACGTGCATCCCATTCCTCAAGCGTCGCATTACCCTGGAAGGGCTATCCACACAGCATCTAAGTAGTGGCAAGGAGATTCTTCTAGAATATATCCGCCGCTGCGGTGGATGGAATGTACTCTAGCAACCAAACCATCTCAATCTCTGGGATTGACTTGCGCTCTTCTGGTAAACACTTAGCACCGAAGAACTCGGTGGCACTCGCCTTCGTAGAGATTGAAGTGGAGGAGGATAGCCAGCGAGCTGGGGGGACAAAGAGCTGAAGTTCCTCCGGCACAGCGTTCCCTGCCGGTCTTCTTCTTCGCATCCTCTGCCAACTCATCCACGCTGACTTCACCTTCCCAGACCTCAAGCTCTCCGATTGCAAGTTCCACATAGCGAGCGGCGCGGTCCCTAAGTATGTTGATGAAGGCGCCTAAACAAGCCAAAGATCTCTCCCCCTGACGACCGACAAAATCAGCAATTGAGATTCGAGCACTGACGGATTTCCAGTTCGAAACTCCGTCCTCTCATCGACGCTTGCTTCACATTTCTTTACCTCAAGACTATCGGCAAGCGTGTTACACCAATTTATACGTTAATCATTAATATTAGTGCTCAACCACTGTTCTCTACTTGAACCCAGACGACATAGGGGAGTGCAATTCGAGCGCAGGCGAAATCTCTGCTTCTTAAGTTCTGCCATTACTACACATGTTGACGATAATGCC
This sequence comes from Ceriagrion tenellum, assembly GCA_963169105.1. Lineage (NCBI taxonomy): Eukaryota > Metazoa > Arthropoda > Insecta > Odonata > Coenagrionidae > Ceriagrion > Ceriagrion tenellum. The sequence continues at coordinate 45,979,131 of OY720632.1, forward strand.
TAATCCGGCCACCGCTCTCCCCCTCACTAAAACGAAATAGACAAGCATGATTCAGGCCGGGGAGGAATTCCGCCGCGACGGGGGTGAAAGTGGGTGGCAAAGGTGATTGCGAGAGCGAGGACCGACACCACCTCTGCTGGGGATGCTGGATAGAGTGTGAGGGGTGCACCGCGCTTGCTCCCTCGATTGGTGAGGGGATGGGATATCCGTGCTCCGGCCGTGAGGAGGAGGGAGGTCGGCGGGATAGAAACGGAGGGCGGTGGCGGCGTCGGCTGCGCTGCCTCTCGGTTAAAAGGAGGAGAATCGATAGACCCACTCACCTGGATTCGGGCGTCGAAAATGGGAAGAGGGCGGCCGCGCGCGCGGAGATGCGGTCTCCCTTCTCTCGGGCAGCCGTCCGCGTCTTGAGAACCCCTCGACCAGTCCGACCGTACTGCTCCGGTGACGTCCACTCGGTCACTCACTCTCTCTCTCCCGCCGCCCTCGACTCTGGTCCCTCGCCGCCGCCCCCAGCTGGCCACTCCGCGGGCGGGCGACCTCTTCCGCCTCCGCTCGCTCCCTCTCCGGCCCCGAGGAGGAGGGAGGGGAGGGGGGCGCGCGCGGAGAAGGAAGGTCGCTCGTTCTTCGTCACCTATGGATTTAAGGCAGTGACGTCACCCAGGCGTGATTCGAAACGGTGACGTAATAATTGGGGGGTCCTGACGGCAACACACAAACACACACATACACACGCTCGCGGGGTTTAGTACAAGAGCTCGTCGACCCTATCCACCCACCCCCTCCCTCCTTCCAGTCCTCTTTCCAAAAAGGAGGATCCAATTGTACGAGTGGGTGTCGGGAGTCGCCGGACACAGTGTCCGGAGACGGCTCTTCGCCGCTAGCGCTCCTTCGGTCGCCCAAAGAAAGGAAAAAAAAAGATTTCGTCAATGAAGTCTCCCGCCTAAATTACCTACGCCCACTCCTTCCCGCCTTTGCTCCCCTAAGACAGTTTTCTCCAATTCCGTCGGTTCTCCTTCCTCCTTGATTGCTCTTAATGCACGGCCCACGCATCCACCCCCTCGCCCTCGACTTCAATAATCTTCTCCACTCATCTTTTAAGGGAGAAGGAGGGAGCCTTTCTGCAGGCGACCGCCCTAGCTTTCCCTCTCTCTACGTTACCGTCAGAGCTCACGACATTGTCCTTCCCATCAAAGCGCACCAAAACATTGAGTAACCTTGAGTAATTGGGAGAAAATGGAGCAAACAACAGGTGCGAATCGGATGGATACGGAAAGCGCAATCTGTCACTATTGCTTGGGCTGCCGATTATTTTTTCGCGAAAATAATACTAACGTTCTAACACCGGCGATCAAAGATAACTCTCACGGGGATTGCTCCAGGCATGAAAAGATGATGCTGAGCGGGCATCAATAGAAAGTCGCTTCGAATATACACTGAGAACTTGAGTAGCGAGTGCTATTCGCGATAAATGCGGTGCACTTCCAACAACTATGCAAATTTACGCAAGGTAGACAAGAAAAAATGAACTATATTAAATGAGACTAAGTAACTCACTGAAATTCGCCCTCCGAGAAAGTCAGCTTCCCCGCAGAATGCAAACGATCCTTCAATGCTTGATAAAACTTTGCGATCAACTTTGAATGATGCGCGAGCAACGCTGAGGGTATTTCTGCAGGTGTCAAGCCATTCACATAACACACCCCGCAGTATCCGTATCTCGTTTGCAGGCGTTGCATCCACCGCTGCCACTGCCGTCCTTACCACCCCCTTCTCCAATGTCGTCTGCTAGCTCACACAGTAGCACCATCTGTCGGATATTTCAAAAAGCTTACTTTGGCGGCTGGAAAACAGCTTCAAACGGAGATATAACTCATCCCTCGTAAAAAGGTGGACAAAAATATCGCAGTTTCTCAATTACATTTTCTGATTGGTTTAATTAGCGCAGAGAGTCATTGAATCGGCAAATACGACTGATAAATAGTGGAATTCCATGTTTTAAGAGATTAAAACTTACTTTAACAATCCACTGTTTGAGTATGTGTACTATTTATTATGCAGCCAGTTCCGTTACACTGAAGAACCCCAAGCATCTGATGCAATAGGGTAGCGAAAGGGATCTTAATAAATATTATGAATTCAAATGGCGAATTGCAAAGAATAATGATAATTGCCTTCGACATTTCTTCTGACCACCTCATTCAGTCTCAAAGTAAAGGGGTTCCAGCCACTGTGGGATATAAAACTCAGTCCTATAATCCCACGACTACCTTTAAATTCATAAAATCATAAGTTCATTAGTTATAGAGAGATGTGATGTCATATAACAGAGTTTATATTTGGCTTTTACGTTTTTTTAGATAGGATAGATATTTCACATGCAATATTTTGTGAAATGTCATCCTGTTAGTCACGGACAAGTAATAGGCAGCACCAAATTTTATCAAGGATGCAAAATTCTAGACAGCTGAACATGGTGGATTACAAAGTAAATGATATAGGACAAAGAATCTACTTGGTAATTTTTCTTTCACCAAGCTCCATTGGCCAATATCAAATGATCATGGATAAAGTTAAGTATGGCTCATCTGCAGAGATAGACTGAATTGAAAATACATGTACTATTTTGATAATTTTGTGTTTTGCAATGAAAATACTTTTTGAGAGAGTACTTTGTAGGTATCTAAAGTACTATTGAGAAGTAGTTTGTATTTTGAAGATACCTTAAAACATCCATCAATATTGTGGTATACACATGATATATCTACTAATCTAATGATGCAATAACAAACAAAATCTTGATATTAATAATTACTCATAAAATTTGCTCGATTTTATGATTTATCAGACTAAATTTTTTGCACTCATTGTGGCTGTCATTATCAAAAAGTATGTAATTCCATGTCACATGCTTGGACATTGGTTTCTTGCAAGATAAATCTAAACGAGTTACTTTATTAGTAAAATCTTCTTGGGTTTGGCACCTGATAAGGCTATTAAAGAGTTACTTTATTGTTAAATCTTTCTAGGTTGTCTGCTTTTCTTATTTCTAGTCAGAGGAAATTTCAGAAACATTTTCATTTCATCTGTTCTATGGGAAAATTTTTTTTTCTTCAAGAAGGAAGCTTATACAGCCATGGGCTCAGGTAGTACAAAATAAACTTAGAATTATTCCTGTCAACTTGAAAATGAGAATGGAGAGGATAGTTTTAAACCTTGCAATTCCTGTCAGAACATATTGAATCAGGAAAATTCAGGAAACTGCCAAATGTTTCTAAATTCAACAAAACTTAGAAAAATATGAAAACACACTATATTTACCAACATATTCAATGGGAATGTGGGACGAGTAATCACAAATGGAGATGATTTTTTAGTTTTGATCATGGTGTTAGGTAATGGAAGCCATTTGAACCACATGTAGGAAAAATTTAATAGGGCAATTAAATTGTTAACTTGAGAATCACTAGAAATTATTTGGTATTCATGATTGATGATTTGAGTTTTTTCATTTATTACATAACAAGTACTCATTCTGTTTGATTTTCTCATCAAAATCATTCTGAATTCATTACTAAAATGAGTCTCCATTGAAAAATGTTTTCCGACATATTCAGACTTTCAATCTGTTTATCAACCACAGATTCACTCTCTAATGAATGGCCACATTAGCTCAATTTTGTGCATAGGTTTGTACAGAGGTTAGTGGAAGAGTTATGCCAAAGAAAGCTGCTAAGCCTTTGCTTATCTTCTACACTTTCCCACCAACAGAATCTTAAAAGCAACAGATCTGAACTCTAGTAAGATGCCCACATGTTTCAAAGGTGGTAAATACGTTGGTAATAATTTGTGGCCAACGAAAGTAGTCTGGATCGGGTCAATATTCAAAACTTTTTATTACATCCTGTACAAAATAGGTTGGTGGGAAAACTGACCCCTAATGATTCTCAACCTTAGCAGATACCTGATAAAACATTAGCTTCCATGGTTGTTGTTGATAAGGCCCTTGCAAAGAGTACATACCGGTTGCTGCTTCAGGACATTTCTTCGTATAAAATACAGAATAGAATCAAATAAAGTGTTTTTAGTAGCCCATGTTGAAATACCTATTAATACTTGGTAATTATTTTAAACTTCACTATACACGTAAAACATTTATTTAGCAAGCTTTCATTGCTTGCGAGACTTCATAGTTAGTGGAAGGGTTCCATTAATTGGAGCAATTATTTCCTTCCATAGATTTTGTTTAATAGAATATTTTAGGTACAACTCTGAGTTGTAACATGTTTTTCTTTTGGAAATTCTAAACCTCTGAAGATGAAAAAGTCACTTTTCAAGAATATGCCCAATGAGGTTCAAGTATTTTTGCCATCCTGAATAATGTTCTGCCCATTTCCTCATAGGAAACTTTTACCCAATTTTGTCCTAGGACATTATCATATCAGTCTATTTCAAAACAGAAATATCTTATTCATTTGAAATTGTGTATTCTGGACAGTATGTAGGGTAAGATGATGACCTCAGGAAAAATCATCCAAACACCCCATCGTTCCACCAGTACGACTCATATGCTATATTAAATGCATGTAAATGTGTGGGAAATATAACTGCACTGACCAAATTATAAGAATTGAGTTGACATTAATTTTCATTCAATAGTGATCAAGGATTTTAAATCCTCAATACATGGAGGAATGCATTTTGTATTTTACAATAGAATTGTGAAACTACTTCTTTATTTCATATCAAAAATACATTTACTAAATATTTTATTCTTTGTATTTGAAACAAAATTTTTAGAGTAGTATTTATTTTATATCTAAAATACAAGAGGAGAATATTATTCCAAACTCTGCTCACATGTCCAAATGCTAGAGACAAAGCAGCAATATCATTCCGGATACACATCCTTTCTTGCCACCTTTTGACCTTTAAACACAGAGAATGCCAATATTGGCACTCCGTTTGGTGCTTCTCACGGCCGAAAGTGCAATTTTTTGCTCATTCATTACAGGGCAAAGCCATAAGGGCCAATTTAAATCTGGCAGGGAGGAACTTTGAAGGACATTTAACTCCGGCGTTTAAAGGTTTATTTTGCGAGAACTATTGCATTATTGAATGCCAAAACAACTCCAAATGCATCTGGCTCCATTCAAGAGAAACATTCCCTATTAGATTAGATTAGATTTTTGGTGGAGTTCCTCCGAGGAGGACCTGGGCCACCTAGACCTATTGGTCCTTTGTGCTAACCACCGTGTCTTGGTTACCCGTGGAGTCCCATGGCCTTACTGAAGGCCAGCATATCCTCTATGGGAGTAACCCTGATTTCAGCCGGATCGGGAAACGGGGATCCTAGATGTCTTATTCTAGTCCTCATCAAGGCAGGACAGTTACAGAGAACATGTGATGTTGTTTCGTCCTCTACTTCGCACCATCTGCATCTGGCAGAGTCTGCTAGCTTCAAGAGATGAAGGTGCCTCATGACCTGATAGTGTCCAGTTAGGAGACCCACTATTGTGCGTAGTTGACCTCTGTTCAGCAATAGAGGTCTTCTTGCTAGTCCCGGTTTGGGTCCTTCAATGAAAAGCTTGGCTTGTCTGAGCCCTTGTATGTTATGCCAGATCTCAGAGTGGCAGGCGAGGCCCCACTTCTTGATCTCCATGATTCCAACATTCCCTATTACTCTTCACACATATATCAATCTACACATGCATATACTTACGAGGGTGCTCTAGCTCTTGTAGCAGAGAAATAACCTATCACCATGGCTCATTTCTCATATTAACTAATGCATTTATGAATGCCCAAAAAACCTCCAAATGCATCAATCTCCATTTAAGGGAAACAATCCCTTTCACTCTCCATGGATACACGAATCAACACATTTATTTATTTACATGAGTGCTCTAGCTCTTCCTACAAAAAAATAATCCATCACCATGGCTCATTTCTCACAAATCTACATATTATTCCATGACTCAAATAATTTTTGTAGATTAACTTTTTATACCTCAAAATAGCTATAGCTACTACTGATATTTTCAATTGCCTCATCAATCAAGGGATTTCTGTGTGAGAGGGCTTCCAAGAATGAAACAATAATGAATCTTATAAAGACGCTCTCGAGAAATCTTCATGATTTCTCCATGCACCATATAACCAACAGTCAAGTAATGTTGTGGGAAATGTTTTGAAGAATAAAAGTACACAGTTCACAAAGTAACTGAATTCACAATTATTGTGGTACCACAAAAAAACATTCTAAATCAATTCATATAAAGAAAATATTCCATACTCAAACCTGCACTCATGAATTGCAAAGGATGAAAATCTCTCGTCCATATAAAGCTGGTAAATACAATATCTTTTCATGGCAACCCTAGTGAGAATCTGAGCAAGGAATGAGCAGGAAGTATGCAGGAACTGTGATATACTCTGCACTTACTCCATTCCCAATTCCTGCACATTACGTGCAAAGGTTACAATTTTTCCAAGTGCTAAGGGGACCAACAACTGGGAAAATATATGCTTCAATTTACATGCCTGCAATATGTTAACTGCACTCAGTACAATGATAAATATGCTATCTAAAGGTGGGTCAATGATGACAGACATTTCAGCACTCGATTCCTCAGGGCAGAGGTGAGTGCCGTGACTAAAAGGGCCACTTATTTATCCAAGGGAGCAGATCAGACATGTGGTCAGGTGGTCGTTGGCAGGAAGGCTTTGGCGCCATGTCTTAATTTTCTTAAAATAGGCCTCGAGTATTGCTTAGGTTGTACCTTGAGTCACAATAAACATTATTCTTCCACTTATAATATCAATGGCTTCCTTGATAATGCACTCCCATTATCCAAAGGAGTGAGCAATCATTTTGGTATGGTCAAACTTTATGGCATGGTCCATCATGATACAGTGCTCAGCAATGGCTGAGTTTTGAAGTTGACCGAGATGCAAATGTCACTCATGCTTCTTGATTCATGTACGCATTCCACATGTTATAAGCACAGCCCACGCAGTTTAAGGGGGTCAATAAAGAGGGAAAAAGATTTGCAGGCATATAATGGTCCAAATGTCACTACAAGTCTGTAAATGTCAATACAGGTAGCCTCAAAATATGTAAACAATGCGATTTCCCAATCCACGTGCCATTCGCGGGACATCACTGACATCACAGACACAGAGCCTGTACTACTACTTCAAAGGAAGACACAGAAGTGAATAGTGGTTGTGCAGTGGTTTAGTTATCAGTTTAACCAGTAATTTCAATTGAAAATCTCAACTGATTATCTTAATTGCTTTAAGTTAAGAGTAATGTCAGGGTCAAGAAGAAGTTGTGCTGTTGAATTACGCAACAACAGTTTGTGCAAAGCTAAAGAGGAAGGAAAGCATATTTCATTCCACAGGTAAGAGCTACAAAAAATATAGACTATGGGAGGAGAGAACTCTGAACTGTGATTTAAACAACTTGTAAAAGCATTACAATTTATTGTGATTTGCAAAGTATATTTGTATTTTCGATTTATTTTAATGGGCCCAAAATATTTTCTCATAAAACTTATTTCAGAACTGCATTTTCCAATGGATAACTGATTTCAGTATGATAAAATGTTAATGGTAACAAAATTCAATGCTCGAGGTTTATTTAAAATCCTAGTTTGCAAAAAATATGGGTGAGTAAATGCATAAGAAATTACAAGCAGGATTCTGACAAGAGCTACATCTGAGGAAGCTGTACCAAGTATGAATTTACTAGAGGAAAGAGGTAGCACATGCAGATGTGCAGCATTAAGTAGATAAGAAGGATTGCTTACCAAGGTTTGTAATTTGCTTGAATGTCAAATGAATGTTTACATTTAGTAATTTATATTCATAACAACTATTGCATTAGTTTAACAGATGTGATAGGCTGCTTACATCAGAAACCTTTGATACTGGTAAAATTATTTCATCATGTTATCTCAGCACAAATGAATCAATTTATCTTTATTATTGCATGAAGACGAAAGCATATTTGGTGAACATTGAGGAGTTGTTAGTATGATACTCAATGAAATAATTTCAGATAAATGCATACTAACATCTCGAGAGAATGCCAGATGCCATGAATTGCACTTCATCAAATGAAGTGTTAATCCAGCCTGAAAATTTTTTGTTTTTAAATGTGGAATCACAGGATTTGTTCGACTTAGACAAAAATTCAATGAATGAGTCTTTTGGCCACTCGCAAGTCCCTTGAGAAAGATTTAGCCCCTATCAAATGAGTTGAAAGCATGTGGCTGCCAATAATATGCCAACAATATAAAAAAGCTCTTAAGGTCCTTTTGGAAAAAAAAGCTTCATCTACAAAACAAAACTTAAGTCTCATAAAGGACATAAGAAAAGTTAGATAGGGAGTGCAAGAACCTAAAAGAGGAAATGAAGAAGCTGGATTGTAAAAAGCTCGAGCATTATTGGAGATAATTTCCTCTCCTTGCAAAATAAGAATATCAGCTGGGCAGAAAAGAGTAAAATGGGACTGAGGAAGCTAAATGTATAGCATTTGCTGTATGCTATCTCAGAAAAAGAACATGAGAATCCAGCAACTGAGGTGCATTATCCTCGGTCAGGTATGTTGCACAATATATCTAAGATGAATGATGTTAGCTTGCATGATATTACAATTGCTGTTGTATAACTTGGTTTGGGGGTATACATTTGATGATTTCCTTCTTCAAAGTAGATCATCCCTCCAAAGATGGGCCTAGAGATTGGAAAAAGAGGAATGGATTGCTGAAGGATGCTTTGAATCTCATGGACATTGTAGGCCAATGTTCAAAGAAATGAAGGTGGACAGCTAAATTTAATATGATTTAGGCAAAGATGACGTGATTGGACCACACTCACAGATGCAGGTAGTTATGACTCGAGGATAAATACAAAAGTGGTTAACAAAAGGTCTGAATCTCAGTGATGACATTCAATATTTACTGTTGCCACTGAACACAAATTTGGACATGCTTTACCATGCTCATTTTAAATCTCATAGCTATTGACATTCTCTGCTCTTGTGCATCCACTAGTTTTCTTTAATTAGGTGTTACTACCCTGCTGTCTTGTAGAAGATTTAATCAGTTTGTTGACATTTCCTGAGACAATCTCTATTATTGATTTTTTTAATCCATTGAATTTCTCTCTTGACGAAGAAAATAGATAAATCAATGCAAGACAAGATGAACGCAACATTGTCACGTTTCCAATGTGCCATATGGATTTTAATATTCATTTTTCACTAATAATATTTATAATAATGGATAGATTTCCCCAAAACCTTCAGAAATGTTGAGAAAGGTTGTGCCAGTACATCTTCAGTTAGTTTTCAATTCATATTTTACTAATAATATTCATTGAAAGCAAATAAATGCAGATTTAAGTTTTTTATTTCCTATGTGAAAATTTAGCTTGAAAAAATACTGAAAGTTCTTTCAAATTAGGAGCACTACATTCATACCTGACAACTTTTAGCTGCTGATATTGATTTTGAATTTTTTGTCAAAATGCTTATAACCTTAAGTGACTTTGAAGCTCATACAGGTCATACTATTTAATAGTATTCTCCCACAGAAATAATTAACCTGCCCAGTAGGAAAAAACAGCGAGAAGAAGAACAGCCGGGAACCATCATTGGCTTTCGGCTTTTACCTGCTCTGTAAGTAATCAACTAACAAGCCAACAGCAAAGATTCACTAAACTTTCTATAAAAATCTCTTGGTGCTATACCCAGATAATGATCAAGATGATCAAATACATGCTATATCAGCTATCCTTCATTCATACCATGCTGGAATGCCTTGCTATTGCACTATTTTAAAAATATCAAATTCCACGCACTGCATGAAAGGAAAATATGAGCAATATGTATATTTCAAGTGCAAGAATTTTCATTTTTATTTTCAATAATTAAGAAGTTTTACATTCTCACATAAATATTTGTCCGCCCATAGAAATTCTGGATAGAACATAACACACACCAAGTCTGTGCCATTATTGCCACTGAGCATCAATTAAAAAATAGTAATGCTAGAGAGTGGCAAATAGAATAGGTCCACAGCTGTCTTTAAAAGATAATGCACACAAAAACGTGAGCATTTTTATAGCTATTCAGGATTCACCTTTCGTGAAGGGGCGGAGATACCACCCATTTATTAAATAATTTAGAATTTTAACTGAAGTGAAGTCTGGTGGATAACTTTTTACAATAAATAACATGGAATATACAAACAAAATACAATTTACAAAATACTTACAAATTATACACAGCGAGAGGTCACAAGGTCAGATTTTTTAATTTTGTCACAGACGTGAAATTCTAGAGAAAATTTAAGGTGATGCCACCAAACACTTATAAAGCTTAAAAAGTTTCTTATGCACCATTCAGCTGCCAAGATAAATGTGTAACTCACCACAAAAAATAACTCATCTGATTCATATCACTGAAATTTACTTAATTTCACAAATGGAATCTTTGTTTTAGCTATGTACAAACTATTAAATAAAACTTTTACAAATACAGCTAGAAAAATAATGGCACAATATCCATTGCACAGCAATGCAGGGAATAGTTAAATAGCACCTTATAAACATTAGATGAATTCTATACCTTCATATTTTACATCTCCAATTTTTGTCTCAGGCATTAAAATCTGTCCTTTAATACTGAACGCCATGATATATGATGCAACCTTGCCTTTATTTTCTTCAGACTTAATGGCAACTATTATCTCGTCATCTGTGTTGGGGATGAACTTAAAACTTGAGAAACCATGGGTTGGTATTACCTCACCAACATATGTTACCTGCAGAAAAAATTCCAAAATAACAAAATCAGAAAAAAGAATGTATCCATATTTTCTACCTAAATTTACCCAACAAGTCAAATCACATATTTCTTCTTTACTATATTGGGGAGGAATGAGGTATGTCTTCTCTTCCCCCACTCATTGGATGGATACAAACAACCAAACCCAAGCTGGTTGAATTCTATACAGGCGGGACTTGAACCCATGATTTTGCAGTTAGCAGGCGATAACTCCACTTCACTGCCCCTGAGATGCAATAACAATGTCTAGGTGTGGTATAGTAGCAAATTAAAGGGGCACAAGAAGAATAGGGTTTCGCGGATCAGATCAAAGATATATTTCACAGATATAAACCACCACATATACACTTGAATTTGTTGCTAATGAGTCATAAATGTGTTTAACAACAACAGCACTGAATATAATGGAATGAGTACACCAAAAGAGGTAAAGAGTAGAAACAATGAGATACATAAACATGCATGGGCGTAGCCAAGGGAGGGGCAGCTGCCCTCCATTGACTAAGACATTAAACACTAAATCTGTTATATGGAGCCAAAAAGGATGATGTCCTGTCTGGCTCTGTATAACAGACCCACCCTCCCATGTCATCCTCCCCCCACAGCACAAATCCTGGCTACTCCCATGTTAACACAAGAGGATTTTTTTTACCCCAAATAAAGCAACGATAAAAATATATCATGCATAACAGCTTAGGGTGTGAAAATAAGTTCATATGCAAAAAGATAGAAAAGTTTAATTACTGGTACAAAGCACAGCACTTAGTACAGTAGAAAACTGCACGATCTATTTCACTTCCTCATAGGCTACCTATCCATCTGATAACCACCCTCAACTCTCTTCTCGACTTCTCCGCTTCTGCTCTTAACTGGTTTCTCTCGTATTTGACTGGGCGGCAACAGGCAGTTCGGGACTCTCAGGGTAATCTATCTTCCTGGCTACCTACCGTGAAAGGTGTCCCCCAGGGATCCGTCCTTGGTCCCCTGTTGTTTGCTATCTACATATTAGATCTCCCTAAAGTAATTAAAAATTGTAAGTATATGCTATATGCGGACGACTTGCAAATTTATTATCACTGTCATCTGCAAGACCTAAATGAAGGGATCGCTCAAATTAACAGGGACGTTGACGCCATGGCAAACTGGGCCAAAGCGAACTTTCTTACCCTAAACTGTGAGAAAACCAAAGCAATCATTATTGGTACAGCGAGGATTATAAATAAAATAAATTTCGGTGAAGTCCCCAATGTCATTCTAGACAACCTTGCTGTTCCATATTCCAACGTCATTCGGAACCTGGGAATATTAATGAACACGAACCTCACTTGGCACGACCATGTACTACAAATTTCAAATAGAATCAATAGCACAGTCTATCGACTTAAACTTTTCAAGCACCTACTACCTTTTCACACTAAAAAGTTACTTATCACCACACTCGCTTTTCCGCACTTTGACTATTGCTCATTAGTCTTCAGTGACCTGACTAATGAACAAAAAGAGAGACTCCAGCGGTTGCAGAACTCCTGCATTCGATTCATTTTTAATATTCGCCGTGCCGAGCACATCACTCCATATAGAGCACAACTAGCCTGGCTCAATATAGAAAACAGACGCCAATACATGCTCTGCACATTTCTTTACGTGCTATTTTCCCGGAGAGAACCTCGGTACATTTACGACCTATTTAGTAGACCTCCACTATCTCGGAGCATGTCTACCAGGAGTGACCCTGCCAATCTGTACTGCCCCGCGCATCGTACCTCAAAATATCACCTATCTTTTGTAGTCAGCGCCACGGCAACATGGAACTCTCTACCGTACCATATAAAATACAGTCAGACTCTCTCTACCTTTAAATCCAAAACATATCATTACCTGCTTGCAAAGTAATTCCAAACTTGGTACTTTGGACTTCTCTTGGTTGATATCTAATAAGTTTGTCTTACATATTTTACTCTCTTGTGGTACTTAATGCTTGGTTTATTGTACATTGTCTTTGGTTCCGAACCTTTTACTTTTTACCATGGATTTCTCACTGATAAACATTGAATGAGTTTTTCTCACACCTATCTTCACTCTCTGTGGTTCTGAAATGCTTATTTTGTTGAATATCGTTTTTTATGCTTATATTGTTGTATATTGTATATTGTGAGAGCTGAAAATCCCATTGTTCTTGATAATTTTTTTTTTATAATTGTTTTTGATAACTTTTGTTTTAGATAACTTTTGTAATGCTCTTAGGGGTGATGTACCCAGAGCAAATAAGGCATTCTTATTCTATTCTATTCTCTCAATCACTTCTTAGGAATTATCTATTCACATTTTGAGTACATAAGGATTCATGCTAGGCTGCATACATTTGGCAGTGGGCTGTGGGTCAAATGTAACTTGATGGGGCTACCACTGACAATGAGTCTAAATCAGAAATGTATACAAGAGAAATGTAAGGAAAAGACAATCATTTCAAAATAATAACACTTACTAAAAAATGACATTCAGAAATCAACTAAATGGCTTCAAAGCAGTTCAGGAGCAAATATTAATGAGCACAACAAATACCTAAATTATAAATGCCAATTTGTAAACTACAAAAAATGAAATACCGATGACAATTTTAAGAGATGAAAATAAAATTAACTTGAGCTGGCCTTCTGATAGGCACTATAGAAAATGCTAGGCAAGAATTTTGGAATAAAAAGTAGCATACTAAGAGCTGATCTCAAACAAAAAGTACCTAATTAATTAAAAGCCTTATAATGTGGAAGACACTGCATCTTTTCCACATAATTCAAATAAAAAATGAAAATTACGGAACCACCTTCCCTAGGAATGATACATCAAAAAGATAGATATGTTTATGTATAACAGGGTTCAAGGGTATAAAAGAAAACTAAATTGTGATTCGACTAATCAAAAGAACTGAAAATTCACAAAAATATAAAAAACCATTAAGAGGAAATATTAAATGGTTTGTAACAAATTTAAGAGGTTTTTACTTCAACTGAAAACAGGAAATGGAGATTTATCTTCTTTAATCAAAATCATTGCTTTTGTATGGAGGACTGAATTTCTACTACTATCAGATGAAATAAAATTTTAGCTGATATTATTTCATGCATTGAAAAGGATATTTTACAAATTTACAATGCACTATTTGGAGTGTTACCTTCATCAGTCTAAATAAATAATGGTGCCATCAGAGAATTTAAAAAAGAATTCAATTCAAAGTTAACCACAATATGTACCTTACCAACTACAATTTCATGTCGCCTAAAATTATTGCAATACAGAATCCATGTAGAAATATCTTTCCCATTTTATACTTTGGTGGCTAAAACTATTTCAGGCAAATTATTAGAATAAAACAGTACAACTCCCATCTTCTCTGTGATCACTCAGCTTTTTTACTTGCACTAAACTCCTAAATTAATTCTAGCTATCTTTGATTCTATTGATAAACTCAATTAAATCTCAATAAACTCTCAAAACCATCTACAACCAAAATGAAACTGTTTAAACAGCAAAGATATAGCTTGCTACGACTCAACAATGTTTTAAAATTTGGCAACCCACCTTGAGTGATATTAAAGAACTTATTATTTCAGAGAGAAAATGACAATGTAAGGCAACCCCACCCCCAGTCACTGCATTCTGATACAGTCAGTAATTATGAAACCAATCGAATCCCAGTCAAGTCAAATGATTTTTTCACAGCGAATTTCAACCCTGGTTTATATCTTAGCTACCAAAACAATATTTTAGGGTTTGAACATATTGTTAATGCTGAAGATGAATTACTCACTTGTATGTCCGTGAACTGCTCATTTGCAGTAAGGATGATGTTGGTTCCCTTCACTTCATCTTCATTTTCATTGTACTTGTCTTTACTTGATCGCCTAGGCAAGAAGAACCACTTTTTATGAACTTCACTCCAGGCTACTGCTTCATGGATGACATAGCCTGAGCAGACAGAGAGAGAGAGAGAGAGAAAGATTCGCATCGTTTTACATTAGATTTTCATTACAGAACTAAATTTCATAAACAAATTTGAAACCGTAAGTGAATTAGGGTAAACAACTATGACTTTACAGGGAGAACTATTGCTACATTTAAAGGATATTATTGAACTAAAATGAAATGGTCATTTTTCATCTATTATTAATGATGGGTCAAATCCAAAATTTATCCAGTCCAGCATCTCGTCTAAATCACTTTTTTTTTTATTGAATCTCAAATCTTGCTTTCACCAAATTCCTAACCTCGGTTCCTTACCATGACATATGCATAAATATATAATTATACAAATATACAAAGAAATTCAAATCCATTTTTACATTTACTAGTAAGTTTATCAAGCCACAAGTAACTCCATGTTTTCCCTCAATCTCACATCTACAGTAGATGCAAAATTTACGTAGAACCCTCGAGTTTGGATCCTTATTAAAAATGAACCACAGTGCTTCCAAGGATGCAAGTCAAATCAAGCCGTAGCTTATTTCATTTTATGTTTAACCATGATTTTTATATTTTTTTACAATACAATTCTCATTTTCTATCACAATGAAAACAAAAAAGAGCTGTTTTTTTGGGGTGTATTTTTTGATGAAATATTTGATAGTGTATAGAAAAAACATGTTTACATGTACATTTATTTATAATCAACTATAAAAATTAGTCACCAATTTTATGAAATCACTTTTTCATGGTTTTGCATACTCTAAGTAAGACTTTGGCCTTGTTATGAAGCCCTTTAGTTGTGTTTTAAAACAATTACCATCGTTAACTCCCATTAAGAAATCAATTTTGAACAAATCAAAAAAGAACTGAGTATTTTAGTGAGCTGGAGCAGGAGATGAGCTGTCTGTCTTTGCGAGAGGCAAGGTGAAAGTTTGTGTATTGATTTCATATGGGGGTTACTGGCAGAACCCGTGACTCATCTGCTTCTTCAGTGCAGCGCCTTGAAGGGTATGAATAGACTGCAGTTGAATATTTATCTGAAGCTCAAAGCTTCATTTTGCAAAAATAGAAATATTTTTGGCCTAACGATAAAGTACATTCCACCTTGGTAGATGTAGTATCGTCCTTCAAGAAAAGAAACTCTTCTATTGGGGTTATAATATGCATGAATATCTCAAACAAGCAAACAACAGACAATAGGAGTAAGCCTGACACACCTAGCATAAAAGCTGTTCCCTGATGATAGCTACCCGCAATGCGAGAGTTTGTGGAAACCAACGACAATGTGAGAGTTCATTTCTTTTCAGGATGCATTGTATAAACCAATTGAGACCTCTCATGACCTCAATAAGAAAATATAAGTGATTGAGATCAAAATACTACCATAATAAATAAAAACACAACAATAAGGAAAGAAAAAAAGATGTATCAAATTATTGCAGGTGAGGAGGAAGAGAAAATTAGGTACCCCATTAATAACTGAAATGTGACAATAATAGAGAGAATGAAAAAAAGGGAGAGTCCATTTTAAAGCAGGATATCTGGTCACCATACACAAACAATATCTCAACAATTTGAATATGTATTCACTAAATGTCTACACTTGTAGCAGAAGCTGACAAGCACTTTTGGGCTTTCAGGAGAAAGATATAATAAATCATTTGCAGCATATTTCGAACTCAATACATTTATGAATAAATATTAAAAGGAAAATACAACAACTCTCATAAGAAAATTCTATAGCAAATTGTTAAAATATATGGATGGAAGGTGCAATGTCCCATACACTATTCCCTCCCACAACTAAAGTACTGACCCACAAGAGTACATAATTTTTAAGAAACCAAACTGTAACATGTGCAAAAATGAAACAAATCGCAAATGGTAAATTGTCAGAAATGGGATTAGATTCACAGGCCTAAGGAATATCTGACCTATGTGAAAGCCGCCTCATCTACCAGCATTCCTGGATTTAAAAGCAATCAAGTGGAAAATTAGAAGAGGTAAGGTGTGAAGCTGAAGTAAGGGATGCACTAAAATGTTCAATGGAGCTTGAGGAAGCCATCCAAGGAAAACGACCAACTTCACCCCGATCCTTTCCCCAATAGCATGGAAAGCTCTATGGGAGTTATTTTCATGCTTACCAAAACAGTGTCAAACCAAGGCCTCGTTCAGTTACACAATGGATCACCTTGATGTGTCTCATTAGTAGAATTTCTCAATAATAACATAAAAATAACAAGAATAATCAAAGCAAAATAAACCACACGAATTCACATATGAGTAGTAGCTACACTGGGATCGGGCCAAGAGCTAGCCTTTTCGTAGCTACGAATTCAATTGGGTACTGAAACTCATAGCAATTACCAAGAAACTATCACTAACTTGTTTCAAAATATTTACCGGGAAATTCGATTCCGATCGCTCGTCGGAGGGCATTGTAATTTTCATGCCAATCAATGTGAGTGATCTCTCCAGCAGTTGTAATTGTCTTAATATATTGAGGATTTAAATTTAAGAGGTCTCCAGTACTAGTAGTCCATTCTTTCCCGAGGCCTCCTACGTGGAGTAATTTCTGCTTCACAGCAGCCCATTCAGTTTTGAATCCTGAAGAGGAAATATGCTAACATAAATATACACAGCCATTCAAATGAAAATACAATCCAAAGCATTCGCACCACAGCTTCTACCTTTGGTAGTTCTTCCGTCGCCGTCAGGAAGAATGACCCAAGGGATTAATCTATTAGAATCTATTTCATAAATTACTCCGGTTCGGTCGTCGAATGTCATAAGTTTCCCATTGTAAACAGTCAGTTCTGAGAGTTCCATCCCACGTCCACCTTGAGCTAAATTGGACTTTAATACTGTAGCTTCTCCTTTATCCCATTGCACGGACACAGTACTACTGATGGGATTCCATATAAGAAATCCTTTCTTGAGGTAACTTATCCAAGTATTTTCTTCAGTTAGACTCTTGGATTCAGTATCCAGGTCACTAATAACACCGATACGAAATTTCACTCCTAATCTTGACTTAATTGGGGGTGTTAAGGGGTAAGTTGTATTATAGATCACAGGATATGTAGGAATCACATGGTGGTGGTCAAAATCTTCGTTATGAAGCACAATATTGTTGGTCAGGCTATGCTTCGACCTGCCTGACGATGTCACAGCATAAAGAACAATCAAAACAACCAACCCAATCACAGAAATAATGGTGACAAACTGCGTTTGAATCCTGAGAGTACTATTACCTACCCTGTACGCAGGTGGAGTGCGAATAGCTTGCCTCCAGTCCCGCAGAGACATTTTCATCTCATTTTGATGCATGGGTGCGGTTATTTGATGAAGTATTCACTTAGCTAGCTTAAAACTGAAATTCTCTCCCATAAGGAACTTATCATTTTGACCAATTTCTCCGCATATTTATCAAAATTTGGTCACATTGGTAAACGGAAATACGCCACTTCATTCCATTAACTCCTATTTGAGTCTTCATCACGGCAAATTCGAATTTTTACATGCTGTTACCGATCCATTCCAAATCTGATTTTACACGTCAGGTGTTGCGGTGCGATTTCGTTCTTCTTCCTAAAACTAGATAAGCTTAAATCTTCAATTGTTTCAACAGATCTTGGCTGCTTCGTTTTGTCTCGCTAGATGGCAGGGCAATTGTGAACAGTAATTTTCGCGAAAATGGCTGTGTTAGCAGCGGCAGCATTGCTCGATGAGCTTATGGGAAGAAATAGAAACATATTGCCAAATGAAAAGCACAATGAAATTAACTGGGAAGACCCTGAAGTAAGTACATAAAATAAAATCACGCATATGAGTGAATGGCAGAGCTAATAAGTTCACGTCAAAGTCGGCCATTGAATCTTATGCGTCAACAATTTGTGTGTATTTATGTTTTCATTTGAAGAATTGTTATAGCCTGTGCTTTATATTTCATTTCAGATCTGTAAATTGTATTTAGTTAACTTTTGTCCACACGACTTGTTTGTAAATACGAGAGCTGATCTTGGTCCCTGTAACAAAATCCACGATGATGAATTTAAGCAACATTTTGAAAAAGCGTCACCGTACAAAAGACAACCGTATGAAGATGAATTCATAAGATTTTGCCAAGGAATGCTTAATGAGGTTGAAAGAAAGATTATGAAAGGAAAACAGAGGCTTGCGCTGACCGGCAAAGGAGACACGGTAGTATAGGGTGTTATTAAATGAATCTAGGAATTGTCTCCTTTTTTAAAGTGTACTATAAGTGCCTGTAATTATTTCAGCCCACGCTAACTCCAGCGCAGCAACAGCGTAATGATGAACAAATCCAGTTATTGTCCGAAAAAATTAATAGGCTCGTGGACGAAGCCGAACAAATGGGTATACAAGGGAATGTAGAGAAAGCTCAAGGATTAATGAAGTTGTGTGACCAACTTAAGGATGAAAGAGAAGCCCTGAAACGGCAAAATGAAAATAGTCACTGGCAACAAGTGAGTATTATGTATTTCATTCTATAATACAATGTTGTAGCTTTCAATGTTTAATATTATTCACAGAATTGTTAGCTTTTTGTTTGCATGCATATCAGTATGACCTGTTGGTCGATAACATTTCCTTGTAGTGGATTAAAGTAAATGGAGTTTTGCGAGTAGGTAATTGATTTACTGCAATGATGTATCTTAAATTCAAAACTTAAGTGGGTCCTTGCGATGCATATTGTCATTTACTTCTTTGTATCAGTGACTCTTAACCTTGGGTATTCATACCGCAACAGTTCATGTAGATGATATAGGGGTTCACGTAAAAGTGTAATGATGTAATTTATGAATTGGCTAGTTAGTAAATAAGGAGTGAGATCTGTTGTGAATTTTAGCCCAAGTGATGAAATTACGCTGCGTAAATACACCAGGTTCCTTATTTTGACTGGAATAATGTCGGTGCTAAACGCCAGAATTCCGATTCTAGTGGCCATTTTCATAATTATGGCGACTCTGTTGCCCTTCAGTATTTTGAATAGTATCTCGTATATCTATCCTGAAGTTGCATCAGTGACATTTGTGTTAGTGAAGTTGTGTACTCTGTTTATTCATTATCTATTACTCTGTCAGATCATGCCAAATGTACTAAATTTACTGCATGTACTTAGCAGTTGTACATAATTCAAGGTATGTGATTTTCAAAATTTGTGTTGAATTAGTGGTTTTTTTATCAATTTAATGTCGACCTTTGACTTTTATTGACCGGATTCTTTGATAACTAGCATTAGCTTAATTGAGTTTTAGGTGGAGAGTATAATTAGGAAAACCTAAATCATTCTTACTCCACATCCTCTGACATCTTGACTAAGTGTATGGGTGGCATCCAGGAATGGAACTATTAGAAGTGAACGGATTTGTTTATATTCTTGTAGTGTGAAAGAGATGAAGCCAGCTTGGGCACTGTTCTGCCTTCTGTTGTTTTGTTTGAGAAAGTACTGAAAATATGATTCAGTACCTTGTAATTATTTTCGTCTGAGAGTCGTGTTTGTATGTGTTAAGAGAGTATGTTTACTTGTATTTCTAGACGGCAGAAATGGCTGCAGCACAAGAAAAGCAGATGGAAGTTTGTGATGTGTGTGGTGCATTTCTCATTGTTGGTGATGCACAGCAAAGAATAGATGACCACCTCACTGGCAAACAGCATGTTGGATATGCCAAGCTCAAAGCTGCCATTGATGAAATAATGGTAATATTCTTATCTTACCGTGAACTCTTTCAAACATTTCTCTTAATTTTAGCTGGTTTTTGCATCTTTCATTGTTGTTACACAAAGCCTTATTTCTCCCATAAATCATTTCAAAATTAAATTTTTATGTTACTTTTTCAACTTCAGTTTCTATGAATAGCAGTTCAGAGTGTTTTCTTTTCAATGTTATGTGTAGTGATAGCTGAAATTCTCATTTTAATTGATAATATTTTGCATCTGAAAATATTTGAATGAGAATTGTACATGTCATGCTTGGCCATAAGTAATTTATTGTATCGTTTTCAGACAAATCGGCAAAAGACTAGAGAGGATAAAGAAAAAAAGAGAGATGAAGAGCGAAATGAAAGGTTAAGACAGAGAGAAGAAGAAGAGAAACGTAAAGAAAAGGAGAGAGAAGAAAGGCGCAGAATGAGAGAAGAAGAGGAGAGACGGACTCGAAAGAGTCGATATCGCTCAAGGTAATGGTCTTTTCTTTCTGAAAATTGAAAAATCCTAATGCCATATCTATCCTGTTGTGAATGGATTCGTACTCTAAAATAATGTTGAAAAGGTTTTGAGAGCATGACTTTAATTGTAATTGCTAATTTTTTGTCTTTCCTGCTATTCTGCTTTTTGGGATTCAACTACAGTTGACCCTCGCATAATCCAGACCTGTGTATACTCCAAAGAGCCCTTCAATGTGTCTTGTGGGTGGTTTTTAAAGGGTTGTGAGATGGCATCACTTCTGTATAATTTGCTATTATTTCCTGAAGCAATTGCTTGGGTTAATATGGTTAACTTGTCACTATAATTGAATGTCCGGATTCTGATATTCCTATTTTGGCATTTTGTATACTATAAGTCAGCAAACAGTGTCTAGAGATGCTTAGGTGGTTTGGGGGAGAAAAATTTACTCAGAATATTACCAGGAGCTTTAATTCAGATCATGTGTTCCAGAGATGATTACATGGCAGCAGTAACTGAGTGTGACTTGTGTTCCTTGTAAAAATGTTGTTTATGGAGAATATTGCTACTCTGTCACAGAAAGAAAGCTGCGTAAAATGGCAGTTGTGCTTGAGAAAAAATATGGTTTGCAACTTAATCATTTGAATGTTCAGTTACATATTTTTTAATAATGCTCTTAATTCTTCATCCCATTATTAAAGGATACACATTGTAAATTTTTCAATTCACTTGCATGTTACTTATCCAACATTATACTGGCCTCTACCCACTTGACCCTAATTGTGGGATAATATTGCGTGGAGGAATTTGAAAATGATTCACCGGTGCCTCGCTCTGTAATAACAATTACTTGCATTGGCTGATTAGGTCCAGTAGAGCATACAGTTTCCACTTAGCAACATTACAACCCAGTGCAATTTGCTTGAATGGGAAAGAAGCTAACAGGATACATTATCTGACTGGAAGTTATCGTGGCCACTTTATTTTGAAGGCTGCGCATAACATCACATGCCATTTTCCATTGTTATCACTTTTAAAGGAGTAAAATTGACTTAAAGTTTAATAAAGTCCACTTAATTTGTCCCTCACAATTTTATTTGAAAGCCATTGCAGTACCTCCTGTTAGGATTTCACTCGTGGAATAAAATTTAAATATTTGTATCAAAGTTACTTATTCACTCCTGTTAAACTTAATATATGCTCACGTTAGTATTATTTGTGTTCATCAAGTTTAAATTTCAATAAGTTTTTATTTTAAAATTTTTCTAGACTAATCAGGAACCTTGCGTAATATATTTACTTGTCAAATTGAAATTACCATTTTTACTGAGATGGACCTCTTACATCATTGATAGTGATAAAAGTTGTTGGTGACTTGTGGTTCCTTTCAATTCAACACCATGACTGCTCTATTTAAATGATGCATACCATAAACTTCTTTGAAGTGAACGCTAAAACAGTTTATTTCATTGGTGAATGTTCATTTTGAGAAATCCCCTGATAATCTGGACTTAGCAAAATCTTGACAAACCCATTACCCTACATAGTTCGGATTAGCGAGGGTCTACTGTATTAAGATAAACATAGGCTTTCATTCCCCCATTTATCATTTTATATTGCTTAAGATGTTTATCCCAACATTTAACATTGGGGCAAGATGAAGTTTAAGAAGTAATTCACTCTCTCAACTAATCATGACACATGTGACATTCAAGTATTGCTCCATATTTTACCATTCACATTATTTGATTTATTAGCATTCTGCAGAAGTTATCTGTGTACTTTTTTTAGGTGAATTTCCCTGGCAAACTAAAGACACTTGTTGGTGAGAAGGTGGCAGCAGTTGACTTTGTTAAGGTATTTTATTAGATTCATCAATTTGTGGAAAGGGAATTCAAGAAGCAATCTTGTTTGCTAGTGTGCAAAGTAACAAACATTGAAGAAACATTTTAATTGCAGCACTGCATTTCCACTCGTATAAGACTCATTTGATCATCCGGTCATTGTTTTCATCACATAAAGTTGGTAGGCCATCATAGGTTACATTTGTTATGTTCAGTAGGCTAAGGTTGCCATTTTCGTCTTTATTTAGGGATTCATATGGTTTACTAGGTGACAAAGAATAATATTTTTTTACCTGCCACAATTGGATAGGACTCTTGCAATTGAAATAATATCTGCATTTATCAATCTCCTGAGCTCCATACTTTGTGCTTTGAGCATGTTCCATTTATTTTGGATAAATACTGAATTTTGATATTCAGAAATTTGAAATGTGAAAGTTCTTGGTGCTGTTTTTAGGAGTTATGCATTCATGCTTATTGCAAGAGGCTTCTTTTGCAGTAATTTGCCTAAGTGTAACGTACTTGGCTTCTCATAAGGCTAATGGGACCAGAGCTTGAGATTCATGCATTTTCCCCTTGTACCTTTGAGTGAGGTTCATTCTTAACTTGCTCTGATTTTACAGCTAACTATTTAACATTACTGCTTTTGATAAATATTTATTCACACTTCCATCAAAGGTCAAAATTGCTGTTATTCAATGTTTTTTATTGGAGGAGATTTAAAGTCAAACTCTGTAACATTGTTTTTTTTAAAGAAATTATTTTACATCCACTCCCCAGGTAACACTCGTAATGCATTCTAGAAATACAGGCATTAATTGAAGGAGTGCTTTTCAGAGCACAGAGCAGTTTAATGAATAAGGCTATAGTAAATTATTTGTCCCCATAGTTCTGTTGAACAATGTGAAACTTAGATGACGGAGAGTGATTTGACACAAGCTCGACCATAGATGTGGCTTGACCATCTTTAAATAATACAAGTTCTTTGTTAACTTTGTGGTATTCCATTTTATCTTTCAGATGATTTAATGGTAACATTTACAAAACCACAACTTAAAAAACACACGACCCGGGTTTCAACGCTTGAGCGTCATCTTCAGGTCAATGTTTGTGACCTGAAGATGACGCTCAAGCGTTGAAACCCGGGTCGTGTGTGTTTTTTAAGTTGTGGATTTGTAAATGTTACCATTAAATCATCTGAAAGATTGACCATCTTTGGTTCTTTCGATTTTTTGGCACTAAAGAAGACTGATGTGAAAAGACACCGAGCAAAATATTAGCCCATAATAATAATAATAAATGTGTGAGATAAAGCACTTGGAAATCTGGAGTTAGGGTAAAATCGTGCATGGCTCTGAACTGTGACTCCAATAAATGATTATTTAATGAATGAGTTTTGAAATTTATGACTTCTTTCAAAACAAGGAAATAAGTATCTTGAGTTTTTGATTATTTGTTTTGTAGTCATTTGTTATGGGCTCTATGATTAGTTAAATTTTTCACCATTTAAAAAAAATTGTTTTATGAATTTAATGAACAGACATGATGCAGGACTATGGGTAAAATATTTTAGATTTTATTTGTGGTACACATCCTCGGCAGGATGGAGCAACAAAATTGTTAAGGCGACAATTTTGCAATCTTTTCAGAATGAAAAATATTTGGGTAGTCATTGAGATAGATGTATATATACAACAGGTAATAACTTATTCAAAAACAATAATAAAACTTGTGGGTGCTTAAGTTAAATGCAACATAATGCAAGGTGCATGGTCTGTGATGTGTACACGAGAATTAGAAATGATCTTAGGAAGGTTATGAAGACAGTCTGGTCATGTGCTTTTTGCCAAATTATAAAGGGTAAGGTTACTTGTCTGATGCATAAACCAATCTAATCTCTAAGTCAAATGATAAATGACCCTTAACGATAGACAGCAGTAGGTGAGAAAGTATTTCTTGGGTATTGAAGGTAATGGTGTTAAATTTTTGAGGGCGCTAATTTAAAAAAATCCTAATTATCAAAATTTGGGGAGTGGGTGTACGCACTTGCCTTCTAAGGTTTTAATTCTTATCAAACTTTGAGTCTGATAGGCTTCATGGGAGTATTGTTTTTCTGGTATGTTTTTCTTTGGTAATGCATGAATGACATCAAATGAGGGCTTGGCTGTGATGTATTCTTGGCCTAAAAGTCTGGTTCAATTACATTTTTCAAGGATGATGATGTTTTATAAATAAAAAAAATTTTGGTACTATGTTAGGTTTTATTAATCCCCTTCTAGAAATTTTACTTGGAGGAAAGGACTGTCTAACTATGGGATGTTTGGTTTTTATTGATCTTTTGGCAATTTGGAAGAAGCTATGTCACAGTTGTGTAGTACTTGGCTAGGACTCTGGGCTTAAATATGATGAGGAATTCACATGGTTACACTACAGTACAATTATAATGTGCTGTGCTGTGATACATATTTTTTTAAATCTCACCATATACTGTCATAATTGATTAAGTTAAGGAATGTAAACTTATTCTTATTGCTCCATGGGTAGCTATTATGGTTAAGTAATTGTTATGTAATTATTAATTCTTAGGTTAGTCTGAAAGAAAAATGTTAAACTCATGTTATTCTAGGCATCTGTGAAACCTGTGAAATTCATGCATCAATACGTGGAGACCACTTTCTTTGAATTGTGCTGCCTGCAGTTTTGTAGAAAGATCAGGTATTCAGAAATTCACTCAGTCTCTGTGTAGCTGCAGTTCTCCTGAGAGGTATTGTCTGCAGGCATGTGATTTATTTAGAGTTTTCACTATTTGTGTTACTTTCTCTGAAAAAAGTTTTCAGAGCATTCCTGTCTGTGTCTTTCGTGCAATACTGTTGTCCAAGAAAGCTAATGCATGATATACATGCTGTGAGAGTCCAGAGCATATGTAGAGATCTGCAGTCAAATGCTGAGGAACCTAAAAAGTGCCTGAATTTTACCCTAGGATCTTTTCTTATAGGCTTTTCATACCTCAAGAGCGTAAGATTAATTGCAGATGTCAATTCATATAACAATGAATGGGTATTTTAGGTAATTCCTTTACAGTCAGCAGTGAACCTTGCCTGTATCAACTACAGAAATTTAAGTATTGGAAATTTCCTCAATCTCACTTGATGGAACTTCAGCACTATGACTTTTAATTGATAGCCATTTTTTTATCAGTCTATCGGAAAGTTGATAAGATATTTCATCACTCATCTATTTATGTTCTAAACAAACTATTGGTGTTATTTTTTTACTCAATGAACTTATTAACTTCAGTTGTACAAATTAAAGCCAGAATGATTTTCATAAATTGACATTCATGAGAAGAAATAAATTCCTTTCTTTTCAAATGAGTAAGGAGAGGCTTCCTTTTAAAGTTGAGACAGCAGAAAATTATTTAATTCAGAACTAGTAACTGTTAGGTAGTATCTCCTATGCCTCTCTTTTTTGGTGTGTCAAAGCTATTAGATAAGGCTACAATAATTATTATGCATCTCATTATAATCAGAAATGTGGAGTTATCAAGGGTAATGACAACTAATGAGAGCCCCATGTGAGGTCATGTGAGTTAGCAATATGTCGGTAATATGTGAAGCTCTGTATGGCATAGATGTGTTTTAAATGTGGTATTGTTGTATTACTAAATTCATATTTTTCATAAAGAATTCCAACTTAATTTGATTTTCGTTAAGTTTAATATTTTTCCAACGAATTGTTGTGAGAGTCTTGTTTTTTTTGGGAGCACCTGCAGTTTTCCTAACTTTATTTCCAGCAATAATTGTAATCATTCAGTGTAATCTCAGTATTCTTACCTACACAAAAGGGCGAGTAAGGGCCACTATTGTATTGTAAGGAGAAGAATTTATTATAAGCATTTGAAAGTTATTTTTGTTTTTTTGCGTGTCACTTATAAAAATCCAATTTTTGTTAGGCATTCTTTCTTTGTTGAAGAGGTAAATTCTTAAGGATTACGTATTTCGGTAAAGATGTGCCTTGAATAATTGGGTGTGAAATGTGTGCTTTCGAAGAAGGTAATTAAGTAGGGATGGATAAATATTTTCATGATTACACAAAGTTAAATTACCATCATTAAAGCCAATCAGATTACCACTCTATAACTACTTACTACAAACTACACTATTGTGCCATTTTTGTAAAAGGTGATCTAATGCATAAAATTTGTTTGTTATATGTAAGTTATGTGAATAAATTAATGGTTACTTCATTTTTTTTAAACTTAGAAGTAGCATCCTAAACTATGTTAAATTTCCTCTATTTGTGCACAACTTAGTCCATCGTCTCTTCAGCCAATTATATGGTTGGGTATTTGTTATTAATTACAAAATTTGTGATCAGGAGTCCTCGGCATAACATGCATTCAAGTGGTAGAAGTGAACGAGGAGGCATGCGTGACGATCGAGGAGACCGCCATGGGGACAGAAAAGACAGAAAAAGAAGTAGAGGATCCCCAGATAGAGGAAGGTATGTTAATTTTTTGGGATATGACATTTCTAATGTTGATTTGGTGTAAAAATTACCTAAATTGTCTTTAAGAGGAAAATTGGAGATGAGTTTTGTACTCTCTTCAATATCTTTCCAGTCTCTACTTTTATCCTCTCGTCATAATTTTCTTATGAATTTCAATGTTTCAATTAAGTTTGTTTGTTTTTGTCATTTTCATTTATTTATAACCACTTGTTGTGGATTGTCTCTTAGGTTCAGGTTAAATGTATTGCCTGTTTTACATTCATTACACATTTTGTTTCATGCCCAATAAAGTAGTGTGTAGTTCTATCCCTTAATCCTTGGTGTGTCTAGTTTTCTACCTGTTCTGATGTCCTACTTTCGTATTTTGAATTATCTAGGTTTTCAATAACTTTTGGTGTTATGATTGTACTAATTTTAAAAACACCATTATTTTCTGCATATGTAAGATCTTTAGCAGAAATAACATTCATGTAAATGTGAAAGTGAAGTGTATAGTCATGATTCTATTCTTTCAGGTTTCCGGTTTTATTTTTAATAAATATATTTTCCATAATTTCTCTTTCTCTGTAGGTATTCACCTCATAGCTCCCGAAAATCAGACCATTACCACAGCAGTAGAAGTCGTAGTGGTGGGGCCTGGGATAGTGGCCATGAGAGACATAGAGGAGGAAGATCCTCTGACAAAGATAGAGGTCAGCAGTTGTGCCAATTGTTTTTTTTGTTTATTGTATTTTTTTATTGTACGATGCTGGAAAAACTTATTGATCAGCCAAGGCTTGTTGAGATAACTGTAAGCAAACATGCCACTAGCTAGTTGTACTCCATGTACCAAAAGTTTGAAAGTGATACAGGAAGTCTCGGGCATAATTCTGTGGAAAAATAGCAATATTAATACTTATAGCAGCTGATATTTCTCTACTTTAGTTTTGAAGTTCAATGTAATTTTCTTCGTTTAAAAATATGTGGTGTATTCTGTATCATGAATTTTTGTGGGGAATAGCTATTGTTTTTATCAAATGAAGTTTTTTTGTGAGTTTTGCTTTTGTGAGCCAAAGAGTTAACTGTCAGCTTATTCCCGTATTAAAATCCTGTTACTTATTTGTTATTACTCTGTTTTGTTATTCAGTTTTCTTCAATTGTTGTTATTAATCTTCACCCGTTCTATAGTCTCCGGGGAGATAGTCTTTGAGGCACATTCTATACTGCTGAATAATGGAAATTCAACACTTTTTACTTCTCTAAGATTAATGGAGAAGTTTATTACTGGCCTATAAATGGAGAAGTACTATGGGCCATTGTGCACTATTCAAAATCTTTTAAGTTGTTCAAACTATGGGGATAGTTGAAACAAACACATAGTTGATATTAGAGAAACCCTTAGATTCTCAATATTTCCTTCATAATCCTGGTCTGATCGGATGCCACTAGATATGTAACTTATCTTTCAATATTATCTGAGTTTAATTGTTGAAGATGCCAGTGCATGACCTCTTTGTATACTTGCAAGCAGTACTTCTTAACTTCTGTGTTATCAGCTAAAGATCAATTTTTTGCTGGTTTCAGGCTCAAATGGAGAGTATGGTTATTACACAACTCCGCACCCCTCTACAATGGGTGATGGGACTTATTATGATGATGTGGATAGTAAGAAGAGTCATCGTGGCGGCGGAGGATATTGGAGTTCAAAGGATCACTAGTCAGTTAGAGAGCAAATTTCCCATTCTCCCACAGTCAAAATATTCAGTGAGTGACACTGACTAAGAGGTATGTGATAAAGTCATGTGAGGGATCATGATGATGGTGGTGATGTCACTACATGTCGTGTACTCAGTTGCATTTTCAGGATCGCTTTGAGGTAAGTGGGATGCTCATGTTTGGCAAAGTGTTCAATGCATCCTCTACTTCAAGCATGGCCCGACTGAGTAATGTTTCATAGTCTGTCATCAGTGACGATTCTCACCAGAATATTAGTATACTTGGATGGGTTCTTG
Source organism: Ceriagrion tenellum (assembly GCA_963169105.1). Taxonomy (NCBI): domain Eukaryota; kingdom Metazoa; phylum Arthropoda; class Insecta; order Odonata; family Coenagrionidae; genus Ceriagrion; species Ceriagrion tenellum. Next base: position 46,008,479 of record OY720632.1, read on the forward strand.
TGAAATTTTGGCAGGATTTGCCATTGTAATTAAATTAATTGTATCAGAGCCAATGGGATGGTGAAATAAGAAAGACAGTATAGGAGCAGCATTTACTTCATTAACCCTGTGCCTCAATGAGCATCCATAAGTGTGGTACTACTTCACGTGTTGATGGATATTATTTAATTTTTTTTCATGGAGTTGAAGAATCCTCAGCATATATGAGACATTGTTTTTAGGTGTTAATCTGCCTGGGAGATCTTGAAAGGAAGAATTCTTTGGATAATAGTACAATCAGAATAATGTCCGCTCCTTGTAAAAATTAATGATATTTGGGGACTATTAAGTCTTTGTGTCTTGTCACAGGATTTTAAGGCATTTACTCCAAATAGTGCTCAGCCCTGAATTATCGGCGTCGTTACGTGTGTTGTCTGGCCAACAGCACGTAGTGTATCCTGTTTCAGCTTCTGGAATTTTGCCAGGTGACCCATAGAAGGCTAAGAAATTCTCATTTTATGTGATCGGTTGGGTCTTCTTGACTAACAACAAAACATTTTATTATAGGAAATGAAATTACATAAAATTTCATTATTTTTGTCTGTATTGAAATGTTTTTTTTTGCAAAGTTGAATATGTTGAACATGTGTTTTCATATATTTGAGGTGCCATTGAATTTTAGTCAGAAATAATTTACTGTAGAAATATGTTTATCTCATGTGTGCTGTGCATTACATGTGAGTGCCTCAATGTAAGCCACATGTTCAATAAATTACATCTTAAAGAGTTACTTGTGACAATGAATTGCAGTTTGCTTTTAAACCATTAGTTTGGCAAAATAATTACTGGTATACTTTCCTGTAACCTGTAATAGTGAATAATCTAATTGGTATGGGACGATTTCTGTTAGTTATAACTTGTGTTTTTCTGGTTAGATGAAATCAGTTAAAACTTGGTAATTGCAATTCTATTTGAATTATTATATTACCAAATAAAATATAGATTTGATTTTTTGTAACATAGTGCCTCATTTGTTGGGCTTCATTACTCACATGCTATGCTAAATTGGTTGGTTGTTTATTCAAGGAGTTATTTTCCCTTCATTGGAGTTGGAAAAAATATTTCTATTCTCTTACTTCCTTTTTTTCATTCACTGATTTTATTATTCTTTGGCTTTGAACGTAGAGCAGAGGAAATATACCTCAGTATTGGGATAAAAGCATACTTAACTATAGTTCCATGGTAGATATCAAAATGGAAAATATTTCCCAATTTAGGAATTGTACTTTGAACTATAATTCTTAGTACCTCAAGTGAGCTTTAATCCTCTGTAATAAATGTTTGCTTAGGCATTTTATTTGTCATTACTTTTAACACATTTTTTCATTGTTAGCATGTCATTCAAGATCTCATTATTAGTAGTGCATTATCTCTTAATGCCATGTGCTATGTTTGGGCTACCTTTAACATGTTTTTATCTGGAAAAATCTGTTTATCACAGAAGAGGAAGTTGGCTTGCTTTGTTGTGAATTGTAAAACGTACATAGATGAGCTATTACAGGTCAGTGTATAGAAAATGCTCTTCATATATATATATGGAAAATGATGTACGTACGTATTTAGTGACAAAAGAGGTTAGCTTTTACTAGATTAAGGGGAAATTGTTGGCTGAAGGGGATGAAAAACTTACTTTGAACATTGCTGACCAAAGAGTGAAACTGAGAGAATAGGTCCTGTGATGTAGGTGGGGAGATCACTTCAATTATATGTGGTATGAAAATGCATTTAAATGGCAACCAGCGCTTGTGGCAGTGTGATTTGTAATTATTTATCATAAAAAAATGAACTCAGCCTGGGAAAGAAAATTCCATTTGAAATTGTTTGAAGACTGAAATGAGGTCCACATAGCAGACAAGTTTTTTCTAAGAATTGGTCAGTACATACATATATATATCATTGAATAGGAAGTGTTTTCAGTGGAGTTAAATGTGCTAGTGGTACATGAATAAATGTGAGAATTGTGTTTTCCATTAGAGCTAAATCATGAATTATGATGTGACATGATGTTTCACTTGAGGGAGGACACCATTAAATATTTTACAGTGATGCAAAGAACTTCAGGTACACCTTGCTATACATCATTAATTGGTTCCTTAGGACCAACATAATGCGAATCCAGATGTAAGTTGATCTAGGAATTGTAAAAACAGCTACATATTCACTATTTTACCTATTATGAGTATATAATACTGTGCAGTTGTGTGTGTCCAACAGGTTTAGTTTTAAAAAACTTTTATTTTATTGAAATATGCTTGTTAGCCTAAGTATTATAATAGCCCATAGAAAATTGACTACTCATAATTTCAATCCTATATACAAGATATTGTAAATGTATATCTATTCACCCCAGTGTGTTGCTCTCTTCACTATTCAGCAGCCTACTTGCTATGTTGCAGTTGGGGAATAGAGTTATTGAGCACTTGACAATAGTAGAGCTTGGTGTCAAAATAGTCACATCAGATATGGACAACATAAAGTTTTTTATTACTTGTTCTATACTTGTTCCTGTGACTATTAATGTAAAAAAGCTGGATTTTTCTCAGTATCTGAAGAAAAAAATTTCTTATATTTTCACTGTTATACATGTCTTTGTGATCCATAGTGCATAAAATTAACCCATATCAAATGATATTTACGCCTCAAGCACATATTAGTTAAGAAATGTGATCATTTCCATTGGGTCAATGAGTCGAATATTCATGCCTTATATTTTTGTCAATCCCCTGTCATGGAACTTTCAAAAATGCAAACTAGGGAGAATAAAAGGAGGAAATGGGTGGGAGGGAGTTATAGGAGGCAGAAGGTGGGATCCAAGGCTTATTGGTAAATTCTGTTGCTTTTAAGATTGTTTCTGATATTCTCTCCGTAGTTCTGGGTGGGTCAGCTGCAATGTATCTTAACTATAGCTGTGAGAAGTGGTAACATTGTACATTTGTACTTAGTCTCTGAATTTAGGTAAAATGAAGCTATCAGAAGCATGAATCCATGTGAAAGACTGTTATCATTAAATTAGTGGTCTAGATTTGAGGAGAGAAAGAAGCAATTTTTTGGGTTTAAATTTAGCATTTCTCTACAGTTTGGAAAGAGGTGCGCAGAGCATTTGGATAGTTTGCTGGTGGCTCTGGCCTTCTCTAGCACATTGCAGTGATTTATTTTTTATCAAATTTGTCTGCCATTTTAATAAAATTATTTGAGTCTTGTGCCTTCTTTCTGCAGCTCTTAAGGACAATCAGTTACTCTTTAAATGCACTACCTAAGATTTATGGGGTAACCTTTTTTTTCAATCAGACTCTGTTTTATGATTAAATTATATCTCCCCTTACAAAAAATCAATTTTTTTGGCTTATCATTCTCAAAATTTCAGCTTTAGAAGCAATTCATCAAATATTTTATGTTTGGACAACTTTTCTTGGAATCGTCCCATGCCTAAATTATTTTCTTTAGTTTTAGTAAATTTGTACTTGCCATCACCATTTCTGCTTTTGTACACATTTTTATTTTAGGGGATAATATGCATTTTAATTATTTAATGGTATTGTGTTGTGCATTCCTTTTTTATTCTTGCACTATCTAAGTTAAAATGAATAAGCTTGATTTTTTTTGTTAACCATGAAGTTAAAATTGTCCTAAAATGTATTCTCCCCGAGGAAGTTAGGTTGCCACTGCTTGTCGAGAAATTAAATTAGTTCATGACTCGATTCGTCATTTTTACAGTAAAATCTATTTTATGCCAAGTGGTGTTAATCCATTATAATAGCAATGGAGAGTCTCTTCATTAAATCCATGATGTGGGGATATCCAATTGGGTTTCATATTTCTGTACATATGTACTGTAGCTACAGAGTGAGTGAATCTAATTGAAGTGCTGTGATGGCATTTGCTTTGAAGTGGTAATAGAATGTGATAATGTCCTGAATGTAAACAGGATGGGGATTGAGTCAAAGAAATTCAAGACAATGTGGGCATAAATATCCTTTTGAGAATTTAGTAGGTACATATTTCATGATAACGATATAAAAATTTAATGTCAAAAGGCTATTTTTTCTGGGTGAGGATTAGTCTAATGGTGGGGTTGATTAAACTCCTGTCATAGAATGTATAATATCTGTCCACTGAAATATTATTTAGACATCTAACCGTAAATTATTTCATTTCATCTGGTCCAATATTCAGTTATTACAACTGTATTATTTGATTGGGTATCCGGTAATTAATCTGACCAAATTATCAAGGGCTGATTCATGTCATAATATACTGGTTTACAAGGTTTTAAACATGTTAATCCCTACCCCATAAAACTATCAAGTAGTAATATTCTGAAACATTGATTTTTATAATTATTTACATGGACATAATTGCTGCCAACTAATCTGGGAAATTTTTTAATAAAAAAGGGTGATGGTGGCCAATGGTGTATCAAACTTTGGGTGATTATTTTTATCCATATTCATGCTTCGTTTTTTGTCACTGTTCAGTATTGATACACATGCAGTGTTGATATGAATAGCTTTGTGATACAGTTAAACTCCATTTTTTTATTTCTTGCAGTATTAATATTCTATTCCTTAAATGCAGGATTTTTTTATTTATCTGATATAGAATGCATTGCAAATACCATTTATGAAATTTCTGTTCCTGGGGTGTATTGGTCTTAAGTACGTTGTTTCTGTATTTTTGCTATTTCTTCCTCTTGAGATATCTCTCTAATCTTTATCTGCTTTTAAATGTGAATATATTAGCATTTCATTGATAGCTTAATTTAATACTGGTTCATTCCCATTACCTCAAAAGGTATTTCTGAAGGCTAATGATGAAATGTCCTCTCTTTAAATATCAGGAGATTGTCATTTCCTATTGCCACTGTCACAAAAAAGTAATTTTTACTAATCAAATTTTATTATATTGGGCTATAAAGGTTTGGCTTACTTAATTCAATATTTTATTTGAGTATACTTTTGTGTTGATGGATTCTTCCTAGGAGTGGATTCTCCTCTGCTAGATAAAACCCTTGCCACTTGGCTGGTACAAGATTTTGCTGTAATCATTGCTTCTGAGTTTTTCTTTGCTGCATAGCAATGATTTTGCCATGAGAAATTATTTTCAATTAGTTTTCACAATGAAAATGATTGTAATTTTCTCAGGAGAGTACACATTTCTCTTTTTTAATCTTCAGTTTGGTCAAATGCAGTGAAACCTTTGACAGTATTTCATTTGCTTTATTTGTGTCAGCTTTCCAATGTAACTAGATGTTGGAGAAATTAAGAAACCATTGTTCTTATTTGGCAGTATTCTATAAAATACATTGCTTTTCTCTATGAGTACCTGAAATATGGGCACATACACATTGATTTACACAAATACACTGCTGTGGGGGTAATATTACAATACTCCCAGCTTGATTTTGAGAAATATATCAAAAGAATAAGGAAGTCATTTGTATTCAGCTATAGAAAGGAATTGGATGCTATTTTAATGTCTCATTGTGTTGAACATTAGAGAGAAGAAGTTTTGAAAGTTTTGTTGCTGGTGTTACTGAATAAATGATTTTCATCAAAGTCGAACTTTTCTATTGGAAGTAAATAATTGAGTGTTCTGCCCATTCAGGGACTTAAGGAATACCATGAGTGAGGATTAAGGTCCCTAATAGAGATGCATATTTACGAAAATTCTGTGATGAGGACATACTGGTCAGAGGTTTCACTATAATGATTTTGAGATATTTACTTTATCTGAATGGGAGTGATAATAATCTATTTAATTGCAATTTTGAATGCGTTCAATTTAATTTAAAATTGAAAATTTGCTCAAGTCATTATTTGTTAAGGAATTAGATGATTTTATTTTTCTGAGACTGTATTAAGCAGAAAAGGACTGTCGACTCTTTCCAGCTTCAAAATGATTAGGTGACCATGGGCTAACTACTTTGGGAGAAGGCTGTAATGGGAATGATGAAATTGCTGCCACTTTTGCCAAATCCATAAAAATAAGGCATGAAGCATCCCCATGAATTGCTCCAGAGACAACTTTGTGACCTATCAACGATATTCAAGGTGATCTAATTATAATGCTGTCATATTGATCAGCTTTAAGAACTGTGCTTATTAATGATGTGTAATAAACATTCCTTGGTCAGTTTTTCATTCAGCTAATTAGTTGAGTGGTAACTTGTGTGGAATTGTTCATAATCTCATGGAAAGGTGTATAATTTTTTTCACAAGCTTGGCCTTTGGAAATTTTAGGCTTATATATTGTTTAAAATGTACAGTTATTACATATCGGAGATTTTCAATCATTTAACTGAAGAGAAATAGAATCCTGTTCAATAGATGTGTGTATGTTTGTCAATTGTTGTAATATTTTGTAGTGCTTGCATATTGAAAGTGATTGAAAAATTTTTGCCTATGCAACCTTTTCAGAAATTCCGTAATAGTCTTGTCATGTGGAATATTTTTTGTAACAATTGTGGAAAATTCCTTTGACACCGGGCATTTTAATGCAGCTTACTATGTATATACTTGTCAACCATTTGGAATCTCCACATTGATTAATAAGGTGCCTTGAAGTATGAGTTAATTGATTTTGGTGGCAAATAGGTGTCTGGATAGGAGCTTGTCTCAGGTATGAGCTATGAAATTGTAATGTGAAAAGTTTCTAGATTTAATGGTTTTAAATAAATACATTATTCTTGACTTATACAATTTTTTCCATAATATTTCATTGGTATTTACTCATTTACCCCATTTCACACAAAGTTCATTCTCTTTTAATGTTCAGTGTTAAATAAAAGGAAATATGATTTCTTCTTTAAATTTATTCATAATTCTCAAGACATTTCACTAATTTTGAAGATTGTGAATTGTAGAGCTGGGTGTGAGAAATTAAAATTGAATGTTTTAAGTTTTGAGTGTGTGTTTATTTTGTCCTATCCTCAATATTAGCTGGCTGCTGTGTAAAACTATGAATTTACCCACTGTGTTGATGTTTAAATGTGAAGAAGAGAAAATGGTTTTGTCATGAGTGAATTGCCTGATTTGTCTCCCTTTCCATGTATCAAGATGTTAAATAATCCTCAATGTAGTCCTATAACAAATTAATATCATAATGGTTCATTATTTGTTATATGGTGCTGAACTAAGAATTCTATTTCACACGTACATAAGTACAAGTTTTTCTGTAAACGATGACCACCAATGTGAAAGGAGAATCATTTAAAAGTAAGTCTTTGCAAATGGCTATCTGAAAGTTTTCTGAGCTGAAGAATGTCATTGTTTGTTATATCAACAGCCTTTTCCTTTCCCCGTGCCTTGTGCTGGAAAATATATTCTCTAAAATCTTTTCCTCGGAAGAATGAGATTATTCTCTAAGTATGAATTGTTAAGGGTGATAGGAGTCCATTCATGTGGAATTTTATGACAGCATTGTCTAATTAAGTAGGAGAAAACCTATTTATCCACTTCTGCAACTATGAACTAGTAATGACTGATCATGGTGCAGAAATAGTTTTTTCTTATTTCTGCTTGTAGTTCAAGATTAATCATTAAAGGATTAAAGCAGAAAATAGACTGACCTTAGTTGTGTAACCAGGGAATTTATATTTCCTGGCATAACAATTCACGAGTGATTGGTGCTTGTACTGACTGCTGTATTTTCCTTCAAACAAGCCATTTTCAAAGCTGTCATATGGGTTATAGACCATTGTGCCCTTATTGTTTGCCTTACAAATATCTAGTATTTTTGTGGAGATCTAGGGTTTGAAAAACATTATCTTAACTGCAAAAGTCTTGTTAAACATAACTTCATTCACATCAAAAATTGCTAAGTTCCACCCTCCCATTTTTATTGCTCCATAATGCTGTGGTTGGTAGCCACAAGTCAAATATGACTACAGTGGTTTTCAGCTTTGTCTTTAATTGATATGAATAAAGGAGTTATTCGGTGGTAAATCAAATATGCTAAGATAATATGGATCAAATTTTTTTGAAATAGATATAATAAAACTTCTTAGATGTCAGGATTGATGTCTATGCAGCCTATTGAAAGGAAAAAAACTGAAGTCGTTTCCTTATAATAAAATATATTTTATACCCAACCAATTCAATGACATGTACTGGATCATAGTTCAGAGCTATTATGTGCCATTTTACTCTAACTTCAGGTATTTGTTGTGCTATATGGTTGACATTTTCAACATGTTGTGTAGATGTATTTTCATGTCATAGTCTTCCATTGTTCCAAAAATCTTTAGAATCAAAGATGAGCGTAGTATGGCTGTGCTAGAGTCTGAATGGAATTTGTATGAAATAGTGCTTGTCTAGTTTGAGAAATCTTGGGGGAGTGAATTATTTGCGAGATGAATCTTCATGCTCTTTTATTCTGTACATAGTTCTGTTTCACTTGGTGCTAGAGTTTCTGGTGATGAATTGTGTCAGTGTACATAGTTTTGCAATGATAATATTTCCAAATACTGTTTATGCTAGTGTACCACCTGAACTTGTGTATAGCCTACCATCTGTTCATTCTGCTAAAAATTTTGTACTATTTCCTGTCTCTTTTACAGCTGACATAAGGGTTTTTGTGTTCTTGGGAAGCTTAGGAAAATGAGAATAGATATTTTGCATCTTGATGTCTTGAAGCTCAGAATCAATATGCGCTTACAGAGTGATTGCTGCTTTCAACTTAGTGTTGTTGTAACTAATAATACATACATACGTACCCATCGCGCCGTTCCCTTCCGGGGTAGGCATAGTCAAAATGTTTCACTCATTAATACATAATTGTACACCTAACTCTGCTTCAATAATTTCCTCCATTTTGACCTATCCTTGCAAACCTCTTTCGCCTCATTAACCCCCATGCACTGTTGCATACACGCCCTCCTGTTTTGAAAACTCATAATATTCCTCCTCCTAAGAATTTCCTCAACCACATTCAACCACAACTTTCTCGGCCTACCTCTACCTCTCACACCATTCATTCTACTCTCATATATCTGTTTCGTTATTTGACTCTGATCCATTGTCTCAACATGGCCAAACCAACAAAGCACACTCCTTTCATACACGTCCATTACTGGAGCATTTAACCCACTTTCATTCATGACCCACTCATTCCTGACCCTATCCATCCTACTTTTGCCGCAAATACTCCTCAGATAACTCACACCCACGGTGTTTAGTCTACTCTTATGTCTATCCTGACATACCCATGTTTCACTACCATAAAGCAAAGTGGGAAGAAGTACACTTTTGCACACGGCAATTTTCGCTTCCTTAGACAAGCACTCATTCCTTGATATGCTCCACATGCTACCTACCACTTTCCTTCCAGCATTCACACGTCTCTTTATCTCCTCATCAATTCTTCCATCTTTCGCATACATCTTACCTAAGTACACCAAATCATCCACCTGTTCAATTACTTCACCATTCGCCATTCTCCTTATCAAAAGCTATTACTTTTTTTAGTCTTGCACGCATTTACCTTCAATTCCATTCTCTCCGTTGATTCACAAAACTTATCTAGGAGCTTCTGTAATCCCTGTTGTCTGTCTGAGATCAAAACAGCATCATCCGCATATAGAAGAACTCGCAAGTTTACATTTCCAATCAAAACACAGTCGTTTTTACTATATGCGTCTCTAACACATTTATCCATAAATACTTAGCCATGAAGACATTATGCATCCTTGATTTACACCCCGATTTATTACAGACCAATCACTCAGAGCCCCGTCAACTCTTACACTTGCCTTACTATTGTCATACATCGCCATCATTACATTCAATAACTGCCCATTCACTCCATAGTCTCTCAAAACCTTCTACAACTTCTTTCTATTTACTCTGTCATATGCCTTCTCTAAATCGACAAACGCACAGTACACTTTCTTTCGGACACTCGTACATTTTAATAAACTGTAAAAATTGTTATTTAGACCATCTGAAGAGCATAGAGAATGAAAAATTATGATTTTGACCAATTCATAGATCTATGTATTTCACTGAGGTGAAGCCCTGTGGCCTAGGAAAAATCTACTTTTTTCGATCGAGGATTTAAGCTGTCAAAAGTTGGCTCATGTAGTCTGACCCCTCAATTTTTAGACCAAAAGTTTTATCTCATGAAATCAGACAATTCACTCTTATAAACAGTATTCATGCAATAGATGAAGTTTCTATTTCTGAGTGTGCTACTGGCCAAATACATGTTGCGGAGAAATTTCTTCCCATTGTTCCAGCTGTAGAATCCTATGGTTTTTTGATGGTGTGCCAATTTTTTATTTATAACAGTTATTCTTGTTTCGATCAAATGGCTTCTGGACGAGTAGCATGGGTGTTGCCAGGATTTATCTTTGGGAGGGGAGGGACAGGACATCATCCTGTGTGGCTCCATACAGATTTGGAATGAAATGTCTCATTCAGGAGGGTAGCTGCACCCTGTCCTAGTTGTAGTAATAGTTTCAAAAGCCTTAATTCTCTTCATTTCAGCTTGCCTACACGGCTCGTCTTTTAGCCATATAGGACAACATTCTTCATGAATGTTTTAAGCTACTTCTCCCATTTTGTCGTGCATATTTTCTTTCAATACATCAATTGTTACAAAAATTGTTATCTTAAATCTGGGATGATTTCTTGGCTTGAGCTATGTTTTGGTTGAAGTCCGTTGAACTTCCTCCAGCTCTTCATATGGATTCAGGGCCATTAAAATCATGAAGTGTCTTCATACTCCCCTTTAGTTTTCTTGAAACCACAGAATCAGGAAATAGGAATTCATATGTTACCCCAACAAAAATAGGAATTGTTTCAATGTTGATGCAAGTGAGAGTGGGAGACCTTTCAGATTTATGTTATATGTTTAGGGCTATATTATTTGACTACAAATACTTTTTACCAAAGCATTTTCAAAAGTCACTATTATCTCCTTCCACCTCATTATTACAGCATTATATTGTTCATCCCTGTGGTGACTATTTGACTAATTGTGACAGCGTAAAAAACTGATATTCTTCTATTTAAAAATTTTCATAATTACCAATCAAAGGCATTGACACGTTGACCACCACACCGGTCATAGTGACTGGAGTTGAGTGGTTCCCGCCACACCATGCCGGTCATAGTGACCGGTCACCGAACATTTGTTTCCAAGGTGATTCCTGACACCGGGGGTGACCAGGGCCGCTTATTAAAGCATGGACCATGACCAGTTCGGCGTCACGGTCATTGTGACTGTAGCACATGGCAATGGAAAATTTATTTTAGACTCATGTGCAATGATACTTCAAAGTATCAAGATCCAGTGATTAACAACTGAAAAAAATACACCGATGGCGTCCCTGGAAATATGTACTAAAAACACTGTGGCGGTCAACGTGTTAAAGATACAACACTTGTTTCATCACTTTTATTTATAGCATTTGGGTTCAGGGTTTCTCTATGTGCCAAATAGTTCAGTCAATGAATGCCCAGTCAACGTGTTAAAGATACAACACTTCTTTCATCACTTTCTTTTATAGCATTTGGGTTCAGGGTTTCTCCATGTGCCAAATAGTTCAATTAATGAATGCCCAAAAAGGGATTTGCATGGAATGGAAGAATTTTCGGCTTCAGGGATGAGTATGGATTATTTTAGAGGTAAACATACTAAAAGTCGCTGGATTGATGGGGTGAGTGAGGGCAGAATTCCAAAATTCTAGAATTTCTCTGAAAGTTTCAAATACCTGTAATTTTTGAAAATATTATATAATATCTTATTTTGAAGGTACTTTAATCCTACGAAACTTTTTTTCCTTGGGATTTAGCTGTGAAACTAAAGGGTGAGTCGCTGGTAGGAAAAGTATCATAAAATGTGATGCTACTTAGTGTTTTTCAAGAATTATCAATTTTTGCTCACGAATATCTAAGTAATTATGGGAGATAGAAAAAATTTAAATAGTCCATCTTGTAGGAAATTTCATCAGCTTAAATTCTAAATGGTGTAAGACTTTTTCAATGATACACAGTTTAGCAGTATTAATGAAGAACGAAAGGAAAAAACCCCTACTACCGCCTTGCCTTCTGCTCACCTCATTGGTCCAAGGACTTCTAGTGTGTTTACCTCCATAGTAACCCCAACACTTCCCTGAAGTGAAACGTTCTTCACTCTTCCACTCCCTTTTCAATCCCCTAATTGATTAGACTACTATATGTTATTAAGAGTCTTGATTCTTGTGCCCACAAGGCCATATTTTTCTGCTTTTCTTTGCTTTGCTTTCTGCTTATCAATAAATTCTCCCTTTGACTGAATATACAACCCAGAAATTATTTTGATGAATCTTAATATAAAATAAGGATGAATGTACAAATTCAAACCATGTACCTAAACAGTGATAATTATACATCTATGATATAGCACTACATCTAATAGGGTTTCTTAATAGATTGAAATAGATCTATGGTCACAGTGATTTGATTAGGGATGAAAAACATTATTTTGACTAGGAATTATTTTTAATCTAAATGCCCATCAACATTTCTATTATCCATTTTTTTACATTCATTTACATATGCTTTTTTGTAGTCTCCTCATTTGGGATTCTGGTCACTTGAAATTTAGTCCTGTCAAGCCTTATAAAATAATGCTGATTAGTCATATAACATTTATACACAACATATCTGTGTACACTGAGCAACACCCATTTTTAACTAGCTGCCAAGATTCTGGATTTCCTTTACAGGTTTCGTTGTAATATTAAAACTTTTTCCTCTGTGTCTAGATAATGATTTGTTCAAGTGTTGTATGAAGACAATTTGTCATTCAACTCTACTGCACCATACACTTTTGCCTTGAGCTCATGATCAATGAAGCGTCATTTTGAAAGAATTAAATAATGGAATTATTTTTCAGAGGAGGATATATTCTTTCAATTTCTGTGACTTGCAGATTTTCATTTCTTAGCAAATGAAAATACTTTTGTAATGTCTTTTGAAACCAAATTTGATTTAAGCCGAGTTAATGTTTTGAATTGAATGGTTCATTCGGGGATAGTGGCAAAATCAGGAAATTATTCTTGAGGAAACAAATGTTCCATGTTATAGTTATTATTTTACCTAATTGGATACATCTCTATGATTGGAATGAAATGAGATTCATTGCTAGTTGGTTAGTATGCATTGTAATGTGATAGCTTAGGTGTAACTCAAGACTTCATTTTATGAAAACATCAGATTGAGATTATGACCATCATAGAATAGCAATTCTTGCCTCTGCGTGGTGCTATTAATGAGACAAACTTGGTGGATTAACTCATGTCTCCATGGCATGAAGACACCTTTGCAGAAGTTGAGGTGATTGCAATATAACATTATTGTCGTACCCCTAAGCCTGAACTCAAGCTGAGATGGATAGAAGATGTGCGTAGGGTCACTTCATAAATCAAGGTAAGTGACCTGAGTGGCTATAAGGGCGCCACAGAAGCTGAGGAAGGCTGCCACTGCAACCACTGCTGTTGTGGAGCCAACTGCTGCTACAAGACTTCCCATGAAGCAGGAGAGAGTTAGCTGAGCAAGGAACACCATACTGCTCACGATGGCCACATCAGTGCCAAGACCACGGATCTGAGCATGCGTTCCTCCACCCTCTGTGAACTGTACAAAGATATTCAATGAACATATCTTCAAGAATCAATTTCAAATAGCCTAAATCAATGGAATATTTTTTAGGGAGTTTCCTTTGGTTTTGCTTTCTTTTTAAGGTCTGTGAAAGACAGTGAGATTTTACTATAATTATAGGAATCAAATAGGAACAGGAGGTCTATGGGGAAATGCTGCTGGTTTTCTGGGTCTATCCCTGAAAGTTTTTGTCTATCCCCATTTAAGAATGCAGGCAGTAAAATTTTGCCTAGGAAAATAGTATTCTTATGTTTTAAAAATATAGTAAACATTTTTTTAAATTCATGTCTCTTCATAAGCCGCCTCCCATTTAAACTTACTTAATTTAGTCTTGAAACTTGCATGTAACTTCAGTATTTTATTTTCATGTTTAGCAGAATATATCAGCATGGTGCTCACTTCATGGATCTTAAAGCCAAACGTGACAACATTATGCCCAAAAATAGTTCCTGATGATCCACTGACCCAACCTGTGATATTAGTATCCATGTAGGGTAGAATATAATTGATTACTTGAGGGTATGGGAGAAAAGTAGTAGAACAGTGGCAAATTTTGAGGTAGGAGAGGTGGTTGCCCTCCCAATTAATCTCCATACCTGGTGTGATAGGAACAATGTTGGGCATAAGGCAATCAATAACCCCTGGAATGTAGCCCCCAAAAAAAACTACCATAATCACCCTTGTAGCAGAAGTATGGCCTTCTAATTCCATCTCTGTGAGGGTCCAACTGACTGAGCTAGCTTGGGGAAAATAGTGAACCAAGGCATATGCAAGGTGTAATAGGATGGGAACTGTTGCTAAGTTGATTAATTCAATTTTCTTCTAAAAACAATGTCATTAAGTTACCAATTTCACTGATTGAGTGCCTTTGAAGCCCATTGGTTGTGGAACCACCCCAAAAAGTATTCAATTAGGGTCTCAGTGTCGCACCATTTGGTAAAATAAGGTTTGATGGCCAATGGTTGGATTATTTGCTCTGGGTACTGTTTTCTGTTTAAAAAAAATCTCTGCTTAAACTACAAACAGAGTGGCACCAATGGTTATTTTGTTTTATTCTGCATTTGTCTCTATGACTACGTTTACCAATCGGCCTCAGATCGAATTGGCCGGTTCAGCTTGGTATGATAAACACAACGGGCTAGTGGGTTCGATGTGAGAAGGGGGCTAACTCTGCCTGCTTTCTCTGCCAGTCTGTGATTTCCAATGGATATGAACCGATTCAAATGGATATTTCAATCAATTTCGCATTAGTAAACCAGGCGATCCGAGTCGGCTGGCTTACAATGTTCAGAGCGGTCCGAGTTCATATAGATCTGAGTCCGATTGGTAAATGTAGTGTATGAGACTTAAGATTTCAGCATTGTTTTCTCAGCCCAATATAGTGGTACAGCTAGAAACTCGGGCTTATTTTGCCAGCCTTCTCAATGGGTACAGTAAATAGAAGTAGCATGCGTGACATTGCTACCTTCACACTGTAGAAGTCGTGGCCTATGACAAAATCTTCTAGTAAAGTTGAGCGGTGATAAATAATTGATCGAACTGTTGATACATTACTCTGCCAAAGCACATAAACAATATTATGATTTATGGATGGGGTGGGAGTATATACCAATGGCACTCACTATCACCAGCTTTGCGAAGGCTCCCAAATTGCCCATTCCATTGCAGACACAACCCAACATCAATATTACCTGTTATAACTCTGTAATCAACCAGTAGATTTTTAGTGGTGATGGTTTCAAAATACCACAGTTAGAGGCTTCAGAATAAGCCTAAGCATCTGGCTGTGCCACTATCTTTAACTGAGAAACAGTTTCTGTTAAAAAATGGCAAGAACTTCTCTTTTGGGAGTTAACAATTGTAGAATTGCATTAAAAATTTGTGGCTATAGTGTATAAATATTTAATCATATATTTGTGCTATTATAAGATGATAATGTGACCAGTTCCTTTACAAGAATCTAAAAACGGACATTTTTCATTATAATTACACAGAAAATTAATTATAGAACTATTTTTAAAAATGTACTCTTTTAAACTAATGGAGAATTAAACAGGGAAATCTTTGTTGTTACTCATTTTTTTATGAGTCCACTAGTTTGTCATAAAGCCTTGTTTTGAGTACCCATTGTAAAAAATCCAATTTACACTTATGAGCTCAACCTTGAAAAAATAAGCTGCCAGTCATATATCGGTAAAACTGGAGCCCAAAGGCAATTCAAACTTGGGAGATTGAAAGATAATCATGAGGCTGGGTGCATACTCTGCCATTGACTTTAATGAACTGAGAAAATGCTAAGTGGGGTGAACTCCTATGCTAGCTCTCTGTCCCCTAAATTTATCTCACAAAGATTTATTTCAAGGAAAACACTAAATATCTGTCCTAGCCCATCCTATGACTTGAGTTTGGAGGAGAATGACCTTGTGCTCTGATAGTAGAGAGCCATACATAGTGCATAATACCTGATGACAAATTGTGATTTTTAGAGTTGAGGAAATTAAGTCCTTTCATCTGGAAGAACTCTTTCCGTTCAAAAATTAGGCATTAACACTTCTTGATTACTGTGTCTAAACCTTCACCACCATGTTGTGGAATTTAAAACTGTGAGGTCATGAATTTTCCTACGATAAGTATCCAGGGGAATGTTCAAAAATCACCCAGTTAATCAGCTTACTATTGAGAAGGCCATGGAATACTAACTCAATTAAACAACCTTGAAATCATGGACAATTCTTGTACCTATGGTAATAAATCCTGGTAACTAAAGGACTTGGCCCAATGGACCGGGTGTCATGCCTGGCAGCAGAGGGTACAAGGCCACTGTGGTTGTCATGTTAAATCCTTACCAAGAAGTAGAGGGAAATGCTGAAGCAAAAGAAAAGAAGATGCAGAAAAGAAATGCAGCAATCAGAATAGGGACATGGAATGCTGGTACTATGCCAAGGGCAGGCAAGTTAAGAGTATATAAAGAAAGAAATGGAGACATCATGGGTCTCAGCGAAATAATATGGAAAGATAGAAGAGGCAATAGGGGTGATGACTATAGAGTGATATATTGTGGAGGGGGTAAAAGTCAGCATGGAATTGCATTGAAATTGAGCAGAAAAGTGGTGTATGCAGAACATGTGATTTATAGGATTCTATTCGTTGAGGTGAAGGCATATCCACTTCCCTCTCCTTGAGATTCAGTATATAAGCTGTGCTGTCTTTTGGGTATTTTTATTCTGTAATCTTGATGATGGCCTGGAAAGGCCGAAACCAGTTGATTTATGGTAAAATATATTGGTGGAAAAAACTAAGTAGTTTCATTCTTAACATGAATCGTAATTTCCACAAAGTGAATTCGCCAACCATTGATTTTATATCCAACGATTTTTGTTATAACCCAGGTGCGTATGCCTACCTCGGATCATAGAGAGGAAAAGGTGGATGGGGTACTCAGTGGTTGTACTCAGAGATGGGGTACTACGGTAGGAAGAATAAATGACCACGGCAAGAAGCTGTAGAATTTTGCCGGGTAAATAATCTAGTAATCACAAATACATAGTTCAGGAACCACCCTAGACACAGGTACTCATGGAAGAAGACAGGAGAGACAGATTGGTTCAAGATAGATTATATTATGGTTAGAGGCAGATTCAGGAATAGTGCTGAAAACTCGCATACCTATCTAGGGGCTGATGAAGAGATACATCATAACTTATTATAGTGATGACATATGTTGCATTAGCCTAGAAAAGAATGAGGAGTTGGGGGGTACAATGGTGGAATACAGAGTCATTGACTAGGGAAATGAAGGAGATTTGTCAAGATCAGGTTGATAAAATCATGTGTATAGATCATGGAGTGAGATAGATGATAATTGGAGAAGTTTGAGTGAAGGAATTGTAGAGGCAGCAACTGCAACAGTAGGTGTAGTAAGAGCAACCAAAATTTGAAAATTGTGGGTCACAGAGGAATGATAATGGAGATGCAGGGGCAAAGGAAATGGAAGAGTGTAAACTTGTAGCTTGGAAAGAGTCAATACTGAGAATTGAACAACATGCTCTGAAGAGAAACTATGAAAACAACAGATGCATGGTGGAGAGAACATCAAGTTCTAAGAAAAATTTAATCAAGAGAGAAGATCAGATGCTCTCTACAGGAAAGTAAAGCAATTCTGCTAGTAACGGAAGGGAAATAGCAGTGATAACAGACAAGACAGGGAAGGGTATCTGAGAGCCAAAAGATATCCAGGGGAGGAGGAAGGAATACATCAAAGAGCTGTATGGTAAGGAAACGAGCCTCAGTAGGTTGGACTTAGAAAATGCAGATGAGATCAACAGAGATGGCATCTGACCAGGTATACTTGATTGTGAAATCAAAATAGCATTACGAGACATGAAACAGGATAAGGTGGCAGGAATATATATCATAGCTACAGAGTTTCTAAAGAGTACCAGCCAGAATGGGAGAGGGAAATTTTGTGCCCTGATTCGACGGATTCATGAGGAGGGAGTGTGATTAGAAGACTTCACTAAGACAACGCTTATTCTGATACTGAAGAAGAGCTAGACAAAAAATTGCAAGGAATATAGGACAATAAGCTCAATATCCCATGAGGCCAAAGTACTCCTAAGAATTATAAATGGAAAATTGGAGAGAATTGGAGAGAATAAATAATACCAGTGTGATGATCAGTTTGTGTTCAGGCAAGGGACTGGAACACCGTATGCTATAGGAGTGATGAAAAAGACACCTAGACTAGGGGTAGAATATCTGTGCTTGCTTGGTAAATTTTGAGGTGTTCAATAGGGTGGTGAAATTAATGGTAGTGCTGAAGAAATTAGAAGTCAATTTGAGGGACAGATGTCTTATCTAGAATCTTTAAATGTATGACTAGAGGGCACAGGTTAGGGCAGCTGAGGGAGAATCGCGATCAGCCATGATAGGATGGTGAGTGTCGCAGGGATGACCACTTTCGCCATTGTTTTGCAATGCGTATTCAGAAGAAATGGTAAGAGAGGCATGAGGAGAGAGGGAGGTAGGAATAAAGGTAAGAGGGATCTGTGAAGTCAGTGAGATTTGCAGATAAACAAACATTGTTTTGTCAGTCAGTCAAGGGGTTACAGTCAATGATGAATTCATTAGAGGTGTAGTGTGAGAGGTATGGGATTAACCATAAAGAAGAGGAGATAAACCATAAGGATATGAAAAGGATGACATTCTCTATAATCAAGGAAACAGGTCTGAAATAAGGGTGGAAGGGCAAAAAATAGACCGATTTGAGCAGTTTAAGGTTCTGGGTAGCATTTTGGAGGAAAATGGGTCCACTGGGAGGGACATAAGATTTAGAATTGCCATGGCTAAAGAAGCTTTTTCAATGAGGAGAGAATTAATGAGGGTGAGTCTGAATGAAGATGTAAAGAAAAGGCTGGTGAAAACTTTAATAAATGGAGGTTGACACAGTATGGGCCAAAGGCTTGGTCTTTGCAGGGGGAAGATATATTAAGTTGACTTGCAGTGTTTGAGATGCGGGTGTGGAGGAGAATGGGGAAGGTGAGCTGAGTACCAAGAAGGACATATGAGAAATAATTGTATATGGTTGGAAAGGACATGAACCTACTCTCAGGTATTTGGAGGAGACAAAAGAGATGGATGGCGGACATTTTGATAAGAGAGGGAACGATGACAAGGCTAATAGTGGTGAGAACCCTGGGGAAGGGTGGAAGAGGATAGAAAATCCTGACAAAATAAGTAGAGGAAAACAAGATGAGTATTTTAAGTGGGATCTAATTGCAGAGCATGCATTGGATGGAAAGCAGAATGATAAGCCAGAAATGAGGACAATGGAATAAGTACTGTCCAAAATCCTAATCAGCAGAAAATTAAAAAGATCTGGAAAATTACAGTAATTTAAAAAAATTAAAGTTACGGTAATTACCAATGTTTACACATGTGGATATATGTAAATGCATATTTGCTAGATATGATTGTTTTCAAAAGTAGTCACGCAACCAATTAAATTTTATTGAAATATTTGACATGGAATGACTCTCATACTGATCTTCATCTCATTCTTAACTTTTTACTTTGTGCCAAGCTTCAATTTTTAATTCATCTAAAAGAGTAAAAGGATTGACCTCCATAAAAATTTTAAGCTTCAAAGGAGCTACCCTTAATCCTCCAAACATTTTGCCAAATATGTCACAATCTATTGCGTGAGTAAATATTGCTAAAAACATGCATAGCACACGTGTCTACAAGTGTGTGTGTGTGCACATATATTTATTTTTATATTTGTTAATTCATGCATTTTCTGATTGGCACAAAAAACTCATTTACTAGCAAAATACTGCATTTGGAAATTTGTTCATCTTTTATTTGATTCTATTATAAATTTAATATTTATTAGCAATAAATCTAAGATTAAATGATATCTCTACATATTTGGAGCAAAGGCTTTGGTGGTGACTAAATATATTGGATGGCATTCATTCAGGTGCAACTGAATGTATCAGCATTTGGGTGATGGCAGATTCTCCTTTGTCACTCCTTTACCAGTTAATCTCAGATCGATCTGACTGGATCAGCTCGGAATGGTAAATGCAACAGGATAGTGGTATTGATCTGAGAAGTAGGTCAACTCTGCCTGCTTTCTCAGTCAATCTGAGATGTCAGATCAATCTGAACCAGCGGGTCTGTGGACCTCCTTATTATTCTTCTGGTTTTCATTAGGAAACAAAATATAACCATTATTATTCAAGGCTTGGGTTGTAACCAGTTGTAACAAGAGTACAGTAATGGCGAGTGATGCGATGAGTGAAGCAAATGATACCATAGCACATCGAAATCTACCTCCATTGAACAATTTTCTTCACTTGGAATGTGACTGAAAATTTCTAACTCTGGACTTGGTTACTCACGGAGTCAGTCATGCTTCAACTGATAGATTCAATTGTTTGCTATTGATATGTTTAGTCCATGTTGGTAAAGCAGATGATCTGAGTTGGCTCACTTGGAATTTTCAGATCAGTCTAAGTTCAGATTGATCAGAGATTGATTGGTAAACGTAGTGCATTATATGATGAATGTTCAGGTCCATGTGGTGATTGCTTGATCATTGCTGATTATATTGGTCAACTAGTAGCACCAAAAATATACTCAATGTGGTCCTACATTATGACATCCCCAGCATCCTCTCAACCAATCAAAACACTCAACTGAATCATGTTTCTGGCACTACAACATTATCCAACAATGATCCGGCAGTCGCCACTTGAACCCGAAGATGTATCTTGAAACGGATGAGAAACTCTCCAGCTAAATGCTTTGATTCTCAGTTCCACTAGAAGGAATGTAATCCATGATATCTCTATATTGCATACAGTCTCAACACATATTCATAACCATGATGGGCATCAAATGCTTATGAGAATGTCTTTTTCCTTAATCGAATTAAATTTGTTTTTCAGGAAAGAAACAGTAACAATATGCCTAATGATAACCATGTTCATTATGGAGAAAATGAAGTGTGTATGTACTTCATTCCAACTGCTCATAACAACACCATTTGGAAGCTATTAATGAGAACTCACCGTTCCAGAAGCATGGTAGTGTGCAACCAGTAGGTATGGCATTGTAAAGAGAGTGGAGTACATGACCCCTGCAGACCATGAAAACAGTAATACAGCTGCTGGGTGTCTGCATATTGCCATCATTATCATCCCACTGCAATATACTAGCTGTCCACCAACGTAAACAGCACGAGCTCTGAAAGGCAGAAGTAAAATGATTGTCTAGACGCCCATTCTATTCTCTAGACAAATGTTTGACTATTAGGAAAAACCTGATTATTCACCATCAAAGCAATACTTTTTTGCACTTCACACACTAGAAGCAGTCAACTATATTTCCTTAAATGACTTAACATTATCTCTTCCAGGGCAGCATTACCAAGCCGAGCATACTGAGAAGCTATCTCAATGATTGACTCGCTAACTTGACTCAAAGTTTGACTTGCTTCAGGATGATGATGTATGTACACAACCAAGTATACACTTGTTTCTATCTACTTCCTCATATGAATCAATGTTCCTTGGGTATTGATTGGGTGGCTACAGTTTTGGCTTCCCATCATGAAAGACTGAGTGAGAATCCTTAGCCTTCCTTGGGCGATATTTGGTCCGCATGTCAAGTTAAGCATTTTATCCATGAGATGGATCATTAAATTGAGGATCCCATGGTGCCTTAATTTATGATAGACTAACGCTGTTACTAGGTTTTACTCCTCCATTCCTCTAATCCTCAAATAATCCTAACCTACCAACATACCCTCCTTTCCTTTGTGATAAATATGACTTGGTGAGGTCCTGGATGCTAAAATGTTATTGATTGATCCAAATGGCTATTGATTAAATTAGTTCAGCCAATAATTTTCCCAAGGTGTCAATGAAAACTTCTAATCATGGATTGGTTTTTAAAATGGGCAATATAAGGAGGCTATAAAAATTGTAGCAGCTCTTCCTAAGGCTCTTCATAAAATACTATTTTTTTACTTTTTATTTTGATTTAAAATTAATTTCATTTTTGTATATTTCATAGTAAAACATGTCTTCATTTAAACCTTAGTCATTATTTATTTACTCAAGTCCCTCACAATCCTCAGCAGTCACTAAGAGTTTCCAGGACTCGTAGAGAGACTTAAGAATTTACTGGGATATGCAAGGAATGGTAAACTTTTAACAATTAATAGGATTCCCTCCAAATCTTCCATGTTGGCATCCATGTGAGTAGCAAGGGAACTGAGGATTGGCCACCCACCCTAATAAATAACCAATCAAAACATATTCCTGAAAGTGGGAACTAATGTCCATCATTATATTCTTTCACCTTAATCCGGGCCCGCGGGCAGTAGTTTATCGCCTCATTGATAAAAGCATGCACAACTTTTGCATGATGGTATGCAGGAGGCAAGGAGGTTTTAAGGGACATGTACTCTCCAGTTACACATTATGGCAGCATATGCTAGAATAATCCTAGCTTGATTTGGCCCGTCTTTCGTTTCAGTCATCGTCAAACATTCTCTAGTGCTAACTAGCTTTTGGCATGTGTACTAAGTTTATTCATCAAGTTGATCCTAACGATAATGATTTATGATGAAGAATTGAACAAAAAAATGGAAAAATAAAAGGTGGTAGATTACCACCACATGCCCACCGGCGCTACAAAAAGGGTGTGCCTGGATGAAGGTTAAATGACTGGATCTAGTTCAGAGGTATAGCTTCATCCAATGCCACCCTATTTATTTTTGTTTATCTTTGTGATCTAAACTTCTTAAATTTTCATACCTTTGGAATTAATGGAGTGGAGGCTTTGGCTAAAATTAACAGATTTTCTGTCCAGAAATCATTTAGGCTAGTTGGCTAATGCCTTCACCTGACAGCAGTGGCAGATTAAGGTAGGGTACAGGGGGTGGGGGGAGAAGAGGGAGGGTAGAAGGGGGTGAGGCAGCCCCAGGGCCACCCAGATAGGGAGGCATGCTGCAACCAGGGCACTTTGCCCCAGGCCCCCATAAAAGAAAATAAAGTTTTTTTCTGGGAGGAGGGGGAAATGGGGAAGAGCACCTAAGAGAAAGTTGCCCCAGGTCCCCAAATGTGTCTGGGTGGCCCTGGGCCACCACCATAATACCTGGTTAAACAAGAAAATGGTGGTCAAGGTGCTCCAGGCACCCAGAAAGTTGTAATCAACCGCCACCTCGAAAATAGCAAACCTTGATCCGCCACTGCCTGATGGAGGCATAACTTGGTAGGTATTTAACCATTCATAATCAGATTATTGATGCTTGTATGAATTGAATTTATGTATCAGAAAAGACATGACGTTGATTGTAATAGATACATAAGCAGTTCCAACAAGATAACTCTGATGAGTAATTAATAATCAATCATTCCACGTACTTAAACCTTTTTACCAGCTTCTCAATAAGCATGGAGTAACAGGAGCACGAAAGTGAGTACATCGACATTCCCCAGCAGCCGAAGCGAACTCCTTCTTCATATAGCTCTCGCTCAGCTGAACCATCCTCAGCCTGAAAGGAAATATTTCTGTTTGAATATAGTATCTAGTGATGAAGCCTACTTGTATTTGAAAAATGCACTTAAGTCACAGAAGAATAGAGATTTCTTATTAATGATACATATGAAGTCTCTTTACGATGAAATTTCCCCACAGGCGGCTTCGCATACCGCTGATTACGTAGTTAAGAAATCGGCAATAACTTCGCCGAACGTGGTATGAGCTGTCAATTTGATACGTTTTTTTAGGCGGCCTTTTACAATTTTTTTAGGTAAGGTCGAAATCTAATGAAAATTTCTATTCGATCTTAGCTTATGATTTTGTTTCACGAAAATTTTTCGCGCAAGAATTGACCCTCACTCACTAAAACAAAATATTTTGTCCGCCCCGTCCATTATCCCGATGAAATTTCCCTTTCGAGGCTAAAGTTCGCTCTTCATCAGAATAAAATGATGTTTTTATTTCGGTACACGCTTCATTTAAATCCGTATAATGCGTTTTATCTCAACATTTGGTTCTACGCAGATTGTTTCACGGAATAATGAATACAGGATTAGGTATATCTATCTTATACATACAAATCGCCTTTCCCGCGCTAAGATGCCTCCTCGTCATGGCGATCAGAAAATTCAGCGAAGGTAGCCAAAGGTGAATCTATCATCGTTTACGAGATACACGAATAATAGCAGGTCATAACAAGATGCTGCATGAAAGATCTGGGAAAATGCATCTTGTTTTGACCTCCTGCAATTCGAGGAATGTCAGGTACGGAGTCTTTCCCCAGTTTTTCCCACTTCCGCAGTTTTCCTCACCCATTCTCCTAATCCAAGAAGATATTCCGTTCTTCACTCTCTTTCCTATCCCAGGAAGGGATCCTGTTCTCTATACCCTATTTCCTATTTTGGAAGAAAGTGGTAGATGAAATGTATGCTCTAAGGTCAGCATCTAGGGAAATATGCTTGTTTTGATGTAGTTTTATTCGGGAACACGTATAGTTAGCACAATTTTCCACAGTCACCAAAGTTCTTTTCATACCCCTAACTACCTATAGTGAGACAAGGAAGAAATGAGAAGCTAGCACGATCTTATCCAGAGTACCTCCATTCAATTTTATCTGCTTTTTCCCGTAGACTGGATGGAATATACTGAGCGGAATCACATATTCCATGGCGATGGATCGTGGTGCCTCGTGTGCGGCTTATATTTTTCTCGGGTGTTATGAAGCGTGTTCTTGCTTGTTTTTTCATTCCTCGAAATGGATAGCAAAAGGTCAGGTGAAAGAGCTGCTGATTTTTAGAAGGAATATAGGATGGCGTCACGTTAGGAGGGTAAATTTACTATGTAAAATGAACTTCGAGAAGGAATTATAACCGCATGGTCAGAAGACATTACCCTACGTTGACGGAATGAACTATAAAGAAGACTGAAGATGAAAATTGTCCCATGGCAATTTCCTGTGGATTTACGAGTATCTGTCACGTCGGTAGGCGACACGCATAATTGAAGAAAATGGAAAAAAATTGAACATTTGTACATGAGATAAGGCGCAAAAACATGCTCCTTCGGATGGGTCTATCATAAGCAGTAAGCTCTCCCAATTTATAGCCATTTAAAAGGCTTGATGTTGTTCGCAACCTCCGAGGCTTTCTTGATAACGCCGAGTACAAACGGAAAATCATTAACATTTTCAGGCAATTCGGAGGCGAGAGGTTTCGAGACGACGAAGAAGTTCATTTGAAGAATTGCTACTGTCTCACGAACGTGTTTTTGGTACAGTCTTCGAATGATGAATCCGTTAGTCGATCCAAGTTTATAGATACGCTTCTAAATTGTTTTGAGCCGGCCGAAGGACAGGTAGGTTTTTAAAGAAAGTTTTAAATTGATCCAACGCTTAAATGAAGCCCGGCGTTCAAGAGGTGCCTCGTTGTAGCTGTTTTTCCCATTATAGACCTCCGTTTGCATCCCATTCAAGATCCGAAATCGCAAGACCAGTTTATTGAGGTGAGTTTAATTGTAGCTCCTTTAAAAAGCAATAAATCATAGAAAAAATTAGGGTAAATTAAAATTCAGGGAAAAAATTGTCTGCGCGTCCACATTTTCGCATTTTTTGCCTGATGAACTTTTTGAGCCCTTACCCAAAACCTAAAAATCATTTAGATGCAAACGTTTTGAATATTTAAGACAAAATTAATTTCTATAATGTAACTTATGTTAATCCATCCTTGTTATATTTTTCTTTTTTTTCCTTTTCATATAATTATGTGATCAGATCATTTGATGTGCATGTCTACTTTCATTGCCACCTGGCATTTGTCTATTTGCAATGTAATGCTGAATAATAATAATAATGCGTTCAGTCGAACAAGATGTAATGAAATGAGTAAGGCAGTCCCGCCCGTTAATAGAGGCCTTAACGTTCAAAAAATTTGAGATGGTGACATCATTGCTCAGTCCCAAACATCAAACTGTGCATGATACAGTGAAATATGAGCTTCGAATTTTCCTGTTTTTCAAAATGGCGGAGTTTTCTGATCATTTGTTCCATGTTGATTACTAATGGTAAATGTAATAACTCCGTCTACTCCGTACGCATGACCCAACCGCAGCGTAGCCACAAATCCGATGGGCGTCGGACGTGGCTGCAATAACTGCCCTACCCCTCTCGAGTCCTCGGCCGTCGTGACTGCAACGAAACCCGATGCTTGCCGATGACTCAAGGACTCACTTGCCGAGGACTGTACAAGGAGGGGAATGCTACTAAAGTAACAATCATACATGATAATAATAATAATAATTTTAAGATAGTTCAGATCCGGAATCTACCAACCTCACGACATACAGGCGGAAGCAACTCAGAGATTGATTTTTGGACGTAACATCAAAGGAAATCAACACGCTTTTTTGAGAACCCTTTTTGTATATATGGAATTATTTTTTCAGTTCTCTGAACTCTGGGAATTTTGATTATATTTAATTTTTTTAGTACGAGAAGATACTGTTGTAATTTTTTAAGCGACGTGAACTATCGTTTCTCCAAGAAAGAAAAAAAATCATATTTATGGAAAATAGATCCTTGAAGGAGTATTTTTTCCACCAAGGAACGTAACTCCCTTATGCCTTTTCCAACCCTCTTCGAGGATTCACGCAATGCGGCAAAATCGCGGAACTTCACCCCTGCGTTCAGTTGAACAAGATGTAATGAAATGAAGGCAGTCCCGCCCGTTAATGAATAAGGCAGCCCCGCCCGCCTTTACGCTCAAAAAAATTTGAAATAGTGACATCATTGCTCAGTCCCAAACATCAAACAGAGTTTGAAACAGTGAAATATGAGTTTCGAATTTTCCCGTTTCCCAAAATGGCGGATTTTGCTGATTATTCGTTCCATGCTGATCGTTAATGGTAAAGATAATTACATTCAAATTTGGCCTCATATTCCTCTTATTTTTCACTAATATTTTAAATTTAATTATTTTTAATTAATTTGACATTATGAGCTGTCTGCATTACACAGTAGTTCTTTTTAGCATGAATTAACTCAAGCATAAGGATCGATTACGGCTAAGCCAGTTATCACATCATGTTCGAAGATAAGTTCACTATTTCGGGAAAAATATCGATCGCTTTAAGTCCGAGGGCTATTTTCGAAAATGAGGAGAGGAAATCCTTTAAATATTCTGGCTAATGGTGCAAAATAGGATAAAAGTTAGTAATATTCAGCTAATTTTTCTCATCAAAGAACGTTATTCTCAATTTTCACTATTTATGAATTTATTATTAATTTATTAATATTTCTTAATGGTGATGTTGAGGCAGCTCAGGAAAGACGTAACTCAACCCGCAATACACTGCGCCATAGGTATTTTCCAAGTCATGAGAACAACTGAAAGAGATACCCGTCGAATAGGACGAGCAACTTGGAACATGTATTCAGAAATAGTCCCAAGCAATCATAAACTTTTTTTACTGAACCATTAATTGTCCTTCTTGACGATGGCGGAAAAAACGGCGCGGAAAAGTTCGTACGCCACTCGCGATAAAATTACGTCATGAGTAGTTTTCTATGAATTACATTTAAAAATAAATTGAAAATATACGATCTTTGTTGTTTGATATTTAAAGACGATTTATTCTGAGGGGTAATCTTCTCTTCTTAGGGTCACATGATATAAGAGGAGATATTTTCATTCTATTAACTTAAACATTAGGAATGAGAACGCGTGTGATTAATCTCGGGGCTTGCCGCTACCAAGTGCATGTTAGAGATAAAAAGTGAATAAAAGTTGAAATAAATTTGTAAAACAAATCAGTCTTCGACCGAAGAGAAGTAAGAAAATCTATAGTTAAATTCGACCTTGTGAAATGGAAAAATATTTTCCCATCAATTTCTCTACGGTAAGATTTCATTGTAGACATGTGCTTTCGATTACACTTTTTAACATGTATGGCTCCTATCTGTATTAAAAATTTTAGACTCTTAGCAGACTTGGATTTGACAGAAATGTATACAAATCTATGCCAGACTGAGTTTATACATGGCATCTTATCTCACATTTTTACTGTTGTTCTTAATTTATTTCTAATAATTGCAAGTTTTATGCTTGAGAAACATAATATCTAATAAATATTGGAGGAGGAATTCTAAATAATGATGAGAAACAAATGTACATTAAAAAAAACAATTTGTACAAAAGTACAAATAAACTTATGTCATTCTAAGACAAAGATTGATTATAAATTTAATAAAAACTGACCTTTGGATCGCCACCATAGACAGCTTCACCCACAAAATCAGTGAAGTACAGTGAATAGCAGACATGAGCCATCCAGCAGAACAGGTTGGTGGCACAAAGGATCCGTAGTGAAGGAGGCATTACCACAATTGAAGACAGGTACTGACCGAGTGTGGGTGGACTCTCACCAGCAAATTCACTGCCTCGCACATCCTATTACCATACAAGTAAATCAGGGAAGAAAGGATTTATTTAGAAAGCCGAGGATGAGTTGAAATTAAACTGCTAGCTTAATTGTGAACTTGTAGAAAATGAATTTTCAGTAGAGACAATGGTCAAAAATTGACAATACTTTGTACATACCAACGTTATAGTAAAAAAAATCAGCTTATTGAATGGGTCTATTTTAATGCTTATGTCCTAAGAATTATTTGGTGGTTTTTAAGAGTGAAATCAGTTAGGAACAGTCTAGCTGTTGATGGCCTCTTTTTGAGTATACCCATTTACAACCAACTATTCTCTTACCATGGCAGGGGCTGTCCCACCCCCGGCAGGTTGTTCCGTTGTTGTGGTGCCAGCAGATGCTACATCCACAAGGACAGTTGTGTCCTGATTAGCTCCATCTCCAGAAGTTCCTGTCCCTTCTGCACTTCCTTCAGTCGCTGAATCCCACTGTTAAATGAAGCGAATGTTTGAATAATGCGAGTGAACGTTCCCCTTGAATAATTGACCTCAATACAATAAAATTCATGTAAAACCGTATTATTCTCAAATATATTGCCCCCAGAATTTGAAAGTCCCAGAACCCAAATGAACTGGAATCACCCAAAAACCTTCTTGGAATCCGATCGCCTGGCATGAAATCTGTTCTGGAATTAGGAAACAGTTACTTGGTGTTTCCACATCAAATTCATTGTTCACGACCTTAGGTTGATTGTATAGCAACATCATAATCAGTGCCCTTTTTTCTACCTGTGTAGTAGGCCCCCCTTTGGATATTAGGGTGATAATGAGTTACTGAAATATAACGTTTTAGAAAAAAAGTTCTTCTCATGAATATCAGAGATTCTTAGTGGAGACATTATGCTTCCCAATGATGAAATTTTAATGAATGAAGATCAAATTTAAAGCTATCTGGGACTAGCCACTATCCCGGTCAAGGCGGATGATTTTTTCTCTGTGGAATTTTGCACAATTATGTAGAGCAAGTTTCAGAGGAGGGTTGAAGGGTCTAACTTACTGGCGGCGGTGGAGGGGGTGGTGGTAGAGTGGCGAGTGCCCCATATGATGGGTGATGTGAGGGCAGTGTGGCACTCGATTCATCAGCGGCACCCATTCCACCACCAGCGGCTGCAGGTGAAGTTAATGACATAGTCTCCCTTCGTACCTGTGGGCATATTTGGTATTATGTATTAGTTCTTCATCCATTGCGTTCGGAGTACATACCATATATTATTAAACATGATCTAAGGGTGGCAATTTATGAGTCCATCAGCATGTTAAATCAAAGGAGTATGTATACACTAGAGGAGAGGTTTCAGGTCCGCCGAGCCGGGAGAAACTTTATTATCCGGGAGTATAGGCAATTTCCACACAGTTTTCTAATCGCGTGAAGTTTCACGAAAGTTGTCAGTCTCCGAGTCCTAGACGACCTAACCTCCACTAACCGCCATTGGTACAGTTTCCTTGAGGCTTAGGACCGTATGAAAAACATCAAATTTGAATCAAGCATTTATTAAGTCAATAGAAGGGTAAAAGTAACCAAATATTCAGGGATAAGATTTTTTCATTTCAATGTAACCTGTCACATACATATTGTTAGTTTCACTTTCAAAGAAAAACTTCTGTTGGTGGAAATGGAAAATTTGATGACCTCAAGTCATTAAAATTTATGTTATGTCTTTCGATACACGGGAACAAACTCCAAAAAAGTCGTACAGTCCCAACCGAACCGGTACACATCGTTATCGGTCGCATGTACCTACAACGTGAGGGGTTATAAAGTTTTCCAGCAAACGAAGCTCTGTAGGAGATGGTGCTTTCATTCTGATGGCATTTGGTCTTGACCACAACGAGGGAAGTTTGAAAACAGACTAACTGAGGACTTATAGTTCAAGTTACCGGCTGCTTCCTTGGCACGAGCATTTTTCGCGCTGGCCCCGAGACTGAGGCGCATTAGATGACCTTGCATGAAATGAAACTTTCCATTTAGAACACCTTGAAGAATAAATATTTTTAAGAAAAACAAGGTGTTTCATACTGAACTAAAATTTTGCCGAAACGGATACCAGATGGAACTAGAACAAAATAAAACTGCTTTCACCTTATGCTAAATGAGCGTCGGATCATAGGAAAATGTTAAAATTGTCACCTTATCACCAAAACCACGATTTGAAGTACACGTATCACAAAGCGTAGAACCCAATAATAAAGTAGAAGTCTAGAGCGCTTGAGAGATCCAATGTATATATGAGAAAGTATAAAATGGCGATACAAGCCTCGCAATCAAAGTCAGGTTCATCACTGTCCTGGGACACACTGCAAGAAGTCACAGATGAGAGGGGGTATGCCTTAAAAAGCATTAACACGACTTCTACAGGGATCAAGGATAGAGGATATGTGACAAATCTCTATTGCATATGGGCACGTCGGGGAAAATTCCCCTCTTCCAGCATTCCAAGATAATTCGTCAAGTACAAAGGTGACCTTAATAAGAGTTCAGTCACTTTGGGTAAGTCTGTACCCGAGGAAAAGAAACGAAGGTGAATATTTATTCCTGGAGTAGATGTCCCTCGAAATACAGCTTCAAAAGTACGAATGATTAAAAATACTTCGCATGCTTGTAATATCTAGTTTTGTGTATCATCGGTATCAAATCGCCGGCATTTAAGTATCGGCAACGAAAATATCAATTGGAATCTATTATAACATAAAACAAGTAACACTAGCCAGTGCTCATCCATTCAAAGCCAAGCTTACCTTCTCCAGCTCTCCTCCGTCCTTCTCTAGAATTTCTAGAGGTATTTCCTTAAAGCTGCCGACTGTAACTGCAACGCAGGTGATGAATATGAACGTAATTAATGTGAAGACTGCTCGGACATGTCCCCCCAACATGGCACCTATATTTTAAAGAAATGATGAGAAAACTTAAGTTCATTGACTGATTTACCTGAGTTTTGCAATAACTTGTCAAATTTTCAGAATGCCTTTATTCTGCAAATTCATTCAAGAACACTCATATCAAGGCAATCCTGTTGGCCAAGTTTATGTTCCTTTCAGTGACATATCAAGGCTCAAATAGAACGGGAGAGTTTATTAGCAGCTCACTACCTTTCCTGTACCTGTTGGTAACAAATATTTTAGTTCAGCTAATGTTTCATCACCAATGAAAATTCCTTTGCTTGTGATTAATTACACTACCCAACAAAAAATAAAATTCTGTTTGTTTCCTGGTTCTTAATAGCCAATTCTTACTAATTTTGGGTCGAAAAAAACGAATATGTAAATGAAATTTTTTTATTTGGTCTTGTTTTCAAGATACATAACAGTCCACCCATTGATTAAAAGATAAATTGAAGAAGAAAAAATTCCTGTGTAATAATTTTATTCAATAGGTCATGTTCCATTAAACAATGTTCATTTTTCAGAAAGCAGCGGTTGAGTTTAGCCTATTCCTGTGAACGTTCCCTTTTGGATTGCCTCTTGTACGTCAAAGCATCTCTTGTAACAGTTCAGCGGTAGTCGGCGAGCATTGACTCATCCCAACGACCCTGATATCTGCGTTCCATTGTAGTGATATCTTGGTGAAACCTTTCCCCGGGCTCATCACTTACAGCTCCACAGTTTTTAGGGAAAAAAATCAAGATGGGAGTGGAGGAAATGAAGTTTCAGAGACATATTGCATCCAAGGTCATGGAACTTTTGTAGGAGTTCTTTCACCAATTGTTGGTAGTTCTCGTATCTTTTGTTGCCTAGAAATCCTCGTACCACACCTTTAAAGGCTTCCCAGGCTGCTTTCTCTTTTCCCTCCAAAATTTTATCAAAAGCAGAGTCCTTCATAATTGTGCGTATTTGAGGGTCCACAAAGATTCCCTCCTTTCCCTTTGCTTCACTCGATCTTGGGAATTTTGCTCTAAGGTATTGGAAAACCCCTCCATCCTTTCGTATGAAAATGGAAAACTTTGTAATATTCCACCAATTTATTTTATGGTACAACTAGTTTCGTCGCAGCGGCGACATCTTCAGGTACCTGAAGATGTCGCCGCTGCGACGAAACTAGTTGTACCATAAAATAAATTGGTGGAATATTAAAAAGTTTTTCATTTTCATACGAAATGAACTTCCACAAAGTTAAGCCTGAGATGATAGAGATACTCTCCATCCTTGTTCATGGCTTTCACAAAGTTCTTCCCAGCTTAATGTGCAGGGGAGGAAGCAGAGTGTTATTTGGATCTACTATACGCTCATTTTGGACATTTTGGACAGGTGCCTGAAGATGTCGCCGCTGCGACGAAACTAGTTGTACCATAAAATAAATTGGTGGAATATTAAAAAGTTTTTCATTTTCATACGAAATGAACTTCCACAAAGTTAAGCCTGAGATGATAGAGATACTCTCCATCCTTGTTCATGGCTTTCACAAAGTTCTTCCCAGCTTAATGTGCAGGGGAGGAAGCAGAGTGTTATTTGGATCTACTATACGCTCATTTTGGACATTTTGGACAGGTGCCTGAAGATGTCGCCGCTGCGACGAAACTAGTTGTACCATAAAATAAATTGGTGGAATATTAAAAAGTTTTTCATTTTCATACGAAATGAACTTCCACAAAGTTAAGCCTGAGATGATAGAGATACTCTCCATCCTTGTTCATGGCTTTCACAAAGTTCTTCCCAGCTTAATGTGCAGGGGAGGAAGCAGAGTGTTATTTGGATCTACTATACGCTCATTTTGGACATTTTGGACAGGTGCCTGAAGATGTCGCCGCTGCGACGAAACTAGTTGTACCATAAAATAAATTGGTGGAATATTAAAAAGTTTTTCATTTTCATACGAAATGAACTTCCACAAAGTTAAGCCTGAGATGATAGAGATACTCTCCATCCTTGTTCATGGCTTTCACAAAGTTCTTCCCAGCTTAATGTGCAGGGGAGGAAGCAGAGTGTTATTTGGATCTACTATACGCTCATTTTGGACATTTTGGACAGGTGCCTGAAGATGTCGCCGCTGCGACGAAACTAGTTGTACCATAAAATAAATTGGTGGAATATTAAAAAGTTTTTCATTTTCATACGAAATGAACTTCCACAAAGTTAAGCCTGAGATGATAGAGATACTCTCCATCCTTGTTCATGGCTTTCACAAAGTTCTTCCCAGCTTAATGTGCAGGGGAGGAAGCAGAGTGTTATTTGGATCTACTATACGCTCATTTTGGACATTTTGGACAGGTGCCTGAAGATGTCGCCGCTGCGACGAAACTAGTTGTACCATAAAATAAATTGGTGGAATATTAAAAAGTTTTTCATTTTCATACGAAATGAACTTCCACAAAGTTAAGCCTGAGATGATAGAGATACTCTCCATCCTTGTTCATGGCTTTCACAAAGTTCTTCCCAGCTTAATGTGCAGGGGAGGAAGCAGAGTGTTATTTGGATCTACTATACGCTCATTTTGGACATTTTGGACAGGTGCCTGAAGATGTCGCCGCTGCGACGAAACTAGTTGTACCATAAAATAAATTGGTGGAATATTAAAAAGTTTTTCATTTTCATACGAAATGAACTTCCACAAAGTTAAGCCTGAGATGATAGAGATACTCTCCATCCTTGTTCATGGCTTTCACAAAGTTCTTCCCAGCTTAATGTGCAGGGGAGGAAGCAGAGTGTTATTTGGATCTACTATACGCTCATTTTGGACATTTTGGACAGGTGCCTGAAGATGTCGCCGCTGCGACGAAACTAGTTGTACCATAAAATAAATTGGTGGAATATTAAAAAGTTTTTCATTTTCATACGAAATGAACTTCCACAAAGTTAAGCCTGAGATGATAGAGATACTCTCCATCCTTGTTCATGGCTTTCACAAAGTTCTTCCCAGCTTAATGTGCAGGGGAGGAAGCAGAGTGTTATTTGGATCTACTATACGCTCATTTTGGACATTTTGGACAGGTGCCTGAAGATGTCGCCGCTGCGACGAAACTAGTTGTACCATAAAATAAATTGGTGGAATATTAAAAAGTTTTTCATTTTCATACGAAATGAACTTCCACAAAGTTAAGCCTGAGATGATAGAGATACTCTCCATCCTTGTTCATGGCTTTCACAAAGTTCTTCCCAGCTTAATGTGCAGGGGAGGAAGCAGAGTGTTATTTGGATCTACTATACGCTCATTTTGGACATTTTCCTCCCCGGAATTTAGATTTCTTGAAGGCCATTTAGTGAGATTTTTCATCTCGACTGGCCCACAAACACAGAAAACAGCAGTACTCGGTATAGCCTAACTGCATTCCCAGGAGTAAAGCAATGAATTCCAAGTCACAACAGATCTGCCATTTATGATCCTCGTACTTGATTGGCCCTAGAAGTAATTTTACATTCCCGTAAGTTCATGTGAACGGAATGTCCAATGGGAATTGAAGGAAGAAGGTTGCCGTTGTGTAGTAGGACTGCTTTCAAACTAAGCTTGGAAGAGTCTATTAACAACCTCCACTTACTTGGATCATGAGTTATATTCAGGGAATTTATCAAGCCGTTGAGATCAATTCAAGCAACCACATGTTCTTTCTTCACAAAGAAATGAAGAAAATTCTTGTGACGAGTCCTGTACTCTGTGATCTTGACTTCTGGTTGGAGTAGATGCCATTGCTTCAGTCTTGATGTCAGAAGCTCTGCCTTCTCCTTTGGCAAGTCCTTGAATCTCTTACGAGATTATTAAATTCTGTCTGATTTAGTCTGTGGGGCTCATTCATATCTTCTGCCTCGAAATCTGGGTCATGGGAAGTCCCACGTCCAACGAATTCTTCTTCAGCATCATCCTTTTCAATCTCATAATTTTGAGGTGGTTCAGGAATTGGGAGATTAGCCGAGAGAGGAACGGGCCGAATGGCTGATGGAACGCAGGGATACTGTACCGATTCTTTCTTCTTTGTTGACCAACCTCGCTTCATGGGGGGCGTCATGCAGAAATAACAATTATCGACATGGTTTTTTGGCTCACACCAAACCATGGGTACGGCAAACTTCATCGCTCGTTTCTTCCCACTGAGCCACTCTCGCAGTCTCACTGAGCAAGAGATACAACAAACATTTGGGGCCCACGGTTTATCCTGGTCACCTACTTTTACACCGAAGTAATGGAAGTAAGATGTCTTTGCAACTGGGCTGATGGTTCGCTTTTGGGCAGCAAAAGTCATTTCACCACAGACGTAACAAAAGTTGTCAATGTCATTAACACACTTCCGTGGCATTCTGATCTGAAAGCAGAAAATTTCAAATTTTTTGTGATCTGTTTCAGCGATTAATTCTGATATTGAAATAACAAGTATTTTATTTAAATACCCCCAGACCCCAGTGAGGAATACGGTCCAAAACGCCCAGACTCAAAAGTGTTAAATCGTCAATTTTTTATTTTTTTATTTCTGTTTTTGAAAGCCCATATTTTTCTGAAAAAACGATACCAAGATTGTTAACGTACATCCGCTACACCAGGTTGAAATTGCAAGCGCATATGATCAAAATGTCAGAAATTATAATTGAAATATAGCCTCAAAACAGCAATTTTCACTGGTTTTAAACTGTGTCTGTAAGTGGCCTTAAACATTTGAAAATTGATTCAAAAGGTCAAACAGAGTAGTGGATACCGTCAATTGGACGGATACAGTAAATATTGTTGAACTGCTTACCTTCAGTTGTAAGGTTAATAATAGAAAATGTCACCTGAATCGTGCAATGTTGTCTTTTCTTCGTTCTACTGATGCTCTCACCCCAACCCGTGGTCGAAGTTCAAAAGTCTCCGGGGAGGTGCTTCCATCAGCTGGGGTAAAATAAGGTCAAAATGGTTCTACACAGAGAGTAAAGCTGAGGAGAATTACAGCAGTTAGGAGTACCAACTTTCGAACATTCGATTTCCCACAAACCAGCCATAGTGAGATTTTATTTTCCAAGTTGGTTCTGTATCTTAAAAACAAGGGCTAATCTCAACTTTTTATGGTGATTTTCGTGTTTAGCGAGACAAAATACTTCGGAAATAACCATTTTTGAACCGGAAACATTGTTGGTGTTGGTTAGTGTTATTACTATAATTAATGACATTATTTGACGAATTAACTCAATAAATCAATCATACCCATTGACTCCATAACAGCCCGTTTTCAGATGGTTTAAAAAAATTTAATAATGTATTTATATCTCAAAATTAGCCAATCGGGAGTTTTAGATGCTCTCAAAAGAAGTTTGCAAAGCAGTCATAAATTGTGAAAAACTTTGAGCGTGGTAAAATCAAGTTAGAAGAAGCATTTATTCTGAGAAATTTAGGGCCAATCTAAATTAATGTTCCATCTGGTTTGGTTGGTATAAAGCCGATAATATTTTGATGTGAGACTCTGAGGTTGATTGTCAGCGGTTAATTTCCTGGCATGATGGAGCACCCACGAAGATTTCATCTATCTGCATCATACAACGAGAAATGAGTGGTCATTCCATCACCAGCGTTTCATAAATTATTAATCAGATAAAGTATTTGATTGGAAATATGTGCAATGAAAAAAGTTGTCTCGAGGATGACAGGAAAGGAAATACAAAAAAACTATGTACTAGAATTACTATTACTTAAGAGATAAATAGAATGGGATACAAAGTTAAAGTGAAAATCAGATTTTTAAGAAATTGCATATAATTACAGACAAACAATTCATATCGTACCCAAAGCAGTGGCGTCCCAGTTTATTCCTCCGAGCGCATATCCGAGACAACCTCCAAGACCAGCCATAATAGTGAATGTGCTGAGACCCCTAGCATGATCCTCTGGAAGTAAAAAGTGAATAATTTGATATTTGATTTAATAACTTAACGATAGCTAAACAGTAAACTTCAAAGATTAAACAGTAAAAGAGCCAAAAAGCTCAAGACATTATCTCAATCGATAAAGAAAGAGAGAGAGAGGGGGGATGCGAGGAATAATATTAATGAAAATAAATGTATTGAGAAAGAAATAATAATATATACGTAATGAAGCAGCTAACATATGAACTAGTAGGTCACTAAAACAAAGAGATTAAATCTTAACGGAATGTATGACCAGTCGAAAGTGAGAATCGAGAGAATGCTAATCCTCTCTCAAAAGTCTACCATCGAAAGATGGGACACGGAGAAGTAATACAGTAGAATTAAGACTTTAGGTAGGAATTACTGTCGATACATTTTACGAATTTTACTTAAAACGCATGCCATTGGCAAAAGGAGAGCATGAAGTAAACAATCCGTCATCACTTATCGAGGTCCGAAGCGATGAAATACCATTACGAGTGAAGCTGGCCCATGTGGCTCATAATATTAGTTCTAAGAAACAAGAAAGGCCTATGTTTTCTTACATCAAATTGTATTCGTAATTGGAAATTTTAAATATAATTAGATTGAATTTCAATGCGCCTTACTTTATTTCTGAGAAAATAAGTGGTGGGAATATTTTTGGACTCAATAAACAGTAATGCAAATGCTGAAAAATACGTACAAGTTTGGCCCCTACTGCGACTATGTTGTTGCAGCGTCATCGCAAATTCATACAAGTAGTTTTTCACGAGGGTTTAGACAGGCTTCTACATTTTTTTTAAAGAGAAATGTTCCTACGTATATAAATTTTCAGAGGGAAGATGATTAAGAGGCTCTTTGAAACTATTCCAAACAGTGACAGTTGTGAAAATATATAATTTATAGTAAAAAAAAGGAGACTAATTTTGAACCAAATCTGTAAAATGAAATATGGAATTCTTGGCGAACTGATGATCGTTAAACTAATCTTTACCTTGACTTACAGCCGCTCATTGGTTTTATCCTAAAATTGCATTTTAGTAATGTTTTTGGGTGCGGTATTAAGCATTGTTATATTATTTGTCGAAAAAATCTTTTTTATATATCGGCCAAATGAGAATAAATGAATTTCCTTTTGGTGGCTCATACAGTTTCTACCAGGGGGACATCAATGAGAAATATTAAAGAAAATTTGGAGCCTATCAACAATTTCCCTTACGAAACATCAGATCTACCGAAGCTCTATTGTTATCGTCGAAAAGTTGTGGGCGAGTTTTGCGAGCGTCAAGATTAAAATGAAAAACTCGTAATCTCGTTTTATTGTAACATACCACTGAAATAAGAGGAGGAGGTGAAGATTGAAGAGGTTCAAGCGTGGAGGATGGAAGTGAATCGGAACGTCGCTGGCAGATAGTGAGGAATATACGGAGCGCCGTAAGGAGTTCATTGGTGCGAGATTGAAGCCGTAAATAGTCCTGTATTTCTCTCAGTCACTACGGAAGGAGGTTTAGGGGGATTCGAGGGATAAAGAAGGGACCTGAGCTAGAAACAGAGGGGACGGTTGGGGTAATCAAATTGAAATGAAGGTAAGGATCAGCGGAGGCCATTCGGGTGGAGACAGAGGGCAATCGGCGAGCGATATCCCTCCCGTTCGGGGAACGAAACAAGCGGATGGGGCGTAACAGGAATGTCCGATTTGGATGGAAGGGGGGAGTGAGATGTAACGGAAAGGGAAAATGGAAAGAGAAGAGCAACGACTTTTGGGTTGAAGAAGAATCAAAAAAACTAATAATGGAACGATGTCACCGAGTCAGTTCGCTTAACTTGATCCGCATCACCAAGAAAACTTAGAAATAGACAAGGGAAACTGAACCCAAAGCATCTGGACATGTACGAGAAAAAGTAGCGTGAACCAAATTAAACTTGTGGATATTTGAAAATATGAAGCGAGGCTCGTTCAGAAGTCCATATTTTTCGGGTTAGTAAAACATAGCCAATTTGATTATTAATGATTGACATATAATAACTACAAAAATAAGAATTATTGGAATTTTCCACTGAAACATTCCTCTCTATCATCAATTACGAGGCCTTTTTTTGACAGATCAGCTCCTAACTAGCGAATCACACCGCGATAGCATTGGAAACATTGTAACTCTAACAGTAACCAGCCAACAGTTGGCACGAAGGCCTCTCCAAAAAATCGCAGCGGCAGATGAAAATTAGGCAACTGTTGATTGACGGTGGAAGCACAGTGTGCGTATTCGGCGGATTTTGATTCATATTCCAGTCCAGGTGAATCATTTCTCGCAGTGAACTTCACATCCGGGTGTGTTAAAGAGTTCCAATAAGCGTTGAACAGTCAATAGTACACGGAATTATTAGTAAAGGTAAGAGTTAGGCTATTGAAGGGAGGCATCGATTTTATTGGCGCCAGAAAGATTTGTCACAAGTCGAATAATGGTGTGAACTCATTGAGAGCTCAGCGTTTCCTCAAGAGTAGCACTTTGAAATCTAAGCCACTCATCAATTTAGATTGGGTTTCTGCTTGGTTGACACCTACCGGGGACCGTCACGTCGAGGAGGTAGGCTCTAGACGGGCTTTGGCAAGCGTCAGCATCGAAGTCGAGCAGAACAGTGCCCAGGATGGTGAAGAAGAGACCCCAAGGGTGTGACGGGGGAGGCGGTGGATTCGGCCGAGGAGGTGCTCCGGGGCCCGTGGCATTGACGGGGGCGGAGGGCGGGAGGGGCCGCAGATCGCCCATTGCGTATCCCATGTCCTCACCGTTTGGGACTAGGATGAGTCCTTTCATAGTGAGAAAACGAAAAACAAAACATAAAAGCATCCATACACGGAAATGCCCGGAAACCATTAACACGAGAACTTTTAGTGATGATATATATGAGCGTATCAGATCCCGGCACGGAAGTAATAGGTGCCAAGTCCTGCTCTCTGCAATTTTACTGAGATTTCAACTTTTCATCATTGTGATTACTTGAAAGATTTCCTTCCTGTCAGACAGCGGCATTTGGCGTATCTACAATGCCTTTGGATCTTTATGCCGTTAATAATGAATACCAACGACTTCAATCATCATTTTCAAAGAACTACGGAACTAGCCGAGCAGTAACTTTAAAGGAGTCACCCGCTAGTGAACACAAAACTGTGTGAAAGTCACAGTGGAAAATGGTTAACTGGTTAGAGCACTCGGCGCGAAATTGAGGGATCTGGGTTCGATTCCCAGTCCAGGCGAATGATTTTTCCACTGTGAATTTCACACAATTGTTCAATCATCATGGTTATGGTCCAAACGTATTTCATTGTTTCTTCATTCAACCCCAACTGTTCCTTATCCTGGACAATACGCTCTACTTGCAGTTTTTCAATATTCATTATCTTTATGAATACCTCCATTGTAATTGGTAATGGACTTTCTTAAACCTTGCCAATATTTTTTAAAAGTATGCGAACACGACTTGGTTTTAATGAGATTCCAATGTAAAATTAAACATATTTTTCCCGTTTATAATAATTATAAAAGCAAGAGTTAGAAACGTTTATGTTTACGCAAACGAAATTGCACCTTCCTCTGCTGTTTTGAAGAAGATTAGTGTTTAAAGTGGGAAAGAGTAGAATATGGG
The DNA here is from genome assembly GCA_963169105.1 of Ceriagrion tenellum. Classification (NCBI taxonomy): domain Eukaryota; kingdom Metazoa; phylum Arthropoda; class Insecta; order Odonata; family Coenagrionidae; genus Ceriagrion; species Ceriagrion tenellum. The sequence goes on from OY720632.1 coordinate 46,049,610, forward strand.
AGAAAAATTCTATTTTTCACAATCGGGGGAAATTTTATGAAAAAAATGATAGGAAGAGCATTTCTTTGAATAAATTAAATGCCAATCAAATGAAACCAGCAACCTATAATGTTTACAGTTATAAGCAAATTACGGCAGTTATCGAAGGCAAAATGTTTTCACAGAAGAAATGAAGTCTGTTTCTCGGGCCGGAAAAAGTACTCGCTTAGAAAATTCCTTTTCAACTAATCTGCATTTATGGGTCCAATACTTGGTTTCCAATTTCTCACCCTGTAAATTGTACAATTCTAAATCTTAAAAAGAGCGGAATTAACATGGTGATGAAGAAGTGTATACGATTCACTTCCATAAAGTAAAGCCTAAACCACTGGCATACACTACCCTGCATTTTACCAATGTGAGCAGTATTTCTTAAGGCTACAAAAATACTATTTATTTCCTTATGACTAGCGTTGTAGCGGGCAAATCCAATTAAGAGAAAAACTGATCAAACTAACCGTATAAATCACGTCTGCCCCTGCTTAATCAAAGCATGGGAAGGAGCAAAAGTTTACCGGATTTTTTATTTCCAAAATAAGTCCTCACATTTTTCAACCAATTGATCAATTTCAGATCAATCGATACACTTTCTTTCTTTATTTTACCCCGAGGGCTCGTTCTCTCCCTCTTGAATTCGTGGGGGGGAGTCAGGAGGGGGGAGGAGAGTAGGGCGCAGGCGGTGCAGGCTCACCTATGAGGACGCCGATGGCGAGGGCGATGATGAAGGGCCTGCGGCGACCGAGGTTGAGCCTGCATCTGTCGGAGAGGGAGCCGAGGACGGGCGTGAGGAAGAAGCCGATGGTGGGCGAGAGGCCCCACACGAGCGTCATGTGGCGATGTTCCACGCCGATCTTGAGGAGCGTCGGCGAGACGAACGCCGTCTCGGCGGCGTACGAAAACTCTATACCCATGACTGCAGCCGAGATCCGAATGAGCTCCGATCTCTCCTTCCGCCTGCGAAATTTCAAAAGGCACGTACTGGCATGTCATCAGTTTCTAAAAATAATAAATTAGATTGTGCGTAACATTTAAGGGAAGACTGTGGAACGATGCTTACTTAAATCTTATAGTGGCTAAGATTCCGCGAATTCGCAAAATAGCTGCTTAATAAGTGTTGATAGATTTAGTGAAATTATTTGTTAAAGTTTAAAATTAACTTCCTGACTCTTTCACAAATGAATTTAGATGTTTAACTTGTAAATGCAGTAGAAATCCCTGAACTAGACACGAGTTATGCTTTAGGTTATTACATGGTACTTATAAATTTTCTGCAGATTGCAGTAATCAATTTCTAATGGGCACTCACGCAGAGAAATGTGAGTAGTTTCATATTTGAATTAAATTTTCTGTTCCTCTTTTTTATAATAAATACAAGCTAGGAAGCAAATCCTCGTTTACTCATAGAATGATGCTAAAACTATTACATAAATCAAAATTGAAACTATTTTCTTCGTATAGTCAGTAAATATTCAATCTAATAAAGTAAGAGTGACCACCTGTAAATATGGGAGAAGTCGCTAGGATCCGCCTTTGGAGTTTCAGACTGCCGCGTTGCCATGCCGCGGAGTCCTCCGCCTTCCTTGAACTCGGCATATTTGTTTTTGGCGTCATCTCTGATGGAGTGGAGGCGTCCGATGACGCCCTGGTATTCGTGGAGTTTTTCCGTCATGACTTGGCGGAGTCCGGCAGTTTAGGAGAAGGTGATGATAGCCGGTGGGCGGCTACAAAAAAAATAAAATTAGGTACTCTGTGTCTTATTTCTAAGCAACGCTACCATATAAGGTACCTTTGAATATGAAAATAATTTACGAACATGTGAGTTTTTTAAGTTTTAGACTAAGCAATACACAGATATTATCATATACATCATCTTTGCACATGTGGAAGATTTGTCATGTTCTTATTCTTTTCAATAACATGAAGAAACCTGGACTTAAGCACTCATTATATGAGTGGCATACGTGATTTTAAGTAGAGGCTACAGGCAAAAAAATCATTCTTAATGTCTCCACCTTAGCCATTTCAAATATAATTTTCTGCCTTCTGCCGGCAGCTTATGCGTGTTCGTCAGGCTAAGGTACCGAATTAAAAAAAAAATAAAAACGGATCACCAATAATTTCTGTAGGAAATTTATGTTGAATTCTCTACTCATCCAGAAATTACCGCGGTATATTAAATTTAGGATTATTCATAACCTTTTGGACTCTAAGGTTGATGCTAGAAATTTAATAACAAAATGTGGAACACTGGATCGTCCTGGGACATAACGAGAAAAGCAGTAGAAAATGAATAGATACGAGAAGTAGTAGCCCACATAAATCGTTTGATATAATCTTTAGCCGATTGGGAAATAAAAGAGATACTACTCGGCAATGAAATAATTACAAACCTGGATCGTCTCAGGATTACATAAAAAATTCTATCCCACGGCGTATCAATTGGAGGACATAGCAGTAATGACGCCTAATCACTGCTGGAACTCAGCCAGAGTCGTCAGCTGCCTCCAAGACAATCCGCAAGCCACCGCACGCCTTGTTGAAACCCTCATGACTTCCAATGTTGCGCTTAAAGAAGGTTCATGGAGATATGATGTGACGGTACAAGGCCCGGGAAGGGATCAAACCCTTCCACAGGGCTCGGTGCGGAGCCTCCAACCTAGCAGTGAAGAAAGAATGAAAGGGTATCAATTGAGTGTAGACGACTTAATTTAGCTTTGATATATATTAACACTCTTAAAAAAACGACTAATCATAGCACTGAGATTTTTACTTCTAGAGAGATCAGCCAATGTCAATGTATCGACTGCGGGTCTCTTTTTGCGTCTCACGATAGAGAATATCTCAAATAGGGTAATATCCACAGGTATTTACATTATTACTTTAAATTTTAAAAAAATGGTCAGCTCGTGCTCAAAATGTTCACCTTAAAAGACAACATGTCAAAAATCAAATTATAGAGCTTCGATTCCAGTCCAATTAAAATACATCGGCTTACGGAGTGGTATTTTTTTTCATCCGTTGCGCGTAACATTTTACAAAGCGGATAGAATTGCGCACCCATCGTTGAAAGTCGGGACTTCATAATGCGACCTTAATTGGGTCCCCTGAGGAATCAATCTCTTGAAGAGAATGTCTCGCGAAAGCGGAAGAAGAAGAAGAAGGGGGGGGGAGATGGGAAGGGTCCAACTCAAAGGAAAGCAATCAAATGGGTAGGCATTGTTGCTGGTGTTGGCTTTACTTGAGTAAACTCGCAATTGTGACCAAGGAAGTGGAAGTATAGAGGATAGAGAGGTATTGGAGGCAAAGATGTAGTGTTGAACCGCGGTGGACACTGGAGGTTGAAGATAACGTGAGGGAAGAAGGGAAGCGATTCGAAGGAAAAAGTATTAGGACCTGAACGTCTTGTTGTTGAATTTCGGTCTATCGAGTGGGAAGGAGAGACTTAAACTGATGACAGGAGAGACTGATAAGAGGAGGCGCCAGGAGAGAGGGAAAAGTTTAATTATGTGGGTGAAAGGCGACGGGAAAAAGACCAAAAGAAAACAATTACGACCATGTTTGTAAAATCTGCTCTCAAGTCAACACAATTAAGTCGTATTTGAATCATTAATGGGAAGGAAAATATACTAGCCACATAGCATGATTTTAACAAAATTACTGTCTTCTGAAGCCAATGCTTAGGAAGACTACTGATTATTGGACAAGAATAGCGAGCCAAGGCTGTTTCTACGAGAAAATGAGACCATTTACGAGAAGACCAATCAATGAAAAACCCTCGGATGATAAGTTACAGCATTTTTTTTGCTTATTATGAATGAACTTACTCATTATCCTTACGAAATTTTTCTTAACCGCGGGAGGAGGATAATGCATAAAATCAAATAAAAATTATGCAAGCTCATCGTTGTGCTGGAAAAATGTTTTCCTTCAGCAAGAGTTTATTTAGTATTTGAAAAAATTTTAGCTAAGACAAATAACTATTTCTGGACTAACTCTATCTGCCCTCTTACCATCCTGCTCAACATGATCGGCGCAGGCTGGAAGGTTCCTTCAAACAGTTACTTAACTCACGTGAAAATCTTGCGCCGTGATGGCAGTCAACCTCGCATACAAAGTGTATAGCGTTCAGCATGACCACAAGGTGTTATAGACTTGCCTAGAGTGGACATTGGCACGTTCATTAGGGAAATTCCACCAAAAGCGCATTTGGTTATGTTATCATTCAAAATGGAGTCCTTCATTTGCTAAAACTCCTCATTCAAATTTACCGAAATCGATACTGTACCACTTAAACTAGATTTGGGTTCCTATTGAATTCTTAAATTTTCATATGGAGAAAGATAAAAGTGTGATGTGATTCAGGTATCTTGCCCACGATTTTAGCTTAGACTCCTTTTTGTGATTTTTCCAAACATGCATGAACCACTGACGAAGATTTACGAAGAACCCTGCCTGAAATACATCGATGCCCTTGAGCATATGCAATGAATACTTGCCTGACGGAAATAAATTTGGGTATATTTGTAAAAGCAGACATATTTTCCTGTTATATCGATAATCTTCTTAAGTAGGACGAAAATAGTTTCTTCCAGTTGAGGATGTTAGGAATCTGATAATATGGCAAGAAGTTTTCCTGGGGGATAGTTTCTCTCATATCCCACCACGCCTTAATCAAATGAAAGCGATATCACACACTGTTCTTTTGTCTTTTCCTATAAAAGTGGTTTGAGCGAGATATTTCTTCAAATGAGGCTCAATAAATTTGGTATTGTTGTAAAGAAATAGTCTAGTTACGTCGATATTATGATATTAGCCACTAATTTAGTGCTGCAATTTGAATGATTTGCCAAAAAATAGAGATCGTTTCCCAAGGGATGCGGTACGACTGTGCTTAAGAGAATTGCGCTTCTTCGCACTTCTTCTTCTTCGCACATTTTACCTATAAATTGAAAAATAATGTCACTAAAATAAAGCTCATCTTGATATTAACAGATTCCAGAAAGAACTTTGGCGGGATGCCTTGCCTTTTCAGGGTTTAGCGTGAAACAAATTACTCAAGTTAAAGCTTCCGAAGCGCGTATTTAGTTCATTACTGAGAAGCTGAGTCTTATATAGTTTTTGTGTAAGAAATTTGTACATTTACTTCATATTTCCTGAAACTGTTGAAGTTTTATCAAAAAATATTCGAAAGTAGTGTCTATTAGGACTTAGGAAATTCTTGCTCGTACACCATTTACGCATCTATCTGACGATTTTGACCTTAAATTCAAACCCTTAAAATGATAAACTTTGTTTTAAATTTAGTATCTAAGTATACTCTTGCAAAACCCATCAACTTTCAGCTTGTAATAACATATGGTCTTTTGCTCAAGAGGGATTTTTCCATTGATTTCTCACTCCTCGTTCGTGACCTGATGTATCCCGTCCTGACAACTTAAAGATTGGTTGAGACCGCGTCGAGGTCTAAGTTAGGATTTATTTCGTGGACCGTGCTTGATTCATGGCGACAGATGGAGAAAACAAATACACGATTGCCGCACTAATATGACAAGTAATTGGTTCAAAAGAAAAGTAGAAAAAATCCTTTGGGCAGCTAAAAGAGTCTTTTGTAAAATATATCAAGTTTACGAACATCAGATATGATAAAGTAGGTATCTAAAAAATCCCGGCTTTTATGGATGTCTCATGTCATATTAATTTTGAGAGTAGGAGAATCTCTCATTCTTCTCTGGCTACTTAGTCTTTCTTTCCATTGAAATAGATCTCTTACGGTCATTATGTTCACTTTTTCTGAGTTGATTGATCTAATTTGGATTTCCTGTAAATTTATGAAATTAATATGACAGTGGTGCTTCTGCGGCTTTGGTCATTTTGCTCTTGTGATTTTCGCAATTATACTCCTGTGCTATGTTGCACGCCACTTGCATAGAGATGATAGCACTCAGATAAATAGATCACCCATCCGAATTCCAGCCGAGCCCATCGATACTAACATTCAGTGGTGAAGTTGAATCTAGTAATTACATTGATGCAGGCCGTCACCAGATTGCAGTAATACATACCCTCATATTCATCACGCTATTTTCTTAATAAATGGGCTCAGTAAAGAGAGCTTTGTTGTCAGTGTTAGGCCCAGAAATCTAGCTATGTGTAAATAATTTTTCCATACTTCGCAGTTGTTGCATACCTACATTGCTTCTGTATTTTTTATGCGTAACTTAAAACACATACACTTTTTCTTTAGGCTTTACATGATAATCTTTTAATGATTCCCTTACTAAAAATCCTTTTCCCCAAATTCATCACAAACATAATGCAGATACCTAATAACCCCACTGCAATAACCTAAACGTACAAACACGGATTTTACTACTATACTACAATTCAAGTAGGAGGAGTACACTTTTGTATATTGTGATTATAGTAATCAAATGCAATCATAAACATTTTGAGATAGCCAAGGTTTTTTTTGTTTTCTTAATTTGCGTAGATGAATTTACAAATGCATATTTTGCATAGATATATCCGAGGCCAAGTCAAGAGAGGAAAAATGATGCTCTTCGGCGATGGAGAAGGCTTGTTGAGGGAGTGGAGTAGGTCTCTGGAGTTAATTTCCCCCCTCTGCAAGCGAACCACGAAGCCAACCAAGTGAAGAAACCACCTCGCGACCACTGGTGACACTCGGACAACCCGCAAGCCGCGTACGCCTCCTCCGTCCCCACGCTCAACGCAAGTCTTCGTCCACCCCGCCTCCTGCCCCACCCCACTACTACTCCACCCCCATTCCCCACCGCCTTCGCACGAACGTCCTCTCTCGAATTTTCACAATGAAGGAGAAATTCCCTTCCCTTCTTTTTCTTCTCCACTCCTCGAAAAAAAAACAGTCTCTGAACTAGCCAGGGTCTCCTCTTTCCCTTCTCAAACACTGTCCCACTTTCGTTTAGTGCAACTCCGTCGAAAAAGGGGGTCGCTGATGTCTTATGCTGGTTGTGGATATCGACCATGAGGAAACTGCCATACCTTTGCTCAGGAGTCAACTCAGAAATTGCAGCGTGAAGGGCGTGTGACGTCTTAAAGGGCGCTTATGATTACATTACCTAAATGAGTTACATGGAAGGTGCAAATTCCAAATTTGAAGTGAACAATCTTGAGTAACTGCATTCTGTATACTTTTCTGTGTTTTGCTATGATTTTTATCCAATAATTAAGGCATAGCATAATTTGATTTTATCAGAGGAAGTGCTAAAATATAAGGTTATTGGGCTTGAAATTACTGGTATTTTCAAGGATTTGAATTTTCCGTTTACTGTGTGAAGAAGTCCCTGAAATATGAGTAAGAAAAAGATTTTGCTAGTAAACGACGAAGATAAACAACTGAAAATAATCATTTTTATTTTTCACAAGAATCTTAGAAACTGCACCCTTTGGTTCATCTGCATATTCATAAGCCATTTACACTAGAATCCCCAAGGTAGTCTTTTTAGACTGCTTTCGATTTTTAATTTTATCTCACAGACAAATTTTTCACCATAGAAATAAAATTACGTGACTTATATCCATTTGTCATCTACTTTAAATAAACGTGGTCACTGCAGACCTAAATTTGATTTTTCATTCCATTTAAAAATTTAGCTTGAATCCCTTGGATAGTCTTTTTGACTATCCCTGCTATTACGGATTATTTATTTTATACACCTATTGTTTTTAGTATAATTGTGAAAGGCAGGTATTTCTTGTTTAGCTTAACATCTGGCGTAACATATACAATTTTATTGCAACCATTTAATTATAACAATCTGGTTTGATTAGCCCTTTATTGTCACTTGTAATGTTGTATATCTCCTGTTCGAGGTGCTGCGTCATTTCTGTAGCCATGCATGGATGGCCCATAAAACGAGCAATTAAGAGCAATAGTGTCTCTTTCCACTAACTTACATCCTAAAATACCTCGAAAGTGTACATTTGCCGAAGCGCACGGGCGAAATGGAAACGATAGATTCGTGCTAACTATGGAAGAACTTTATGCATTCATCGCTGTTTTGTTGGACAGAGGGAATGACAGGAGCAAAAGTCAGTCAAGCGGTCAGGAGCAACTGTCAGGCCTTTACAGAGTTTGTAGAATTAAAACTGGAGTATGCCCTTTTACAGTAAAATCATGGTTATATATTTTCCCATATTTCACGATACTTGCGATTGGATATCAACCTGCTCGGTCCATCTAATGACTGACAAATTTACTCTCTTTTCAACGATATGGATTAGATTTATTGACAATTGTATTGCTTACCGCAGTCTTCCGTCTTACATAGCTGTTGACAAACAGTATTCCCTACAAAGCCTCATGTCCATATACTCAATATATCGCGAATAAACATGATGGGTCTGTACAAAAGTTTTCGTTGTCCGTAGAAAAAGATATTAAATTCGTAGTAAATGATTTTCCCTTACGTTATTTAACCTAATCCTTCTGAGAAGAAACGTCTCACCAATATTTTCATGATGGAGCGAATGAAGTCTTACCTAAAAAAAACATTAGGTCACTACAAAACCACAGGAAATTTATTCGCATCAATAATGCTTGGAGAGCAACTGAAAGATGTTGGCAACTGTGAGCATAATAAGAAACCCCAAGAGTGTAAAATAAAGGAAAGAGAATTGAATTTGACAAAAGTTTTACGAACAAAGATAATGATATTACACTTACTGTGTACATAGGAGAACGAAATAAGACAGTATTTCTTCCTAGCTCCTAACATACAGATGTAAAAATCACTGTTGGCGAGAAAAAACCCCTGGAATGGTCATTAACTACAATGAGGCAAAATATGGATAGACATTCTGGACCGGATGGCATGCAAGGGCACTGTCCGGATAGGCACGAGGTGATGGCCAGTTTATTGTTTTTATATTATGATGAGATATGGCAGCTATTAATGAATAGGTTGTGTATAATGTTGTAGCCTCTATCTTAGCTTATTGGAATAATATGAAATTCAAATAAAAGGAATGTAATTCATAGAAAAGTTATCACAAGAGCTAGCAGAGTCTTATATAACGTCATCAAGATGTTTGTCCCTAGGCAAACTACAAACGATCCCACAGACTGACGTTTTACAAAAAAATTCTTACCAAATTAATGAATCAAGCAAGAGAAATAAGAGTTTTGGTATTTGCGATCCATGTAAAAAGTCGATTTGAGGCAAATGCTCGCCACGCACTCTCCCTGTTTGAGCGTGTAAAGTGTTTTCAAATTAGCGTCTCATGGCTATTTAAAAACATTTATATATACTATACAATTCAATCGAAATGGATCTACCATGCTATTTTATCAATGTTCATTAATACGCGCATTATTTCTTATCATTACTCACTCGATTTACCAGATGTTGCCAAATATATACTTAATTACCAAAATTGGAGGCACCCATGAAAAAGATGCAAAGAAAAACACGCAGAGTGAGCTTATCTTACTTCTTACTAATATATAAAAATCTAGTGGTGACTGTCTGTCTGTTACTCAATCACTCATAAACCACTGCATCGATTGAAACAAAATTTGATAGAAAGATATTTCATATATCTGGTTCACACATAGGCTATTTAACAAGGGCCTTTCAGGGCCCCAAAAAGGTTATATCATCAAATAATCATAGGAATATATGCAGAGGTTTCTTTCTTTGCTTAGTTAAATAACTTTTACTTAAGGTATTCGATTGTAATTTTCACAGTTATGTGGCAAAAAGAATGAAGTTTCTTATTCTTTTAATTGATTTTCATCTACGATTATATTTCACTTGATAATTGCAGTTTTAACGCCGAAGTAACACATTTTTCTCCAATTTCAACATTAGCTCATTTACTTGGTAACTAAGGATTTTTCATGCATGAATGGGGACTTTGAGCATGATTTTAGGCCTGCAAGGGTCCACGGTTTTAAAGCTGACGGCTTCAAAAAAAATGAAATTCCATACATTGTAATTATCTAAGTAGGCAAAGAACGTGGCTACAATTTCCTAGACGTCGAATTTTTTATTTCTAGCTTTCCTGGGAGCAACGGTAAGGCAAAATTTGAGTGTTTTTTCTCTCAACTCAAGGGAGTTTAAAACATTTATTTTTAATAATAATATAGTCTTATCTCCTTTATCAATTTCAGAAAACTGCAGGCCTCTATCTTTGATATTTTATCTCAATCTATTATATCAGGCCTCTATTTTTGATATTCCCATAGTTGAGCTCTGAATGAACGCGAACACGTCCGCCGGAACGCGTAAAACGGCCGGAAAAATCCGAGGTATCATAACGACTTAACTATCAATAAATAAGTATTATCGTATGATTTTTGACTTAACTGTGATCTACTAAATACTGGTAATGGTACTCAAATAGCTAAATTATTTTGCCCAGAATAAATAATCAATAGAATTTCCCAAGCCTCGCCGTTTTAGTTTCTTTCAGGTGCTTGAGAAGCGTACAGTCAATAAATGAGGAGCATATATGGCGATAAAGGACACACGTCATTTACTTATTAGGTTACTAATATGTAAAATTATTAACACTTTTGCTAAAACCCTTTTCCACCACGAGGTCCCGCATTTTTACCATCAGGATGCCTCAAAACTCTTCTCCACGAAACTGCAGTTGGTTGCCAACCATAAGAGAATAAACGAAGAGATTTATTCAAATAATTTTGGTAGTTAGTGTCTTTCTCTCACTCCCCGTTGGATTTAAATTGGTAAATATCGTCTGCAATGGTCGATAAATGAGGAGCTGATCCGGCGTAAAAGAACTTATGTCATTGAACTTCTGTGTTTGTACCGTACCAAATTATCAAGGGATGTAGAAAACCCTATTTGACGAGGTCATTAGCCTAAGTTTCACAGTTTTAGAACGCCCTATACCATTTATATACCTAAATGCCCATGATTGGGGTCAGAAATTTATCAATTAACTCGTATCATTGTATGATTTTTGGCCTAATTGTGATCTACTACTTATAATGGTATTCAAATAGATTATTTTATTTAGGGGAAAAACAATAGCATTCCCCACGCTGCGCCGTTTTGGTTTTTTTCAGGTGCTTGAGAAGCGTAGGGTTGATAAACGAGGATATAGCGTTAAAGAAATCATGTCATTTACTTTTTTGGTTACTACTATGTAAAATTATGAAGACTTTTGGTTAAGCCCTTTTCCCGCATGATTATATTCAGTGCGCCTCAGAAAAACTCTTCTTCGTCGTTTCCACGGAACAACAGCTGATTACAAACCATATGAGTAAATGCGAAGAATTCAATTATTTTATCAGTTTACGTCTTTCTCTCACTCCCTGTTGGATTTCAATGGGTACTTACCCTTCGCTAGCAATGATCGATAAATGAGGAGCTGATCCGGCGTAAAGGAATTTATATCATTGAAATTATATCTTAATACTATGCCAAACTACCAAGGGAAATAGAAAACCCCATTTGACGAAAGTCATTAGCCTAAAATTTCCTGGTTTCGATCGCCCTGTACCATTAATATATCTAAATGATCATGGTTGTGGTCAGAAAATAGGACTTTTTAAAAATATTGCTAGATTTTGATCCCAAACACAGTAGAAGAGACTCGTGGATTATTCTTGGTAAAGGATGATTGGATCCTTGACCACTCACATACGCGTGTGTGACCCTTATTAACGATGGGTCCCAGAACAGAGTGAATGAGACTGTAATTGTAAAGTCTCTTCCTGTATCTATCCAGTGAAAAATAAATACCCTGATTATTATGAATATTTATAGAGCTACTCTGTCATTTTTATTATCTTATTTCCCATCTGCAGGTTTCAGAATGTTAAAAATCAAGTTTCCTGAAGAAATCTTATCCTCTTCGTCTCCACGAAACACCAGTTAAGGAGGAAGATGAGTTCAACGGAATAAATAGAAATTTATTTAAGTTTCTTGAATGCATTACCCCCGCTGAATTTCAACGGGTACCTTTCGCTAGTTTAAAATAAAAATAAATCGTACATAGAAGATTTCGGTAAAGTAAAATTTAGTTGAAATAGACATTACGTAAATTTTACCGATAAAAATCCTCGCCACAGCAAAAAATACGAAAAATCAGGCGAACATAAATATATTCACGATTAAAATGTTATTTAATGAAAATTTAAGACAGTGCATTTACACTAAAATATCAGAAATATTAGTCAAATACGACCACATAAAAACGTTCCAGTGAATTGAATACTTGCGCAGCTAGAGAAATAATTTCGTGTGGACTTGAGGCATATTTGCGTAGAGCTAATATGCCGTACGTCCGTTTAAAGCATGAGTGGAAGTGCTCTCTTGCCGTACCTAAGTATCATGACGTGTACCTAAGTATCTGAACGTGAATTCGTTTTCCAGTTACATTCAATGCTCCTCACTATGAAGATGGACGGCCAAACATTTAAAGTTAGTTAAAACTTCCAGCTAGAATTATTATTTCCAGCAAGTCCAGCTAGAATTATTTCTTAATTGATTTTCATATATCTTTGAGCAGCATGGCCTGAGCGAAGGTTGACACCAATGCAATGAAACTACTTGATAAATGAACAGTATGTGTTCTTGAATACCAAGTTTTACCTCATGCCGGTTGTTTAAGACGGGTTAAAAACCCGTCGGCTCACCTAAAAGTTGTAAGACTCGAGTGCCCTCTTCTGGCTAATTCATAATATCTGGTGGTTTAGCGTACGAAAGGGTCTTATCTGAATCATGGAGGCATTTAAGGTATTTTTTTGCATATACAGCCCCTAAACAAATCGAGGCCTCTTCCGAGTGTGGTGCCAATCAAAACTATCAAAAATTTTGCTTGTCTTGATGCAGCTTCAATCTTGTTTATTGCTCGGAGTACCAGTTTCGTGCTGTTAGGTCACAGCTTTGCCTAATGAAATCAAATTTGCGCAGATACCTGACATACCTGAAGTAATTACCATGTTGCAATGTTTCTGTTCTAAAAACTATGTTTCTGAACGCATAAATTACAAAGTTAGAAACTACTGCGCTGACTTAAAAATAGCGTTTTAGTATCCAAAGAGTATTACTGTATATTAATCAATATCGATTTAATATTATATGAAATTATTGCAAACAAGTTGATATATTTCAGTTATTATGGCCAGAGAAAAGTAATCGATATCTGGCACACGGCTGCATTCATGATTTACTAATCTGCTTTTTCGTGAGTCATGAGCTCTGATTTGAAGGGACATCAATAAGTTAGTTATTTCCATTCATTTTTAAAATTATTATGGGAAAATTTATTTTGCATCTCGAAACGAACGACATATTCCGAGGAGTTTTTATTCACGAATCCTGTATTGTCGAAAATGCTTTACCTAGATAGACAACTACTCATGGGAAGAATTTACGAAATGCTACCTCTTAACATGAAGTGGGGCTTCAATGTCAAGTACGGAGATTCAATTTTTGGTATTCAAACTTTTACCTCCAGCCTCAATGTGTTTATAGGTAGGGCGAAAAATAAGCATTTACCCTGAGCGATATGTCGCTACACCCTTGATTTACGCGTGGTTGCTCACCAGAAATACTCTCGCCATGTTGCACAGGCAACTTTACTATAACACATGAATTAATTAGCATGAAATATATTATCATTCAAGACTGATTGGTTATTCTTTTAGTGTTTAAAAGATAATCATTATCTAGGATTTATTTAGGCAATCGTTAGATCTTGTTACATGAGCCAATGAGAATGAAATATAAAATAATTTAAGATGATTGATTAATCGTTAAGTGTTTAAAATATAACATTTAATTAGGACAAAATCAGTTATTAGGTTATCTCAATAATGCAGTATGTTCTCTCCATAAGTGTAAATCAAGCTGTCATTATTTTCCGACAAAATTCTTTCATTTACATTAAATTTTTTTCGCTCTCCGTGAATTCTTCTAATTTCATAGACAGCTGAATTTAAATTATTTGAAGCCAATAGAAAGAGAAAATAACCCAAATTATAATCATGCTTAGCCTTGCTATGCTAAACCATGGGTAAAAGAATTTCAGTATGCAATCAAAAAGTATTTTCCTCGTTCTCAAAACAATTATATCTTCGTATAGTTTTCGATGAAAAGCATTCGCTAATGCTCTAAAAATAATATTACCGCTGAAAACAGGACTCGAATTTCTTGCTATGATTGATATATTACTATTTTAGGAAATACTTCGTATGCCACTATCACGGATAATACATCACCCGTCAATGTCATATTTACGTTGACGTTGACCGCATGCATAGCTTCGGATACTGTCGCAGAAAACATAACTAATCATTAAAAACTGCTTTGGGTTTGAATTTTCTATTAATCAAAGAGTGATTAAAAAAAACACATATCACCTACACTACTACTTCATTGATGAGTATATTTTTTTCAAATAAAAGGTCATTCGAAAGCCTCGGTTCCCCCAATGAGTAGTTCTCAGTGCTGAGCGGAACAAAATTGCCATTCGATCTCTAAAATTATACATTGCCTAAATATAAGGTGCATGTCTTCCTTGACCCCAAAAGATTATTTAAATTTACCCTAAAGAAGTGACTATGAAAATTTTTATTACGTAAACTAGAGATAAATGGTGGACCTCGTCTCACGAAAAGTTCCATGAACTTTGTTTCATTGGTTAAGACATTTTTCACACATTTATGCAACAGGTGCTAAAAAAATTTGTAAGCTCAAGTAGCATGAAACAATGAGGAAATAAACAAATTTATTAATTCCATAAAGTTTGAACATAAGCTCGCCGCTATAAAAATAAAGACGTTCTTTGCTTTCAATGAGAAATTCAGTTAGTGTCTACCGTATTAACCAAAATAAAGAGTAATTATTTTGCAATAAGAATCTAAATGTGAACTCAAGAATGGCAAAATTCTCTGTGTTTTCGTCTGAACAAATATCCTCTTTTCATCACCGTTCCTGGATAAACTTAGCTTGCTGATTTTTAAATACCTATCTATTACATAAGTGGAGGGATGCTACTATCAAGGTATTTATTGTAGGCGTCTAAAGGCTTCATTACCAAAGGTGGGCATTTCCCCAGCCAAGTATAAGGTAATGGAAAACATCAAACAGGGAAACCATTATATCGCTTTCCCTACTTTTTCTGACTGAGTGAACTTTGAGCCTACCTCTATCATCATACGTATGCTCTTAGGTAATATGTTATGCAAGAGCGCAGCATTGATTTTTAGATAAAAATAAATGTCCATTCACTTTAACTTTTCAATAAACTGATTTTCTAAGGGGGATATTTCTCTCTTTACAATTCGTATTACCTCTCTCTGAGAATCCTTTGCACGAAAAGGAATAAATGACACGTGTTTGTGGTATAATGGTTGATGACATAAGAAACCCATTCACTATCAAGACCGTTTAAAAGATTTGCATTGGAAGATGCTAAGAGAGTTAACATTAGGCTCATAGGGTAAAATATCGGTGGTGACGATCGAGTCATTTTGTCAGGACTGGAAAGAGCGGCAGAAGCAATAAATCTTTCTATAAATCGGCATGCATAAGACAGGATTCACAGTAAAAGAGTCGATCTTAGGCCCCCTCAAGCCCTAGTAAAGTTTTTTTTCAGATCAAGAGAGTATTATTAGCTGCTGAGAGAAAAGAGGAAGGCAGCCATGTAAAGCCTCATTTACGAAAAGAGCAAAGGCATCCCAATTATCCCGCAACGTAACTGAGTATAAACTCAAAGCTCAAACTAGAGAATACATGCGTATAAACTAAGTCCTCAATACATTCTTAGTTGACTGACAATATTCAATAATCGATTTGTCGTCCTGTCTGAATTGGCGAATTTTGGAGAATGATCTCTGCAAGAGAATAAATTAGACAAATATGGACTTCGTATGTACCTTTAAGAATTTTTTATTCATATCTTCGATTTTCTACCTGAATTGCTGCAAATATAAAGCATAAAAAACTTAATTTTTTTGACCATGTAATCCTGCAATTCGATACAGAGGAAACATTCTGTAGAAGATGAAATATATATTCGTTTCCGCAATACAATGTCGCTCTAAAGTTTGCTCGTATCTTTGACACTGTCAATAAATTTCAAATTAATGCGGTTGCACTAGCGACGTAGAACTTAGTCAAGCGCACTAGTACAAATATATTCACCTAAAACAGTGAAATTCGCCATGAAAAAATCATTTGGCTTCGTTGGTATTCGAACCAGGATCTTCCAATTGCCGGCAAGGAGTAGTATTAGCGGGGATTTTTACGAACAAGAATATCTTGTCGCCAGTGGACACGCCCTAGATCGTAAATTGTGAGATCTGGGTTCTTTTCCCGGTCAGCTAATTTTTTCTTTGTAAATTTCATCCTCTCAGGTGTATTTTCATAAGACTTCACCAAATCATATTAGAGACTGAGAATATTCTTGAATCGAAAATCATCTGAACGATTAGTATGTTGGTAAAACCTATTTTATGTATGTTGCAGCTTAGCAGTCATAAGTAAATGAACAAATTCTTTTAAAATGAAGTATGAACTTTTAATTCTGGAATTATTCTCACAATAGCTTTCGTTTTAAGGTCTTTTGATACAAAATACGCCCACTAGGTATTTGAGAACTTCAGTATGCCATCTTCATCAATGAAAATGTCCAAAAGGTCTCTGAAAATGTCCCGTGAATCAATGGAATTTCGTATGAATGAAAGATTGAGTCTCAGTGGTCATAAGTTTTGATAAAATAACATATTAAATAAAATGTAGCTTAACATATACTCCAAATATTTCATTTTATAAGAGCCCATTTAATTGAAATTCATAATCGTTGTTCAACTTCGACAGCAATTTTTCATCCAGTATCACACACGAGATGAAAGAGTCTAAATATAACTTGGAAAACTGAAAATAGCTTTTCCGAGAATACTAATCTTCTCCCTTTCAAATTTACAATCACCCCCAAGCCCCAATCCCTTACAACCAAGTCAAGAAAACGCTCTCCTCTTCCACCATTGCCTCTGAACCTTTACGAACCTCCCCCTACTCACCCTTCTCCCGCTTGCAAAACCCCACCCTATTGGACCGCTTTTTATCTCTTGATCCCCTTCCACACGATACCACCTGCCACCTCGTTTTTTTCACATAGACTATTCATCTCGGCCTTCGATTGCGTCATATTGCCCTTGATTACAAGCCGCCGAGGTCCTTACGCTTGAATGCTCGTTATTTTGCGTGCGCTCCAGTGTAATTCCAAAGCACCACTCGACATAACTTCTCTATTCGGGGTTACTATTTCACTTTTACAAGCCAGGCAGAGCATACATTAAAATGAATTAGACTTACTAAAATTATTAGTACGATTTCAATTCTGTCCAAAATTCTCATTCGAAAATATAAGCGTTAACAGGCATGAAAACAACATGGAGATTTGTATGATAAAAACCGTTGCCTTCTTCAAAAAGAATGTTCTGAGTCTTGCAAGCTAATCATTTCTTTGATGTGGTCATATTCTCGATTTTAACTGAAGCAGAAACCTCAAAAGTTATCAAATTACAAATAAGTGTGCCCATAAACAATTGCCAAAATAATACATTTAAATATAGAGAATTTTACTCATCCCCGAAATAGCAACTTGGTAAACGTTACTCGTAAGCTAATTGACCTCATCCTGTTAGAATTTCGTCATTTCTTCCAATACAAATGGAATGTAAAAATGGGCAGGGTATATTTCGGAAGTACAAAGCAATTTTACCAGGTTGGAATTTCAAGGGGAACGGTAAAACTTTGAAGACTGACCTTCCTAAATTCCTACAAGTGTTAGCATTATTCAATTATAACCTCTGGTCACTGAGGGATCAAAAGAGACGCGGGTGAGTCAGATGGAGGGAAAGCGAGCTCAAGAAACAAATTAATACAATTGAGGTGAGCTTGGGTACATAGTTCAGAGGAGAAGCTCTACGGATACATGGTTGCCCAGAACACGTGTTATCCTTTCGTATATATCGATTGCCTTCGCTACTTACTGATATTGCCGTTTTTAAATATTAGTTTCATACCGATTCCCTTGATATGAGATACCCACAAAATAATTGAATCATTCACTTTACAGAATAAGATTTGATAAAGAAGGTTATTTTTCGCGAGAATGTGGGACGGTTCCGATGTGTGGAATAGAGGAAAAGCAAATTTTTCGTCGAATCTGGCGGGTGGCATGATTTGCTGAGGTAAAAGGAAGGTCGCTGGTTCTTTTCCTGTTCTGGAAAAATATATTGTGCTGAAATGCTGTTTAAAAACTAGTCAATTCTGCAAAAATGAGAATGGTCTGTTTCTTCTCTTTCCCTATCGCTAGCAATGTCATTTTTGTTTTCGCATTTCGTTCGACACGGGTATTTTCGACGTCAAGTTTCCATGCTGAATGTGTTACGCAATCATAATTATGGTATTAATCTGTCCCTTTTATCCTCTTCCAGGATAACTTTTTTGCAAAATGCCATTTTGCATGTCTTTTATATGGTAGCTTTCCTTCAACATGAGCGTCCTTGCTGAACGCGATCATAAGCAAGCGGATGTAGAATATAAAAGCATTGGTCTCTTCAATCTCCCACAGTTTTCACGTCATAAACTCCATTCCAAAACGTTTAAGTGGGACCAACCTCGTTCACTAAAGCGACTCCCCAAGCTATCGCATGTGTCACTCTCTCCCGAACCAAACCCAAACATATCACTTACCTTATTTGCCTCCATCCAATGGCAATATCCCATCCCCCCCTCTTCGTACATCCCCTCGACCAAACCAAATCCCACGCCCTAAACCACCGTCATACCCTCTCCTCACCCCTCCCCGCCGAGCCACAAATCCGATTACGCCCTCGATTTCTCGCAAACCCAATTAAAACAAAAGAGCTATATCGCCCGGGCACAACGTGGAAGGATAAATACCTTTTTCCGTCGACTAAGAACGGCTGAACAAACATCGCTGCATCTCCGGAGTCCTACCTTCGGACTCGATTGTTATGCGCGGTGAGGTCGGGAGAGAAGATTTTTACGGAATCCGATTCAAGGCAACCGTTGGAATGGTCCCAGAGTTTAACGAACCTGAATCCGGTGGCTCCGGAGGACAAAATTTCCACCAATGGGAGCAACGTAATAGCCTTAATTGGCGTAGATCTGTTTACTTCCCTCTTTATACATTGCCCACCCATTTTACTTCACGCTCTGAAGGCGACAGCAGAGAGATGTAGAATGTAAAACTCATCAAAACGTCGGTAGAAACTTCAGCACTTGACCAACGACTTCACTCACGTCAAAAGGCCATGAATACACAAAGGAAGTCTCTCGCGGCTTTGAAATCTCACTCACCTCGTTATTTCGGATCCCTTCCTTTGTCTCCTTTCGATGTATACCGGGGAATATCTCGGGAAGGACGATCTATCAGGACGGAAGAAGTCCTCGTATTGGTGAGCGACCGGCGATGACTGGGTAGGCAATGTTCAGGACGGTGGGAGTACGAGAATGGCAGGCAGCGAGCGACGGGGCCTCGAATGACGAGGGGGGGAGGGTCCGGGGGGTGGCGATGGCGGAAGAAGGCGAGGGGGGAGGGTCGGGGAAGGGGAATGAGGGAAGGGTGAGACGGGTTGTGGGTGGGGGAAATCAGTGCGGGGAATTCTGGGGAGGGTTGGGAGTGAGGGAGAGGAGGATTAGGGGGAGGAAAAGACGATTGGAAATGGGTGGGGTGGAAAGGGTGAGGAGGGTGTTCGAAGGGGGAGGGAGACCTGGGGGTGCACGGGGGTTTGGGGGGGAGACCGAGGAGAAAGAGGTTATGGGCTGATGGGGAGAGGGAAACCTTATCCACTGAGAAGAAAAAAAGACAGCGGAGGAGGGAAGGTGGAGGAAAAGGCACTGTTTGTGGGTGGGTGGACAGGGGAGGGGAGTGGGGGGGTCAAGGAAGGGGGAAAGAGAGGTTTTTAAGAGCCCGCGGTAGATCGTGGGTGGGGGAGAGGGCTGAAAGGGGGATGAGGGTGGGGCGGGTGAATCAGTGGGAGAAACAGTGGCAGAGTCGCGACGGGGGCGGGGGTTCCATGGGGTGCGCCGAGGTGAGGGGGCTGCGGGAAGCTGGTGGGGAAAATAATGAGAAGGACGGGGCATTGGGAAATGACTTCTTTACTAGGACGACACTGACACCGCGATCCCCCACCGACCCGCCCACCTTCAACCCCGGCCCTTTCACTTCCCCACAATGGCACGTAATGTGTTGATTTCGTCTCGGGTGCGAAACGGTGGAATAAAGCACCCCTTTAGGAGTTGGAACCATCACACGGCTGGGTTATTCCGGCGAGGCTTTGTTTTGCTGGGATTGGCCCACATAAGATAGTTGGAATGAATTATTTCTCTCGTCATGATAGAAACCAAATCAGAACTAGATTTCATAATATTAGAAGAATGAAACATTATGTAAATATAACTACAGTAATTACGGAAAAATTCAATTTTGTTAAACAAGTACCATCTTAAACTTGCACCGCCTCCAGTATACCATACATAATTAACTAAATTCTCGTATTTTAGGCTTTAACTAGACTTCCTTGTTTCATGCCGTAAGTTGAACACATCTCAACAACCGACATTTCTTGCAATCGTATAAATATTAACAGGGTGAGTAATGAATTCTTTTTCGTGACTTAGAAAAATGCGCACTAAGAAATTTCTTACGAGATCTGCTTGTCAAAACCTCCCTTTGGTGCGCAAATCCTTTTGATATCCCTTGGAAAAAGGATTCTATTTTTTTGAAAATACCTCTGAAAGTATTGCAATACGATGCAGATATCTTTGTATCAATAGAAAGATTAAATCGTTTAATTTTATAATAAGGTCGAATTCATTGAATTGGATGCGTAATGATGCCTTATTCAATCCTCCTTAAAGAGCATTCGGGTTCAAGGGCCTCAGAGAAGTTTCCATGGGGATATACTTAAAAAACCGATGACAATTAATGAGAAAATTTCCAAAATACGAAAGAAAATGTATTAGAAATCAGCTATAAGAATTGAAATCCAGGAAAAGTAAATAAAAAATCCGACCTTTATAGCTAAAAAAGATTGAGAGAATCCTTTAGAGAAGGGTTTATATAAAAACCATATCACATGGCATGCATAAGTGGAGGAATATTTCGTCGTTAGCATAACTTCATTCAAATTTAAAATACAAACAAATGATAGTCTCATGAAAAGAGGCTGTATTAAAAATATATTTTTTAATTACTACAGAGTACCACAAAAAATCAAGAAAATCATTCAAATTTTCGACCCGTAGCAGACAAAACTGTGATTTTCAAACCATAATTCTGATAAAAAATCACGACAGAATTGCTATCGTAATATTTCAACCATAATTTTTCCAGTATTCATTACTCTCACGGAGAAGTATCATTCGTAAAGTTGAGATATTCCCAGTCGAAACTGATTTTCTTATTGATACCGTTCCGTCAAGGGGAAAAATGCAAAGAAATAATATGCTTTTCTAAGGCACTGTGCCTTAAGATATTTTCATATTATCAACCGCAGGTTTAGGTTTCATCAACCGGAGGCGGTGGATATTAAAATTATTGCTGTATTATGTCTCGTAATTTTCTGTCCCAATGTGTATATCTCAGAATTTTATTACGCTTCATTCCCATAGAGCAAGGCAAATATCGAGTAGTTCTCCAAGAATGTCTCTTTAATGTGATAATTACGGCTAATAATTGCGATTGTAAGGTGTTAAACAGTATGTTTGTGATAATACCGGCCGTTACCAATACCAAAATAATTGGGAATTTTTCGGCCGCACCGTAGCCTGTTTCATCGCCGGGAGGAGAGGCAAGATGTAATTCTCTCTCTCTTTCTCTTGCATGAGGGTGGCCTTCAAGGAGGAATTTCTTATTCATGGATCGTAATCTTCCCACATCAACTGCCAACTTTCCTTGACATTTGTGCGAGACAGGCTCATAGAAATGTTGAGTTTTTGATCGGAAGGAATTTGAAAATAGGTTTAATTATTTTGAACCATATTGAATTGGTGGGAAACAATAATATGCGTCGTATGCAATTACGCGCAAATGTTCAAGATGAAACAACAGCGTGTTGTCGTTCGCCATGAACAGATCATTTATCTTACTGAAGGGGTACAAATCTAATTATATACATATATTACTGGTGAGCTAGATGTACCACGTAGCCATCTTAGTTCGAGACGAATTTCTTATCATTTAAAACCCCATCCCTGATCCTAATGATAATTATTTGGACTGATAATTGCAACACATTGGTGTTGCACCAATTTATTTTTAACTTCGAGACATCCGCAGTAATTCCCATTCGTGTGAAAAGTCCAGAAAATATTATTGGAGCAGCGGGTGGAAATTTATTTATTAAATGTGTGGTGTAATATTTAGTTTTATGTTATGCATTTAATTAATAATAACGTAAATAAAAATTTGCATATTTCACTGCTTTTCTCTTTGAGGGAAGGGGATTATTTTCTTTTCTTTTTAATCTTTTCATAGTCACCCAATTTCCAAGTTGATATGTACTTCATCGGCTTGCTAAGTATCAAAATCCAGGTAACTCATGTTCTTCTTCGATCTAGCATGCGCAGGCTTAGTCGAGGGTAGAAAACCCCGTTAGTGAAGCCCTGTATTCGTTTACCGTATTGCCGACAAACTTGTTTGAATTTATTTTATTTTGAAAACATACGCCCGAGCCGTTAAAATGATAACAATTAGTAGTTTTTTACGTGGAATCTGAATCCTTTTTTAAGCGATACCTACTTAATTTTGTTAATTAAAGATGTTTCTGCCGCGCATAGTTTATCACGTGAGGAATCCGTTCACAGCGTGGCCATGTAGTAGGACTAACTCTTTCTTAAGTGCAGCGTTGCCAAGTTTAACATCACGGCAAATAATTTTAGGTGTTGACTGCTCCTTTGAATCCTCTTATCTAAGATCCTCGTATATAGGCTTCTCTCGTTCCTCTGTTTTTTCAGAAATTGTATTTGTCTTCATCCAGGAATTCTTACCTGTTCTGCTTCATCCTCCTGTTGATGATTCTGGTAGGAAATTTCGATGCGTATTCGGTAAGACTAATTGTTATAAAGTATTTGTATCTCTCGGCTCTTTTCTCCTTCACGATAAGTATGATTACATTCCTTTTTAAGTCCGTTGGCATTTTCACACTTAAAATAATGCCACCTATCAGTCTGCATAGCTTATTCAGGGAGCTCACCCCTCCATACTTAAGGAACTCCGTGGTAATGTACTCAACTCCTGTCGCCTTTCTTTCTGTTAAGTCATTTACTGCCGAATTAAAGTCTCATTATATTATGGAGTATCCTTTTTCATCATCATCCACTGTCTCTAGCTTTTCCATCCTCCAGCATCCTGTTGTACAGTGCTTGGCCGCTGAAAAGTTTCCTGAGGTACTCTTTCCATCTCTTTACTTTGTTTCTTTCGCTTTTCTTAAGTAAGCTGCATATAGTTCTATGAGCTGTTCCAACGTTTACCTCGGAGAGATTGCTTTCCCCTTCCTTGAATAAGTCTTTGATCTATTCTTCTCTGGCCCTCCTTTTTGTTTACATATCTAATTATTTTTATACCTCTGTTCTCTTTCCTCAGTTTTCGAGTTTTCACATATACTTTGTTCTCTTATCTATGAAGTCCAAGACAAGCTTTCAGCATGGCTTCCGACTACCTGTTTTTCTACTCTGTACTTTCTCTTCGGCTTTGTTAATAATTCCTTTCTTGGTGAATCTTTCTTTCCATCTTTCTTCGATTGATTCAGAATCGTTTTCATCTTCTTCAGCGAGGTTTTAAGTACTTATTTGGCCAATGTGTGTTTTGATACCATTAGTATTTCCACGCCCCAAAGATTCTTCGTTGACACTATTAGTTTTTTAAACTTAATCTAAATTTCACCACGGCCACATTATGGTCACTGCTACTAGGGTAGCTTCCGCAGTCCTTTACTTAATTTATACATCGCCGTTTTGCTTATTTAAATCATTTTGAATCGTCTGCGGTCCCTTGGCAGTAGACCCCCATACTCTTAAAATGCAGCCGCACAGTGGTCCCACTAATTGTAAAGGTTGATATTCAAAGTTCTTGTTCCGCCGATCGATTCGAAAGTTATTTTTTGTGTAAATTAATATTTTTATGTTTACATTCAAACTTCATTGATTGTTTCTATATGCATTTTACCCGCAGAATCCGAATTCAAAGTTGTTTTTCTGCTTCATTGGTTATTATTGTTTAAAATATAGAAAACGTTTGAATAAATGGTTTTTACTGATTAAAATGAAATAATAATCGATGTTCCTACATTTTTGATCCGCAGGAATCAAATGTGAAGTAATTCCTGCTGATTCTCTGAATTTTACCGTTTATAGAAAGAAATGGTTTAAACAAGTAATTACAAATAATTGAAAAAGATCTTAAATGTGTAATCGTTAATATGTTAGTCCCCCTGAATACGAATTTGGAGTTATTTTTGTAGAATCTGATTTTTATTGTTTTTTTTTTGGAGAAATCGTTTGAACTATTGATTGTAATTGATTTAAATTTAACAGTAATCGTTTCACATTTTTTTCAATCCAAAGAAACCTAATTCAAAGTTATTTTTACCGTTTCTAAATGTTATAATTTACGATAGATATTGTTTAAAAAACAATAAAACAAACTAATGGCCATTCTAATCGGGTATTTACCGAAACCAACGACTAGATTATCTGCGAGAAATTTGAGAAATAGATTTTTGCACATTATCCCTTCATTCAAATCTTTCGAATCTGCGACCTCCAGTGTAGCCGTTTTGCGCGTTTACTACCAGGATTGGAAACTGTAATATATGCACATAAACTTTGGCACAAAAATTTAATGTTTCACTATTATTTTATGAATAGCGGCGCGACACATTTTGTCCACGACTGCTTATTCGTCACATCATCCACACCCCGGTGGACTCACTCAGCAGCGGTAAGCGGGCCCAGAGCTAGAATATCACTATGCCCAAAAAAAGAGAGATGTTGAGAGGTGTCAGAATTAAATTTCAAATCTCGCCGGCTGGGGCCCATAGACACTGTGAATATTCTTTAAACGGTACAGATGTAAGGATCGGGACTCCACTGAAAAATCTTCATCCATCCAAGGAATCGAGACCAAACCCCCGAAATAATTAGCCCGTTCTCTGTGCCCATAATAACCCCTCTCTCCGCTCTCCCTCGCCGAACTTCATTCCATCAGAAAATTTTTATCCAATGTAAAAAGTCACAGAGAATTCCAATGACTTTTAATTACCATACTATCTTCTACCAGTTCTCTCCACAGTTTTTCAAGATTCCCAACAGCGACAGCTGCACGTACCTAAAGTCTTGAAATGATCCAAATTCTAGTGTCTCCTGATGACTTAAATGAGCTAAAATGACACGTTTTTATGATTCAACGGAATTTTCAGGGCTAAATCATGTGGTTTGGACCCTAAAAAACCTGATGACAAGCCGAAAATGGCTTATTGGGATCGCAGACACATACGCAGGGCCACTAGATCCGTCCGGGAGAGTAAAATATGTACGGGTAGGCTAGTCGTCAACCATAGTAAGAAAGTTATTTCCTCGTTTTCATTGTAATAGTATTGTATAATTTTCCGACGATGATTCACAAATTATTTCCCCCTAATCCAACTCAGTCCTTCGGGTCGCTAGGCTCCTTGATGTATTTTCAGGCTCAACTAACCAATGAATAGCACTTACGGATGAACCACAGATATCGATTCATATTGATTCAACGAGTAAATGCCACGTGCGACAGAATCAATTAACTCGTTCCAATTATTTGACATGCTGCTCCACTAAGACTCGTCTGGCATGAGTTGTTTCATTAACGTAAAATGTTCACATCATATTATCATTACTATCCTCAACCAGATCTCGCCAAAGTTTTCGAAGATTTCCATCAGCGATAGTCCCACATACCTAAAGCCTTGAAGTGACACAGATGTTACTGTCCCCTGATTACTGTAAACATAAAACAACGCGTTTTACCTGCGTAATATTAGCAGCGCGCTGCTTTTTGTCCACGACTGCTTATTCATCGCAACATCCGTACCCCGGGGGCACTTGACAACGGTAAGCTAGCCCCGAGCTAAAAGATCTGCATGTACTAAAAATAGAGAGATTTAAAATTACAGGAAAAACCAGGTGAGGGTATTCCATAAATCCAATTAGGCATTGAGCGATTGAAAAAAGGGTAGCTTTCCTCTTGACCCCAAAGTCATCCGTTTCTGAGCGAATTCCATCGCGCATGCAAATCAACCAACGAACTACATTACAAACACTCAAAGACTGTCGCACTTAATTTACCCAATTTATGAATAAATTGAAAGTATGGTATCATTTTACTTAGAGAATATTCGGAATAGCGGATAGGAGTTCGTAAGCCACTTTAGCTCGGTCGAAAGGCATTAAATGACAACGATAATTGAGGTGCCTGCTCTTAATATAGCAGGGACTAAGCCTCAAATTGGATTTAATCCACATTTTTCTCAAAATAAAGTTATACTTAAGGAAATATTTTCTGGTGGGGAAAAAAAATAGGAACTTTTCATTAAAACTACATACTCCAAGAGCTAGAACTAGGCTCTGTAGATTCAGAAGAGAAATAAATCTGCAAGAGTGGAACTAACTCCACATATGTTCCAAAAAGAGCTACATTTTCTCGGAAAAAATATAACATAATTAAATTCATATATTTATCTCTGCTTTAGTTTGCATTTTTCCTGCATACTACGGTCCATTTTCATGAGAAAAATTGAGGTTCGAGAGCTTCGAGAGATGTTATCACTGGAATAATCAACATTTCTCCGACGGAGAGAAATAGGGAAGTTTTCAATAAAATTAGCGAGGATCAAGAGATGTAATTAAGCATAATAAATGTAAATTACGTAAAAGTTTAACCAAACGAATATTAAGTAATTAGCTGACTGTAGAGCGAAAAAAGTGGGAAGATAAAACCCAGACAGAAAACAATTATTCAGGATGGATAGCATCTGCAATTACACAGGTCAATACGTCAAAACTCTGTCCATTTGAGCGGAAATAGATGATTTTTTTTTACTTTTTCTCCATTTTCAGAAAGATTCTGGAACAATAAGGATTCGAGCATGCATCCAATCACATAAGAGAACAAAAAGGGATACGCCACTGAAAATATCTCCCACATTGAAAATCCACTCGGTTCTAGTCTGCTTTAAAATTTCAGCCCGAGTTATTCGATAGCCTTGACAATCCTGTCGGCCGACATTCAGTTTCGTTGCCCTGCTTCCCCACTTCCGCCTTCTTTTGAAGGGATGAGGAGCCATTGCGTGGAGTGAGCGAAAACGCCTTCGCCTTTCCTCCCACTCCCGTCCCCAAATCTTTATACCCGGCTCTTCTCCAAACCTCCCCTTCCGCAGCAAACACGTCTTATCGCACATGTTACCTCTATCCCCGATAACTACCTGACCTCATCTTGCTCTGTTTGTTTAACTTATGTGTCTCACAGCTTTCTCGCCACTCAGCTGTAACGACCATCTGTTGTCGGAACCTAAGCGATCCTGATCAACGATTATGAATACCACTTCAACTTCGGATTTCCGCCTCCATAGGCGGAAAATAGTACTTACGCTCTCATGTTACATCCACTAACAAAAAATCATACCTTGAAACGCCTCCTTCAAAGTTTTTGCTATCATTTAAAAATTTAAAATAGAAAGCATTATTAGTGACTTCATGGTATAACTGATCACATGGAAAAAAATTAGATGATTTGAATGTGCTCAACGAGACTCTTAGCATTACCCTCTGCATTAAACACTAGCATTACCCTCTGCTTGAATAGAGCAGAGGGTAATGCTAGTGTGAGTGGTTTTACTATGTCGACAAAAACGAAAGAAGTTAAGGCTGGGACGTTGTGGAATAAAGCAAGTTACGTATGGTTTCATCATTAACAATTGATCATATTGAATATTCAGAACTTAGTAGAGAAATAGCCGAAGATTCACTTATTTTGTATACAACGTTATTACTAGTTTAGGGGGAAAAATAGCGAAAACTTGCAACTCAGTTCAAGTATACAATTTAAGGTGTTATTTCCAGCTCGTAATAGCTTAAAGGAATTCTATAGGTCTCTAGGGAAATTTGAAAAGACTCATAAACATGCAATAGAATATTGATCCTATGGCACGCTCCGTTATTTAAAAAATCTTCATATGATTTACTTTTACTATTAAATATTTTTTTAACTTTAAAAAAAGAAATGCGATCTTCTACGTGGGGAAATAAAAAAATCATATTAAATTCATCAATTACTTAAAATATTTGGGGTCATTTTTCATTAAAGATGAACGGCATTTTTTAGGATAATATCAAGGTATTTTCAGCAGCCGTATCAACACACGTTTTAGATGTCGTACATAGGTACACAATTAATTGAAAATACTGCATAAATTAAGGAAATTCCTACTATTTTAAGGAAAATCAAGTTCAGCATCATTAGTAGCTTCTAATGGATGCCATAAAAATGTATAAAATTCTGTCAACACCATATTGTAATTAGGATGCATCCATTGTTTGCGAGATCAAGCTGTGATTCTTGAAAAGCTCAAAAGAGACATAGTCCAATGCTAAAGAGAGCATGAGGGCCTAATTTATATAATATTGTAGTGCCTCGATGCCGACAGCGGATTCCGCAAGAAATGGGTAATTTTCAATGAAACTTAGGGAGTAAACGAATGAAAATTCGTGTCAATGCAATAATTTGGAGTAGAAATCAATAAAATAATTTGAAATGTTCTCATAGCCTTTTGGTGAGTGAATTAGAATCCGTCTTGAGTTGCAGGTAAGCCAACTGCTTATTTATGGTATTGTCTTCTTTGAGAATGAAATCTTGAGAAAAAACAAAGCTCCTGGCCTGGGCGAGATTCGAACACACACCCTTTTAGCCGGGCCAGACCATGAGGCTACCAACGAAGCAACTGCAGTCAGCTATTCTCGGTGGCCGCACTTTTTTCAAATTCAATGTCAGTGAAACAAGAGATATAAATGCCAAAGGTATAATTGGAATCGGCATCCGAAAGCTTATCAATGCGCACATAAGCCCCGAAAACACGGAAAGATAAAGATCCAAATGGTTGGCTCGAGGAAGATGACGAATTCGGAAAACAAGTAAAATGCTGAACCTTACCTTGAAGAACGTGAGCATTAAAATTCACCATAGAATAAATGACTTCTAACTGTTCCAACCATAATCAAACTCTCCCCCTAAAATAGAATTCTTGGTTCTAAATGATTTTTTGTCTTCATTATCATTCTTCCGCAAAATACTAACTGATAGAAAAAATGCTAATTTTCGAGGAATTTCGGCTCCAACACCAAAAGTATTTTCTATGATATTCGCCCTCTTAAATTGAAAATTTTTTCACAAGAAATTAGCTGAAAATCCTCAATAATATCCCTTCGAAAACATAGGTACCTGCGTATGTTCCCTTAGCAACATTAATGTTTTTAGTTATTTACATTTCCTTTGTTGAATGTGTTTCTGTACGCTGTACAGGTATTTTCGTTTTCTGAGGGGAGAAAGACACAGATAAAAGAACGGCGTGGTTGTCTGTTGCCTATGAGACGAAGTTCCGTAGATTTTTCAGAGGATTCCCATATTCAACTTGTACATTACATAGAGAGTAACTTGTTTACATTTACTGACTGTAGACATTATATAACTTTTTTCCTTTATAATGTAAATATCTTTCCTTCTAAATGTAAGAACATGTGTTTACATTATAAAGGAAAACGACTGTAAACCAAGGTAAATTACACCGTTTAAGACAAATTTGAAGGAAAAGTATTATTTTGGAAACAGCGAAGGGATAGAAAGAAACGCGAAGTAGGGCTTCGCTTAATTTAAATCAAAATACGCCACGGTTTAACAATTTAACGTCCCTTCCGACGGATGAAGTATTGTACACAAGGTGCTGTTTATATAACCTACAGGTTGGATTTGGGATTCCTCAGAAAAATCCACGGAACTTCAACAAACAGCCACTAAAAGATCCAACAAAAAAGTATAAAAATATATGGGTATGCGAGGTACGATATTCATTCATTCTTGTTTAAATCACTAAACTTTAGTGACAATATTTCGTCTACAAATAGACTTTTAAGACAACTTCTGTCTTCAAAAGCAGGGGCCAAGGAATCCATTCCGCAACTTTTGTTTTCTGGCCGAGTAGCGTGGGGGAAAAACATTCCACGCAACGGAAACCTGCGGTTGTCATCGATATACTAAGAATATATTTTCAACCAAACTTTTCGGTCTCACCAGTTTCGCGGCCAGAGGAGCGTAGGATTTCATTCCTTTAACTTCGTCCAAGCTCATTCAACGAGATCAGCCATATTTTCTTCACTACTGAGATCCTCACTTTGTTCTTTCTGACACATCGCACACGAGTGAATGCTGTTTATGTCGTAGTTAAGCGCAGACTGCTACTTCTATCGCTCCGAAGATTCCTAGAACGAATTTTTTATTTCCCTGGCATATCAACAAAATAATTTTATGAAGAATTGGGTTCAATCTAAGTAAGGGAGAAGCTTATAGAATTTGAATTTGAAATTCGCTACTTTTCCCGTTACGCAGTAAAAGTTGACGATTCTCCCAAAGGGAATTTGAATTGCACTATTGAAAAAAGAATAAATGGCAATAATTGTTGACTTGGATCTATTAGGTTTTTTTCAGTCGTACCTCTCGTCCCCTACACGTTTGGTTTAAATATGTGGTAAATATCCAAACTTACCAATTCAGCATAATTAAAAATACATTTAAGACCTTAATTCTCGCGAAAGTTATACAATACCCTAGGCATTTGTATTATGTATAAATAATATGCTCCCGAAGAGGTATTCCAACCCGCCCTTGAGTAGCCAATCCAGCGTGGAACTATCGGGCCGCCGGAGATTCTCCTACGACAGAAGCTATTAAGGAAGAAATAAAAAGTATTCTAGCTAATATTGTGCCGAAAAATAAAAAAATTCGTAGCAAACTGTATTTCATATCTTAAATATTTAATATGATGAGAAAAAGTCATACAAATAATGTTCTCACTTTGTCTACAAAGAGTTCGGCGTTTGCTGTACATCAGCCAGTAGGAGTGGCTCTCATTCATAAAAATTCTAAGGTTAATGACAAAGCGAAAGTTGCGAAAATATGAACTACACGAAGAGTGTCTTGAAAAAAAGCATTAATAATACTAAGACACCAAATGGAAGTTCCTCAATATTGGTGGTTTACCACAGTAACTAATGAAAATTTGTCGCTGAATTCACAGACCTCTTTTTCCGAGGATTCCTAGCATATGGGTAGCGGAAAACCACTTGATTCAATTCTCTGCTCCTTTTCAGCCCCAGACGAAAGCAATTGCTATAGGTACAATTTCGAAGCATTTGATACCATATCCCAGTCTGCCCGCCATTATGGAAGAACCACCACGGCGGGTTTAAAGAGCTTTGAATGTTCGGAAGATCTTATTTCCATTCAACTCGCAATGCATGGCGCACACAGCGTATTTCCCCCATCTCATCAAGGCCTCGTTCACTTCCCCTCCCACTTTCCTCACCCAACCAACCACCCACTCTTCCAAGTAGGCTAGGAACAAATGGAGGCGGCATTCTACTTGACTCTAGAAGTACATGCCATAACGCGGTAAGACTCTAGAAGTAGAAGGCTACTACGCGGTGGTCACATTTAAGGCATTATTCTAGCTAACGTTTCCAGTAGTCGTCTTTAATTTTCGTCAGACCTAAATTAAAATCTACAAGTGAAGCGATGTCTTGTGCCGAATAAGCCGAGCCTACTCGACACGAAATAATTCCCGTGCACCTGGTCACATTTTCGCTTATGAGAGCTAAGTAAATTGCTTCCTCCATTTCATTTGCTCCTCGGCTATTTTCAATTGCTACACCAATACGAAAAGTTTTCACGCAAACTTGGCGTGGTTCGATCTCAGTCTGAATTGTACCGCAGGCATTGCTTCCCATATTTATTTTGGTTTTTACTCTACGTCTTGACTCACGAAGAACTCAAAAGTCAATCTCCTCAAACTCAATGCAACAACGTGAACAACGATCATTGACAGAGTGGTGACTACGAAATAAGCGACAGTACTCCTAAGAGCAAAACATTACTCGGAGTGAATCCTCAATGCAACCAAACAAACGTCAACTGAATCAAGTTCTCCGATGATTATAATTTTTTAAATCGCTTCATTGAATCATAAGATATTATCGTGTAACTGCCACTTACTTTTATGCGTGAAATGGCGAGGAGTTCAGGCGTTATATCATCCGAATCACAGCCACTTCGGGAGAGGATGGAAGGAAGCCGCAGACCGATCAGCTGTGGGCGGTTGCTCGATGGAATGTGACTCGGCGGTTGAAGGTGCAAGTTGAGAGAAGGCGTCGAGAAGGGGCGGAGGAGGTAGGGAGGAGGGGAAGGAAAGAGGAGGAGGGAACTGGAAGGTGAGTGAGCCGAAGACCAACGTCTCTCGATGTAGGATTGAATGGCATCGAACGACATAGGACGGTTTGGAAGGAACGGGCCAAGACTTCAAGACAGGTCAAGACACGCTCCCATTATGCACTATGATTTGGGCATATCGGTTCCTTCCCGCCAGAGTAAACGTTGTGTTGACATAAGGCAAGTAACAGAGTATCGTTAATTGTTTTATTGTAGTGTTCCATGCTGCTCTAGCTATGCGAAAAAAAGAGTTAGGCCGTTTCGTTTTCTCTCTGATCCCAAAAGAAGGGATGGTTGGTTGAGAAATAGCGGAAGAGGCTAATGGAAACCTACCAGTACATTGCGCTTGCGTGAGGCAAGTCTATTGCGATAATTTTAGTGTTTTTGACCCATTAGTGGTCCTTATTTTTTTATTTATTCATGTAAATACTTACACTAATTAAATTGTATTTCATCGACGGTTCACCTTAATATTTTTTAGCATTTTGGTAATTTTTATTTATACCGCAGAACTGAATTTGAGCCTTTTCATTGCATTAAATTTGAAGAGCCGGATTGTATTTAGTGTTACTTGTGCCAGTTGGCATAACTTTCGGTTGTTTTATTCATACGATTAGGAATAGTTTTGCTCCACAAGAAGCTTTAAGTTGTTTTGAATATAATAATTTAGCTACCCCTCAATGAGAAGCAGTTGCAATCATTAATTGACAGAGTTTTCTTCACCAATTCAGGATTTCCTGGATGAAGTGAGGAAACTGAATGCATAAACATCCTTGGTATGAACAGTTTTACATGATGATCATTTGCAAGTGAATATGATTTGAGTTGTGGTGAAACAGCTGGTGGATGGAAGTGATAAAGTGAAGGGAATGTGGAGAGAATTGTTGCTGAATAGACTCCATCGCTTTGAGGTTACCGAATCACATTATTATGAAGGTGTAAGTAAATTCGAAATATGTCTTTAATTCCATGTTGTTTACTTTCAATCATTAATTA
The DNA here is from genome assembly GCA_963169105.1 of Ceriagrion tenellum. Classification (NCBI taxonomy): domain Eukaryota; kingdom Metazoa; phylum Arthropoda; class Insecta; order Odonata; family Coenagrionidae; genus Ceriagrion; species Ceriagrion tenellum. The sequence continues at coordinate 46,083,207 of OY720632.1, forward strand.
CAAAGCTTTTGTCACCGATTCCAAATTTTCAGGTTGAAGTGGAGAAACTTAATACTTACAAATCTGAGGCATGAATAGTATTAACCCTGACCTGACTGTAACATATACTTGAATATATGCAGTTTGGATTTCTTCACTTTGAGGAGCTGCTCTGCACTTGAGTCCTTCAAGTGTGTGGTGTGCTGAACCTTGAAAGAACTAGCATCTCCAAATCATAGTCGATGTGCCTGAACTATTAAGAATTTTTGTTTTAGTCTTACGGGAGGTTTTTTTACTCATGCTTCAGGTCCTCATTTTCAAAGGATTATCTGCCGAGTCTGTTACATAGAGAATTGAATGCTAATTCTGTTTTTTTTTTCAGGATGGAGAAGCATGTGTTATTTGGTGTCAATGAAGGATTCTTATAACTTTGAATCATATGCTGTTTGGATTTCTTCACTGACTTCACTGAGCTCCTCTGCGTTCGGGTTCTGAAAATATGCTGGTATGGTGCGATGAAGCTCGAATTAACTGGCATCTCTAAATCAATTTTTTGAAGTGCCTAAACTAATGAGAATATATTGATGCAATCTTAAAGGATGTTTTTTTACAAATGCGAATACTCTTTTGTACCATGGATCATTTAGTTAGACTATTAGAATGGATTGAATGCTAATCTGTTATTTTAGTGATGGATATGCAAGTGTGTTTTTACAAAATAATGGGCTATTTAAGCATTGAGTCAACTGTAGATATATTGTGACTGTTTTATTATTGCAATATGTTATATATTTCCAGCAGCCAGCTGCAGTAGATATTCACAAACTAATGTAAAAGCAGTAAGATTCTTCAATTCAAGTACATGTCTTTAGTTCCTATTCTCATCGGCGTTCTAGAGGAATGAAACCTGATGCCTAGACTAAGCTTCTGCAGCACCCTACATTCGTACATTTTGCACAGCATTTTGTAATGTGGTGGGTCCACGTTTACTTGGTTTAATTATGCAGCTGTTTCAAAGCCTGTTTTTCATGTACTTTGATGAAGTAGCCATTATGCTAAAATAATAATATCATGACATAAAATTGATATTTTTTCTTCTCCTTGCATGATTAGGCATAAATTAATCTCACCCTTTATGTTAAAGTATTGACATGATTTAGGCGACTTGCAAATATATGCTGTTTTGTGTTATTGAAATGCAGGATTGGTAGTGTGTTTTGACAGTATGGAAATGACAACAGGTCTGCATATAATGATTTAACTGACTGTTTATATGATGTTTTCTTTAGTCAAACTTTATTTATTATGAAAGTGCATGCATTCTTTTCTTCTCTGGGATATCAGTTTCATTACATTTTTAAAGCACCGAAATGTATTTTTGTTATGGACAATACGGAAAATTTATGAATATTGGACATTGAGGCACCTGTCGACTATTAAGTTATTGTCATCAATAGGCGTGGAATTGTTCATTTTGGTTGGAATGAATTTGGTGAATTGATCTTTGTGAATAGATTATGGTAGGTATATTCTATTGATGGAATATTCTCATTGTTATTCATTTGAAATGTAAATACCTTTCGGTTTTGCGAATATAAAACTATAATTGACGTCATTATTTTCTGTGATGTTACTTTAATATACCCGACACTGTTTCCATGCATCCAAATTTACGTCAACCGGTTTATTGCTGCTTCTCCTCATATAGCATAGATTTGCCTATGAATGAGTAAAATTTCATTGTTCAACCTCTTAAAAAATGAAAAACATCTTTGCTCTTCATACATATGCAATCAATACGCTCTAGTGCTAAGTTCCGAGTCACTGACAATTTTTTCGGAGTGAATACAAGAGCAGTAGGCTTAAAGTTAAATAATATTATCAATTATCATTATCTTACCTGTCAATTTCAAAAGTTTTATGGCTTTCACTTCCTAAATGAAAAAGAGGAATGTCGATCTTTGTACCAATGCACACGATTCACTCGCGCACGATGTTTTGAGGCATAGATGCATTGACAGTTTTTTTGGAGTCAAACCGAGGACAGTAGATCTAAAAATATTACCATATTATCCATAATTATTGTCTTTCCTATTAATAGCCAAAGTTTTATAGCTTTGCCTTTCTAAATGAGAGAGAAAATCGTGGATATTTCTACCTATATTCACCGTTCACTTACACGCAAAATTTGAATTTCCGCCGCGTTGGAGATTCAACATGGTAGATTAAATTAGACAAGGGCGTGCCATGACCTGTCCTTAACGGACCTCGGGATGGGCTAAGTATACCAGTCACGAGGGATTTTTGAGCAGAGTGGAGTGAGAGGTTATTTTGAGAACATTGCACAGTGGACGCTCGCACTCGATAACGACGACCTCACCAAAGGGAAATCACGGAGCGAATTTAAAAAAAATTCAATACAATGCGTAAAAGAAAAAAACCGACGTCTCCCAGTAATTCACGGTATGTTTGGGCTCTGGGGCACTGGTAACGATTATCTCTATGATCCCCCACATGCCGTCAGGAACGAGTTACTCGGAAGACTTTTGGATATGACTATTCTCAAGAGGGGACGATTCATGAAAAGAGAGGCATTCTTTGGAAGAATGGAGGGCAGGGTCTCTCGTTGCATTGGATGCAACGCTTCCATCGAGGAGAGATTCGCTTGTGACCAAGAGAGGACTCCTCCTGTGACGCCCTCGTGCCCCAACCTGAATCGACAAGGAAGCTGCACTCATTATGATACGGTAAGTCATCGCTCGTAATGCATCGGTTCTTCTAAAGGATTACGTGCACTCTGACCGTAAATAATCTCTCTGATTTCAAACTCTGCCACTCAGGCATTTAATTTCCACAGTGTGATTTGATCATCTGAAAGAAACTTTTCAGCACTCAGGAAATGCATTTCTTCAGAGCATGTGTGTAACAAACCCTTTTAAAACGTGAACTTTTTTTCGACTTAAGTGACAATTTAAATGCTGAAATCCATGTATAAATAATTCCATTTCAATGAAAAAATGATAGATTTTACTAGTAACTTAAATAAAACTTTGTATACTCCACTATTGGTTTAATAACACGACCCAGATTTTGACACTTCGTGTCATCTTCAGGTGTCGAAACCCGGGTCGTGTTATTAAACCTATTGTGGAGTATACAAAGTTTCATTTAAGTTACTATGAATTACTTCCACAAAGTCAAGCCTGGGACCATTTCGATTTGCGCTAGATTTTACCTTAATTAGGAGCACCAACTCCCTTTTAACGGACAGTAATGCTCAGGGAACAGAGTCTTGTTATGTGCCATTTACTGTGTGAAGGGGAATGCTTCTGTGCTTGGGGTATTTAACATTAACTTCAACAGACATCAGTGAGTTTAGTTTGGACGGAGTAAATGTTTTGCAGCAATTATGTATTTAGACTGAAAGGAGACCATCATGATGTGTCTATGATTTAAAAAAAGAACTGTTCTCAGGGGTGGCTATCGAAATCAATCCTTTATTGCCTAATTGATACAAATCACGAATTATTTCCTCGTAATCATGCAATTTAAAACGGGTACTTACTCAGGTTTGACCTAAGTTATGTGACCCGATAAAGACAGCACCCTGGGTGCCATCTTGGCTTTTATTCGCCGCTACAACTCGCTCTTTTGTAGTAAAAGTAAGCGCTTTATAACAATTTTTCTTTTATGAATAGGTTGGTAATGTCAACCCCATAATAAGTAGAGCGGTGGAAGAGCTTGAGGCGGAAGCCATAGCGGAATTCGACGAAAAACTGGAATCGCTAAGAGAAGAAATAAGCCTTGATGTGAGCAGCGCTAAAGCTGCCAATCTTAGAGCAAGACTTGCTTACGAAACTGCATTGTGAGCGCGTGGAAAGCTACAGGAAGAGCTCGAAAATATGGATGAAGGTTCTAAAAGGCGTAAAGCTATGGACCGCCGACTGAAAATGATTCGCCATAAGAAGGAATGCCTGTCGAAGGCCATTGAAGAAGGAAAGAAAACGATTAGCATGATGAGGAGAAAATCGAGGGAGATGAGAGAAATACGTCAGGAAGAGTTGGACGTTCTCCAATGCGAATCAAGCGACAAGGAATTGCGTCTTGCCGACCTTATGGAACATTACGGAGAAATTCTTCGTCAGCGTCAAGAATACGAAGGTTCTCATGAATCTGAAGAACCGTGGTACTAAAAAGAAAAGGAAATTATTTTCAACTTTTTCTGTAGTATTTTCCTCCACAACTATTTATGCTCCTAAACTTTGTTAATTACGAGCATTTCAGTCGCCTTAGAAGGTGGCTCATGAAACCATTTGATCATTGCTGTATTAAGTTGTATCTAAATTTCACCTAGTAAAAATTATTTCAGAGAACAATCCCGAAATTTTTCGTTCGGTTTTAAAAATAATCCCTACACCAAGAATTCATCACTGGAATTTGAGGGCCTGTATTGCATGGTTAACTTCATTTCCTAGAAAAGAAGGATTTCCGTGGGTACATTTCTAATACGGGACCTTGACTTCACACGAGCGAGACTAATCGAAAAGTAATTCATCCGTATTTGTCGAGATTCATTTAATGATGAACATTATTACCAAGCATTCATTTAACGAAACTCTCCACCACTGCCGCCGGCATTTGATTGAGGTATACACCATAGCTAATTGACGATGATACATGGAGATTTGAGTGGGAAAGCCTCCAAGTTGATATAATCTTCCGCAAACGTTTGAGGCAGAAGAAATTAATTGTTTCACGCAGCGACGTCACGAAGGTAAGTACGCCAGTCAGATGAACATCTCTTTGGGTAACGTTTGCCGTAAAATTGAAAGACCTATTCTATCTTAACGATATTCCTACCTTAACCAATGTACTATACCACCCTGTGGTCTGTCAGAATTAAAAAATTGACGTTAAAAGGATACTCTTTTGATGCATGTCAGTGGCCTGATATAAAAATCGCATGAGTTTGCACGCTTTGAATTGCGGATTATTGCTCTCAAAATCGCTCATTCGCGGAATAGAGAACATTTTAAATTCATACGTTCCGGAGAATAAATCTGGCGTCACCCTTAGCTGAAAACTGTAGCCCATTGAGCATTGGTGAAACAAGCCATCAATATTTGCACGAAGACTCCAGGGAATGAAGCACCTATCGAAAAAAATGGACGCGATCGAGAAAAAGCAAAAACTGAAATAGAAAATAAAACCCAGGTCGACTTTGGCTTCTTTAAGGCAATGAAGAGACGCGTCTCAAGCCACTTCCGATTTTCGCCCTGGCGCTAGTTACTTTATCGTTGAAAGAATTGAGAGCTTAAGTACATAAATACATTAAAAAAGCAGTGCAGGGAATGGAGAGGGAATTAAAATCACAGCAAGAAAAATTTATGAAAGTTTCTACGACAAAGAAAGCAAAGCCAGTAATATAATTCAGAGGGCACGAGGTGGAGCTAGTAAAGAAACTTAAATACCAAGGTAGTACACTTGAAAAGTAGGCATAGCGCCTAAGACATGAGAAGGAGAATAGCACTTAAAAAGGAGTGTTTAGAAGTAGAATGAAGCTCATGATGGGAGCCTTCGGTTAGGATATGCAGATGAGGCTGGTGAGGAGTGGTATGGAATGTAGCAGCGCATGGGGCAGAAACGTAGACTTGGAGAAAATAAGACAAAAATAAGTCACATGTGTTGCAGATTTGACTATGAAGGAGGTTCGAGAAGGTGCGGCGGACGGAAAGGAAGACAGATATGCAAGTTCTTGGTATGGAGTGTGAGAGGAAAGGACACTTCTGGACGAGACGAGGACGAGGGAAATCGGTGTTTTGAGAAGGTAATGAGGGGCAAAGGTAAGGATGTTGGGCAAGCCGTGAAGCGCAAGAAAGAGGAAAGGTTTCATGGACAGGATGAAGAAGGGCAGAACGTATGCTGAGGTGAAAAAGGACATACTAGAGGTAGATAATCCCCGGAAAGTGTAGAAAATCGGGAGGAGAATGTGATCAGAATAGCCCCGTTATTTTTGACATTTCAATATTTTAGTGGCGTTACTTACACTGCTCTATCTCCCAAGGTTCACTATATAATTTTTTCTCATCATACTCTCTTGAGCAATGGATAAGCTTAAAAGTAGGCGCAGACCAATAGTTCTTCAAATAGTTTAAACTCCTTCCATGACGCAATGATGTTAAAATGATCGTAATACCCCGGTCCCGGGCCCCTGTCTACCTTATTATTTTATTTCACGACTAATATTGCTCCTAATATAAGTAAATCACAAGCATTTCTACCACCTTAGATGGTGATCCAAGAAGCCATTTGTTCGATGCTGTACTATGCCGCATCGAAGTTTCTCCAAATAATAATTTTAACATAGAAAAATGATGAACTGTTTCGTTCGTCTTTAAAAATTATCCCCACAAAAAAATTCATTCCTGGAATTGGGTAGCAGGTTAGGCGTTTAAAACTGAATTTTCTCGTAAAGAATAATATAAATGAGCCCGAATTTCATTGAGGTGTTAACTACAACCAATTAACGAAGAAATACGTAGATTTGAGTTGGAAAGCCCCCAATTCGTTAAGATTTTCCGAACACGTTTGTGGAAGTGAATTGATTGTTTCACGCACGGCACGACATACAATTAAATACACCAGTCAGCCGAATATCGAAATTAATAAAATAAAATAAAATTACCGAGATAGATCAGCATCCATTTCGGGAATTTTGGCCGTAAAATTGAAAGACTGTGTATCCTACCTTAACAATATTCCTACATTAGCCCCTATGTTACACCACTCGGTGGTCGGTGAGTATTAAAATTTTCTTACGAGTAAAGTATTCTGACGCAGGTCTGAATCCTGAAGTTAAATTAGCGTGAGTTTATACGATGTGAATTAGAGATTATTGCTCCAAAAATAGCTCATTTGCGGAATGGAGTCAAAAATTTAATTAGTTCCATTTCGATGAACAGATCTTATAGTCAACCTTGGCTACAAACTGTAGACTACAGAAAACTGATGAAATAAGTCATCAATGCTCGCACCAAGACGCGAAGAACTGATGCACTGCTCGAATAAAATATAAATGAAACTCGAAAGGGAAAAATACAAAAACTGAATCAGAAAGTAAAACGCAGGTTGACTTTGGCCTCTATTAGGCAATGTGCATCTCAAGCCGCTCACACTGTCCGACCAAGCGCTAAAGTTTAATTTTCTCTAGGCCAGGTATCGCCGATGTGGTGTGGAACCCAATTTGGTATGTATGGGAAGGACTTTACCTGGAAAACAGGGTATTAAAAGCGATGAAGTGTACGAATTATCTCCCGTTTCGCCTATTCCATGTTTCTCAAAATAAGTTTTCCTCTGGGATGGAGCTAATTCTTTGAGGAGTATTAAGAGATCTTAATGCGATGAGATCTATATAGATGAGATCAACTGCGATGAAACCCTTCTCAAAAATAGGTCCCATGGAGATAGCTTTTACTACAATCAGTAATTCAGCGTCTTCAACTGCTAGTTCAACCTCAACACCCCCAGCTTCAAACTTATTCAGCAATAACTCTACGCTGCATATTAATAAATAAGCATTAGGGAGTACATTAATTCTAGCTTACTTCAAAATCTTAAGGCAGGCGGGAAAAACGACATCTTAAACCTAAGTGTTCTGCGCTCCATTTCCCTAACTTTATTCTCATGATCTGATCTACCGAAGTATTTTTGAGTTCGTATGTAATTATGAACTTCGCCTGACAGAAATTGGTTTTGAATTAACATAAAAGATTGAGTCTAATATCCAATTGACAGTCTCTAAGCGATTTCCATCACAGTTGCTGCTGGAGATAAGTACTACTGACAAGACTATCACAACAGCCTTTTAGATCTTGCTGATCTTCCCTGCTCGCGTTCTAACTCTGTTTTTAAGCCCACCTCATGAGGATCCCAAACATTGGTATCGTATTCCAAGGACTAAGGGAGAATTAGCTGATTTCCCTGACTGTATCGTCACATTGGCCGAGTGCTCTTTTAACGAATCCTAATTTACGATTAGCTTGTCCAGTTATTTCCCGAGTATGTTTTCCCCACGAGAAATCATTACTTAATTATACTCCGAGGTGTTTAACATATTTTACCGTCCGTAACTGGGTATGGTGTACGTAATAGCTGTATTGAGGAGAATTTTTTCTTTTCCAGAAGTACATTCTAACACATATGTTTCAAATTTAATTCTAGCTGCCACGCCAAGGAACAAGAGGAGAAAAAGCTTCCTATCTGGAATTGCGTAGAAATTGAATCGTAACTGCGATCAGCCATGTTTTACGGCTATTTAGGCGTACCATATTCTTCACCAACACAATGTTAAGGTATTCTCAGGCCACCACGCAATCACTAGCAACGTTTAAATGCTACAATAACTATTTGCCCCACCCAGAAACCTGACTGACCTCTGCTGTTACACCTCAGGTCAGTACATGCATTCACAAACAAAACACAAAGGAGGAACTAACCCTGCATTGGCTGCAATACATTCCATAAGGCGAATCTTGAAATACAGTCTTTTCTAATATCATCCTCATTGCAATATGTAAAACAGTACACTGATTAGGTTCCTAATTAATATAAATAAATTAACTTTAAAAATTTTTATTTAATATTTTGCAATTTATGACGAGGCGAATGGCATGGAGTGACGTGGAGAATGCTGTACGGCAGATTGAACACCTTGTTGTAGCTCTAGCAAAATATTTTGAACGTCTGGCAAAAAATAGTCTAAATAGAACTTTCGTTAAAGATTTAACCTGTATTTTTCCCTTCGATAGGATAGAGGTTCCCACCCTAATTCCAATAACAATTTTGTAACATTACTATGTTTATCATAACAATTTTTAACAAATCTAGCTGCCCTCCGCTGTATTCGATCTATATCTGAAACTAGTTCTACTTCGTTAGGGTCCCATGTACTAGCGGCGTACTCCAAGCAGGGCCGCCCACAGGGGGGATGTAAGGCGCAAGCTGCGCCGTAGCAAAAAATTTTGGGGGGGATTTTTAAAATACATAAAGAACTTCACTAAGTAAATGTAAATATTTTTATCCATTGACAGTAATTTATATGCGTATCGAAAGGTTATAATGATAAATGAATGTTAAGCGTTAAGTGTAGTATAGTAAAACATCGTGCAGCTATAGAGAATCATTCAGCCTGCCGAAAGCTTTTTTATGTCGGTCGCGTCCCTCTGTACTCTTCCTAGGCTGCCGCACCGTGCTGTCATCGAGGCCACCATAAGAACCCCGAACGCAACCCAGTAGCATAACTGTCTCCATCCCTCGAGTCTTATTCCCGCCCCCTCCTCTCTTAATAAATCCTAATTTACGACTGGCCTGTCCACAAATTTCTCGTATATGCTTCTCCCACGACAAGTCCTGAGTAAGGGTCACCCCTAAGTATTTCACTGACTCTACATTTATTAGTTCGGCTTGATAAAAAATATGTACGTCTCGTTAGTTAAGCTACTCTTCCTCCGAAAATTCATAACAACGCACTAATTAAAATTCAATTATAACAGCCAAGAGTCGCACCATCCGCTAATCGCTATCGTCTTTCTTCAACGCAATTCTATCAGACTCTGTGTTAATATCCCTGTACAATGCTGCGTCGTCGGCGAAAAGACGAATTTTACTCGTTAGGACGGTGGTGATATCATTAATATACAAAATAAATAATAAGGGACCAATGACACTTCCCTGGGGTACACCGAATGTGACTTTAACTGTATCTGAACTAACGCCATCTAAAACTACCCTCTGTTTTCGGTTACTTAAGAAATCTTCAATCCAGCATATTATATCGTGATGTATTTTATAGACTTTTATCTTAACAATTAATTTTAACTGCGGAACTTTAGCGAAAGCTTTTTTGAAATCTAAAAACATCGCGTCTTCCTGGGTGAGCCTTTCTCCTGAGGAAAGAACGTCGTGCAGAAAAAGGGCCAGCTGGGTTTCACAGGACCTGCCTTTTCGAAATCCATGTTGGTTTTGAATTAACAAGTTCTGACTATCTAAACACCTCATAATTAAGCTGACGATGATTTATGTTCTAATACTTTGCATGAGATGGACGTGAGGTAGATAGGTCTATAGTTACTTGGATCTTCTTTATCGCCGCTCATAAAGAAACGAGCGACGTTCGCGATTTTCCAATCGTAAGGGACACGATGTTCAGCTAGAGATTTTTCATATATTATTTTCAAGCACGGTGCTATTTCTGACGCTAATTCTTTATAAACTCGGGTTGGAATTTCATCGGGACCAGATGATTTCTAGGAGTTAGTGGATTTTAGGTGACTTTCTATGCCGCGACAAGAAATATTTATAGACTGCATTGGATTTTTGTATAAGTAAGGCAATGCAGTGGCGTTATTCTGAGAGCATGAAGTGTAGACACTTTGAAAAAATGTGCTAATGATATTTGCATTTGCTAATCTATTGCTGACTCTTTCTCCTTGACCGTTTCTCAGTGACGTTACCGTAGATTTATTCCCTTGAACCTCCCTCACGTAAGGCCAAAATGCCTTATGGTTATCTTCCAAAAATTCACCTAATATTTTACTCTTGAGTTCCATTACTGCTTTTCTTAAGACCGCATTTGCTGTTATTTTAGCTCTTTTATATTTATCATAAATTTCTTAAGTTCCTTGTCGGGAACTTCTCCTCCCTACCGGATGGTTTTCTAACCCGTAAACACTTGTGTATTTAACGTTTAGAAAAACTAGTCTCCTTTGCTGCGAATTTTTCACAAAAATGTGGTCAAGCGCAATGAATCACCAACGGAAGCTTACTTTCTGGGATGTCATTGGGCTTTTGTCAGACGACTGCACAAGTAGCACCAACGACCAAAGCAGGAACTAATCGGACAATAAGGGAGATACGGTAAGGATAGGGAGTTGCCGGAGGCTGCTAAGGGGTAAAAAAGTCACTCCATTTTTAATAGGTTTGATTTAATACCCCTTGACTCATAAAATACCAGGTTTTGCAAGCGTGCCCGGCCGCTGTACTTTGCGGTCGGGTGCCAGCGGTTCTTTACCGCGGCCTTTTCCCCTTTCCTTTCGCTTTTTCCCAGCAAGATAATCGGGTTGAATTTTTAATAGGAACCGACTTGCTGGTTTTCCTAGCGTGAGTAGACGCCTTCTTCTTGGTGGTTACAGGAAAGTAGGCCTTATATGCTGTGGAATATGAACTCAATGTCGAAGCAAATCTTGAAAAAATGTTCCCAACTTGCTCCTGGGTCAGAGACAATGACGATTTAGACATTTGTCCTAATTGAGTAACTTAGCTACCCCAGCCTTCTACCACCTTAGACTTACTTGTACTTCTTAGTAAGTAGTAATTGTAACTCCTAGTCACTGCATCATTCGTATTGGAAAATATCCCGAAACCGGTCTTACTATGGTCTTTAATTGGTGTTAAAAATATATAACACCAATATCTATGTATTTCGGCGTTGCGTCATAAAAATTGAGATTTTTGAATGTTTTGAAAACACTTCAAAGGTAAGTATCTCAGAAAATATTGGATATATAGAAGTCCAAGTCATTAGAGTCGACGAAAAATTAATATTTAAAATATTTTCAATAAATTTTCTCGTGGGAGTAACAACTTTTTCTTTTTTTGGCAACATTGAATAAATAATCACAAAATTTTAATTTTTGGATTTTTCCAAAAAAGACCTTTCTTAGACAAGTCAGTAATCTCAATAATTATTTCACATTGAGATCTATGTTTGAGCTTAAATTGTTGAAAATTGACTTGAAAAAACATGTATAGCTCCATGGAATTCATTTTTAAGCAGAATTGGGTGGAAACGGAAAAAAGGCCGAAAATTTACCGACTTTCATTTTCGATCATGTATGTAAATTTAATACAGGGTCGAAGATTTTTCTCAAAAACAAATGGCGAGCGGTCGCACGCAGTGGTTGAAAACTTGGATTTCTAATGTCAGTCCAAACGATAAGAACATCAAAGAATTAGAACTATTCAACCTTTTTATCCAAACGCTATTTTTTTGTTTCATTCCCTGGACTGTATAATGGGTCAGGCGATGAGGTGACCCATGCGAATTAGTATGCGAGAATGTCAGTATGGAAACGGAAATAAGCGAGGATGAGGTCGTAACAGTGGCGAGAATATTGAAAAAGGAAAAGCTACAGGCGGAGATTATAGGTTAACTGTGGCTCATCAAATAGCAAAAACAAATAAATCAAAATGCAAACTTTGATTCGGATGCGGCGACTCTTTAAAAAAAATTGTCCATTTAGAATTAGACGATAATATGTTATAATAATTTTCATGTATATGTACAAAATATTAAAAATGCTTTAATTTAGATTGTGAATGTGCCACAAGTAGAAATAACTCTGTTTCAATTTTCATAAAAATATAAAAGTGCTCCTCCTGAACATTTAATTACTTAGAGATTAGAAGTTCTTGCACGCTACTCAGAGATTAAAATAAATCAAAACTACTGAAAGATGATAGGAAGAAAATAGTCATTCAGAATTAGAAATAAACTGAAATAGAGTCATTCAGAATTTGTGACATTTGGTGATCATTTCAAGAAAACTAATAGGGAGAGAAATCTCCGTCGGTGCGATGTAGCGTGATTAGTATACATTCTGTCCAAATGTAGTCTTACTATGGTCTTCAAAACAACAAATAGCCAATAAATGTGGAGTGGCTGATGCGGTTTACCCTTGCAATTAGTTCAATGAGTGTTCGTTAAAATAAAAATCGAAAATGTGAGGAAGATAACTTTTGTCAGGATCTGGGGTGATCAGTGTGGGATTATATGCGTTGGGGGGGATGCGGTTATCCACTGTTCACACTTCAGCAAGTGCTGCATAAATGTATGGATGTCTTCAAGAAGTAGCATTCTGTACATCTGTGAACCTTCAGATGTCAAATGACAGGGAAATAGAAACATGTAAGTTGTGGAAAATTTTGAAAAACTTGGGAATGAATGAGCAATTATTGAATGTTAGGAAGGCCATTTATGATGAAATTAAGGCAACTTCATTCATTGGTCATCGATCCTAGGATTGGTTGTCTGCAGCCCTCCACCCTTGCCTATCTAATGCTAATTCTCTTACCTCCTGGTATCTCTTCCTATTTACTTTTCTCTTTATTTGGTCCATTAACGCAACCGGTTTGAAATAAAACGGAGTAAAAGAAAGACGCCGTATTTTCACCGAGGATATTCTATGTTTTTGTGGACAACTGTTTGAGAGATGCGTGTTAGGATAACGTAGCTTCAATGGTGGAAGATGTAAATGTGCGAGTTCTATTATGCGCAGATGATATGTTGTTGTCTGAGAGGACACAGGGATGACTAGGGATCCTTGACAACGTCCGCGAAGCGACAAGGAGAGCGGATTTGAGGTAAATGAATCAAAGATCAAGTAATATTTTAGTAGGAAGAGTGGTATGAATAATAGTATGATGAGAATAAATATTGAATTAAATGAATATTGATTAAATGCTTTCAAAAGATGTAAGAATAGATTAAGACAATTGAAAGCTGGAAGGAAATTCGTATGTAGTATGAGGAGCAAATCTAGGAATCAGTGCTTATCCGGGGGAGCAAAATTCGCAGTGCACAAAAGGGGTCTCATCTCGACATTATCATATGGCAGCGAAACTGAGGAATTCTTGGATAAGCATACGAGTAGGCTAAATGCCGTGGGAATGGGGTACCTGAGATGTGTTAGCGGCTTAATTTCGATGGAGGAGCTTAGGAGGTAAATTGGGCATGAATGAATGAGGGTTGAATGCTCCAGTTATAGGCATGCAAAAAAGGAGTATACCTTGGTGGTTTGGCAATGTTGGAAGAATGGATCAGTCAGATACGAAACAGATATATGATAGGAGAGTGAATGGTGAGAGGGAGCGATGGACCTAAAAAGCAATGAGTAAATGTGGTGGAAGAGACTATTAAGAGGAGGAACAAAGTTCTTTCACTTTGTCTACCCCGGAAGGGAATGATGTGATTGGTAAGTATAAAGGTATGTATCAGTCACTGCATCATGAGCTGCCTATTAAACACGAATGAATTAGTCACTGCATCATTAGCTGGCTATAAACACGAACGATTCCTTTTAGTTGAATGTTGGTAACTAAAAATTACAATAAGATTGCAGGGAATGATTTATGGGGAGTTTCAATGAAAAATGAAATGAACATCAGAGAGACAGGATAAGGGTATGGACTTTGCAAAGGGGTTAATGGAGTGTCAACAATGTCAGCATGAAAAAATTATTTATCTTGTGTTTGCAATTTCTAACGACACAAAGCGTTTAGCTGTTTCTATTCTCATACTGATCGCAAACTATATGTGACTTTGGTAGGATTCCTAGCATTTGGCATGCACTCTACCGTCCAACAAGGAAGATATAAAACTTAATAAGAGATTGTTAAGGTGATACCAGAACCTATACTCAATCATTTTAAATCCAAAGGTTATTGCGAAATTGAGTGAAATTCACACGCAATGCTGAAATAAAATTTTGCTATTTTCCACAAAAAATTTACCTCGATGCGGGTTTCAATGTTTGTGTATCATCATTAGGTTTCGCTTATTTAATTAAATTTGCTCATTTTGGAAAATTAAATTTGGGAAATTGCTCATACTTCTTTCTGCATTAAAATCATTCGATAGTTGGCCTCTTTAAAATCGCGTACGAGTTGAGACCCTTGAAAGAAATTCCACTCTTGTAACAATTTGTGCATTTCACTCTTCTCAGCCAACCATTTTTTAATACTCGTCTCGGTGCACGATTGAATTGAACGGGGTCAGAAGACAAAAGAATTTAATACACACGCTGTCATATGAAACCAATGGAATTAGCTGGGAAAAGACATGTGGCGGAAATTGGTTTGGCTGAAAGAGATTGGAAAAAAAGCCATTTCTTTTCCAATTCGAATAGAAATACCTCTGGTGTTAATAAATTATATATTCTGTGGTGTTATTTTTAGTATTTATCATAATCTTCTCGTCACTTCCTTTAAGGCTATAAAGTGTGTAAAAGATTTAATTTAATTTCTATTTCTCTCTTTTTCCTGCTTTCATCCCTGATGTGTTTTATTCACTTTCCCTCTCCGTCCCTAACCGCAAAATATCCCTTATCTTCGAAGTCTTTTCGACGATATACGCCGTGTAACTTTCTATAACATTCTCTCCCTTCATCATTTACTTTTTGCGACTCAATTTTATCTCTTATTTCAATTTAAAATAACTTAACACTCGTACAACAGTCTCGAATATTGTTCTAATTTTTCGCTGCACGTAAGGTAGTGTATATTTGATAATAATTCACCTCCTTCCATGAGCCACACACTTAAAGTTCGCAGAAAACTATGATATGAATACAATTTGACAAAAAAAACAAACAAAGAAAGCATAATTATAGGCTATTTTACTCTTGTATCTCTTGGTTTACTCCTTTCCATTAAAAATCTCAAATTTTCATCCGAAACATATCCCGAGCATTACTTCCCTCTGCATATAGCCGACTAATATGTTGAACCTTACGATAGTCGAATTCCATTCAAATGCACAATTAAGAGATGAGGGGAACAATGTTATATGGCGCTAGTTTTTTCCCTTCATTAATGTTTTTCGTTCCATATTCTCCAAGCTTCTATATGGTGTCATGTACTTACATTGAATAATATTCATCTGAATCTCCCCACACATCTCTCAATTTATTATAAACATTCAACCAAAACTGATAGGTAAGCCGATTCACCAGTGCGATTACTATCCCACTATACCCCAACACATTTCTCTTTAGCTGTCAATCCCAGTTTTTCATGAAACACTTATAATTGAGATCTGGTAATGTTTACACTCTATCCTATGCCTACGTTGTCTTGCAAAAGATGTCCAAAGGCTTGTACAAATCAGCAAACCACCACAGCACATATTATTAAACTCATATCAAAAATACTGCCTCTCACGCCTTAATTCCATTCCATTAATTCAGCTAAAAATATAATTCCGCTAACTCAAATAAACGTACTTCTGGCCTCTTTGTTGATATTTCCAAGGCATTTGATATGCTATATCCTATTGGTTAAACTGTTTTCTTCAGGAGTACGCGGTATTCCATTCGAGTGATTCAAAAGCCATCTGACAAACAGGTCTCAATGCGTTGCTATCAATTGAAGTCACAGTGAATTTAAACCAATTAATTGGGTGTGCCACAGGGGTCAGTCCTAGGCCCAATATTATTTTTGGTGTACATTAACTATTTGTGTAACTACATTTTAAAGGCACAATTACCACTTTTGCTGATGATCTTGCATTTTCCTTGGCCTGCTCATCTTGACTCTCTTTGAAAAATAGATGCAATGTGATTTAAACTATCTACGAGTATGGTTTTTTCAAAACAAATAAAAAATTAATGTTCAGAAAACAAAGTTCATGTGTTTTAAAGATGTAACCATTTTCATAATGATTGGAATTTATTGTATCACGAGTAACTCCATTACTTGTAAAGACTGTGTATCAGTGGCCAGAGTTGATTCTATTATATACTTAGGAGTAACCTTAGACCACAACTCAAGTGGCAGCTTCATCTACAATCTGTCGGAAAATATTTACTGCATTATATGGCAAAATTTTATTATATCCGCAACAAGTGTAACTTAGACCTTTTAAAGATATTTTATAATGCATTAGTAGACTCAAAGCTCAGCTATGGCATTACTATCTGGGGTGATATTATTACAATTCAATGCAGCCTTTCAAATTCAATACTTTACTCAAAAGAGTATCATCAAGATAATTTCCAGAAAAAGCAAACGTCACTCCAGTTATCCTTTATTTTGCAGCCTCAAGGTGCTCCCCCTAAGACATTTATACATTTATTAGGTACTACGAACACTCTTCTTGAGAAGTGGCTACACTTCTACCTGGTTTGACTTACCACATATTGGAGGTGGCCGTAGAAATATGCTGTTTCCTCCACAAAAGGTTCGCCTATCTATATTTAAAAGATATTATGTTCACATTGGACCTAAACTATACAATATGTTGCCACCTACTCTAAAAGGTCATAAAAGTGAGTTAACATTCCTAAAAAAATCGCAAGGAATGGCTACTTTCTCATGACAGTTTAGACTTTTTTTGGGTAAAAGAAAAATAAATAAATAATTGTATTTTTGTCTTCAAATTTGTAAAAAAGATTATATCTTTTTTTTAATTTTTTAGGTTATTCATTGTTTAATTCTTGAATCTGACATATTTCATCTAAATTTGATGATTAGTTGTACTTTATACCATTTATACTTGTAATATGTATTGTGCACTCATGTCATGATGGTAGCTTCCCACAGTAAGTCCTTGAAGCTACCTGAAGCTCATTGTTTTTTAATTCGTGTTATTATACCTAAAGTTGAGTAATAAAAATATATATCTATTTATATCTATCTATTTTAATGTATCAAATAATTAAGAGGGCAGGGACACGTAGGAGATCTTTCTATTTACGTCCAACTACTATTCCAACTATCCCCTATAACCCCATCAACAATTCCACTCAACACATAATTCTCGAAGTTCCGTCTTCGTATTATTCATTCGTTGCTCTTTCTTTACAAATTCACTCAGTTGTTCTAACAGTCATGCCTTTCCTTTAACCGGGAAAATTTACTATAACTAATCAAATTTGATCAATCATATCAATCAAAAATAAAATCAAATTTTAGCCAATAACTTCACGTTGACAACGTGGACACCGATGAAAAAATTACGCAGAAATTTAACAACGATAATAGAATATAGATAATAGAATAAGATTTTTCAAAGGCTTTTACGAAATTACTGGAAATTTCTGCGATTAGAGCATAAGGCCTCTTAGAATGATAGGAGAGTGCAACCATGGTGTGCAGTGCACTGTGCACTCTCTTCTCCCACAGTGGTAACCTCCGACCAACATTTGAATAATTCGATATGATTATGAAGTGTATGACGGCACTTAGAACAATTAATTAAGTATAAACTAATGACTACTTGAGAAGGGGTCGATTGCAAAAAGGAGTGTGTTTTCAAAGTGAATTCAAATATTTGGCTGAGTAATGCTTGAACATAGGATTACTTACCTGTTTAATATCAAATATTAAAACCCCGAAGAATTCTTTGCAGTACATAGCCTTAAACACAGGTCATGAAGCCCAAATAGAATTGACACTAACGCTGACCAGAACAACTGTAAGCTTCATGCAAGAGCGCAATTCAATTTATAGTTTATTCAAAGAATATTCAACAGAATTTCTTATCTTTTTTTCCTTATACTCGAAGATATTTTCAAGATATTACGGTGCGCAAGGTGAAATTTCGAGTGAAAATAAATGTGCAAAACAGTATATTTTGATGTTAACATATTTCAACAGCAACGTTTCCACCATAGTATCACACAAATATTTTAAAAAACGGAGCACATAAGACATTTAATCTAAGCGCGAGACCTTAGGCTTGAAAGAGTTGCACACCTTCGTGCTCAGGTTCATTCATTGGATTATGGCTCGGTGTATACGGAGATTTGTAAAATAAAGCTCATAGTGATAATCACAAAAGCCTTGCCTTCATTAAGGATACAAATAAAAAGCCTAAAGTTGAGCTCTGATCCTGAAAAAGCGCCAAAAGTCCTGGAACTGTTGCATGAGCTAATAGGTCAAAGCAATTTGCCAACAGTCATCAAGTTCTAACAGATACTTAGGCAAGATCGACGTGCTTATATCTTACCAATAAAGAGTGAATTGTTGATCATGGATAACTAGTATACTTACCTCGTAAATACCTCGAAAGAAATATTTGATGATTAATTTAGAGAAATCATTATACTGCCAGCCACTCAAATGATTATTCATAGTTTCTGTTGACTTGTGCTGGTTCGTCTTCCGGCACAATCCTAAATAGCCACACATAGTCACATAACATAGTGATGATTCTCATCTTAGGAATGAGACGAATATTTCAGAAATTGTAATGAAAATTAGTTCTTTAAAACCCTGTTCTTAAATATACTGGATAGCTTTTTATAGGCAAAAGAGTATTTGTACATGTGTTCTCACCCTTCCTGAGTAATGCGGAATACACAATCTCATCATCATTTAATAATGTAATGTACTGATAACATAAGATTTTCCTGCCAACCGATTGAAAGATTTTTAATCTTTACTCGGTAACATATAATAAAAGTCGTGAATATCACAA
This sequence comes from Ceriagrion tenellum, assembly GCA_963169105.1. Lineage (NCBI taxonomy): Eukaryota > Metazoa > Arthropoda > Insecta > Odonata > Coenagrionidae > Ceriagrion > Ceriagrion tenellum. Next base: position 46,102,441 of record OY720632.1, read on the forward strand.
CAGTCTCTCTTGCAAGTAATTGTAGTTTCCCTTTGGTATGAGGTGAATTGAAGGTTCAGCAGAGTTAACAAGGCTCTTCGCTGCTTAGAGTCACATAATTTACGCCATGAAAAGATATGCTCCGTAGCATATGTACATGAGAAATCAACGAGGCAAATGTCTAGTTTAGCTATTTACAAGATGAAGTATGATCGGCAACACCTGCGAAAAGAAAAACAAAGCAAGGTGTGAAAACCATTAAAAACTAATAACAAACAACTTACAAAGATAAATCTTCGGAGGATTTCAAACATGTGATTCCCAAGGTCTTATATCATAGGCTTTATAGAATCTAAATCAACTTTTAGATTGCTTAAATTCCCTAAATATATTCAATATACATCTACAACCTCAAATCAAAGACTAGATATGATATGAAAAGATATGAGGCCTCGAATAGTAAAAGGAAATTTTGTTTTGAAAAAATGCCCCTCCAAAACAAAAAAGTACTTGTTTTTTTAGTTTGAAAAACATTTTTTCATGATTTACGCCCTCTTCATTTGCGTGGACTGTAAAATTAAGCATTACACCGTTATAATAAAAGCATTTCTTATAACTCGCAAGTTTTCCCCTCACAGATTCATTAAGCTCGTTTTTGTAGTATTTAAGTCAAACGCACTTCGAAGGCTGAGTTATGTCATACTTACTGCCTGCCACTTACTGATCGGGGAAAAGATGCTCAGGGTGGGTTAGAAGATCCACCTCGGAATTTGAGCCGATTCCAACGATAATTTAACTTCAGTGATCTAGCGGGAATCGGTGTTTCCATAGTGACATACTGATATCCTTGCTAAGCTCGTCTACTGTGCTCACTGTTCCAAGTGAAAATATGGGGCAAGATGCCGGCCACTTAGTGGTCAAGTTACTCGTCGGTAATGAAGGGTAAAAACTTCAGAAATATATCTCCTGTTGTGATAACTGCTGATAAATTTAGAGATCGATTCAGAAGATATTTTACAAGGAAGCCCTAGGACGACAACATTGTTGTGGTACAAGATATTTGTGATCCGATGACCCCTGAAACTGAACTAGTTGGAGCAACGCTCCAGGAAGGGCAACCCATGCCAGATAGGTGGAAGGTTAGGAGACAGACGAAAGATAATCCGCGCAGCGTCTGCTCTTCAATGAAGCGGTTGCAAAAGGCGTCTGAACCCAGTGGGGCGGCCTCTCACGTGATGCTGTCACGTAAAAAAACTCTAGAAGAAGGCCATGGAATACCACTTAATTAAAACCCTTGAAGCTAGGGGCAGTTTTACATGAAAATGAATCCTGGCGACTGCGGGACTCGGTCCAATAGCAGAGAGAGCAAGACCCCTTCGGTCGTCATGAACTGAAATGCTTCCACGGAAGAAAAGGCAATTGCTAAAGCAGAGGGAAAGATGCAGAAGAGGAACGCAATAATCAGAGTAGGCACGTGAAATGTTTGGACTATGAAAAGGACGGTTAAGTTAAAGAATATAAAGATAGAAATGGAGAAGGTGAGAGTGGACATCATGGGTCCGAGCGAAGTATGAATGAAAGATAGCGGAGACTATTGAATAGCTATAGAGAGATATACAGCAGAGGAGATAAAAGCTAGCAAAGGGTTGCATTCATAATGAAGAGGAAATTTGGTAGATAATTTCGGTATATAGAACAGGTGAGTCGTTGGATTATGCCCACCTCGAATCATAAAGGTGAAGAGGTAGGTGGGGTGTACGATCAAGTCGAGGAAATAATTGATAGAATGCTTGAGAGTTAGTAGTTGTTAATGGGGGACAAGTAATAGGGGATTGTAATGATAATGGGGGACAAGTAATGAGGGATTGGAACGCCGTGGTGCGTGAAGGAAGAGACGGGTTGGAGGCGGTCGATTTGGGGCTCCCTCTCTATCGTAACAACTCTCTCTCGGTATCACCACTACTACTGAATTATATATACTGAGTTATTCACACAAGCTACTCGCTGATGACAAAGGCGACGTCGTTGTTTCGGTACACGAAACTGGATCGTTAGAGCTTGAGAGGAGAGCTGCGATTCTGCGTACAAAAATTACATCAAGAAACGCGATAAAAACTAAAATTGGTTCAATTAAAAATAATCTTGATCATCAAATATGGAACAAAAATAAAAAATTTTGGTTTGGCATTCTGCGGGCCCTTTGGGTACATGGACGGCCGCCTAGTCCGCCCACTGCTAAATCCACCGCTGAGGGGTACTGGTGCCTCAGTTGAACGTGCTTCCTCGGCTAAAGTCATTTCGTTATTACTGTCTACCTCTCGCAGACAGGAATATTGGCTCTCGGGACGAATAGGAAAATTAACCCTTCGAATTTGAGCGCAGCCCAACGTCACTTCGGCAACGTTAAATGTTACAGGTTACTCCGAGTAACTTTAACATCAGGAGTGGTTAAAATGACAAAAATATTTACTTCAACCAAAATCTAGCGTATATCCTTCTATATGGTTAATTAATCAGTAAAACATCCTTTTGAAAAATAATAAACAAATATCTGCGGCCAATTGATTTCGCAAAAGAATTAAATCTATTCATTAATTTTTTTCTTATTGGTCTAACTTATCAATTTTGCATAATCCCCTAACTTATCGCTGAACTTCATTCATCCAACGAGCTGTTCAAACTTTGGACCAAGAAACATATGGTCTATTAAACATGATTGTTAATGTTGAAGTGCAAGAAGATGCGCCAGGAACACTAGTATATACGGGAGTGAATAGGTGTTACTGATTGAAAAAAAAAATAAATGCCCACTTTTAAAAAAAAATCGTTATTCACACAAGCTACTCCAACTGAGAGAGAGACAGAGAAAGAGAAAAGATGTCCTCAATTAAAAACAAAGAAAAAAATTTTTATTTTCTTTATATCATTTATGTGACATTTCCTCCAATCTAAATTCCGTGGATTACGTTTTAGACAGCAAGTGTTTTACGCCGTCGTCAATGCAACTAAATAATTTCAAATTATGAAGTAACGTTTAAGACAATAGAGATAGGTTTAAAGACGAATCATTTCAGATAATAAAGGCAGGTTTCTCATTCCTCTTACCCATTCCTTCGTTCATTCGCAACACCCGCGCTCGTCGGCTTTTGCCTATTCCGATCCGTACGATTCGGGCACCGTCTCTCTCTCGCTCTTTCAGTCGGATTGGCCGCCGCCCAGAGTGGCGTCGTCCGACCGCCTCTCCTCGCCGCCCCCTCCGTCGTCCGAGTCGCCGTAGAGTAGGCAGTGGGCCGGCTGGAGGGAGTGGTGGTGCTGGTGCTTGTGGCGGGGCGTCACCTGATGGTGCGCGTAGATGGGGGAGGAAGCGAAGAGAGCCGCGGCCGCCGCTGCGCTGGCCGCCGTGGCCCGAGCACCGCCGTGCTGCGCGGCCGCCGCCTTCAGCCTCGACGTGAGCTGCTTCTTCCACTTGGTCCTCCGGTTCTGGAACCACGTCTTCACCTGCACCTCCGTCAGGCCGAGATCGGCGCTCAGCTGCGTCCTCTTCGCGACGCTCAGGTACTTGTCAGCCTGGCGAGCAGCGAGAAGGTTGGAAAGGTAAATATTTCCTGCGCATAGCAACAACAAAATTACTCTCTCTAGTACCATATCAAGCGATAAAATTCCTTTCTTATAATGTACATGTAACTCCTTGAAACGTACAGGTTCCTCTGTTTCACTTAAAGCCGACCTTGTGTGACAGATGAGTTCAACAGCGAGGAAGGATCCAGCCACGAGTGGCCCTTCGCTCGCAGCATTCATACGACCATTGAAATCATTCAAGGGTCATTCCGTGTCAAGCGATTCAATAAAAATTTAATTAGTTGCATGACGATTATTGAAAAGAACCATTTTTCGTGTAAGTATACGCACATATGTTGGCAGTAAAATGCGAATACTTTTAAAATGTTATCCCTCCGTGTTCTAAGCAAAATAGCTAATTATCATAAAAACATCCCTAATTTTTCTTCCTTCCTTCTACATTTCTTTGTTGTTGAAATAAATCTTGGAGTCAACATTTTTTTCCATAAAAACTGTTTTTTGATTCGAGAAAAATATGCAACAAAGAAAAGTCTCATATTTGATTTTTTTGTACGTAAAGCCATTAAGGGGGCTCACTACCTCAGCTAAAATCGCCTCTGCAGACCACTTTTATTTTAATTGTCACCCTATTATTTTTTTGTGTAGGAAGTTTAAGTTTTCACATTTTTGTTAGGAAAGAATATATTTGAGCTTTCATTGAGATACATTGTTCACTTCACTAGACATATTAATGATAATTAGTGTTTTCAGTGACCTTTTTCAGTCATTTTTCAGACCTCTTCATTGCCCTTTTTATTCACTAAAAGAAACATATCACGTAGTAAGATCACATAATGGTCTTTGGTATTTAATTTTGTGTCATCTACTTTATTATGCTTGTCACTATAAGGCCTCAGACTTTAAAATGCTAATGCATGTTTCATGTTTTTTCGCGATCTAATCACGGCATATGGCCGACTGCCCCCACCTCCTCTGCCGTCACCCCCTCCTCTAACTACTCCCCCCCTCGACAAGAAGATTAGGACTTTCCCATTCCACTCAGGTCTCGGAGGGGAGAAGCCAGTAGAGGAGAATCTGACAAGTAGTGAGCCCCCTTAAGTAGAAGAATATTTTCAGTTATTGCTATACGAGAGGAATTGACCATTTCTTTTCTAGAAGCTGACAAAAATACTTGGCGCATATAATTAATCATATTTAAACATAATATTCTCTGTTCTGGAAGCATCATCAAAAATATTTGGCTTAGAGAATACAAAGATATTTGAAAGTACAACAAATGGTTAAAAGAGTTAGTGAATTTTTTCACTCACTTTACTCCGTTGGGGAAGCTATTGAACTTGCGAGGCTTACAAACTAGAAAGATACGTGGAATTACAGCCTCTTGTCAAAATTTAAAGTTTGAAACTTTACTCTCACGAGATTTATATCTGCTGTTAATGAGCGGAATATTGAAGTAAAATTGTATGGATGGAAAAACAATTTTTTAGTGTTACCACGGGAACCGAATGTTTACGGTCACAATCAGAACGATAGTGACTGTAGCAAACCAAATTACTACCCTTATTGACATGCTTAACTTTTGTAATGACAATCTAAGAAGAAATTATATAAGAAATGTATATTTTCCACAGCTCATCTGATGGCATTGAGAAGAATAAGCCTTTTAACATGCCACTTTCTATCAAGTTTGTTTACTTTTACATACTAAAGAGTGGAAATTGGATTGTTATACTTCATTGTGACAACTATGTTGTAACCCTACCACTTCCTTCCGCACAAGTTCCCAAATACAAACATTATTATTTTTTCAACTCACTACCTTCAGCTATTATCAACCTTAATCTTTAGGCTTTTCTATATATCTTCCTATTTAATAGGTATAAGTTACCGATTAATGATAGTTGATAGCTATAGCATGATTACAGACATAATAATCTTTTTATAATTTTTCAGACTCGTCAACCACATCACTAAATCTATGTTATTTTAATTATACTATTTCTTTCGCTAAATCTCTCCAACCCCTTAAATATCAATGTAATTCTTTCTTATTACAAGAAATATTTAGAGCTAGCAAAATCAATACTCATCTGATTGTAAAACCTGAGCCACATCCTTTTTTTTGCTCCGAAAAATAATTTTTTTTTAATTTCTTTGGTTCTCGAGTTGTTTTCCCGGGATGGAAGATTAAAAACCATGTTTTATTTATAGGTCATGTGCTACGTATGAATGGGTGATTATGCAAGAATATATGGCTTTTTAATCGGCATCATTCTTGGTTTTTTATTGCTTATATTTACAAAAAATTACATTTTTAAAGTTTCGCCAAAGAGTATTTAAAAAAGTATTAAATTTCGCATACAATCTAGAGATTTTAATCTAAAAAACAACAAGTACAGTCTTTGAATCTTAGACGATTTCTTCGTTATTTCTGTCATAAGCAAAATAAGCCTATTGAGGCTTGAAACAATTGCGTATAATGGCGTTTTCCGTGACCAAACGAGTGTGAATTCCTAGATCTCTGGGGAAAATGTATGTCTGTGAACTTGGTCGACAGATTCTGAGTTGCAGAGGTTGGCACTGCCCTATAATCAAATTCCGTTTAAGTCTAAGATGGTGCGGCAACAAGTTTTTGAAAAATATTGTGATTTAAAATGGAATAACCCAACTAAATTAGGAGATCCATTTTTGGCTTTGAACACATTAAAAGCCTAAGTATCTCTATCATAATTATAATACTTATTTTGCTCCCTTGACAGATGAGTACCTCAGCCCCCTGAGTAAAAAAATTCTTAAATCGTGGTAGTAGTATTTAGGTGAATAGGGTGCCTCGACGAATTCTTAAATCCTTCAACATTTTCGCTGGTCGACATTCCATGCACGGTAACATAAGTGAGACTTTACGGTGCTGTAATTTTTCCTAAAAGGTGGTTGGGATAACGCGAGTTAAGAGTCCGTCAATTTATTTCTAATAATGCAACTTCTTTAGAAAGTCTTTTCGATTGCAAAAAATGTTACCGTTTTTCCTTTCTTATAGAAGAAATATAAGCAGATGCCTTTTACTTTTCGACCAAACATCATACATCAGTCTAATTTACATAATGACCCAATAAACTTGACTAAGCAATCCGTCTACAATTTATAATATCAATATCGTCCTACAAAATCCCCCACGACTCTCCAGCGGTAAAAACTTGTTTGTTACTACAATTATTGAAGAATTCGTATCTATATTTGCAGGACAGACATCTGTCACCAGATAGATTACCAGGTCACCAGACACCACAAAATACCAGCTTGAATTGCAGACAACATTGTGGGAAATTAATACCATCCTTCAGAAAACATCAATAAATATACAAATTCTTAGGCTGAAAAATGAAATGTTTCAAACCTAGCCATACTTTGAATTCTGCCTCTAGTCGCTCCAACTGTTTGGCGCTGTAAGCTTGCCGCGGCTTCCGGTCAACTCCATGCCGTCTGGACCGTTTCACCGGCGCTTTTGCTGCAGCGTAAAAATGACGACAGCAAAAATTAATGAAGTCATGGCACATTATTATAACACACATAAATACCATATAATGCTATGAAATAAAAATAATTAAAATGTTAACGGGCAGCCGGTAATGGTTATGATAACCTCAATGGAGCAATCATGAAAGCGCTCAGAAGTAAAGCCAAGCACAACTAGAACGAAATAATCAAAAATTGCTACCAAAAGCGGAAGACTTCCAGAGGACTTTCAATGGAACGTGATGGTTGCGATACGGATTGTGATGAGGAGCACCGAACCTCGACTGTAGAGCCACATGCATCAAAAATACTCGAATAATAAGCCGAAGGAAGGAAAGAAACATTGAGGACAACCTCTCGGAAAACCAAGTTGGATTTAGGAAGAAAGGAGGTACCCGAGAGGCCATATTCTGCCTAAGAGTAATGATAGAGAAAACAATACATGTGAACAAGCCATTGAATGTCGCATTCGTGGACCTGGAGAAAGCCTACCATAATGTTGAGTGGAAAAAGATGTTCAGGTAGATGAATAAACTCAGAATGAATTACAGCAACAGAAGAATAATCTACCAACTATACAGGTTGTCAAAAAGCGAATGAGAGATGGAAGACAAATAGAAGCTGAAATTAGCAAAGAAGTAAGATAAGATTGCAACCTCTACCCAGCAATTTTCAACATGTGCTTGGAGGAGGCAATAAGAGCAGCACAATAAATTGGACTGAGGCGAATAAAGATAAACAAAGAAGAAATAAACAATCCTCGCTTCGTAGATGTTACCGCAATCATAGCTGGAAATCACGATGATCTTTGAAGGTCACTAAACGCAATGGAACAAGTTCACCGAGCATACAGCATGAAAATAAATGAGACGAAGACTAACATCATTGTATATGGAAGAGAAAATCTGAATGTAGAAGTCACACTGAGGGGAAAAAATTAGAGCTCGCTAGCTTTTCGAGTCCAAGCACCTACGGCCAAAAAAGTGGATTTTTTCACCTATGGGGATCGGGTTGGTGTGGTGGCTAGAGTACTCGCCTACCACAAGGGCGGCCAGGGTTCAAATCCCTGCAGAGGTGGATGTTTTTCAGAGGGAACCCGATCCCTACTTGAGTGTCTTGTGGAGGGCACTTCAAGTACAGTACTCCGTCTGTCGGATGAGACGTTAAACCGTGGTCCCCTTGACGCCTTTCGTTAAGAGCAGGCTAATGCCGACGCCGGATTTCTATCCACCCTTCCTCCCTTACCTATCCCCTATGGCGCAAATGACCTTAGCCGTCGGTCGCCTCCCCAAATATCCAATCCAATTTTTCACCTATGTCGGAAGTACCTTCACGAGGGACAGAAGAGACACCAAGCGAAGAAGAGCCCAAGCTAAGAAGGTGCTCATGGTAAAAATACAACTAAAATGCTAAAAGAGGATGGGGCTACAAACTAGGAAACTGCGTGAATACATTCGTGTGGAGGGTGGCACTCGGATGCATGGACATTGGAAAAGCTGACCAGGACAGTACTCTTGGTTAGTTCTCAAACCGAGAGAAATTCAGTCACCATATTTTTAAGATGGAAGGGAGATGGAAGAGTTGGAAGAGATGGAAGAGTCAGGATAATATTTTCGGAAGGAGGGTTATCTTTATGTTTTTTGATTGTTGATTTTTTCGTGCTTTTTTAATATGCATATTTCCAAATTAGAAAAAAAACTTTCGTACTTATGCTGTTTGATTTAATGTTTTAATTGTGTATATTTATGTGTTTTTATTACATTTTAGGTTTTTAACAATTTTTTTGTTTTATAACTGATTAATGTTGTGCATTTGTTTAATTAAAAACAACATCTGCTGACAAGCCACAGGCTTAGCAGGACTATACCTGTTATTATATTGAGGAACTATTGTATATATTTAAGAATTTTGAATTTTAGCTTTATTATATTCAATTAATCGAAAAATTATCCGCGAACGCAATGTAAAATTGATGTAATGCAAATTTTAAAAAATTATCAACACAATTTTGTTACTCGTGGAGGTCGTTGTCAGGTATTTGATATTTCTGCTCTTAACAATGAGTTCTGGTTTCATCCAGCCAATAGTTACTTCGTTGTGAGAAACACTTTCACCATATTCTCAACAACGCAATTGTTCGTGCGTTTATTTCCCTTGATCCAGAATCCGACTTTTTGAGACAATAGACTTCATTTGGCCCAGCAAAAGCCACTGGGAGATACGGTACAGCACCTCTAAATGCGATGTGAACTGCTTATGTTACCTCAAGTTCATGGGTGAAGCGGAAATTTAAAGAACACTGATTAGAAAACGGCCATCAACTCACAGGATTTAATACAAAATTCACCAAAATGTGATATTCAACGATGGAATATGATGACATATTAAATTGTCTTGGTCAATATATTGGTTAAAGGCCATATTATTGAATGTCCATCTTAATTTTCGGAGTTATTTCCCCTCCCAGGTTGTATTACACACAGGAATAACATCCTCCAGATGTTCACGTGGATTAACTGGAGAAATTTCTTGGCAGTGATTTATTCATTGACGCGGCCAGCTTAATAAGAATGTTCACAATGTGAATAGTGATGCTGTCAAGCCCTGCAAGTAGACAATATTCCTACTTTGAAAGACAGGCGACGCTGTGCGATAGAATAAGTCTATCCTTTTTATTTCATTATTTCATCTTCGTAATATTTCCCTCTAGGCATGGAACTCTTCATGCATTAGGTCTTTGGAGAGCAACGCATTTGACTTCCAGTTTTGATGTTTACATGCTTGTTTTGCCGGTGGGGGATACCTTTAATAACAGGCGCTGCCGGATATGGAGGAAGAACGCGAGCCATGACGGCAAGCTGAAGACCAAGGCATTAGAGGTTTAAAAGAACCTTGGCTAAAGACTACGCAGAACCTATCCCAATAGCCTGTACAGCTCTAAGTACTTTCATTCACCGGTTACGGAGCGGTTAAGGAGCAAGGGGCAGTTTCATCAAATGGGTTGCATCATTAATTTTAAGAGGTTTTAAGTGATTCTTCAAAGTACTGTCTCCTATCTAGCCACAGAGCAAAATATTTTCAAGATAAAACCATAGTATTCTTGAGAATTATATCTTGCTGGCAACTTAATGGTTTTAACTGGTTATGGTGCTAGACTTGAACGGAATGTGATAGATCCTTCTAGTATTTTATAAGTCAGTGCTCGGCTATATGAAGTCCTAAAAACTTCAATTTTATCCATGCTATTGGTCCTATTAACTAGTATCAAAACCAAAAGTAATATTCAGGAATAATATAATAAGTTCGTGATACTGTAACTTTGTCATCGACAACAAAAGTTCTGATACTTCGCGTTTATTTCTTTTATATATCCAGAGACTTATGAGCGAGGAGAGAAGAGAATGTTAGTCTCATAGTAATAGTAATTATATTTATTACTTCCAAGAAAAAATGACAAACTTAGGTCAACACAAAAATCGGAAGCTTTGGGGAGTATCTTGAGGTATTTTCTCTGTATAGATTACCTTCAAAATACAGAAATATGTGAGACCAACAGATATAAAAATAAACATAAAGCATGTATTCATACAAAAATTATATATACAACTCCAACAGTCTCCAAAAAAATCTGAAAAACCTTATGTATATAAAATAATACTTACTGTCCATTAAATACAAAATAAGTCAGCTCATTTTTAAATTTATTCAAATAGGGGTTCAACAAATCGCGAAGTAAACAGTAATGATTTCAGTAGACGTAGAATATTACTAAAAATATTTTTCTCCGATACAATTTTAAAAAATCAACCTCACATATTTTCGTGTTTCACTCGGGAGGTGATTCTATGGGATTCCATGAGTTCTGTGAGGCCAATTACGTCTTCACCCGATGGGGAGGTAGGGCGATGGGAGGGGTACTCGTGAGTTTTTGGTCTTCTCTGCGGCAGGTAGGCACGCTGTGTATTGGGAGCAGGGGAACGGCAGGGAAAATCCTCTCATGAAACAAATTATAGGTTTTTTTCTTTAGTGTTTACGGATGAGCCTTTAACGATGAGCACATTGCACAAATGTGATTCGGACCTTTCGATAGGATTTTTATCATATCATGTTTTGTGCTCAGCTCTAACAGCTGGCAATAAATATTTTTTCTGTTCATCTTCATGAAGTTATTCCTTGATTTTTGAGGAACTAGTTGATCAAAATAACCCCTCCTTCAGCCGTGTCTTGTACTACTCTGATAATCCCAGCTATTTTCAGTCCTTCGCAATAATTTAAATTCTTCATCCGCAGCCGCAATTGCAATCCGTCCGTCACATAGCCTTTCCAGATGAAAAGAATTGCTTATAGTTGTGAAGACAAGGTATTTGGGGATATTGCAAAATGTAACTCCCTTATCATCCAAATATTGTGAGTGCATTTATTAAATTACCATAACTTCAATTAATAATCTATGTAAAATGATATATAAGCCAATGGTCAATGGCCCATCAAAAGTGTTTTGGTCCTTGTCGTAAGTAAAAGTGTTCTCGTGTGCATGCCAAAATACGCGATAGTCATATTACTGATTTTATCCTATGAAACTTAAATGTTTTCATGCTATATTTTTATAGTTGAAGTTTTTTTTAGCATGAAAATGTGCATTTAAAGACACTTACCTTCAGGAATAGTTGTAAAAACTTACAAATTCAAGATTACTGTGGAGTTTAATCAGTTTTTCGTGACCTGAGTAATGGCTAATGTCTGCGGATAAGTGGGTATTCAAAGATATCATGAAGAGGGCCAAGAGTTTTTGATTTGGTGACTCGATATTAACCTTCACTCCAAATGTACATTAAATATTGCCGCATTGCGTAAGGCAATCTGTCGCATAGTGTTCTATTGATGATCAATTGAGCTTGCGTATTATTATAATTGCGATCGTCCGAGGATATCAATCTAGAGATCGGTTTGCAGAAGCTCCCCGCTCGTTTCCCCTTCATTCTTCTGTGACCCTACGTATCCACTCCTTTTAACCTTCTATATTCGGCTGCAGTTATCATCGAAGATTCATCGCCTTATGAAATCAAGATCCGTCCATATCAACTGACACTCAAGCTGCTGTGCGGGCAGCATATATCGAGTGACATCAATATTATGAGTTGGATCTGCCAACTCTGTAACCATCCTTGTCCAATGTTCCCAACCTGCAATATAGTAGTAGGTACGCTCCATACAAATCTTTAAGTGAAATGATTCCTCACTTTCTAGTTTGTACTGATGCTTTTTGTGGACTTTTCTTCGGGTAGAATGCCTTCTGGAACCGCACAATTCTACTACATATACTATCTTTCATGCTTCATCTATCACTGGTGAGTCACCAGTAGTGACCCTAATAATGACCCTAGTGATGACTCGGAGAGCAAAACTCTTCAACTTGTTTTAGTGTTTGCTGCCTAAACCTTTATTTTCTTAATTAGCTTCCACAAAATATTATTGTGGGTTTCTATTTATAAATTTTCAACCTGCACTTCTTCGTAACTTTTTCATTTTGTTCATAATTCTCGTTAGGTCCTTTTATCTGCTGTTCTGAATGTTGCTCACATCAGATATCTCCTTTCCATGCTGATTACTCCCTAATGATACACAATTATTTCATATCATCAAGTTTTTGGTAGTCTGAGCTTGAAGAAATGTTTTGTGGTTACTTGATTGGTTAAAGTGAAAGTATATAACCGAGTTCCAGATGCTCTATCTTCAAACGAGGAAAATAAAATCAATGCACCAACATGTACTTAAAATCAATGATTGAGCTTTCCGTATAATTTTCAATTTCATCCTAATTACTTGCGATTAATAGGTGAAAACACCAATTCATTCTTAAGAGTCTGCGGAAAACAATTTGGTTTTTTTAACGATAATCGCACAACTTACTGCAGGCTGTGTGGAACTCTGTTAACTTAGAAGCGAATAGTTCGTTCGAATTAATACATGAGTGGGATCCTTGTGTCCTTTCAAATGTCAGCATTGCGGATACTTAGCGCTTCAAATAATCCATATAAAATCAATTTTATAAAACATGATAATAATTAGTTATTCCTTCTAAGTACCGGTATTCCCGGCATTATAGAGCACACGACGGTCCTTCTAGGTATCAGCCTAGTCATTTGTTTCGAAGTTTGCAGTTTCACATTTTCAAAGACAACTTGAGAAATTTTCGTGAGGAAAAAACAAATTATTTTCTACAAACTGTTAAAAATAAAAATGAATAAGTAAATAAGATGAAGTAAAGGTCACAAAAATCCACAGGGAATGAGGACGCCTCGGTAGCTTAACTGTCTAAAGCACTCGGCCGGAAATCGAGGGATCCGGGTTCGAATCCCGGTCAAGGCGGATGGTTTTTTTCTCTGTGGAAATTCGCGCATAAAATTGAATTATTATACTTCAGGATTGGAAAAAAATTGATTTGAAAGTATTCGTATCGGAAGCTAAAGGAAAGAAGACTTGATTTAACGTGGTGAAATCCGTTATCATTTAAAGATAAAATTTAGCAAAAGTCATACAAAAGACGATGCATCAGACGAAGACGTAATCGGTATTACACCAATGCTAGAACACTTGAGGAGGTTTTGGAAAACTAAGAGAGGTGCTGAATGAATATGACCCAAGTGAGAGAATAATTATTCTAAGCGACATGACATGACATTCTACGTTGGTGTAAGACGGGATACACCTGAGAGAACGGTTGGACCTTTTGGCGATCCTCGAGTGAAAGATAATGAGCAAAACTTGGTAAGTATTTGCTAGGAAAAAAGATTGTGCGTTTCGAATACATATTTTAAACATAAGAAAGTTCATATGTACACATGGATGAGGGGTGATTGCATGAGCATGATTGATTTCATTGTACATGGAAAGAGATTGCCAGAATTTGAAATAGACACAAGGATCATGAGGTGTACCAGGTGCAGGTAAACAAATGAGAGTAAAAGTGGAGAGGTTAGACAATGAGATGAAAGTACGTTATGGATTCATGCAAGAGGGTATGCCATCTTCGAAAGAGAGCAAATGAGACCAATATGTATAGGTCATGAAAGTGCGAATGATGCGGGGGTGAGTTTGAAAGGAAAACTATAAAACTATGTGCAGTAAGTGTGCTAGAAAAAGAAGTGAAAGGGAAAATTAAAAGGGGGGATCGGGATGTTATGGTGGCTAGAGTAAAGGCGGCGGAATCGTACGGCCAAAGTTCTATTCCCTGCAGAGGAGGATATCTTTCAGACGAAACCCGATCCATACTTGAGTGTCTTATGGAGGGCACTTCAAGTGCAGCACTCCGTCCGTCGGATGAGACGTTAAACCGTTGGCCCCTTGGCGCCTTTCGTTGAGAGCAGGCTAATTCTGACGCCGGGCTTCTATCCACCCTTCCTTCTTTACCTATCCCTTATGGCACAAATGACTGCAGTTGTCGGTCGCCTCCCCAAATATCCAATCCAAACAAAATCGAAAATGAAAGGCGGTGCATGGTGGAATAAAGAAGAGAAGATTGCAGTGAGTGAAGAGAAAGAGGCGAAAAAGGCATTTATCTTAGCCAAATCTGAGGAAGAGCGAATGAAGGCAATGCATAAGGAAATTAATTAATGCAAAATGCAAGTAAAACTGAGTTAGGGAAGAATACATCCGGATGATACTAGCTAAATTCAGAGTGATTTGGGAGTCAATAATGGGTTATTTTGGAATTGGCTAAAGGGATAAATAAACGTAAGGGCAGGGGAATGGATGCAATAAATAACAAAAGTTGCTAAACAGCGTGGAACGAAAGCAATCCCAGGGACTATTGTAGTGAACATTGCGGTGAATTATGCAACAATAATGGTGCAGGCGATTAGGAAAAGTCTTTCGAATTAGTACGCAAGAATATCAGTCATCATCATTGGTCGTCAAATCCTAAGGTTTTGTTAAAGGTTAATCTGGCTTTCCATCGGGTCAAACTCTATATCTTGGCTGACGTTTCGATGGACGACTCGTTTCAATGGAATTATCGAAACGTCGGCCAAGATGGAGAGTTTGACCCGGTGGGAAGCCCGAGTAACCTCTAACAAAATGATACGCCGGGAAGCCTTCGATCTTTCTTCAAATCCTAAGATTGGTAGACTACAGCCCTGCGCCCTTCTCTGTCCAATGCTATTCTCTTACCTCCTGGTACCTAACCCTATGCACTCTCTTCTTTATTTGGTCTATGAACTTATTCCTGGGTCTTCCTCTGCGGACTTTCCCCTCCATTTTACCTTTAATTATGTTCTTCACAAACCCATTGTGCCTCTTGGTGCGTCCATTTCATCTGATTCTTTTCTCTATGGTACCTTCTTCTTTAAATCTTCAGTAAGCTTGATAATTTCCTGTCCGTCCGTCCATTTTATCTTCAGCATGTTCCTCCAGCAACAGGTTTCTAAAGCATCTACTCTATTTTGGTCAGCTATTCCAATGGTCCATGCATCCGATCCATAGGGTACAACGCTCCACACGAATGTTTTCACGTACTGCTTCCTGGCATGTAGTCCTCTTCTTTGAGCACAACAGTCGTCTTTTTCCCATGAATGCCTTCTTAGTTTGGGCTATTCTTCGCTTGATGTCCGCTCAATTTTTTTCCGTCCTACGTAATGGTTCTTTCGAGATAGGTGAAGGAATCCACTTGCTCTAATTTCTCTCCTCTTAGATAAACTTCTTAGATAAACTTAGATAAACTTAGATAAACATTCGGTTTATCTCAACCTCATGCCATGAAAATATCAGTATGGAAAAGATAATGAGCGAGAACGAGGTCGTAACGAAAGTGAGAATATTAAAAATGGGAAAATTTTAGGCGTAGAGGGGACATCAAGTTAAATGGTGAAATGTGGGTGTAGGTTTCTTTTAACTCGCTCGTGAAAACTATATAATTTTTGTTCCAAAGTTTCTGTCATTCGGATGGGAAGAATATAATAAGAGAAACAAGGGACGAACGCCACGACCGAATTTAAAAATTAAAGGATAATTTGTTTATCGAGTAATCCGGGAAAAGTGTTTTAGTAAAATATGATTCGAAAGAGTGAGAGAGGTTATTGCTAGCAGATTCTGGGGTATTCAGTGCGGCTTTATGCCGGGGAAGGAATGTAGTAATCAGCTGTTCTCGCTTTAACAAGTTCTGGCAAAATGTATCGTTGTCACAAAGAAAGTACATTAAGTGTCTGTATATTTAGGTAAGGCATATGACAGGGTTAACATCAATAAGCCGCAGAACATTTTTAGAGAATAATGAGCTGTTACTGAATGTTATATAAAGGCGATGTGCGATTAAAGTAAGGCAAATGTTAGGGTTAATAAAATCTTGACTGACCGGTTTGAAATAAAGCAAGGCGTAAAGTAAGGATGCGCATTTCCATCGTCGCTATTCGATGTTTTTACGGAAAAATATGTGAGAGATTCGTGCGGGGCTAGACGTCTGTCGAGCTTGGTTTCATCCCGAGTCGGTTTCCTCAGTAGCCTGGGTTTTTATATCAGTTTTTACCACGATCAGTCATGTATTTCTCTTACAAACTAACAATACATATTACATCCCCGTTGAGCCAACTTCAACACCAACTACCGGGCAAGGCCACGGCCAGACTCCTTGTGACATTATAGTTCATCTATTTAACGCATTGGATGACTAACATTTTCTTATAAATATAATATAGTTTTAATTTTCTCTTCAATGCTTAGAACTGTCGCTTTCAATGATGAATGCTCACATGATGTTCATTGAATAAATACTTTTGATTAAGTCTGAAAGTTTCATACAGCTAGAGGATGCGGAAAAAGAACAATTTTTATTCCCTCTGTATTAGCACAAACTAGGTATTTTGTACAATAAATGGAGAAAAAAATCAACGCAGATGCTAACTACGCCAACTGAGGCCGAATCATGCCATATTATACTTATGTAAGGGCGGAACCACGAGTGCACATCGTGGGTACAGACGCATGCGACAAAATATTTTGGAAGCGTTTCTTAATTACGAAAGTATACTAATTCGGCTTTTCCACAAATCTGTAAATAAGTACGATGTGGATTTCCATGCGTCACCTTATCCTAACCTGATGATGCTGCGACACGATGAAGCCCGAGTCATACTTCAATATATAAGGGTTGAAAAACAACCTGGCTTAGCTTCATTTTCGAACGATAAAAATTAACAGAAGTGATACCTGTCCAGCTACTGGCAAAATCTCACCTCCGAGGCACAGTTGAGTCCGATCCAGCCACAAAGGGCCGGCGAGGAGGGGCAGGGCCGGCCAGTGAGGCAAGCCACGATGGTGATGGAGGTGGTGCGGCCTCCCTGCATCCGGGTGCTCGAGCGGGGGGGTCGCAGCGGCAGGCAGGGGGGCCGCGAAGGCGGCCGCCAGAGAGTGCTGGTGCTGCAGGGTGCGGGCATGGTGCTGGACGTGTTGGTGGTGGTGCTGGAGGGACCCGGCGGCGAGGAGCACGGCCAACAAAGAGTGATCGTACTGGGGCGGCGTGGCGGCGATGCCCGAGGAGGCGCGGAGACGATCGGTGAGGCCTCCGCAGCTGCCGGTGGACGAAGACGGCGGTGGGGTCGCCCCCGATGGGACTGGTGAAGAAGCAGCGGCGGCCGCCGAGGACGGCTCGGCGGCGGATGCGAGGATAGCGTCGATGGAAAACGAGGAGAACGCTGGGTAGGACGATGAGGAGCGGGTGCTGATGCCGCCGGCGATCGGCGGAGAGGCCCGGTGCACGTCCATCGGTGTGAGAGCACGGGGGCCGGCTGTGATGCCTGGGGGTGTTAACGAGAGGGAGTGATTGCATACCGACCTGTTCGGCGCATTTGGGATTGTTGTGAGGGGAAGTGGGGGAGAGGGGAGGGATTGGGGAGGATGGGGAAAGCGAGTGTGGGAGGGGTTGCAGTGCCAAGGGGGTCGGAAAGGGCTTTTAAAAAGGAAGATTTTTAGTCAGGTGAGGGAAATGGGAGTATATGGATAGAGGTGTTGAAAGAGTATGGGGGATGGGGGAAAGCGATATACGCGAGTGTGTTGGGCGAAAGCCTGGACCGGTAGAGGGTGAGTAGCCGGGGTTTTTTTGAGAAAGGAAGATTTAAGAAAAAAGGTTTGAAAGAGTAATGGTCGACACGTAAGAGTTGTAGCGGAGGAGGAGCGGTCAGGTTAAAAGGGGTGTGGACAGGGGGAGGGAGGAACCCCAAGCATTGAGTTGGAAGAAGAAATAAAAGAGAGTCGCTTATGAAAACGACCCTCCTTTCAGCCTTAAGCGAGCAAACCCCGGCGAATCGGCTCACCTCACCATTTTAAGGCCCTAACAACACTACGCCACTCCCTTAACACTCAAACCATAATGCTCTTGTCTCATCTGCCGGCCGAAAAAAACCCTTCCCTTTTGTAGCTCAAGAGCGTACATTTTCAGAGCGTACTTATACCTCCGCCCCACTCGAATCCCTTCGCCTTTCCCGTGTCCATTCGACGGTGGGTGGAGGGGACACCTCCTTCATCCTCCCCTTCATGTCCTCTCCCTCCTCTCCTCGTCCCTCCCCACTTCCCATTCCTTCCAAACGCTTCCCCACCCCCTTAAATACTTTTTATCCTCGGTAGAGGAGAGACCCCTACGCCACCCTAATCTCTCCCTCCTTGACGCGCGGAATTTTTTTCCGCCACCGCGTATCGAGTGGATTTATTTCCCAAGTTATACATTGTCTGCATTTTCACAGCTAGTGATGTGCTCTTGAAAAGAAAGTTTTGCGCTTGATGCTCAAAAAAGAAATGCTTTTTCACTCCATTACGGGCGATTTCTCTCTAAACTCATGAATCAGTCTTTTAAAACTTCCACGAAATCCAGAGGACGAGGAATTTTCGTAGTGTTCTTCGCACTCTGACGCAGCACCGCTATGCTGGATTTCTTGTGAGAATATATCCAAGCAGCGCAGCGACATGTTCCATCTAATCCGAGCAGTGGTTAAACGCTTTCATGCTTATACATAGTTCAATAATTTAGTATCCTCAAGAATAAATCAAATTCTACATTTCAAAATACTTCTTTCTGTCATGATGACATACAAATCGGTGCCAGTCTATAAAAATTTTCAACATAAAATATACAATAAAACAATAACATAACATTTTCCTACCTGGTTCAGTACGGTAGCTAACCATCCATAGGGTCCGGGTTCGAATACCTACGGAGGTAGATATTTTTACATTAAAAGTTAGTGTTCTATTCAAAATATGATATGTCAACCTGTAGACATTGACGATAATTAAATTATAGAATTATACAGACGCTGCGTTTATCTCAACTCTTCCATTCATTCCCTAACACCCCACTCCCTCTTATCCTAGTGGCGACAATCGTCATAGTTGCCGGTCGCCTCCAAAAAGAGTGAATCAACCAATGAGAGTAAAAATCTAAATACGGGCCCTTACTGTCGAATAATTGTTTCGCAATATTTATTATAATCCACTACATATTGACTAAGCCAGTGCTACATACCACCGCTTGTTCAGGGATCGATACTCACCAGTTGACGGATGTCTTAGAAAGGCGCCTCCCTGCCATCGACTCCCGTTATCTTGCATATTTCCCCGCACTAAATCATTCACTTATTTCACACAACACTCGAGAGCAGCTCATGGAGTTTTAAGTGACAGAAGAGAATGAATCTTTGTGCTCCGCGAGAATATGTTCAATCTGTTACGAGCGTTAAAAGAGATTGGCAAGCGGTGTGAAAGAGCTGCGGAGATTTATGGGAGCGTTTCGCGGAGTGGTTGAATGTGGCGTGAGAGAACAGGAAGGGCAGGAGAATGGGGCGCCAGAGGTACGGTGGGGGATGGGAAGGGAGCGAGAATTCGGCGGGGGTGAAGGTGAGAGAGGGGTTAGGAACAGGGGTGCCAACCACAAGGCAAAATAGCGAGATATAATAGGTCGAAAAATATAAACATAAGTAAATTCTGGAAGGTTTGGCAGTAATTGAAACAAATTTGTAGAATGTTATGCATCACTAGTAATTTACGTATCTTTTACCAAATGCATTCCCGTTCCGGCAACTTACTACTGAATTATTCCAGTATTTAGAACATAATTCTAACAATAATATACTGCTCAAATGACCGAATCCGCTGAGTGACTAACATTCCTACCCGCTACTACTTACGACTACATCTGGGCAGATCAGTATAACCTCGACACAACATGGGCATTTTCATTCAGATTTTATTAGAAAGGAAACATACACAAAGCGTTTTGGGTGAATGGAATTGCTCAATAACCGATATAGACCCAAGCATTGGTATTTTTTTCAATCACCAGATTTTGGGAAAAAAATGTGAGAAGATAAGCATCAACAGTAGCAACCTAAGTTATACGCTATGGAGAGATGCAGTCAACAGGCTTCTCCACAGCCATCGTTAGTAACATGGCTACATCTACTTGATTTTTAAAAATATACTATTCAAGCAAATATTCAATGCCAATCGCGAGCGTTTACGAGTGTTCTTTTTTGGCTCGAGAGGAGGACTAAAGGACTAAAACCCAGCACTTGCGTAGTTTCCTTGCCGATTATCGAATTAACATCTCAATCTCAGCGTGTAAAAGAGTAACTATTGTTGGAAGTAGGTTAGGAAACACCATGTTAAATATGTCCAACTTCGGAAATGCTTATTCATTCCCTAGTCGTCTGATAAAATACCCACATTAAATGCTTATCTCTTCGTCTCCATTCTTACTGTTCCAGTGATAAAAGAGTCTTCGGCTGGCCAGCGTTCATCCCTGATAGGCAATACTTGACTGAGAGTCAAGATCCAATCACACACCTCCCGGGTCATTTCATGCGCGACTTGTCCCCTGTAATAAAATCAAGGGAGCTGTTTTCATATTCTCTCTCGTTAACTTTGAATTGTTGCAGTAGGCACATCAATTTTTCTTCTTTGGAAACCATGATGCCTCATTTCATAGTTTATCTAAAGTAAAATTAAGCTCCTAACTTAGGTTGTTAGAAGCTATGAGCATAGCGTGGCTATGCGCTAGGTTTGCTAGGCTATGTGCTAGAGAAGTGCCAACTGCGTTGGTTGGCACTAGCTACTGTACCCGAAAATTATGGTCACTAGCGTCGCTTTATCGCATAAAACGATGCAACACTCTATTACTCAAATTTTTCATCATTTTTCCCCGGCCTACATTAATTTCAAGAGCTATTTACAATTTGATAAACTTACAGAATATAAAGCTTAATGCTATATATCAGTTATTACTGGTGGTAACCAATCCTCATGCTGTCTGTAGTAAAAATTTACTTATCTGGATTTCAACTGAGAGGTATTCCTCGCTTTCTCCAAAACTTAAATAGAGGTAATGATGGCCCAAAGCTTTTTTCTAAAGGATGAAAGGAAATTGTCCAGTGATGTGACAA
The DNA here is from genome assembly GCA_963169105.1 of Ceriagrion tenellum. Classification (NCBI taxonomy): domain Eukaryota; kingdom Metazoa; phylum Arthropoda; class Insecta; order Odonata; family Coenagrionidae; genus Ceriagrion; species Ceriagrion tenellum. The sequence continues at coordinate 46,123,935 of OY720632.1, forward strand.
AGTGGCCTTCGAAAACGTCCACTAGTATAGTCTTCGCACTGACAGCGCTTTTCCATCAATGGTTATCTACATTCATTATTGCCGTTTTTTCGATGGCTTTAAAACTTATAGGTTAACTTTAAAAAATTTTATTTATTTAACGTTAAAAAATTAGGAGTGGATATATATTTATTTCACCATTCCACTTCAAATCTTTGGAATTTTTACGAGTTTGTGAATTTCACGCATAGGTGGAGGAATTGGAAACCGATCTTTCGGAAAGATTAAGTTTGAGTAAGACATCTCTTTGCGTAAAATTCAATGAATTTATAATTATAAAGAAAAAATCTTATCGCTCATACATCACCAAAATTTCGGCCACTTATCTGACTACTTTTCGAAATTTAACTAAAAAAATATGAATACTTTTTCATGGCCAATGTCTCCACTGAGAGATTGTTTTAAATTTGAGTTTTGACACAAAGACTACGTCAAAAATTAAACGGTTGTTATTTGAATGTTTATTGGTCGTTTGTAAAAATAAATATATCACTCACAGTTTTTATCGCGCAGCCTGAAACAAAGAAGTCTAATTAAAGCCTCCAATATGATTGCTGAGAAGTTTAGCCTTAAATGTCAAGTTTTTGTTCCATTGTCATTACTATAATTAAATCTTCAAACTTTCCGCCTCTGCTTATATATCAGCATACAATTAAAAAGTTTTCTTATTTTGACCCGAGGAAAATCTCACTCAAATAACCTCATGATGTCGAAATTCCAAAAAAAAACACTTAAATATTCTTATCAATGGCGCGTTTAAGAGCGCTGCTTTAAAGGCACGTGAAATAGAACACGGATTTATTCTATCAATAACTAGTCAACGAGGATTATTTTTATCACCCTAATGAAGAAAATCCCGGCGGAGTGTTGGCTGTAATGACAGCGGCGGGAGGGGGATGATGATCGCAGGGAGCAAGAGCGGCGGTGTTCTGTGTGCAGAGGGGGTGGGGCGAGTCGAGAGGGAACGCTGTGTTGAGTGGGAGGGGAGACATCCGTGAAATCCATCTTTTGGACACCGTGTGATAAAAGGTCCCTTAACTCGCCATTATGCCACCCGGGCAAGAGAGAGAGAAAGGGCGTGGGGTGGAAGGCTCATCATAATTTCCAGCACGAAAACCCATTAGCCACGGCTGCGGAGTGCGGAGGGATAAACAGATGGAGCGGTTTGAGGATGGGTGGGTGGGATATAATGGGGCCTTGGAAGGGGAGAGGGGGGGGGGTGGAGGAGCGGGAGGCTGGGATGAAATCCTTTCCTCTCTCCCGCAACCCCCCTGCGTGTACCACCCGCTTCCTCCCTCTAGCATCCGCCTTCCTCCCTCTCACTCCACTCCCCCCCGGTCCCATTTCCCGCCAGCCTCGTAGTTTCCCCGGACATCACGCGACGTTGAACTTCCCTCCCCCTCCCTTGAACCCCCTCTTCCACCAATGTCATGACTGAAGTGTATCGAATCGATGTCCCGGTGGCTGCTTCCGGATGCGGGTGGATTCGGGCAGAATAGGTAAACCACCTTCGCTGGATATGTTTTACACGCCGGCTATTTTTTCATCGGCGCGAACAATCGATTTTTGCATCGCAATGCAGAGCCCGTTCCCTTCGGAGGGACGTGCACTATTGCTCTGGGAGTCCGTACCTACACGCCGCCAAATAAATGTCATTCTCCTCTTTACAGTTTCAGGCTTAACTTCGTGGAAGTTAATAGTATCCATATTTAAAGAATACAAATTTTGTATTTTTCCACAGATATGGAATCTGTGGGAAAGTACAAAATATGTATTCTTTAAATATGGTCCTTCTCCTCCCTCAGTTTCGGAATCTTTATTCCAATTTTAGCATGAAAAACAGTCAGTGATAGGGATACAGCGTCTCTCTAATATCCATCACTAATCCAATTCGATGAATATATGCTCAGCAAAGGTAACAAGGTTTATTGTACTTTTTCAAAGTCGCGATTATACAACATGTGGATGGCCGAATAATCTTCCGACGAAAACGCCATCGACGCCATCATTGCAGCCAAGTTAGTTCATTTTTCGCTCCTTCCAGCAATTAAACTTTTTGGGTCACATTCAAGTATCACCCACGGTGATTAGGTTTTCCTTTTTTAGGCTCTCCTTCCCCTCTCCAAGTAAATTAGTGAGAGATTAGAATGTAACGTAACAAACCCACGCCATATTGAGTTGGAATGCCGGACGGTTGTAGTGGGTCAGCAATAATAGGCGACTCGGGCCGCAGCCGGCGATATCAACTCGAGTTCGGGGCATAAACAATTAAAAGCCGAGGGGAGGTATTGTTTAAAGGAGAGAGAAAAGACATTCTCTCGTGCGGATGAAGTAGAGGGACGTGTAAGATCTCTCTCTCTCTCTCTCTCTCATGCTTTAGAAGGAACCAGGCGAAAAAGGGGCCTCTCTCTCCCTGACAGCCAAAGGGGGAAGAGAGAGCAAGTTATTTAAAGGAGCAATTAGATTGTGCAAAGACCAGTGAGAAGAATAGAGTCCAGGGTGTTGGTGTTCGCCTGGAGCCAGGTACGCGAGGACTTGGCAAATATCTTATAGAGACAGCCCGACCACCTTCCACTGTGGCACCAAATCCTGTTCCACGTATCGTATGGCCCGAAAGGGATACCGGTAACTAACTTTAAGGACCTTCTATGCTCACCCAAGGGTGATCTTAATAATTTATAACGTGAAATATAGGCACGGTCAACTGTATTCAATTCGTGTACAAGAGGATTCAAAGTATATTCATTTACATATTCAAAGATGTTTATTATCCTGTTTTGTTAGCCTGTTTTACGAAATTCATGGGTAATGACATGAGAATTTACAATAAGTACTAAGGGTAAATTATTGAAGTTTTTTAATTGTAACCAATGAAATTCTATGCCAGGGTACTATATATTATGTCATTAAATTGTGGTACAAGAAAATTTATGTTGATCTAATGCTTATTTACCGACTAGCCAGAGCACGGAGAAATAAGGTAAGGAAAGTAATACCAGCGAGAAGAGTACGTGAAAGAAGTATTCGCGCAAAAGAATAAAAGGTTTTAGTTAATGCATACAATCGTCATTTTAAATAATATAAAATAGAAAACGATATTTTGTTACATTTTGGCGATAACGTGAAGACCACGTCATTAAATGTTACATTTTTAAAAATAACCATTTTTTGTTACAAGAAGAAATGCCCTCTTCAATTCCAATGCTACAAGAAGTTCAGTATTTTAGTAGCATAAAAATAAAGTAACTTATCGATGAACACATATTTCGTAATTTTATACGCTACCCAAGGGGCCCACGAGAAAGAGACATAGGGAATCATCGAGAACATGATAATGATCGGTTTTGTCACAGCTTCCATTGGATCAAACTTTTGCCATATACCACCGTAAAATTGTAACCTTCGCCGAATTATTTGCAGCACTAGAGGTATTTTTCCCGACAATAACGCATATGATGATACGATGTGACCGCAGGAATTCCTAAAATTTTACAATAGACCATTACAAATAGCCATCCATACTCCTACATAAGACAATGAAAGGGGCAACCAACTCTTACACCACCCCTAAGTACCTTGCTTAGTACCTGAGTAGCCCATTTGAGTACGTTTATAATGGGGACACTCTTCGAAGGAAAGGTTTTCCGTTTCCTACAGAAGCCCCCCCTAAACGCCCTGAATTACTAATGGCGGTGGCGTGGAATTTTCCAAATTAGTTGCTACCAGCTACGTTGAAGATGCCGGCAAAGGTAATCTTTTGGCTGAACCTCCAGCAGAATCAATGAATAAACAGTTTTGTGCAAAAAAGTTGGAATTGGCCATTCCTAGATAATTGTCCTCGTATACAGATAACAGCAGATATCTACAAACCAAAGGCACGGCTCGAATCTCGACTTTACGGAGTGTTTTTCTATTGATTTAGGTATTAGGCCAAATAATCTGCTAAATAAGATGCTGAAGAACCTGAATCCAAAATTTACTCACTCGCTTTAAGGGATATTCCCACAGGCACTTCCCATTCCTTTAGATAGCAGCATTGGTTATTTGAGGTCCAACCCGGAAGATCCCGGGAAACATTATACGAATATATGTAAACGACCTATAAATTACCAATGCAAGGAAATAAGAAGAAATTCCGTGATGAAGGCTAAGATAAGAAGCATTGGAAATGCTATGTACGGAAATTTATTTTTTTTAACTGTTTCTATGCCTCTCATATGTGAGTTGGCGCAGGTTTTGTCCGTAAAAAATGAAAATAACTCATTGAGCCGTTGCCTAAGTAAACATGATAAGAGCAAACAAAAATTACTTACGTACGAACAAGTCATACTTAAACCCCAATTGAGCTAGTATTTAAGTTTCCCAAGAAAAATCTTGGAATTACATTGCGTTCGCCGGCCTTACGTTCGTACTAAGAAACATGGTTTACCATCTTCCAGGAATAAGTGACAGAATGGTGACGGTTCTAGTTAGTGCATAGGTATTATTTATGAATGGTCCATCAGTGAATATTCTACCCAGGGGTTGGTCGGTTTTTGGGCAGTCCCTCTCCCAACTTGCTCATCTTTTAGCATTATTTTCACTTTCCTACGCTCAACCTCCTCGCCATCAAATCTCTCTTTACGATCTTCATAACCTGTCTCTCCGCATGTCGTCCAAAATTCTTATCCTCTTCCAGGCTTCACCGAGCGCTCTCTCAACACGTCTTTCCATCCACCTTTTATGCCTAATCCGAACTGCACCACAGGCTTCCTTACTTTGTCCCAATATTGCCTATCCAGCACCTCCTCGCTCGTCTCCCTCGCTACCCATTTCAATCTCTCCATTTTTATGAAAGGCCACATCTCAAATTCCAGCAGGAAAAATGATATCATCTCAAATAATGATATTCTCAATCTTTTAAGGGCGCAGTCATTACGTTGTCACCCATGCCATAAAATGGGCTGTAAATGAACCGAAGTTTGAACACTTTTCATGCTTTCGCCCAATGAACCCCCATTTCCATTTGCAACTACATATATTTTTTTGTTTGCAATTTCATATTTTTTTCTTTACCTCCCAATCTTCACTCCCAAAATCAGCTTATTAGTAGTTACAATTAAAATTCTCTCCACCCCGAAGGTTGGATGTGACATTCTTATACTGCTCTTCTTGGTGATTAAAATGGATATTTTTCGACTTCCACATAAATATTTTTTTCAAGCCAACTTGATATTTCTGCGGATCAAATGCGTCAACTCTCATTACCAAAAAAAACGTAAGCTCTCTAACCATCGTGTGTAGGTGTCGCTTAAAGCCATTTTGCATTTATAATGGAGGCCCATCCGTTGAAATTGATGTCTCTTAAACGCCTGGAATCGTACTTAGCATTTCTTTCTACGAAGATGAACATTGCTAAGTTCCACTTAGTAATGCTTCCCTAATGAAATTAAATCGAAAATATCCATCGCTTTCGCCAATAAAGTTTTTCTAAATCCGAAAATCAGCTGATAAATTACAACCCAGTGTACTCCCGTATATACATCTAATATTTTTACATTCCTATGAGTTGCTTCTCATAAATATGTTCTCAAATCAGCAACTGAATCAAATTGAACTGGATGATTCATCTCATCTCATCTTGGGTCATTCAGCCTCGTGACAGGTTCTCCCATGGCTGACCTTCATGCCTGTCTGTCCTGTGTCAATCTCTTGGTTTCGTCGTAATATCCTCCAATATTAACCACGCTTAACGTAATCTACCCGTTTCTTCCTTGTCCTCTCATCTGTTCTAGCATTCCCTCTAACAAGGACTCGGGCCAGCACCCATTTCTCATTCAATATCCTGAGCAATCCATCTTTCTTTTCTTGATTTTTCCAACCAATTGTCTCTCTTCTCCCATTCTTCGTAACACTTCCTCATTCTCCACTCTATCCTCCCATCTAATTCCTCCAATCCTCATCCAGATTCACATTTCGAACGCCTCTACCTATTTTACTTCGTCTTTCTGCAAAGTCAATGTATCTGCTCCATGAAACATCACACTCCAGATGTAACAGTTTGCCAATCTCTTTCTTAATTCCTTCTCCAAAGGTCCACACAGTAATGTCTTCTAATTAATCCCTCTTTCGCCATAGCTATTCTTCATCCGATTCCTTTGGAACAGGACATGTCTTCAGCGATGACTCATTCCAAATACCTAAACCTCTCTACTTGTTCAATCACTTCACTTTCAAATGTGATACTGATCCTTTCACCTTTACCTCCTATTATCATACTCTCCGTCTTTTTCTTGATTATTAACATTCTCCATTCCTTTCATTTGACGTTAAGGTCTGCTAACATCTCTATGACTATATTGGTAAAAAATGAAATAATTCGATCGTAATTTCCACACTGTTTTAATTAATATTGACCATGGTTTCCATACTTTATGTCATTATCATGGTCATGACACTTTATGTCATTATCGAGGTCACGACAGACCTGGATAATGACATAAAGTGTCGAAACCATGGACGGTGTTCATTGAAACAGTGTGGAAATTAATATCGAGTTATTTCATTTTTAGCGATATGGATAAACAATATTTCCCCAAAGTTACGCCTGAAACTTTCATAAATCTCTATGATTTTTGGTTAACTGTTTGCCGCAACAGCCACATCATCAGCAAACCTGATACATTACACTCATTTGCTTCCTACGTTCACTCCTATGCTTCCATCAAAACATTCTCTTATTATGCCTGTCAAATAAATGTTAAATAGGGTTGGTGACAGGCAGCATCCTTGTCAGACACGCCTTCCTATTCCAATCTCGCCTGTCAACCGAACACTTATTTTTACTCTGGCTTAATGACCGAGATACAGGGTTTTTTTCAGTTTTCTCTCTCTCTACAGCCAATTCCACGCTATTTAAGAATCGCCATTAGTTTATCCCATCTAACTCTATTAAAAGCTTTCTCCATGTCTATGCATACAACATATACTTTTTTGTTTTGTTTATTTCACCAATTACTTTCAACAGACCTGTTACACCTCTTGTCGCAACCCCTTTTTGAATGTGAAATGAATGCCGTCAGAATCCATATTGTTCTTCTCCCATCACACTGTTTAGTCTCCCTTGCAACATTCTACTGATCGTTCTTGAAACTATTCTAGCCACACGGGATATTGGGCTTATCGTCCAGTGTTCCTCACATTTACTGACAGTTTTCATCTTTTCTATGGGTTTTGGTTTGTTTGTTTTCTTCCTCTAATTCTCTTTCCATGGGTCTTTTCTCCCATTCAAACAACCATCCATTGTATTCCGTACACCTGTTAAATTCCTCATCTGGTTCATCAATAGTTTTCCCACTTTTGCCTTCTATCTCAAAAGTACTTCTCACATTCCCATTAAACGCTACAGTTCCTGCTTCTTTATACATTACATTATATCTCCCTTCCTTATATACTTCTTATACTATAGAACAAATGGATGAGTGACTAGAACAGCGAGGTTCAACTTTTCTCTCGCTGCACCCGTCACTCAACCATTTTTTTGGCCTTCTCTGTTTCTCATCCGAGTTCATTATTAAATCTCTTATAATCTCTTCCACCTTCTTCTGAGCTAACATTTTTCCATCTTTTCATTTCCTCAATTTTGTCCGACATCTCGCATGTGATCCATCCTTTGCTTATTTTCTTCCTGTTCTTTACACCAATTGCATCTTATGCTGCTTCCGCCATGCTGCTTTTGATGTTCTCAGCGTACATTACTCTGTTATGACTAGGTTATTGCCAGAATCTTTACCTGCTCCTGGACAACTTCTAGCTGTTTTCATACAATTTCATAATAAAGCTCTATTGGAATAAAATCAGATTGGTATCTCACTTCATTTATTCGTGATATCCATGTATATCTTCTCCTTTTTATGAGCTTCAAACAAAGTATTACCCACTACCATTTAGTTTTTTTAAATAAAAGTCAATAAGTCTTTGTCCTGCACCATTCCTTTTTCCTAGACCAAAATTCTCCACTGTCTCACCCTCAACGTCATCACTCAAAACTGCTTTTAAGTCTCCCATTGCTATGCAAGCCTTCCGTCTTTCCTTTTCAGAGATTAGTTTTATCCTCTCATAACACTCATCCACTTCTGCTTCACAGTGTTGGCTAGTTGGCATGTATACTTGTATTATCACAAGGTGTTTATTGTTTCCTTTCAGTCTTAATATTATTATCCTATCATTAATATACTCTACCTTAATCACTTTATCTTTCATCCTATTTTCTATCATTATTATGACAACTTTTTGTATAGATTTTTCTTCGCCTGAATAGTTAAGTCTATAATTTCCACTCCGTAGATCATCACCCCATCTAATTTCACACTGCCTCCATCTTAGGCCGAGCGAATCATTAAAATTTTGAACCAGGAAATTTTTTGTCTAGTTATGATTTGTCCAGAATTTCTCCGCTAGTTCTCCCCTCTATCCATCAATATTTCTCCATACTCCCCCACACCCTCAACTCAATTGTTTCCCACTTATTTTCATCTTCTTTCGAAAAAAACTGGTCCTTACACCGTAAAACCCTCAATTCAATGTTCTACCAGCACCTGTTCAACTCCAACTATTCTCTTTAACCGAGAATTCTTTGAACCAGAAAATCTGACTGCTTGTTTACTGATCATTTATCTTTCCTCCTTGCTTCTCATAATGATTTATTACGTCCATCGACAGATAGCTCCTCTGATATCGAACGAATATATAAAACTCATGACGCATTGATCAGTCATGGCCTTATGAGCCTATCAAACATTACCGGCATAATTTCAGATAGTATAATTTCGCATAATAATCGCTCGATAGATAGAATCCCACACATATGTCCAACCATTCATAGTGTAGCTGATGCAGTGGGAGCGTGCGGCAGGGAGTGTTTTGAAGGTAGCTATGACAAAATTCTGTTGTCTCAGGCGCGACTTGGTGGACTTTACATTGTAACAGGTTAAATGCCTTAGTCATTCTACATAAATTTATTTCAAGACGACCCACGTGTTCTTGAAATATATTTATGAGGAATAAATAAGTCATTTTATTGTGAAGTATGAACAATTGATGATGGAGTACTTGAGAAGGGAATATGGAGAGGAAAAGGACGATTATCAAGGTTTTTCTTAGTGAATTAGTCCCTAGTTCTACTTTTATTTCCATTGCAGATGGTACGCGGGAGAACTTATCTCTTGACCTGCGGTGTACCTCTCGTTAGCTTATTGTCAGCTTTGCCTGCTCCAAAAATGTTGAGCAAAGAAATTATACCCACTTTGACTTTGTCTTAATATTTTACCAGCTTTTGAGGATGAATTTTGCAACTGTTGCACGTCGCTGTATTTGAGGTAAAAATAGGGATCAACATGAAAACGGGGGAGAGAGCTCATAAAGTGCTATTTTGTAACTCTCCAACGATAATTTTAACGTTGTTTCCGTTCCAATTTCCGGAATCCAAGCCGTTATATACCGAATCTATATCTCGATTCGGATCCCAAAAGTCACATACAACCCCCTCAAGTGTGACACTTATCCTACAATTCTGCAACGGCTCTCAACCCACTCCTTTCCATAGCCTTTCCTGCGATTCTTGTATGGCCGCGCAAGAATTTATCGAAGATTGCGATTTTCAATAATGATTAATTTTTTTCGGCGTGAAAGCGCTAAGTGCCCACCTGACATTGAACTTCCAATATCGATACGATGCCGATGGGACACCCCAACGGCGATCGCCGAGCGTCGACCTCCCTCTTCCCCGCACGCCATCAACACCTTTCCGCACATCACTGCAAATCGGTCCAAGGGCGGAGGGAGTGGAGCCGCGCTCGGGCCTCCCATTGGCTGAGAGGCCAGGCGGCCCGGACCAATACCTGAGGGCGGAGTCTGCGATTGGGGGAGCGAAATACTGGGAACGGGGGGGGGGGCACGATACACAAGGGGGGGCGACAGCAGCGGGAGCGGGAAGAGGGGGATGTTGGTTGGGCGGGGGGAGAAAATTTTGGAGATGGGAGAGGGAGTGGAGGGGGTTGTGTTGAAGTCCGGGGATGCCGCGGTGGTTGGGAAGGGACTCGTGGGGTGGGGGGGGGGGGGGGAGGGAAGGCTAGCGTGTTGAGGAGAGGCGTGATGTATGACTACGCCGATCGACGAGGGAAACGGGGCGTCCGAAACACCTGCCGCGTTCAACGTCCCCCCATCACCGCCACCTCCGCGAGACCCCCATTAGCAGCGAACCCTCGCACGCCACCCGGCGGTTTCCCACACCGCCCCACACCTATTCCCACCCCTTTTTCGGTATCTTCCCCCAGCCCTCTAACCCCCTCACCCTCCCTCCGCTGCGAACCCCTTCCGTACCCTGGGACGCTAAAAGATTCCTCCCCGCAGGGATTCACCAAACCCTCCTCCCTCCCACGATCCGATCTCAAATGGCTGTTACAACAAATTTAAGCAGTTTGCGCAGCTAAGCGCCTCGTAAAAGATGAAAGCGGGCGATAGAATCTCTCTCCCGTCCCCCACAAGGGATGCTGGGAGTGGATGAGAAGGAAAGCTCGGGGTGGGGAGGGAGTGTGGCAGGATTGCCAACTTTCCTGTTTGTCCCTGGAGACACCCGGGAATTGCTCATGAATTTTAAAATTCCCTCGCCTCACGGGTTGTGGCGGTTTCCTACGGCTTTAGTATTAAAAGGCAATTGATTAAAAAATCCTTTTATTATCGTCAATTATTATTTTCCTAACTTTTAATTATCTATCATTTCTCGCCAATAAAACAACATGTAAGTGCCTCGCAACATTCGCTGAGTCGAACGTTTACTTGTTAAGTTTCAAATAATCAATAAACTTGAATTAATAAATATAAATCTTCTCTAACCATGTTTTTTTTTGCATTAATCATTGTAGAATTTCTTAATGATGTCCATTGGATAAAAGTAACTATGATACATACCTATAAATGCCATATCATAGTATCTATCGTAGATAAAACGTCTGTGGTACGTACTTGTTAAAATTGTTCTTATACTTCCATTTTATGAAGCAACACCACATTTGCAAATTAATAAGTTCAATAAACAATAAGCAGTTTTTCAAAACAACGACTTTCAAGATTCTGGCACAGTATTTAAGGCAACCATGCATAGTGATTAATTTGATGAGGTTCACAAGGAAATAGATAAATATATGCACTATATGCTGTTCATTAATGCGGAATACACATTCCACGTGATAGTTGTAAATTAATTGTCTACCTGGATTTTACACCATGGGAATCCACAAATCCCGGAATGAATGTTCCACGGGGAGGAAACCCTTTCGTTTACCGTTCCGAGGGTGAGGGGGAGATGCCCCTCTCAGGGTTTCATGAAGATGGAGGGAGGGGAAGGTGAACGGGGTCGCGCAAAAAATTTCACAAGGGTCGACGGGGCACGCGTTCGCTCTCAGGAAGTGCCCCCAACTCCCGCTATTCAAAGACGGGCGTTCTCGTCCGTCTGAAATGGCGTGTGTCCCACAGTGCACCAATCCGAGATGTATTTGAATATTCACCCTTACGGTATCCATCAAGCATGCGCGTAGGTCAGAGGTGAGATAGTGAATTAACTACCTTCACCCAAGATATACCGGTATCCGCATATCGCTCATTACTTTGATCCATCTCCGACTCTCATCGGAGTAGGTACTGTTATGCACAATTAACTTCGGACAACATAGTGGCCGCCTTTTCAAATCCCCTCAGCGCATTCATCTCCTCTGACACATTCAGGCACTACCTGTGAAACAAGTTATTAAATTCTCGTCTCTCTTAAAAACATTCAAAAAAATATACATGCAGACATTGGTACATCATGGTTTTGTTATTTCTCAAGGCTTATTCACAAAGGCATTTATCTATCACCTCAGATTCGATATCCAGAAGTTCATCTATATCCTTAAGATTCAAATGAGTAATACAGCAGACACAAACACCAATGCGATATACATTATGAAATTTTTTCTATTTAGCATTCCCCATTTTGATTGATTTATCCCGCCCAAAATATTTCTCTATTCCTTCATCCTAGTCTTCCGAGTGACAGGTTGACGAGTTAATATTCGGAGACCAGAAAATATGTACCGTTATCGGATATGCCATGGATGAGTCATCTACTTTGGAGAGCACGTTAGCAAGAATAACACAGTGAAAAATAATCATTCGCTCATTTGAGTCCAGATCTCCAACGAACCACGAATAGTGCTTTCATCAATTTCTTTTGGCAATGATGGAATCTCAGTTTAAATGTGTCTACGTGGAATGCGCAAGCGATTTTGACAGTGGAATCTTCGCGTTTATATTGCGGGGGATTTCACATCTAAACAACAAAAAAGAGATAAAACATGCCCTTGACCACACCAATTTTGACCAAATTTTCAGTTTACACTCCGTTCAACTACTTTGTAGGCCATGCGCAATTGTTTTCTCAACGTCACATCCGTTGCCTAGTTACAGGAGTATGAAAAATTGAGCGTCTCGAGAATTTGTGTTTGACCTATCTACGATATCTTCGGAAGTATTATACCTAAGACAAGGAAAAATCGCTTGAAAGAAAAAAGTATAGCGTACATAATAGTGACGATCAAAATGAAATATTGTCCAAACTACTACACTTATTTTCTTTTGAAAACTTCAAATGCACTTTTCTCATAACACGTATCCCCACGATTTTGCTATTTTTTTAGCTTTTGTCGCTAAATACCTTGGCTATAAAACATTTAAAAATGCAGCGATAATTCACTTTTAAGGGAGAAATAAATTTTTTCTGTCGTCTTACTCTAACTTTGTGTTGCACTTTCGCTACACCTTCGGCTGATTGGCGGTTAATTTACATCGTAAAATGATGAAATCAGAAATACCGCTCACGTATTACTTAAACTGATAGAACCACTTCAGAATGAAAATATGAAAAATCATCAAATCCCAACAATGCCTAAGTAATATTGTTTCACCTCGACAAATCGTCAAACGAGCTCGCTCTCTCCTCGGCGGAAACAAATTTTAAAGAATTGTCGATGTGAAGGCAAAGTCTAACAGGCATTGCCGGGATTTCATATTTTCTAATATTTTCATTCTAAAGTGGCTCGGGTTTTCGTCCGGGTGAGAGGGCCCATGATGGTCGATGTTGCGTTGTTCGAGTCGAGGATCGAGATATTAGCCATCACGGACCCTCTCAACCAGACGAAAACCCGAGAGAACTTTTGGAAGTTGATACCCCAAGAAAGACCCAGATCCTACTTCCACTCCCGGAATTGTCTTCATCCCAAACCATGGTCTTTGCTACTATCCATAATGCTGGCATTACTACCTTTCTCATACCCATGATTTGTGGACTAAGGTGATTCAGTCCCAAACTGTTGTGATCTCTTCTCTCAATGGATGATTGGGTGGACCGACGCACAGTGGGCTGAAATTAAGAAAAAGGTGACCAAAAATCATATCATCCGTAATTTATAACGACGTTATCTTCTCAGTTGAAAATTTATACGCTCCCAAATATAAATTTAGTGACATTGAGCCGACATGTTGATCTGTACCCTTTCATAAAAAATGGAGATAATAGTGAAAATACAAAAATCGATTTGCAGCACCCTAGGGGTACCAAAAATTAATACTACCTTAAGATTCATAGTTTTATTGCAAGATGAGTTTCCACAAATATATTTGAATAATATATTTTACACACACTTGTTAATTATAAATAATATAATGCACTGAACTATTGATAATATTTATCTAAATCATTGCAATCACAGCTTTCATCAGAAGTGGTTTGCTCCTCCCGGGCTTCTGTAGAAGCGTTTCACCATAATATACTTTTCGGAATGTATAATAATTGATATTTATCCATTCAACAGTAAACATAGAACTTTAAAGTTCACAAAAATATGGATAAATTAGGTATCCACTTTAGGCATTAGATTAGAATTGGAAACCTCAAAAATCACGATAACATGTTGAGTGAATAGTAAGTAAAAAAGTAAGTTAGAAAAAACTGAGATCAATTAGATAGTAGATAGATCATATATGATTGATAAGGAAGGCTAATTTTTTCTTTAAATTTAAACTAATCATGTCGTGAACGTTATCTCATAGGGAATGTATCACCTCCTAAAATTAACAAAAGATCAAAAGTGGATTATCAACACAAAATTACCGTCATTTTACCTTGCTCAAAAATTTTGTAAAAGTGTTCGTTCCTCGTATGTTGTTAGGTAAACCAAGAAATATTTTACGCCCAATATAAAGATATAATCGCTTAAACACAGTCAAATTTGGCTTGGGCAAAGTATACATTAATGTGTATCTTAGTTTGTACCTTAGAGATTTTTACTGATTTGCACTACTTACCACTACTAGGGTAAAACAATTTTAATACCTATTAAGTGTAGATATGATGTAATGGGAGTAACTGAAGTTTAGCAAGTATGGGACTGGACGGTTCAAATTGAAATATTTTGGCAATCAGTCTCACTATACCTTCTTGGAGAATCAGCATCGGATTAAAGAAATTTCTCTAAGCAACTCCAGCAGATCTAATCGTAGCTTAACTTGGATTGAACTAAAGTGTAATACGGTGTCTTAAAAAAGAAGGGGAAGTTCCTTAGATATTTTGTTGAGGTGCTGATCCGACTACAAATGTTCGTTAACAGTCATTCCCAAATAAATATATTCAGCAACTCGTTCAATGTTTATACAATTATAGCAGAGGTTTTGAGAACATTTCGGGTGGTGAAAGGTTAACTTCCAATTCATTGTAAAACGATAACATACATTTAAGCAAAAATATTTGTTTTTTCGCTTGGCAATAATTTACTGGATTCAATCAATTTGCTAAGTGTTCAAAGACCTTATTACATATAAATTCTCACCTCTTCCCATAATAATCCTTCATAGATCGCTTTTATGTCACCAACAACTGCAGTTAATTTTCCAATGAAGTTGCAGCCGCATAAATCACTCACGTAGATTGGAAACAACATAGAGCCAAACACTGAACCTTGAGACATCCTGAATATTTGGTTTGTAGACATTGACACAATCCCTTACCCCTACACACAGTGAGAGGTTATGCGTAGCTCTTAAACCATTACAATGGTGTACCACGATTCCCTGCATTGTTTAATGTTTTTATCTAAATATCGTGATATATTGAATCAAAGGGCTTTTTAATATCCATAAAAAGTGCTGCAACACGTTTAATACAGTTAATAGTAGTATAAAAATGCTTCATGAAAATTTCCGACGTATCTTCGGTTTCTCTGCCCTTTCTGAACCCGTATTGCTTGCTACTAAAATTGTTTGCTTGACCAGGTAGAACAAAAGCCTTTTCTGGAAAAGTTTTTCAAGAATTTTGGAGTTAATCGACAACAGTGAAATTGGCCGATTGCAAAGGTCGCCTTTTTTATGCCCGAGAATTACAATTGCTTTCTTTAGTGCATCAGATAATTCTACCTGGGTAAGATGATAAAACTCGTATTAAAAACATGCTTAGAGAATCAACAATGAGGTCGACAATGTTTTTAGCATTGCTGCATTTATTCCGTCTGTGACCGCTGATTTTCAATATTGAAGAGAGCTCTCAGTTTTTCGTATTTCAGATGATGCTCCCGGTTCTTGGAGCAGTGAATCAGGATATTAAAGTTTATCATGCATTATTCTAGGTGCGGAGACATTTCCGCTTTGAATATATATTTTATGGTCTATTCGAAAAGGCCAATAAATATTTGTTAAATTCAATTTCGCTAATACTGCTGGATTTGTGAGAATTCGTCCATTAACTTCTACCTTGCAGGATTGACTGCCTGAACAGGAGGCTGTGGGAATTCTGTGTAAGCATTGGAATAGAATTCGTAGATCTTCGGCCGGTGCTCGGATCGTGCCGGGCTCCCCTCAACCGTTCTGGAGTGCATTACTCCGCCCAGGCGTCAGAACGGGTGGCTCGTAGGATTTTCGAGCATTGTGGGTATTTTTTGACGAGAGAAGTCATTCAATAGAATTCAAAAGTATACACCCGAAAACAGCCTCCGAGTAAATCCGTGTAACGTAGAACTTCATTGCCGAAAAGACTTAGGAGAAGCACAAATAAATAAATGTTACATCCAAAGCGAAAATAATTCGAGCACGCGCTCTCAAAATAACTGCGAAACTTCAAAGAAAAACTCGCTTCTCAGTGGTTTCAGAGAATATCAAAAAGATGATACACAGAATCACAGAAAACAGCGAACCGACACTCACCAAGCTATATGCGACATGGATTTAGTAGTGCTAAATCTCCGTAGCGTAAAGAACAAACGGGCCGAAGTTGAGCATATTTTGAAAACGCAGAAATATTAATTGTAACAGAAAGCTGACTTGCAGAAGGTATTAGCGACAGCGAAGTTTTTCCGACAGAATATAAAAATCTATGGACGTGATAGACCAGATAGGACTGGTGGCGGAGTATTATTAGCAGTTAGATCCGATTTGAATAGTACCAAACACAAATTAGACGATAGTGAAATAGAGAGCGTTTGGTGTACTGTTAAACAAAAAATATATAAATATATGTTCATTTTACAGACCAACAGATTCCAAAATAGACATTTTGTACAAATTAGAAACTCAGTTATCATCATTTACCTCGAGAGATAACAAAAGCGTGATAATTATCGGTGGAGATTTCAACCTCCCGGCTATAAATTGGAAAACCAATAGCGTTGAAACAAGTTCAAGGAAGCGTGATATAAGTGAGGCCTTACTTAATACATTTTCAAACCCCTCTCTTACTCAAGTTGGAAACGAACCCACGAGAGGTAATACATCATTAGATCTTTTAGCAGTTAGTCACCCTACAATGATTAAACACGTCGATATCCTCGAAGGCATAAGTGATCATAAAGTAATTTTTACGACTTTGAAAGCAACGGTAGATTCCACTGTAAAATTTAAACGTAAAGTCTACATATTTAAAAATGCTATTACATAAAATTTGGAGAGATATTAGAAGCTTCATTCACGGAATTCGTAGCCACAATGAAGGACGGGAACACCGAAGTATCATGGAGATATTTTTTGGAAATACTACGTAAAGAAATCGATGAATATATTCCACACAAATTCAAACGCGAGAGTAAAGAACCTCGTTGATACAACCACGAAGTAAGGCGAGAGCTCAGGAAACAAGGGCAATGACACAACCTTTATAAAAATTCTATTAAGTCAGGTAACAAAACAACGGAACTTGCGGTCAGAGAAATTTACGTTGCCCAACGCTCAAAAACAAAAAAATCATCCGCATTAGTCAATGAAAACTTCAAGAAAAAAATCCTAGGTGAATTGCTAGATGAATATCCCAAGTTATTCCGGTCTTACGCGAGAGAGCTCCAGGGCGAATATTCGACAGTATAGTCTTAATTGGATTCAAACGGCAAAATGGTCACCAACAGCACCGATAAAGCCAACTTTTTGAACCATTGCTTCGAAAGTGTATTCACTAAGGATGACACAATACACAATTTAGACATTCCTGAATTTAACGAGCCGATGGTGGACATAACAGTTCAGCATGATGGAATACCTAAAAAACTGCGTTCAAATAAAAGTATTAAGTCCCCAGTTCCAGAAGGAATACCTGCACTCGTGCTCAAGGAGTAGGCGCCACAGATTGGACCATTCTTAGAAATTATATTTCGCAAATCATTATCCGAAGGCAAGGTGCCCCAAGACTGGAAAATAGCTAACGTCACACCGATATTTAAATCAGGAAATAGAAGTGACCCAGGAAATTTTCGGCCTATATCGTTAACATTACTTTTATGCAAGATCCTCAAATGCATTGTCGTCCGAATATTATGGCATTCCTGGATAATCATGAACTCTTACACAAGTGTACATTTCTCGGGCTCGCCACCGGGTAAGATAGTCATAGGCAGCCGACGTTTCGGGTTCCGACTCGTTACCCATTCTCAAGGCTACAAGTGTTAAATCATACATAACTCTTACACAGCAGTCAGCATGGCTTCCTTAAGGGCAGGACCTGCGAAACACAGCTTGCGCTCTTCCTTTATGATATCATAACATCAGGTGAATCAAATATCCAGATCGACGAGATATTCCTTGATTTCAAGAAGGCATTCAATAAGATTCCTCACAATCACTCATTTATAAATTGCAATTTTTATAAAGGTTGTGTCATTGCCCTTGTTTCCTGAGCTCTCGCCTTACTTCGTGGTTATATCAACGAGGTTTTTTACTCTCCCGTGTGAATTTGTATGGAATATATTCATCGATTTCTTTACGTAGTATTTCCAAAAAATATCTCCATGATACTTCGGTGCTCCCGTCCTTCATTGTGGCTACGAATTCCGTGAATGAAGCTTCTAATATCTCTCCAAATTTTATGTAATAGCATTTTTAAATATGTAGACTTTACGTTTACATTTTACAGTGGAATCTACCGTTGCTTTCAAAGTCGTAAAAATTACTTTATGATCACTTATGCCTTCGAGGATATCGACGTGTTTAATCATTGTAGGGTGACTAACTGCTAAAAGATCTAATGATGTATTACCTCTCGTGGGTTCGTTTCCAACTTGAGTAAGAGAGGGGTTTGAAAATGTATTAAGTAAGGCCTCACTTATATCACGCTTCCTTGAACTTGTTTCAACGCTATTGGTTTTCCAATTTACAGCCGGGAGGTTGAAATCTCCACCGATAATTACCACCCTTTTGTGGCCCATCGGGAGTACTGCCGTCTCTGCAATATACGGCCCATGAGATAGAACCTTTTATGCTGAGGGTTGCGTATAATGCCATGTGTACAACTTTAAGTAAAGGGAACCGTTGCTCAAGCAATACATGTCGTATCGACTATTTGCAGCCCAGAACACAATGCTTCCAAAATGTTGACATTCTCAAACTAAGTTCCTAATTTGGATAAGGAAATACGTGGTAATCCTAATTTAACTCACTAGAAACATTCTTATTATAAATATTTAAGTTTGGAAAATCTATTTTCAGCGAGAAATGCTAACATTCCGGAAATTCCGACAAAAGTTTGGGATGAGAACAAGGCGTGGGACAGTATTGTCCATCATCTACTGCCCTTTTCCCACGCTTCGAAATGTACGGCATCAAAAACCAAATTCTTGTCCTGAATATTTGGAGCTCATTTTTCTCCTTTTAAACTCATGCTCGCTCCCATTAGTAGCTTTGGTTTAAATAATCTCGTTTAAATAATTTGGTTTAAATAAATTGGTTTAAATAAAAAAAATACGACTAGTGAAAATATGGCCTTATTTAATTATCCTACATGAAGAAATGGGGCGCGATCAGAATAGATAATATCCTTCCTTAAATAAACTTTTCTGATAACCTACCAGTTTTTAACGTTCTAGTGAAAACAGGTTTTGGCTAGGCTAGCATTGGATTGAGGTTAATGCAAACGAGTATTTTTATTACATAACGCTCGCTCATGATAAAGCATTACATACTTGTATACCTTAGACAGAAAGCGTGGAATATCTCAAACAATACCAACTTTTTAATAAAAGAAATTATCATATATGTAGTAAACAACATCGAGAGAAATATACTTTTTAGACCGATGTCAACTTGCGTTTTCAGAAAAATCCGCAAATCCCTTTTCGTGGGACTCTGGGCACGGCCGTCTTCATAAAGACGGCCATCAGTGCACTAACCCCTTCACATGCGGCGAGGTAAGAATACAAAGAGCGAAATGGACTACAACGCGTCAAACATCATATTTAAGTATACTCAGCCGTCCAAGGAATAAGGCACTCAAAACGTTCGGGGGAAAATCTAACACAAAAAATTTAGCAGGAACAAGGAGGATTATAATCGTCGATCGGGTTGTGACCGTGTCCACCCCGAATACATTTCCTTTTTCGAGGGTCTGATAGTTAGAAGGCTCAAGAATGAGTAGAAATCAATGTATGTATGCCGATGACTGTCAACCGACGAGCCAGCGGGCCGATAAACCTTGCTATTTAATTCGTTTTAGATTATGTTTGGTAGGTGCTTATAAGAAAAATCATGAAGGCAAAACGTTAAATAGAATATACCGCGGCTGAATGTATAAAAATCAGTGATATTTGAAAGTTTTCATCGCTGGCTACGACAAAATCTGAAATTTCCGCTCCTCAACTCCTCGTCGAGCGGCAGCCCGTCCTTATCGCACATAAATAGCCTTTAGTGGAGGGATGCGAATTAGGAGCAAGGTTTGTTTCTCAATCTGAAGTCGAGACTTCACTCTATAACTTGGAGTACATATCTCTGCCAAGCAATGCCGATGACATGACGTTTTTCTTCGTGTTATGCGAAAAACATGCAAAACAATTATATTTTTTAATGTCCATTAAAAAATTACAATAACAATACGCAATAAAAATTATCTCTAAACCTCTCATTTGAAACCCACTCCTCCATATTTTACGCTTGAAAAATTCATATTTGGTTACATGACGCTAAAGATCAAAAAGCATTTAAGTTTTCACGAAAAAAGGCAGACATAATTTGCGACTATTTTTCATAAGTTCAAATATCTCTACTGTCAAATCATTTAAAGCTTAAATGGTTTTAGTCTTTTGTAGTTTGGATACTGTGCAACCAATTAATGACATTGCCTCATTCAAAATAAAAAGTGAAAAAATTATTTTTGGCCAACTTTCTTTGATGTTAGCCCACTATGCCACGGTTTCATTATATTTGAAAAAAAAATTTAATCACAGCATCTTTACCTTACAATTTTGATTTTATTGCTCGGAAAATAAGAATGGGGCCTTTACGCATTTTAGCCTTTCTATGTTTGGCATTTTAGGTAGGTGAACATGAAAGCGCCAAGTAGGAGCATTCTCCTTTGACGAAGTGTTGAACCCAGGCGCTTATATCACACTATATCTACTATTAAACATAGTACAGATGGGACAAAATCAACTGAGCAGTTCAAATGGAACAGTCCCGAGAAATGAAATGATCAGTAAATGAACGATTTAAACATACTACCCGTTCCGCACAGTAGTTTAAAATTACAGTCAAGTGGTACAATGTACGAACGAAACAGCGGAGGGTAGTAAATTGTGCTCAAGTTCCTTAGAGTACGAACAGATGGGAGGCGCACCATTTAGGGGAGGGTGTGTTGGAACCACAATCCACCTGACAATTATACAACACCCTTCGCGGAGGGCGGGGATCATGGTAGTACGAATAAATACTACCATGGCGGGGATTACAATCACCCTTGAGCTCCAATTCACATACATTACAGTGGAGACGTAGCGCTCAATTAAGTGAAAATTTTAGTTCGACATAGGAAATAATTTCCTAGTCGAGTTAGAATCGAATATTGATTAATATGGCGGAAACTACATTATTCCACGTTATACGCATTTGAAGCTTTCTTATGCTATGTCCATTAATCGAAAACATCATACAACCTGGACAACAAATAACGAAAAGCCATTCATCGTCGTGTATTTTGCTAAATTAAGCTACCAATGCATTAATTCTTCCGCATTTTAATATGAAAGTTCTCTGAACTGAAGGCGGTGACAATAAAACTCGAAACCAACAGATTGAGTATCCATACTCGGAGTGATTTCTGCCTAGAGTTTGCACCGCGAACGTTCGAGCATATGTATTTTCTCCGTTAAAATCTTAATTACTCTTTCAGCCGCGCCGTATTTTATATCGACGTTTCAGTGGAGAGAAAAGCGCCGCAAGTACCATTTCTGCACATTATCATCCATTGATTTATAGTATAAAGCTTTTTTCATATTTTTTCTCATTTTTTACGTCATTTACTTTTTAGCTGATCATGTTTACTTCACTTTGAGCCATTATTTCCAATCACTTTCTATTATGAAGTTCAATCTTCTAACAAAATGACTGGTTGATAAAGAATACATGGATTTTAAAAGAAATTGGAGACTGTTCATCAAATAGTATTTTATATTAAAATTATGTTACATAAATTTTGATTTATTATCGTTACTACAATTTTCATACTATGGATGGTCACATAGGACCTGAATCAATTGGAGTGGATGAGTCTCCATTTAGCTTCATTTTAGGCATATATGTATGATCTTAATATGCTATTCTGATAACTACAACTTCATTCAGAATGCAATGACTGTTCTTTTGGATCTTGTCTTTTGAACTGCTCTGATTGCTGAACTGGGTCAAAATGAACTGTTCGCCAAAAAAACAGAAGAGTACACCTCTAATACATAGGTTCACCATTCATCATTCCTTTTTTCCCGCACAAAAAGATTACTCCTTTGGGTATCTTTTCCTTAGCTCTTGTTTGACGCCTTCAAATTATGTAACGATTCAGTTTTCTTCCTTCAGCTAAGGCTGCAACCATTTGGGGGTGTCTTGTTTTCTCCTCCTCCGTGTAACAGATTCGGAACAACATTTGTTTATCGCTTATAGTATTTACTACAAATTCAACAGTGCCAGGTGCGAATATGTAGAACGGCAGTTTAAAATAACGAAAGAATTATTTCGTGCTGACCACTTTATTTTATCCTCGTGCAACACGTGTTTCAACAGTCAAGTAGTCATAATCACGTATAGAGGCAAAAACCAAACCTTTTCTACCATATTAATGTGTGTTTCAGTCTCTAGGTGGGGGGCAGGGAAGGGAAAGAGGAAATGTTCACACGAGGAAAGGAAAGATCAAGAGGGAAGGGGGTTTAAAATCGTCATCATGAACTAAGTCCTTAATTCGTCCACCCAATAGAGTACGTAATTCCCATGAAAAGAAGAAAGGTTGGAGAAGGAGTGGGGGAAGGAAGACAGGGTTTGGATTGGTCAACTTCAGATTAAATTGTATCAAACATCCTGAATCGTTGAGTGGCAGTTAACCTCCTTAGAATTATAAAAATTTTGTTTTCTTCCGTTTTCTCTTAACTATTTCCCACTGTTCAAATAAATCTGACCGGCGTCCTTTTTGCTTGAATCGTATATATCTATACTGTACACCCACTTAGACAGACCACGTCATACCATAGGACTCCTGCCAACCATAGTCCCATAAAACCGCAGCATTCGTTTCTATAATTCATCGGGTATTTAACATTCCCCTTTCAAAAGAAAATTTTTATGAAGAATGAAACGTCATTATACAGATAGTTATGAGTAATGGTTATGAATAAAACATATAATAAAATATTAAACAAGTAACTTGAGAGGAGGACGTCTGCCTTCAACGTCAAGGGACCGTTCAAGTATTACGTAAGATGATTTATGCCATTTTTGTCCTCCCCCTATGTAAGACAATGTAAGATTTTCCCAAACCCCCACTCCCTCTCATTCTTACTTAGACGTTAGACATTTGTGTCTGCTCTTCGTCAAATGCTCGCTCGCTTTCTGCTGTTTCATCTATCCATAGAAGCCATCGAACAGCTTTGAGCACTGGATATCGTATAATTATGCAGTGTTGCAGTACCACATCCATTAACATTAAGAGCGAACCAGTACCACAGCTGATGAAGTTGTGAACAATCGCAGGATATTTGGGGACGATACAACGTTTCATGACAGACAAAAACCATACGTAAATTAGTTTCAGACCCCCTGCCCTCTTCATAAGACAACGTAAGATGATCCCCACCCCCTACCCCCAAAAATGTCTTACAGGCATACTTGAATGGCCCCCAAGAGGAACGTGTTGCCGTCGCTACCGTCGGGTGGCAGGTCGAAGTCCATACCGGTTTCATCCGCTGTCCTTCTCGTGCGTGCTACTTACTAATAGGTACGGTTCGAGCGGATTCGGGGCAGGGAAGTGGAGCCTTACTATCCTACAGTACTTCCTAGTAGAGCTACCCGTTGCAAAATTCCGTCACCCGAGTTTGAAGACTAATATCTCAAAGACGGCTCAAACGATTTTAAAATGAAGTACACCAAATCAAAGATTGTTTATTTGTGCGTTTAGTGATGGCATACAAAACTTTTTACCGTTTATATTGATTTCAGTGTGTGCTTAAAAACAGAATTTTAGCGCATTTTTCCGGGTACCGGAAGGACGCATTGAATTTACGGCTTCGTAATAACAAGGATCAAGATATCGGAATCACCTTTACAAATATTGTATAAATGATCTTTCTTAACAATCATACGTAGTTTCATATTATTTAGTGCATTAGTGTTTTAGTTATTAATAAAATTGCAAGACTGCGTTATTTTCCGTTCCGCACATCCCTGAAAACCGCCGTTTGGACTTTCTTCAAACTATCGAGTTCATCATCATGACTCCACTTATAAAATCTTAAACGAATTCGTTGGTCAATCAATATCGATTAACATTTATTTTGGAAAAAAGGCGCTGAACTGCCAGGAGCGTGCCCGGAGGAGAGAGGGGAGGCGCGCGCTGTTGCCCAGTCAGAGGGTGGTCCGTAAGACGCGCGAGGAATTGCCTACAGCAAGCATTTACCGGCGCGACGGGGGAAAACCAGTTGTACTATCACTGTACATAAGTCATCAGGACTCGATAAATAGTGGCAGAAAGGGTCAATGTTAAGAATGGTCGTCAGTGTCATTTTAGATCTGTGTGGAAACGTACCGTTGCTATGCCTCTTCGTGCCAAATTTTCGGAGACGAAGTTGAGGATGGTTTTTAAGAGCTATATGTTTCTTTCGTCGATGAACCGAGAAATGTGGTGACAAAGTTGATGGGAAGAGGTGAAAAAATGCCTGTAGTTATATTTTGGTGAGTGCAGCAATTTTTATCGTTTACTACAGTATGTTACTACGAGCGAAATAGTTTTTCCCCGCTAGGCTGTGCGTAACATGCGTACGTAACCTCGCGCCGAGTGGTTTGCGCATAATCTTGAATATAGGTAGATGGCGCTTTCCACTAGCCCCTTACGGGCGGAGCCGTGACCACCGTGGTCGTCGCGGAGCGCGCACACATACCGCCCCCCTTGGAGTCACGTGGTCCGGGTCAGCTTAATGGCGGCGTTCGAATTTTCTGTTGTAAATATCGTTCCCGCTCCGGTGAAAGACGTGTTACTTTTACAAACATCATTTGACAAGTACATCTTGGTGTAATTTAGATTTTATAGTTACGTAAAAGTGACTTGGATTTCGTATATTCGAACTTCACTGTCGTAAGAACGATGTTCACCAACGTTGTACAACTGAAGTAGACAATAGGAGTGAATGCTTCTTTTCGTTTATCTCCTGAGCAGAGGATCACTTTCATCCAGATGTTTCGTTTTTATACGGAAATAAATCAGATAAAAGCACGTAAAAACATAGAGGTCGATTGCTGGAACCTGAATGCCAAAATTTACAACATACACAACAGTCGACCATGGATTGTAACCACCGATCCACCACAATGATAAGTATACCTATATACTTTGTAGGCACTATATTTATATACACGTATGATGATTGGAATGTTACTCTTAAATAAATATGGGCTTCAGTAAATCTAATGTAGCATGAATTTCGAACCCCATGATGAAATATTCAACGCTTTCTCCACAAATTATTCTTTGCATCTGTAAACTTGCTTTTGATGCTGAATGCAGTTCATTGAAAATATAGATCCAGCATACCCCAGAATGTTAGAAACAAATTTCGAAACTACGCACGATACTCCTATAGGAAGTTGCAGCTGTGCATTTAAATCTGTCGATATCTTCTTACTTTGAGCAGCACACTTAAAATGATAGAATATGCACCAACAAAGCCTGGTAAGAATTGACCGGTAATATTGACTCCTGAAATTTTTAACTACGCCGGTGAAGTTACCAGGCCTGCATTACCAATTAACTTTCCAAAACTTCTACCCAAGGAAATGTAATTCTTACATGCGGTCGAACTGAATTATAATGTCATTACTTGACTAACCACTTTGCTCAAGGCACAGCTTAAGTTCATGCCATCAGCTTCTTGTTGGAGAATATTATTATTGTTACCCATTAAATGGTGTAGGCATGACAAGAAGCATCTGATAGCCTTTTCCTTAATCTTTCCTGACCATAGTGGGACCATATAGAGTACCGCCATTTGTTCACTTTCCAATGGTTTCGAAGTGTACTTTCTACCGGTAAACCTCCACTTCCGTTAAACACTTAAAAATCTTTTCTGTTCCAGAATTGGCTAATATTTTCCTTTTCGTCTGTTAAATGAATAGCAGTATTATCGATACCTTTGTTCAATACATTATAATTCTCAAATGTATAAACCAGTTAGATGTAAAATAACACCCCTTTCTTGAAAAATTACACCACTTTTGGGGAAAAATAACCCAACTCTCCACAAAAAAATAACTTCTCTTGTACGTCACCACTGATATTCCATGCACAAATATTAACCCTTCAAGTGCTATGCTTTGAAATAATTGCCAGGGTATTTTACTAAAAGATGCAGTAGGTACTAGAACAAGCGTAAAAATTAAAAATTTTGATCATTATAAGAGAATGATATAAAACTGTAAACTGAAGTACAAATAAAGGGAATAAAACTTACAATGCAAATTGCAAATATATTTCCCTTAAGTACCTTACTTATAAAATTTTAAGTTACAGATTAACTATAACTATACAGAGCAGTAGTTGAGAGACCAACATGCATGTCTCAGATGTGCTGGCATTGCCGATCAAATATCCATCATTGGGAATGCAGTAAGATGGATTATTGAATAATTGTTGATTTTAAGAGAGAATATGATTGCATAACTCAAAACCAATTGTGGGGGAGCTAAAGATGGCAAAAAATTCCAGAAAAACCTGTTAGGATGGCAATGGTAAGTACAGAAGGATCCAAATACAAAATTGAAATTAATGAAGAATATAAAAAAGTTTTCATAATGGCACTAAAGTGCAACAAAAGGATGCTCCACCGCAACTAATTTCCAATCTAACTATAGAAGAAACACCCGGGGGTATCGTTAATAATGTTTGAACAAAAATTTCTCATATCTTACAAAAGAACGACGAATTGCATGTTGGGTGCCGTGTTTGTTTTGAAATTTTATTTATTCCCAATTCATTAATGTTGCTAGTAATGTTTTAAATGACGTTAACTCCTTATATTGCCATTCCCATTAAATCCTCTATTAGGTAACCACATAGGTGGCCAGGGTTCAAATCCCTGCAGAGGAGGATGTTTTTTAGAGGGAACCTGATCCCTACTTGAGTGTCTAGTGGAGGGCACTTCAAGTACAGCACTCCTTTTGTCTGATGAGACATTAAACCGTGGTCCCCTTGGCACCTTTCGTTAAGAGCAGGCTAATACCGATGCCAGGTTTCTATCTGCCCTTCCTCCCTTACCTATCCCCTATGGTGAAAATGACCTTAGCCATCGGTCACCTCCTCAAATATTCAATCCAATCCTCTAATGGCAATTTACCTCAAATAAAAATTATGCTAATTTTACATGGTAATTTACCTCGAATGAAAATTACCCAAATTTGACATGGTAATTTACCTCAAATGAAAATTACCCTAATTTACCCATATATACACACAACATTGCTTAATAACCAACATGCAGTATATAATAGACACCAAACAAATATAAAAATTTTCTCAAAATGTGCATATCATCATTAGTCATTCAATTCTAAGATTGGTTGACTGTAGCCCTTCCTACCTTCTTCCCTATCTAATGCTAGTCCTCTTACCTCAGGGAATCTCTTCCTATGCACTTTCCTCTTTATTTGGTCCATGAACTTCTTCCTGGGTCTTCCTCAGGGGACTTTTCCCTCTTTTCAACCTTCAATTATGTTCTTCACAAACCCATTGTGTCTCAGGGTGTGTCCAATCCATCTGGTTCTTCTTCTCTGTATTGTACTCCATTTGGTTCTTTCCTCTTCTACTCTTCTATATGTGACAGAAATGAACACTTATAAAGTAACACACGCCATCAAATAAAATCAAATTCCACCGTCAGGTACCTGCACACGAAATACGTTACACACGATTAATTGTTTAAGTAATACGCCTCTTCTCTAAAGACGATACAAATGAACATTTAAAAAGTAACACATACCATCAAAACAGCTGATCGGTATATTCTTCAAACCTGTGACCCTCGGAACAGGAGTCAAACATGCAACCACTGATCCAAACCGATCCCCAACATGACTCCCATATATGACATATATTAGTAGCACACATACATAAGTATAAATCAACTGGCCATAGTGACAACGATAGCAGCACATTTAAATGTAATTAATTATACTACATATCAAGATATGCCACATAACTAGATAACTATTATAAAAATCCATCAACATCTTGCTTTGAGAGCACAATAATATGCTTCATATACCAGACATCAAGTATTTTACATACATTGTACGTGGTGAGTCAAATGAGATGTTAAGAGAAAAAAAGAAAAAGTTACAAGACCTGCACAAAACATAAGAAATACAATAAAACAACGAAAATATAATTTAAAAAATGGGAATTACTTAGATAAATATTCCTCAATTTAATTACAGCATCTAGATATTAAGAATTCTTTCATCTTGTACTTGAAAGCCATGGTAATCAGAGGAGATTTAAGCTCCTTTGGGAGCTTGTTATATAACAATAGGCTCATGTATATGAGGCCACAGACAGCTTTCCTAGTGTGGACAAATGGATTATGCATGTCCCCATATTGCCTGGTAACATGGGTATGGGTAGCAGAGTTCTGCGTAAATTCTTGATTCTTGGCTTTGACATAGATTAAACAGTAAGAATATAAACCTAGGTGATGGGCAATATATAGAGACATTTAAACAATGGGCAACAGTGAGTTCGCCTGGGTTTGTGATTAAAAGTATAGCTTTTTTTAATTTTAAATATATTCAACACTTGGGATGAGGACCCTCAATAGAGAATATTGTACAGCACATAAGTATAAAATTCACAATAGAATATAAGAGAAAGAACTTTAATGGAAACTGTGGACCTAATAGACCACACTAGGAAACATACTGAGCAGAGTAATTCAGCTAAGTTTTTAATGTGCCTTTTCCAGGAAAGATGAGCATCAATATTCACACCTAAGAACTTAGCATTGTTGGCCTGGGAAATAAGGGTTCTTTCTACCTTGAGATCCAAACAATTATTAATGCACCATTGAGATACTTGCCGTGGGACAAGGTTAGCCGCAGTATGAAAGCCAATCACATTTGAAGAGGTTATAACGAAATTGGCATGATCAGCATATAAAAGTGGGTTACTACCAGATGCTGAAGACAGTTGGTGAGATCATTTACATAGAGTAACAACAGGATTGGACCAAGAAATGAGCCTTAAAGGACAACTTAGGTCAAAATTCGAGATGGTGAAACAAATTTCTTACCGTTCAACACAACAGGGACTATCCAAGATTTATAGGTAAGATATAATTCTAACCAGAGATAGGCAATGCCTCTTATACCAAAAGAGGATAACTTATTTGCAGTACATGGTGGTTGACACAGTCAAAGGCCTTGGATAGATAAAAAAACAAGCTAAGTTCTTCAATTTTACTGTCTACAGCAGCCATAATGTTTTCAACTATATGAGCAATAGAAAGGCTGGTGGATCTTTGTCTAGGAAAGCCATATTGAAATAAAGACAAAGAAATTGTTTGACTCTTAAGTATCAGGTCAGCCCACTAAAAAATTGATTCAAAAACCTTACTGAACTGATTAATGATTAAAAATGGACGATAAGAGTTAAAATCATGGACAGAACCCTTTTTCTTATGAAGAGGAATAACTTTAGGCCTCTTTAAGATTCAGGAAACACTCCTCGTTGTTATGAGGTGTTGACAAGTTGTAGAAGAGGGGATTTAATATAGTCATATGACAAGCATATTAAATAATAGTGAATTTCATCAGTGCCTGCACGATACTTTGATCCAGACTTGAGGATGATAGAGGCCGATTCAGAGCAGGGATGAAGGAAAAATGAGGCTGCTGAAGAATTAGGTTGGAGAGCTGGATGTTCAACAGAAGTAACACCTAAGGGTTGAGAGAGGTGATCACTTAATGCTGAAGGTAATTGAAGAGAATCCATTAAATTACCAGATCCATCCATTACCTGGGGGTGAGTGGATTTCTGTTTCATTTTAGAGCTGTTTATAATATTCCAGATGGCTTTGGGCTTATTATTAGCAGAAGCAAAGTGTTGGTTGTTATATTTTTGTTTCACATTGGAGATCAGTTTTCTCTTTGGCTTTCTAAAATCAATGTAATAAAATTTCAGATCAAGGTTTTTTTGAGTGATTGCATCTATATGCAAGATTTAAAAAAAAAAACAGAAAAACAGCAAATTTCACATTTAGTGATCCATTGATTACAAGGGGCAGATTTAATCTTTCTTATATTCACAGGAAATGAGAATTCAAAGAAAGCTAAGGATTATTTGTAGAAGAGATGGAAGCTAGTGTTAAGATCTGTGGAGGAGTAGACATCGGCCCAGGCCTCATTTTCCAGTAATTAAAGGAAAGT
Source organism: Ceriagrion tenellum (assembly GCA_963169105.1). NCBI lineage: Eukaryota > Metazoa > Arthropoda > Insecta > Odonata > Coenagrionidae > Ceriagrion > Ceriagrion tenellum. The sequence goes on from OY720632.1 coordinate 46,154,454, forward strand.
AGCTGTATTTGGTACAGACAAGGAGCAACCAGAGCAAAATTCAACTGGAGAACTAGTTAGCATTGATAAAGTAGATAAAATAGAATAATGGTCTGACAGATTAGACTTGAGAACCTTTGAAGTAACTGAACTAGTCAAAATTAATAATATTATGTAGTATAGATGAAGAATGATCAGTCATACCATTGGGTTGATCATTGAGAGTAAATAGATAATACAACTTTAAAAGGCAAAGAAAGTCATTCTGATCCTTGTTGTCATTAGAAACATTAACATTAAAATCACCAGTTATGATCATTAGTTGATCAGGTCTGGCGTAAAATGGTTGCTCCAGCATGGCATTGAGTTTTTCTAAAGAGAGCCTGCAACATCAACGAGGAGACCTGTACAATATTAAAATACAGAATGTATAATCACCAAATACAACATTAGCCAAAGAGAAATCAAATACCCATTCAGTCAAAAAAGGACTGTAAGATAGATGGAAGAAAGCTGTTTTAAGGCCTTTTATCTGAAGCATTACGTCACTATTTTTAAATGATCTACAACAGACATCAGCAACCACAAAACCAGGGACCTTGTAGTAGGGTAACTCGTCACCGTTAAGCTAGTGTTCACATACACAACATTCGGGGCCACTTCTGCTAATAGAATTTCAAGCTGAAACAATCAATTCCAAATACACTGCACATTACCATGAAAAGCAGAGAATTCATTACAACTTGAGATAGTAGCCACCATAAAAGATTCACTATTAGTGTGATGAGCTCTCACTGCCGGGGTAATTAGCCTGGGGGTGTTTGTACGAGCTTTTGGAGAAGAATATGGTATCACCAGAACATTGTTGGGGCAGGATGGAAATGATAAAAGTTTCATTGAGGCTATCGTCAACTGATACTCGAAAGGACACATAGGCCCCTTTCATCACCTTCAGTCGCTCGATCACAACCACCTTACTCGGGATCCTCTTAATAGTATAGTCCTTATCCATCAGAGGTTTGATGTTCTCCCTAAAGTTCCATGCATGAATGTGAGTTTTCCTCAGAATATCAGAAGGCAGGCCATCAATAGTTGTTCTGATGAACTTCATGTTCTGATGATGATAGGTTATTCTGATGATAACCTTGGACTTTCTCTTTCCCCTGTTCCTGCATACTTCCATCCACTTTCCTTCGTAATTGTCTCCATTAATTGACAAGGATTCCCCATTACCCGTGTTTACAGAGTCACATCTCCCATCCCTTGTAATCAAGACATAATTGAATACGAAATTGCGTGTGGGGAAGCTGGTGAATCAGCCAGAGTTGATGTACTTGATGAGGGGACACCCTGATTAGGAATAAGTTCATTGAAATGTGATATAGACGGTAGAACAGTAGTACATAGCTGACTTTGTATTATCACTTTCAATCACAGAATGCCGTTGAGTATTTCCACTAGGATAGTCCACTCAAACCATTTTCGACTTCGGAGGTAACTTATTGGCACTTGCAACAGCAGCCACAGATGAGGCAGCAGCTCAACTACTCAGCTGCAACACTAATTGGGCCAGTCAACACAAACGAATTTGGTCCTTAAGATAATGAATTACATTGGATTGCTGGCTGATTGTTCCTTAGTATGCTTCAATAGTTGTACAAAGATCATGGACTGTGGAAGTTACATTCATTTGGGATGAAGCTACTTAATCAAGGGTGCTCAGTGGATCTTGGAAATGGCAGGAAGGAATAGCAACAAAAGTTTTGCACCAAAATGCAAGCTCCTGACACCTTTACAGGGTTCCACAAGTTGTAGTAAGACCGGCATATTTTATGAGAAATTTAGACGAACAGCCGAACTCACAGATAATAGAATCCTTAGAATCCAAAATTTCGCCACACGATTCACATCAACATGTCACAAAATCCACAATCTTCAAAAAAAATGTCTTAACCTAACATGTGGAATTACATATATCACTAATTTTTTCCTCTTACAGCGCCACAATAATTACAGAGGAAGGAGTTTAGTTCATAATTTTGAAATAGCAAAATCCTAACCACAAGGAAACTTGCTCACATAAACAATTAAGGGCAGGTGTGACATTTGAGTCATTTCACCTCGGAAACTTAAAATTAGAGCTGTACGAATGCTTTGAAATCGAATCGGGCTTGATTCAATTTGGTTCGCCTGCAAATCAAGATGCTTCGAGATCGAGTGATTCATAATATTCGAATCAGAAAGATTCGTCTCTGAATCCTTGCATGCATTAAACACAGCACTCATCCACAAATCATGCGCAGTCCTTTTAGATGTTTTCCTCAGGCGAAAAGAAAATTTATACGACCACACGCTATTCTGTGCTATCCTTCGTGCCACTATATATATGTATAAGCTAATGTAAGGCCATGAAATATAGTGAAAATCTATACTACTTTAACTCTTCATTAACTTTTGCATTTTATTTAGAATCCAAATTCAATTCGCAAGCAAAACTTTTTAGATGATTTTATTTGCTAACGAATATTTTTAAAAAATTCGTTTTTGTTCGAAATTTATATGAGAGATTCGATTCAGTTCGAAATGAAAATCCTTGATTTGCACAGCACTACTTAAAAAAATTTGAAATTTAGAAGTAGACATATCATAGCATTATGGGTATCACCATTTATGGTCATCTAAACAAAATTAGTATTAGATAGAATTTCAACCACTGATCACACTGACATTTAGCTACACTCAGTTTATCATAAGCATTGCTCTTCAAAATCTAATGCCGCCACTACAGTGAAGGTTATTTTTTATAAACTCCTATTGAGTAAGTGAGAAGGTAAACTACTTAAAAATCATATTTAATAAAAATGATACTGATTACAGAAAGCATCCATACTTCCTAAGCATTAATATTTTCAATATTAATGTTGAAAATTTTTTAGACCTTTCTTTCACACTCATTTTGAACGTTATTAGGTTCCTCTTAATGAGCATCAGTAGTAATTTGCCACCCATGACACACACATCTCCATTGCAATACAGGTTAGTTTAAGTATAGCTAGCAGTAAAGAATACCAATTGGCTTTTATGACAATATATTTATGAAAATTAAAATATTACATAAAATGTGAACCAACTACCATGTAAAAATGTTACATCCTTGACGCCATGTGACACAAATGTTAATTTACTGCACGAAAAATATTACTTTTCTATACAGTCACATGGTTAGAAATTAACAAATGTGGCACATGCGACATTTGGTCATAAAAGAACTGGGTTAACACTACAAATGGCTTTTATGGCAACGGGTCACAAATACCTCAACATTGAGTAACTAAATCTTATCTCAGGAAAAAAAAATAATGGGGCAGATACATATCATAAGCATACATTTACAAAAGACATGACGAATTAAGCACATCATAAGGTAACTGCCCTACTAAATAAAACATTGTATTGAGGCAGACACCTTTCTGTCTATAGTATGGATTGCTACTTTTTTTTTAAGTTTTGAGGATATTCAGAGGTAAGTATGTCTTTCATTACCTATACACAAATGGAGAGAAATTGTGTTAAAAGTCATCCTATGCACAACCCACAACAATCATCTGGTATTTGCATCTTTTCCTGTTAAGGAACATCGAAATCACAAAAGATATTATGGACGATATTCAGAAAAAAAAACACAAAGATCACTAAGTTTTAAACGAGAAAAAGGCAACTTTTTTCAGGGAATGAACTCCTTTTCGTAGTCCAATGAAGTTGAACACAGTACAGTCAACTGTGATGGCAGATGCATCTTCCTCTGACGAATTGGGAAATGTTTCATGATTTTCATTTCCACAGTAAACTTTTTATCAAACGAAGTGTGAAAAGCCATGACAGATTTGTTAATCAGCTTGAGCTTCTCTGGCGCCTGATCCATCTTCATCATGAGTTGATGTGTGCCAGGTCAACCTCTCTTCATAAAACTGGATAACAATTTGTGGGCACCTTACATTGGCCTGTCGAGCGGGCACTAAATCTGCCTCATCAGTGCCTTTCCTGAGAAAGAGAGAAGGGAAGAATGATACAAACAATAAGGACTACGAGGCCAAGGAAAGGAAGTACATTATTTACTCAAGCAGAAGTAAAAAAATTCTTCCTTTTTCAACCAATAAAAACCTACCATAGACTTGATAGCTGAGTCAGTAAAAAAGGTGAATTTTTCAGGGTCAATATTTCCAAAAATTGGTTAAGAAAACTACCATATTTCTCCAAATATAGTCCCCCCCTTTTTTTCAAAAATGCGTGTGGAAAAAGTAAGGGGGGTCCTATATTCGAGCATAAGTCACTTAGGCGCCCCTAAAGCCACCACCAAGTTATAAATAACATTGCAACGGACTATAATTTTTTCTTTCTTTTTCCAGTAAAGTATATTTATGATAATTTATGATAAAATCGGAAATATGAGTCAATATCTGCCACGTTTTACCGGCACTCCACAAATTTGGAAAAGATGATTCATCCTATTCAAATAGCATGTAAAAAATACGTATTCAAGGACTGAATCGGATTTCTGTTAATTTCTCTAGGCAAAATATTAATCGAATATTGAATCGACACCGATAAATTAATAAAATACAACAAAATACTCTGAACCAAAAGTTAACAAACACCACTACTAAATTAATTGAGTGCATATGTACCCACAGCTATTCGGAGAGCATGTAAATGTTAAGCGTTTTAAAACTTTGTGCAAAATAAATTGGTAAATGGAAAATGAACCTTCCACGACGATTCAACATTTCATTGCATCCGAACCTGTGTTAACTTGTGTGATTTGCACAGTGATTTCTGTTTTTTCAACCAAAATGGGCAATTTGCGATGCTTTTGTTTCTGAAAAGAAGGTGCATTAATTTTCAAGTCGCTTTTGACGATTTTGAACTTCTATATCTCGTGTTCTGAGAATTAAAATCAACTGTTTGCAGTTGTAATTTATTACCGCTGCTTTATTCCCGTTTAAACCTATCATTCTCACAATCTCATCGTCTAGACCAGGGGTGGGCAACCCACGGCCGGCATGCAGCCCGCCTTGAACATTTTTCCTGCCCGCGAGATCATCACATTTTAATACAATAACTTTAACACAATAATAATAACTCATTATGTTTCAATTTGTACACTCCAAAAAAATGTCTATAGTGGGTCTAAATCTAATATGGGGATACATAATTTTATATGCGGCCCGTGGAATTATGATGCATTTCCAAAGTGGACCACAAGATCATTTTGGGTGACCACCCCTGGTCTAGACGGCTTTAAACCATTGTGTTCATTTATTAGAAGCGGCAATATTAATATAGTTGATTGCTAAAATCCAGCGCCTCTAACATGCATCACAAGTGATCATATTTATTTAGGAAAATCTTCCATTCACCAAGGTAAATTGGATTAATAAGTTACCTCACATGATGCTTCGCAATTATTTCCGTGATGTTTGCTTTCTCAAAAATAATTTTGTTTAATAGTGGGGTGATAGCAGAATACGCTATAGAGCACAACAATCACATGGCGGCTGAAAAATTCTGCGTGCGAAGAAAGTCAGTGCGACTTTGAAGTGATCAGTGACCTCCCTTGCGTAATGCCAATACATTGCGACAATCATTTCAGGGCCCTCAATGCGGCAGATTCACAGAATTAGAAGAAAAAGTGGTCAAATTTGTGCGCAAATGCAGAGCAGAGGCAGTCGCAGTTAACTTATAGAATTATTCACGACGATTTTCATTTCTCCATTCCACCTGGTTAAGGAACTATAGTTTCCCCCTAAATACAATTATTCACATGTTTTTAGGTATGATTATTTGGGTATGATGGAAAATATTTTCACTTTGTTGTCCTTGCTGGTTATAGAAAAAAATAAGTTTTCATTGACTCTCAATTCTCAAGTTGTTAACTTAAGAATAATATGCCTGCATAAGGCTTCCTTTGCATTTTAAAAACATTTTCCCAAAACTGAAGCTTCAAAATTGGGGTGGGGGGGTTGGGGGGGGGGGGGGGGGGGGGGGAGGACTATATTTGGAGGAATATGGTATATGTATTGGTATTACTCATAAGCTTTGGTGAATATTCAACACGGTATGCATTAGATCCGTGCTCTAAGTTTCCCATTAGGACCAAACACAGTCAAATAGCTTCGTATCTATACACCACAAGATTAACTTTAATGTAAGTTGATTTTGACCACTTTATGCACATGTACAATATTGTTCTGGAAGATTGGTCTCCGATGTATAAATGAATTCAATAATTTATCAATCTCATGCCCTGAGAATGCAGAATTAAATCTGCAAAACATTGGTGGAAAGAGGTTATTGAATTCATTTATACAACCACGACCAATCCTCCACAACAACTGCATTTCGGCAATATGAATGCGTTCCACAAGATCTGCAGCACACCCACTCCCTGATTAATGCTCTCAATTCAATCCAGGGAATTCAAGTTCTAGCTGAAACCACCTTTCGCAGAATAAAAAGACTAAGACTAATTCAATGATACATATGGATCTCATTCCTCAGATTCTGTTGAATGATTTGCAACTATACCAGTACTATTAATAAAGGTAATCCCGCAGAAACTTAGTGTGGCTATGGCTTTACCATCTTCATTTCTTAATATTTTCTTCACAAAGGAAGATAAATTGACACTGTAATAACGACTCTGCAGTCAATACTTCATAGAATTCCTATTAAATATGATATAAAACCTAAAATATTATGCCTCTGTTCCTAAAATATTATGCCTAATAATAGTTCTTTGTCTGGAGAGAAAAACCTCCAAATATTCGCGTAGTGTACTTTATACAAAAAACTCCGATTACAGCAGAGGCATTTTCATTTTTTTTATTCTAAAAAAAGGAATACAGTATACTCTCCTTATTACAATCAACGTTTATATTAACTTTTCATTCTTACGAACCAAATCATTGGTCCCGATGATAGGGGTATGTAAATGTAAGGTAAAGAAACGATATTACGAAATTACGAACTTTAGTCCCGGTCCCCACAGAAACAAAAAATAATTTATTACGAAGTCTGTCACATTAATAACAGCATTCATTCAGCTTTGCACGACACTGCATTATAAATCAGGAAGCTTTGCCACACGTACTGTGCCCAAAAACTTTAGAACTAAAATATATACAATGGATTCTTCGCATAAGCTATTTAACTGGGTAGAGGGTACAGAACTCTCACTGGGTTACTGCACTGCGAAAGGAGTCTGAAGGAGCATGAGAGGTCGAGGAGGGGTGAAAGGGAAGAAACGAAAGATAAGGACTTTTCCTCTTCCCATTCACCCTCCCCCCCCAACATCTCATTCCTCTATTGTCCCTCTGAAGGTCACTCACCCACTAGGGGTCCAACAAAATTCCCGGCTAATCCTCCCTCCCCAACAGCTTCCCCACCTGGCCTTGGCTCCACCCACTCCCTTTTCCTGTCCCTAGCTCCCAATCCCCTTTCCAATTTGACTGTGCTTTGGGCGAAATGTGTCCCTCTTCTCCTCAGGCAGTGGCAGCTTAGCGTTACCACTAGCAATCGACAGGGCAATCACTGGAATCTGAATCAGCAAAGTGTTATCAGTGCTTTGTAATGACCTGGCGAAACTCTCTGCCCAGGCTTGTGGGAATGACAATGACGCATGTGAAGTTTCAGAATCATGTTTCCATCGTTTAAAAAGTATCTTTGTGCGTACTGAAATTCTGGCCTCAAAATCCCTACACATCGTATGTATGAATTAAAATGTTATGAAATTGTGACACTCTTTCGCTCGTTTGGCGAGAAAGACGTCAGTTCTCCAGTTTAGATGAGAAAAATTTGTTATGCGTGTCTTAAATTTCATCAGTGAGAAGGCATAGCAAATAAACTCCAGCAACATTATGAATGGTAAAATTTGGAATTTCTCCCTTTCGCTACGAACGCAACCGTGCTTACACGCCTGAGATATATTTTTTTTTTAATGGAGGCAGAAGAAAGTCATTGGTAAACCATGTACATTTTGCCGCGCACAAACAACAAGCCAACACGCCTTTGCGGATGAGCGGAATACAAGCAAGCAAAAGAAAATCCCACGGGTAACTAGGCACCCCATCTCGTGGTACGCCGGACTGTGTCCATGGTCCATTGTTTTTTTATGTTGTGGATTTACTAAGACAATACATTGAATGCTTGAAAAATGTAAGCTCAGAAATTGTCTTGAACGTTCATTATACAAGAACTTTGTTCTCAATAATGATAAAGTTCCATTTAAAATTGGTAAATTCAAAGCAAAACATAAGGATTGCATGTAACATTATGGTAGTAACAAATAATATAATCATTAGCAAAAGTGTTATCGATTTAAAGTTAAACGTTACAGCAATTAAAAAAATAGCTAACAAAAAAAGGTTGTTGTTGAAAAGGTAACGAAACATATCTCGGTTAAATTTAATCGTTAATCCCAATTATGTTAAGCGAATACACAGTTGGCCACAGGCCATGAGTAGAAATGGTACTGAGACACCTGTGACTGAGACGAGGGTCGTGATCACCTCCGCCACACGTTCAAGGAAAGTGTCTGGCGTCCCGCTGACTTGTGCTTCAAGATAACGAGAAGTATTGGTGCATGTGCGATTCCTTGTTGCGAGAGAGTTCTATGGGGAGGAATATGTTCACGGCACTCATGGCAAGGGTAGAATTTTTTATTGGAGGGACCGAGCACGAAAGGGTAAAAAAAAGACAGGTTGCATACGATAACATCAATTGTAATTTTAAGTTATTAAAAATCGTCATTCTTGTTTTGAACTAGATTATGTTTGCTTTTCTTATGACCTGGCTTGGTTCTTCAATCCAATTTATTTAATGGTAAAGCCAAACTGTGTATCAACTTCCGCTCAACAACACGCGCCAGTGAGATGACAAGCTAGCTTTTGGAGGACCCAAAAGTGAGCGTTATCACTTCACTCGGAACAGCTGAGGGGTTTATCTTTCAAGGTCAAGATTCCAGCACAACTGTTCGAGTGTAAATAAGTAAACATCTTGAACCCATAAATTTTCATGCGCAAAGACGGAAGAGTAAAATAATAGATTATACCATTAAAATGCCACATATTACCTAGGTACAGTTGAATTTCATGGTCGTACAAAATTATCATGAAGATTTTCATTACAGACAGGCAGGAATTTGGCCGATTTTGCAGAAATGTCTTTAAGTTCTGTTATTTCATTTCATGCGTAAATTGTAATGTTACATTTACGTGAAGTCAAATGATGATTTCATAACGAGTTCATTAATAATTATTCCATATTGCTTAAGGAATCGAGCAGGACTACTCACAAACTTGTGCGAAATCAAATTTTTCCATAAAATCGATATACAGGTATACTTCCCCCCTTTACTTCCCCCGCTTTACACGAATTCGCTTAACACTATATTCGCTTATACATGATTGGTCCTCAAAAGATTGCTTTCACTAAGTCGACCTAACTTCCCACATAATTCAACTGCAGATGCGTTTAATACACTAAAACCTCTATTTTCTTGAGTAACTAATTAAGGAAAAAACAAGAAGAAAGATCCGATGTCATCTACATTAAGAATTTTAATGAATTAATTGGCCCTTAAAAATCAAATCATCATTTGGGTTGATCGCTGAGTGTGTGCATGTAACATCTAAATCTGTCTTAGATGAAGGGCAGGCACAGTAGTACCGGTGGAAAAATTCAATTCAAATACCGTACTCTGTGAAAAAAATCCATTATGAAATTTTAAAAAAACTTCATGTTATACATTTCATTCATTTTTTGTTGAGCCCCGACCACGACATTAATCTCTAAACATCGTTATGAGTTCAAGTGTCGGCCTCCACCGTATTGGTATCACAGGATCGCGTGAAATCATACAAAGTTTTCATTTCATCGCAGTACAAGGCATCTGCAGTACCCATTTAGCTCAACGATTGTGAGCATTATGATGTCCCAAAAACCTCGTGCTGTAGTGAAACAGTGAAGTAAATTGTATCAAATTACACAGCGAGTTGGATAGACAGTTTCCACAAGTGACGTCTCAATGGCACAATGCGGTATCTCATCAAATCCCGAGTGTACGCCTCTGACAATGGTTTTACTGTGTAAAAATTCAAAACCTGTTATCAACTTTCCGGGTTTATGAGTGCAAAACGTGTACAATCTGCCACGAGTGATGAACCTAGGAAAAGAAGTAGAAAGACTATTACGTTGGAAGCTAAGATGAAAGTAATAGAATGTTTTGAACATGGAGAGCTCATCGTGGACATTAAGAGTGCCATGGATCTACACGAGGCCACTGTTTAGACAATTTGTTCCAACGCCGAGAAAATTAAAAATAGTTTTTAATGTGCAACGAGTATAAGTGCCGCAAAAGAGAATCGAACGAGGTCTCAAACCATGGAAAAAATGGAAAAGTTGCTATCACTCTGGATACTCTGGAGTCATCAAAGAAAAACCCTGAAATATATATAAGGATATAAGCAAAGATGAAGAAGATGTGCAGTCATTTATTGCTAGTTCAGGATGGTTCGACTGGTGATTTGGCACTCCAATACAAAAGCCTGGGTTACAAGTGGTTTTTTTTTGGAATATTTTAAGAACAATCTGCAAGAGGAAACTGAGGCCTACTGCGCAAAAAACAATTTGGAGTTCAATATTTCATTAGTTCTTGATAATGCTCCCGGGCATCCTCCTCGTATTGTTGATTTTTCTGAGCACATCAAAGTTGTGTTCTTACCCCCTAACACTACGTCCATTATCCAACCCATGGACCAAGGAGTAATTGCCACATTTAAGGCACACTATGCCCGCAGAAACTTTTCAAAACTGATCGAAGAATCACATGGTGGTGGTAAACAATTAGTGAAAGATCAGTTTTTGGCGTAAATTCAATATAAAGCAAGCTATTGACATTATCGCCAAAGTGCAGCTGTGCCGTTATCCTGTATGAATGGCATGAGGAAAAATTTATGTAAATTTATGGTGAAAGTGTATCTTTCTTGAAAACCGATATCCATAATTTCTCCAGGAAAGTTAGCTTCGAGGAAGTGAATGAAGAAGAGGTTGAAGATCTGCTCAATGCACAACACGAGATAAGCACTGGAGAATTAATTCACGTCCTGGAGGAAGAAACTCGACAAGGAAGGTCTTGCAGTGACGAAATGTCTGAAGAATCTGAGACAGCTGTTCGAACTTTAAAAAACAAGGAAATGGCAAGGGCATTCTGCCTTATAGAAGAGGCACTTAAAATTTTCGAAGACGGTGACCCAGATGAAATCCGGAGTTCGAAAGTAAATCGCAAAGTAAATGCTGGAATTGGGTGTTACAGGCAGATTTACAAGGAAAATAGCTGCAAAGCCAAGCAAATTTCCTTGGATGATTTCTTCAAAAACAGCTGGAAGTTCCAGATTGAATGCATCCTCAAACCTAGCAGAGGACGACCCTGCATCAACTAATGCATCCAGGCAGTAATCACTGCTCCAGTTTCCCAACATCACTTCTCAGGTATCTATAACATTCTCTACATATTGTCAGGCCATCACTTTTTCAATGTGCTTAGTTTCTTTGTGGTTAAATTGTCCTCACACTTATGTCCGTTCTACAGTCGTCAGCAGAAATAGTGCCAATCACATTTCTTTTGTTTTCTTCTTCGACCTGTTTGGTTTAATTTTCGTAGTCGTGCTTTCTTTCAGGTTTATCCCTCCAATTTGTGAGTCCACCAACGTGAAATATGTGCTGTGCCATGGATTCAGCAATTCACTCCCCTCCCTTAAACGAGTAGCGAGGACTTGCTGTCTTGCGCGTATTATTAACATCAGGCACACCATAATTGCCAAAAATTGAAATAATAATAATATTGTTGCATTTGGAATTTTTTAATAATAATGTGTGTTGTTACTTGGCAAATAAACTTATATAAAACTTGCCAGCAGAGCTTTTCTAGGTCCAAATTTATTATTTTTCGTCCGTATCACCAATCAATTACACTGTTTATTATGGCTTTTAAAAATTCGCTTAACACTAATTCACTTAACACGGCACTTTTTCGGAATGTATCTCTCGTGTTAAGCGGGGGATACCTGTACTTAAATTCGGAATTCTACTGTATTAATTTTGCCGCATAGTAATTGTACTGGCAGCCGAGCAGTTTTTCCGTGGATTTAATCTCCCAGCTGAATTAATTTCCCGGCTTGCGATGATTCCTACAAAAAATAGAGTGATGCATGATTTTCGAACAACAAATTAGACTGTTTGATCTCACATATTTGCGCATAATTTGATTATTATTTACATGTATGATATCACTTCACAGCACAGCTGTAACACACAAAAGATTATATGTATAGGTCAAAATTCCAGGGTAATTTTGGTTTGGCCAGGGTAATGTGTTGGAGTTCAAATAAGAGTACCAGAAGAAATATATAGAATATTTTTTATCAAAAATGGCTGGAATCTGTGACATGCATGAATGTCTGCGGTCAACTTTAAAGAGTACGTTGATAATGGGTACTCTCTACGGATAGCACACAGGTGGCCATGTCAAGTGGCTAGCGTCTGAGGCTCAAGAATCTATCATCAAGCATATTATCATGAGGCATCAAGAATCAAGAATAGTGTCATCAGATCAAGTTCACGCAGTGAAGTTTTTTTGACTGAAAGGATTTTCCCTATTGTTGTTCTCTCACACTTCATTAAACATCTTCATTAATGGTGCCCTCCAGTCATACCAAAAATTTATTTCTCTATCTGGTTTCAATTTTACATAAACATATCTTGTCCTTAATAGAACTGAAAAGCCACTCGTAGCCTTTCATAGTCACAATTCTCCGTGCAAATATCCACGATTTTCTGGTTTCTGGTTTCATGCATGGTCCTGAAGCTTTTTGTCCAATTGAGAAATTTTCAAAGAAACACCCTCAATATTCATTTTGACATGCAATGCTAGTCTAGTCAAATATTGAAATGCCTTGCACACGCAGACTCCTATTCCCATATTCCTAAGCCACTCTCTCTTAGTCTCTTGAATACCATGGCAATCAATGTCAAGGAACATTCCGGCTTTGAGTAACAGTGTGAAAGGTCATTCAAGTCCATTCATGAACTATTGAACAACTACTCTTTAATAGCCATCTCAAATTCACTTGAATGCTGATTTAGCATTCAAGACTTCTTGATCAATAATCTCGAATACTGTGAACCTGGCCTCAAGGCACAAACTATTGTGTAACCTAGGTATTAAATGTGTTTTAATTCTAGAGACTTTTTTGCCTTTCATGTAATTCAACCATGAATATAAGAGAAATTCAGTGAGACCTTACCTTTACCCAAACCTTATCAAGGGCACTTAATGGCTTTCATATAGTATCTGCATTTAGCATGTCACACTGCTTCTTATCATGTTCAACCATTTTCATGTACCTCATCTTGCAAAAACTACCATCATTTATGGTCAAAGTACAAAATCAAATTACCAAATAGCACAATCAGCATATTTCTGCTTCTTAAATGTCTATAGAATACGCTTGAAAAAAATTATTCATGGAATTAGGACTACAATAACTTCCTGCAATTGCATTTCTTTTGCAGAGGTAACCAAATAAAACAGGATTAGATGAAACATTTTAAGTATGTTATAATCTCCTCAGGAATGACAGATGATACTTATAGTTTGGAAATTTTACTCTAGTTGATTCATGATTCCTTCCTTCCTCTTGAATTCAACAGTAACCATTATCTTGCCCTTATAGACATTTTTAACATATGAAAACTTTTGCATATTAAGTCAAAAGGACCACAAAGAAAAGAGTAAAATATAACATTCTCCAGTCATCATCTTCATGAAACACTTATGGATGAACCTGGACCATCTTCAAAACATATAGACTTGTGAATGGCCTAACAGACATGCTAAGATACAGGGCAGGGAAGGAATACCTGAAGATACATGTACTCTAATAAATTAAATTTCAATCAGAGGGGCTTCAATAACTCAATTAAGGGTAAAAAATGGCCAGCACTTATGATTCTAAAATTAGCCCTTCTGTTTTTAGATGTTCAGTAAAAGGTCAAGGTTCACCTATTTCTCCATTTCTTGAAGATGATGACTGGATCAAGTTATTTAAGCTCCTTTTCATTGACCATTCTTCAGAAATTATTTAGATAATTTGAATGATAGTTGAATATTTTAATTATTTTAAATTCATTAACCATAATTAAAATATACCAATTTTTCAACAACTTAAGCATCTTTATAGACTAACTCAAGCTTAATAAAAAATTCTCAAGTTGAGTCATTCTTCTATTATAAATTAAATTTGGCTTTCAAGCTTCTAGCACATTCCCACATAATATGTTCCATAATCAGTATCCTTGGCTTCCGCTAAAAGAAGGTCCATCTACCATGAATACAGGGATCCTACCATATCATTATCTCCATACAGAGGAATCTTTCATGTCATCACAATAATAGAACACATACTACACAAATATTTTAGAACATTTGCAGTGAAGTGCAAGTGATTTGCCTCTACACCAGAGGCAATAATTGATAATTTCCTGAACAACATAAAGAAATATGTAAACACAATTATAATTAGCACTTACCACTTCATCAGAAACATTAGCTCTCCACTTGAATCAGTAGCACCAATGATTTTTTCTGGCTCCAAGGACCTGTCGAAACCACGAGGCTTGTTGTCATCCTGTATAATGCAAAGAAAGCTATCATAAATAACTTCAATGATTTAATGTGAAATGAAATGACAATTACATAAGATTATCCATAAAAAGAAAAGTACATGGACTCTCTATTTGCCATTCCACAAAGCTGGCAATTCACTGGCTGCTCAAAAAAAAAGCCTCAGGTTACAAAGGTAGCAGTTTGCCTGTCCCTAGCTTTAATTTTTTTCCTAGCCTAGTTTGATGCACATACCCCCTGTGGTTTGCTTTGAAGTTCAAATAATGGTTCTTTGTCACAGCTGAACATATTTCTCCACAGATATGTGGTTACAAGTTGCATGTCACTTCTTTTACACAGAAGTGTTCCAAGTTGCATTTTTTGAGTAGTCATGGGGTTTCGTAAAAATTATCCCAGTTCAATGCTTTGCCATGATCATTGCTCCTACCACCTACTTTTGGTTTCCAAATGCATAATGGCTGGATTGGGGGTTCTGGTTTAGACCAGTGGTAGCATGTTTGACTCCCGTTCCAAGGGTCACAGGTTCGAGACCAAGCAACGGAAAAAATTTTCCTGGATTCCTTAACTTTTGTATGCTACTTTTGACTACTACTACTACTACCGAATTTGATCCCACTACTGAGAGGCAGCAGTCTCAGCAGAAGGCATTTATGGCACAGAACAAGCAGATCAGACCGGCATCAACAGCCACAGCTTTGGGCGAGAGTGAAAGTTAGGGAATCGGCCGGGGTACTGCAATGTGGAAGGCAACGGGGAAACCACCACATGAAGATGCAGCCCTGCATTTTAACTATATAGAAGACATGATGTCACTCCTCCCAGTAAAACAGGGTTGTTACAAGATTCCTGAATTCAAATTCCCTGACTTTTCCCTGACAAAAATCTTCATTTCCCCTGACTTTTTCACACACTCCTTTCGATCATTACATAACATTTTTAAAGGGTAAGAGTCAATATAATACAAAATTCTTTTTAATACAATACAAAATTCGTTTTAAAGAATTTTGTATTATATTGTAAAAGAGATTTTTTAAATGTATTTAAATTCTTTTGAAAACATATTTCTTTACAATGAACACACAGAAAAAACAGTAAATTGTAAACTTAATTACAGTCAAATGAAAGTCAAAATATGGTGTCAAATTTAAATTGAAACATCAAACAAAAAGTCTACATTCAGCGATGTGGATGTAGAACATACCTAACCACAACATCACAGAAATGCTACACACGCCACATAGTTCTCTCAGCCTCTCGTCGATAGCATCGAACTCCAATTGGTTTTCTAGCAAAATTTTCATTTTCTTGGCTCTTAATTCTTTAACATTATCACACTCTTGAAATCATTTCGTCACTAATTTCCACATTAAGAATTCCACCAGCCAAATTTACAGCGCCGTACACCTGCCTTAGCTTGACCAGTGTCTGTGGGAGTTGGTTATCAATACCAACTTCTTTGTTTATGGAAAATCCCCTCTCCACAAAGGCATTTCCATGGTTCAATATTAAAATCATGTGGGTCAAATGCCTTAATCCAGAGTACTTCTGCGACATTAAATTGTGCCTCCAAAAGTGATCAAGACAGGTGTGGCCTTGGTCATATTCTTTCAAGCACACAGAGACAACAGGTTTGTTAATTAAAGTCTTGAACTCAGCTTCTAGCGAGTACCACTCTAAAGCAGAGAACCACTGCATAGCTGCAGCAGTGAGAGGCATTTTCGGAAGCGAGCAAGAGCTGCATCTTCGGATTTCACTATCAACTTTGGATCACAAAACATGATGGCCTTGCAAATCTTGTACTGAAGTGGAGGCTTTTCTAATATCTTGGCCACTAATGCTTTTCGAAAAGTAACACACCCTTCTCTAAACGTCAAAATATCCTTCTTCAATACTTTATCCACCTTCCCGACAGTTTCTTTCACAGAGAAACTAAGGACTATATCTTTGTCAGGAATGATGTTTCCTTCTTTGGTTACATCAATATCACATACATTTGTGTTAGACAGTAGGTACTCTTTCTTTACAAAGTCTGTGACTAGAGCACATAAATCAGTGTGCAAAAATGGAGCCATAGGGTTGTTTGTTTGATAGGCAATTAAAAAGGGCTCAATAAGGCTTGCCACATATGAGAAAAAAAGTAAGCTTGGGTCCCAACATTTTATCCTCGACAGCTTTAGCCACGTAGGTGAAACTGGCTGACAAAATCTTGTCATCTTTATCCTCTTTTTCGACTCTTTCAGCAAACTTGATCATGTTGGGAAGAATTTTAACCCCAGTGTCCTCTGTCAAACTGTTGTTGAGCCATCGAACAGAGCAGTACATTGGAGGAAACACAAAAGACCCCGTCCAGTTGGTGTACTTCTTTGAAGATGTTGTATGACGCTCACATGTACATTACTATACCCCACCCAGAGGCATTCATGTCTTCTTTAAAAGCATTGAGGAGAATATGCAAGCTGCATGACCCCATTACAAGTAAAGATGGCTTATGCATATGCTAAGGCATATGCACAGCTAGCAATGGCTAGCAACACTCCTCAGGGCGGTGGAGCATTAGGCGGCGGAAAGACGAACTTGTTTGGCTGACCCAGGCCAGCTCAGCCAGCCAACAGTGAGGCAGTTCTTTTGGATTGTGCGACATGACATACATTTTCCCTGACGCCATGGACAAGATTCCCTGACTTTTCCCTGATTTCCCTGACCCATTTCAAATTCCCTGACTTTTCTCTGATTTCCCTGACCTGTAACAACCCTGTAAAATATTCTGGAGGCAAAATAGTCTCCAAATCGGATCTCTGGGTATATGTCAGTCAGTAAGGCCAGGTGCTGAATAGGAACATGGAACGCAGGATCTTCAGGGGTGAGCGGGAAGCTGGAGAATGTGAAGATAGAGATGGAGAGGCTAGGGGTAGATATACTGGGAGTCAGTGAGATCAAGTGGGCATGGACTGACAACTACTGGAGCGACAGATACAGAGTGATATATTCAGGAAACTAACCAGAGGATTGCAGGTGTAGGCATCATAGTGAGGAAAGAGTGGGGCAGGAGAGTAAAGGCAATCTGGCAGTACAGTGAAAGAATCATGATGATGAAGCTGGAAGGAAAGCCGACGGACACAGTTATTATGCAGGTGTACATGCCGACGTCTAGCCATACGGAAGACTTCAAAGCACTTTTGGTATTAGATAACGCTCCTAGGCATCCAAGAACTTTGAGTGATTTATATTCGGAGGTAAAGGTTGTTTACTTACCTCGGGCGTAATTTCAACGTTCAAGGCATACTATTTAAGAGAGACTTTCAACCAAGCTGTAAGGGCAACTGAGGGTGACGTAGGCATGAGCTTGAAGGAATTTTGGCCCTGTTATAATATCCAACAGGCCATTGAAAACATATCAAAATCTTGGGGTGAGGTCTCTGAAAAAACTAAGGCCGTTTTCGAACTTGGCAAATCAAGCAATCTTCCCTTGAAACCTAGTATGCATTGGGCGAATATGACATCAAATTCAAGTGGCCGCTGACGCCATATTGACTAGATACCTAGTCAAGATACCAAGTAAATGAAAAAGCAGACTTGTCATGCTTACTAGGTTTTAAGTTAGAACTCAGGGTGTGATACTACTGGGCTTGTATGGAAAATAGAAGTGAATAAACTTTCAAATGGATAATATTTTATCATTAATACGTATATCTGTGTGATATTTATTATTTTTTTTGCAGAAAAATTGATGAATTCGCTATATTTAAAGGCTTTTCAAATGTGAATATACTGATCAAGAACCTCGGTATCCTGCTTGCCTAGGTATCAAGATATCTTGATATCAAGTCAAGTATGCGTTTGCCAAGTTCGAAAACGGCCTATTAATGCAGTTTGGAAAAATCTTTGGGACGACTGTGCAATTGACTTCCTTGGTTTTGATATACCTGAGGACGTAATTAATGAAACAGTTGACCTAGCATACATCATCGGTTTAGACGAAGTGGAGGCTGAAGACATTCAGGACCTGACTGAGGCTAATAAAGAAGAATTAACTGATGTAGAACTATTAGAAATGCAACAGCATCGGAAAATAGAAAAGCAGAGCGAAGATGTGGGTGATGATAATAATAATAATTTCTAAGTGACATTAAGCAATACAATGCAATGGTCATCGTCAAGAGGTATAAAAAGTAAGAACACAAATGAAAAAATATATAACAGGAAATCAGGAATTAAAATATGAGGTCAGAAGTATCACACTCCTCGAATTCCTGCAATGAATAGAATGCTTTATAGAAAAGCCAACGCTTAAAGGTCAATTTGAACCTAGACAGACTGAAAAACCTAACCTCTCGGGGCAGCAAATTAAAAAAATCTAAGTTTAAGTACATTAAAACAATTGGTACTTTTGGATAGTCTAAAGTGAGGCACCACTAAATTGTCCCTTTTTCTTGTGAAGTGGTGTTGATAGCTGGCTCCTGTCTCTAATGAGCTCAGGTTTTCTTTCACTTCACATACACCTTTATAAATATAATGACCATAGAGGGTCATAATACCCAATTTTATAAAAAGAGGTTTACAATGGTCCATTGAGAGCGAACCTGAAATAATTCTAATTGCCCTTTTTTGCATCATGAAAACACCTTTTGAGTTGGGACCATGACCCCATAATTCTATGCCATATGTCAGTTGACAATGGAAAAGGGCAAAATAAATTTGCCGCTGGTAGTCTATTGGTAGTAGGAGTTTGTTTCCGCAGCATATAAGTTACTTTGGATAGCTTGGCAATGGTAGAAAATATATAAGAATCCCATTTTAGTTTGCAGTCAAGTTCAAAGCCAAGTAATCTGAGACTTTGATTGTGGTTTTTTTGTGGGCTAAGTGAAAATAATGCTATTTGAGTTTTATCATTGTTTAAAGCAAGCCCATTCGCAGAAAACCAATTTTAAGCTACCGACAATACAGAATTTGAAATACTGTTTGTATTCGACAAGTCTTTTACATTTTGAACAAAAGTAGTGTCATCGGCATATGGTCAAGACATGCATGGGACATTCTTAGGGAGGTCATTTATCATGATTAAAAACAGCAAGGGACCAAGGACAGAACCTTGAGGGACACCATGTTCAAGTTTAAGAGGTGAGGATCGATTCTTGTTAATGCACACACATTGAAAACGATCCAACAGATAAGATTCAAGGAGCTTTAATTCTATGTTCCTGATACCATAGTGATGCAACTTCTGGATTAGGATTGGATGAGAGACACAATCAAATGCTTTACTGAGATCACATGCAGTTAAAGCAACTGAAGAGTTTTCCTCAAAAGCGTTCAGAATGATATCAACAACATGCCGGACTGCTAAGGACGTGGAGAAACCCTTGCGGAAACCAAACTACAATTTGGAGAAAATATTGTTGTTATCAAAGTGCTCATTTAGTTGGGATTTAATAATAATTTCCAGTAATTTACCAAAAATTGGAATAATTGAAATTGGCCTGTAACTAGATGGCAAACTTTTGTCGCCCTTCTTATGGATGGGGATCGTTTTAGAGATTTTTAGAGCCTTGGGGAAAATACCTGATTGGAAACAGGAATTGAATATAATAGATGGGCTCATCAATAATAGTGCTAATATAATTGAATAGTTTGCTTGATAAGCCATAAATATCATTACAATTGGACTTTTTTAAGTTTTTAATTACCTTTCTGATATCCTCGGGTGTTATCCATTTCCATTTGAAGGGTGAAG
Organism: Ceriagrion tenellum; assembly: GCA_963169105.1. NCBI lineage: Eukaryota > Metazoa > Arthropoda > Insecta > Odonata > Coenagrionidae > Ceriagrion > Ceriagrion tenellum. The sequence goes on from OY720632.1 coordinate 46,174,904, forward strand.
GGGTAAAACAGGTTATTAAAAAACTGGGAGGCAGTTGCTGGAGAACTGGCAATTTTTGAGATCAGCTCATTGATAAGACTCAATAAAAAAATTGATTTAGATTATCGGGCTTAAATGGTAGTTGAGATACTAAGTCTGACAGCCCAATTTCCTTGTTAATAACTTGCCAAGCTGCTTTGGTCTGGTTGTCAGCATCACTAATGAAATTATGATTCGATATCAGTTTAGCACTGTTAATTTTACTTATATACTCGCTCTTGTGTCTCTGCCAGACATTTTTGTCTACTTCAGTTTTAGTTGCTTTATAAACAGAATGTGATGAAATTAGTTGTGTTCTCAAAATTGATAGCTCGGGGCTAAACCATTTTTTGGACTGCTTGCGGAGGTTGGATTGAAATAGTTTTTTAGGGAAGCAGTGTTCCAAGAACAGCATGAAGGTTTCAAAAAAACGAGAAGTTACAATTACCATCGGAGCTTGTTAACATAGTGTGCCATGTAACATTTGACAGAAGGAATTTAAGGTTGTCAATACCCTCATCAGTAATAGGTTGTACAAATGTGGAATAAATCTGGAGAAGGGGTTTGTATCTGAGGGTATACCAGGTAGAAGTAAATTCCAAACCAAGGTGATCACATATACCGAGGTTAACAACATTGACTTTGAAATGATCAGGGGGTATGTTGGTAATGACATTGTCCAGGCAGGAATTTAGCCTGGTTGGCTCCATGTTAGAACAGCATAAATTGAAAGATAGAAGTGAGGTAAAGGATTTGCCAAATGAACATCCATATTCAGATCACCACAAATAATTATATCCATATGATATTCAGACAATACCACCAATAGTTGTTCAAAATAGTCACAGAAGGTTTGAACATCACCATTTCGAGATCTATACACACAAGCAATAATAGTATTTAACTCCACTTTTATGGCACAAACCTCACACTGCAACTCGATGCAGAAATTGCTTACATCGATTTTTTTTGCTACCAGATCACTGTCAACAAATATAGCAGTGCCACCATTTGTAGCTATTTTACACCAAGAGTAACTTATGATACTGAAACCATTAACGTTATATAAGTTCACTTCATCATCACATAACCAATGCTCAGTAATACAAATGATGCCATAGTTCACAGAACTGACAGCAGCTTCAAGAGCGTTAACCTTGTTTCTTGGGCACTGAATATTGAGAGACAAAATAGGAGACACGCCTAGTCATTTGGCCTTGGTCTTGCTCATACCAATCTGGCTTCTTGTACCCATTCTATTTGCAGGCTGCACAGTCTTTACCGGAGACTTCGGGAGTTGCACTTCAGATGTCTGAGGAGGGTTCTGACCATTATCGGTGGGATTCACTTGCAATGTAAAAGTATTGCTGTTTCTATTTTGATGATAGTGAAAATTAAATCACCTAATGCACGCACCATTGGGCCAAATATCGCCATTCAGCAACTCATCTAGAAGCGAAAAAGTCACCACCAACTTTATACTCACACTTGTGGGACTTCTTTTCAGCTCCTCACACACAAATTTTTTCCCTGCAAATTGTCCTTGGAGAAAACAGAGTATTTTATCAGAGGTGGACGACACATCTACTCGTCCCAAAAATAGCCAGACACGCCTAGGAATTGCGAGAAAGGCATTCTCATCAGTATTCGTGCCGTAGATAACTTGACTCTTCCTTTTAACACATTCCAGTCAGAGGTTTAAAGGGCTTTTTTTGCACGCTAGACTGGGGTTTTTGGTGGACTTTTGTCAAATTGTGATAGCTATACTATTTTAGATAAATTGAAGCTAAATTCGAACAGCTTCTTTCATCTACAGGATTTCTCAGTAACTAAAACATCCAAGCTGCGTAGTAGATCAAACGAAATGCGAGCATAGCCCGTACTTCTTTATATACGTTACTGTGGGCATAGCCCGCAGTTCATCCTCCATTTAAATCCAGAGGCTGCGGGCATAGCCCGCACTAAGTCCGGAATGTGTTAATCACTTCGCTTTTTCCATGGGAAGTTTCTGATCACAAAACTTCACGTTTTGAAAGAGGCAGGACCGTACAATGTTTAGATGATGCTCGATTTCTCCTCTTCCCCTTTCTGCTTACTACACGTAGGAAGCCGTCATTAGGTGAGTCAATAGCCTCACTAGAACAATCATTATTGTTCATCGAAATTAGCCCATCAATATGTTCGACAGGAATCGTGTCCTCCTTCCCATTTATCACGACCATATCTGCTTCAGCTTCCACATGAAGAATTGATTCGTTGGCTTCACTGGGAGGGTTTGTTAGTTTAGAAGGTTCACCAACATTCGCATTTTTAACTGCATCAGTATCGGTAAATGATTTTTTTAATGCAGGAGGAATGATTTGAAGGATGATGAGCTAGAGTATTCGCATTCAGTTTACACCCTGAGTTTAGACTGGCAATGATCTTTAAATTAGTAACTTCAGATTTTAAAGTTTCAATATCAGTAGCCATTTTGGCCAACGAGAATTTAGAGACACGACAGGATAAGCACTTCCAAAATATGTCCCTACTATCTTTCGAGGCTCGTAATGATAAATCTGTTAGGCCCGTACGTTTATAATGAAACATAGATGGGCAAATATCACATAGAATCACTTGCTCCAGACGGTTTATCGCAATTTCAATTTCACAAGAGCCACATTTACGTACGTCTTCATTATCCACCATCTTGGATAACGTGATGACGAAGAAATCAGCGACAAAAGTAAAGTTTTAACTACATCAAATATTAGTGAAATCTTAAATCTTGTCGACTGTGCATGGACTCTCATTAAAGAAAGTGATCCTGATTTCAAAAGAAGCTTGCTAGTTGCTAGAAGTTTTTAGGATTCTGTAAGTTGTTACAAGGAACTATTACTAGAAAGAAATAAAAAGAAAAAACAGCTCTCTTTAGACAGTTATTTCTCTAAAACTCAAAGCAAATCCTCCACCACAACCCAAGACAGCAGCAGTAATGATCGTTCTGAATACATCAAGGTGGATAAACTGCAAGAACTGGAAGAACTTTCGTTAACGATTTGTGACGATGGTGGTGATGTGCCTTCAGCTGTTCCTTGTGTTTCATTTTCTGCACTTTATTTATAGTTCTATCCGTGATTAATTGTTTTTTCTTCAAGTTTGTTTTTTAAAGCATTATAAGAAACTATTGGATTGTTGTATCGCAATTTGAAGTTACTGTGTATTGTTATAGTGTGCATAAGAGGGAATGCGGAATATCTTATTTTAGTTTGAGGCAAAGCCAAAAATTCTCAATTTCAGTAATTATTTATCAATTTTTCCCGGAAAATTTTTAAACAAATGGAATAAAAACATTTATTTAACTTTAAATCAATTTAAAAGTGATTTTAACCGCAGATTATTACTTTTACAGTATATTTTACAAAAATTATACGGTGAAAGCAGCATCTCGGGGATGAATTAAGTTCCATAGCATTAGGTTTTATGGAACTTGATGATTCACATAGCGCTGTTTCGATTAACGATAGCTTTTCATGGAACGAATTAAGAGTGTTAATCGGGGAGTGGGTGTATATTACTTGCTCAATGTATTTTCATCACACAATAAAAGTCTACTGAGTATTCTAAAGAAAAAGTGGAACAACCTAATCAGATATATTACTGGACATGAGTTTAAATGAAGAATATCCATGAAGAAAGAATACAAACGAGGAACAGCAGAGTAAGACCTAGCATTTCATTCATGGAGCTAATACTGACTGATGAAGGAACAAAAGAAACATGTACAGGTGAGGAAGTTAGCAGGTAGAAGCATTCAGAGGTAAGCTGCATCAAACCAACCTATGGTGATGACCAATGCACAGTTGTGATGTAACAGGAAGTTCGTTTATTCAGCTTCACATAGTGAAGTTAGGCTTAGAATCCTTAAACCATAGCTCCTAGGAAAAACTGAGAAATGCAATCACAGAAGAAACAAATCCATCTTCCTCAGAATGAGTTTAAATAATAGGACCTGAAAGTTTGTTAGTGTCTAATTAATTGCCAAAGAACAGTTCCTGCGCCTCAATCGGGCAAGGTACTAATAGCCTTAAAATCACACATAAACAGACATTGCCCAGAATGGTGTATTTTACTGATGAAGAATAACAAGACTGACTGGGAAAAGCAAATTTCCAGGATGATATTATTTTCTTAACTTTGCCGGCCCCATTTTAAATATCCCTGACTTTTCCAGGTCCGTAGCAACCCTGATATACCTCCCAAACCAGAGAAAAAAAACCCTGACATGAATTTGACATTGCACAAGACAAAGAAAGAGCAAAAGCAGGTGGGAGGTCAAAGTATTCTGTGTTGCCCTTCATCTAACCGACAGCATAAAACTTTCCACACAAGGAGAATTTGAGGTAATGAGGTAATGAGAAAGGCAAAAATTACTGCTATAACATTTTCCGTTGGGATTTCCATAAAATCTAGACTGAACAAACAGTTCTCTTGCAGAACGCTGACAGGGATGAATTAGGAGATTTCAAGAATGATTCGACGAATTTTACTTAAATGCTTTTAGATAAAACAACTGTACTCTGTAATTAAAGTAAGGAGTTTTGATACACATTACTAATATTTAATGAACAAAGTTTTTCTACACATCAGAATTTGAATTTGTTGGTATCATTGTTTAATTAACACAACCAATGGTATAAACAATACAAAAAGTTTGCATTGCATTACCATAAAACCATGCTTATTTTCAATATAATGCATTTCAAAACCTGTTAGTGATAAATTATTACTTGGTGGATGAATTTCTTTAAAAAATTGTAATCCTGAGGGTGAAAGTTGAGGAAAATTAGTAAGTAGGTGGGTTAACAATAGACAGACATGACTAGCAATGGTTAAGAGAGTGCAGTAAGGTACAATCCCTTACCTCGACCACATGCTTTTTTTTGGGAGGTTTTTTGTCCTCTATATTTGTAGTTGCTGGCTGCTTTTTGCCTCTTTTCCCTTCCAACTTCTTCTCAAACGCTGATATCAGATCTGGGCAATCCAAGTTTTCCATAGGTTCCCACGTGTTGTCTTCACTGTAAAAATCAAACAAAATTTCACAGATCAGCAACTAATCAGACACATCCAAAATGAGCTTCCATGTGAACTTATTTTACTTATGCAATTTCTACAGCATAACTGCTTTCTATATTACTCATATAGAATGTATCATATCAGCATGACAATTCAGCATGTATTTTTCAAAGTGAGGAGCTTTTGCAACATGCCAAAACCCAGCAAATTCAGGAGGTTAAAGCTTAAGTGCAACATATCCTGAGGAAAGGATAGAATTGCTTCAGCAATTTATCATTTGATTGCTTCTTATTTTCATGGTTTATGAAGACATGTTAAAATCTTTACATATTTTTTCTTATCATAGGCTCCCACATCAGATGGTAAGAGTTCGAAGCATGGAATGTGTTCATTTGATAGCCTTAATGAAATGAAATGGGGATGGGTCATTCTGGTTGCTTCAAGAGAATAAGACCTCTTGTTGAAGACGAATGCTGGAAGATGCGGAAAAGCCAACCTTAGTTTTCATTCCCGTTGCTCGTTCTGTTTCTTTAGAATGATTTACTGCATACACATATTTATAAACATTTAAAATTTTTGAATAATTGACATTTTCGCAATTCCTTAAGGCTCCAAAAGCCCCAGGGGTACTTACATGCCATGATTCATTCTGTGATTAGTTAGCATTTCCATGGGTTGATTCAATTTTATAAATATTCCCTTCATTTAGCTTAACTTTTTAGCATAACTTTTTCCGGAAATGTGTAATGAAAGTTCACTAAGTGGATGCTTTCTTTGGAAATGGATCTTGAATAACCCATTGCCTCTCCACCTGTATTGGTACCCCTTTTGTATTCATGGTGGTGTTTGGCTATAATAACTTTTTCTCAGAATATCCAACTAACTGGAGTACTACTTAAATAGTATAAATTTACAGTAATAATTGATAAACATTAAATTTGTCAATATTTATGCTATAATTTAGTTTAAAATTGTAAAATGCTCAGAATAACTCAAGGAATTTATTTAAAAGTATAAATTTTTGGAGTATACAGGAAAGGATTATATTTTTTTTAAACCACCGCAAATGTAACAAATTTACAGTGGCCTCCTGCTGATAGAGGGGCTGCTAAGGATTGGGGGGTCAAGCTGAGTGCCCGGGGGAAGGGCACAGAGTCCTGTTGAGTGGGGTTTGAAAACAGGCAAAGGCATAATTGAGTGATTTGTCGCCACGAGAGAGAGAGGGGTACAAAAAATTCTCATGTTACTCGTAGCAGGGGAAGCATTTCCCTTCAAGAGGCTTCGGCGTGAAAGGATTAATTACCAATGTGATGAAGCATTTCACATTTTAACACTATTCCAATTATTTCCAAAAACTGAACACACTCCTTGATTTTAAATTACGTAACAGCCATGAAGTAGAGAGGAACAGTGAGTCTTTCAATTACACGCTACTTATGTGTACTTACTTGGAATATCCTTTCCATTTCAGCAGATATTCAACTTTACCGTTCTTGATTCTTTTATCCAACACCTTTTCTACTGAAAAGGTCTCCATGGGTTCATCCTCACCGGCAGCAGATGCTGCATCTAAATCCTTCTGCCGCCGGCTGGTTCCCGTACCTTCTGTGAAAATTTGATCATATTTAAGGCTGCAACATCAATAACTTCAGAAGTTTATTTCCCGACTGGTCCTCAAGTATAACAGAACAATAAGCACTAGTAAAATAAAATTTCTAATTACTATTTGAGTTGAAGTGCCTTAATTAACCTTTTAGTAAACTAGTTGCTAGGTGAATGCAAGAAGCAGTAGAAGCATAGAGAAATAGGCCAAAATAAAAAAAAAGGTAATTGTTAAATACAGTGACTGGATCCTTGTATGACAGCTTCAAGTTAATTGCTGCAAAAAATCAGGATAGAAACTAACTCACCAATTAGTTTTAGCAGAAATATAATGAGTGTTTCCAAACTGCTTGTACCATGAAGGAAATATATGGGACGATGAATAATAAAGACAAATTCAATTCCTTCTAATCAACTAACATTTTACAGAGTACTCTATACACCAGACATTTTCCTATTTTTCCATGACAACTAACAGATAATTAACAATATATTACCAATCAAAATCAAAATGCAAAATTATTATTTATTTTGCAGTTCTTCCACATTTTCAGTGGCTATTTGAAAACCTTTTTTCACAACTTCGCCTACCAAGGTTTCAACTTTCAGTCATTATCAAGGCAGTTTGCACAAATTACCCGACAAATATATATCGTAATGGTATGACCACATTACGAGTTTCTTTCCCATTCCTTCTGGATTACAACACCTCAAAAGTATTTCATATACAGTAGAACCTCGATCTATCGTTCTCACGTTGATCATTTTCCCACTTCTATCGTTCGCTGTCTTTGGTCCCGAATGTAGTTCCATGCCGATAACGTTAATAATTCCCGCATCCATCATTCCCTGAAGTACCGTTTTCCTGCTTCGATCGTTTCCAAATCACGGTCCCCACATCGCAATTCCCGCATTCATTGTTTGAAAAAGACGAAACCAAAAATTTACACCGAAGTAAGATTTTTGGATTTTTGCGGCGCTCTGCAGCGGGAATCATTTTCAGATCCCCCACCATCTTCACCCCCTACTTCTGCCCTATGTGCGCCCAACTCGATCAGATCTTCGTTTGTCCATTCCTCGGGCGAATCCAACAGCTCCTCTACATCTTATGCCTCCACTTCAAGGTCAAGAACATCCGCAAGATCAACAACTCGGTCAATGACTTCGTCTGCTTCATTCGCCATAAATCCCTCGAAATGCACGAGACCGGGGCAAAGTTTTTTCCAAACACCATTCATATTTTTGCTTGTTACCTCTTCCCAGGATGATGCTTTGTTTTTTATTGCGTGATACACATTGTTGCCCTTCCAAAACTCCCTAAGTGTCATTCCATCATCCCCATCTGTAGCGGCAATGGCATCAGCAAATGTCTACCATGAGTGATAAGCCTTGAAGGATGCTATGACTCCCTGATACATTGGTTGTAGAAGGGACGTTGTATTTAGGGGCAGAAAAATCACCTTTAGAAATTCATTTAAATCGTCCAAGTGTGGAGGATGGGCGGGTGCATTATCAAGTATCAGCAGGATTTTAAATTGAATTTTTTTCTTAAGGCTGTACTCCTTCACCTCTGGTAGAAAATGGTTGCAATACCAGCCCTCAAATGAGGCAGATGTAACCCAAGCTTTTGGATTTGATTTCCAGATGACTGGAAGAGAGGATTTATCAACATTTTTTAATGCTCGCGGCTTTTCCGAATGATAAATTAGAAGAGGTCTCAATTTGCAATCTCCAATCGCTTTACCTCCAAGCAAGAGTGTCAGGCGATCTTTTGCTGTCTTAAAGCCAGGTGTGGACTTTTCCTCTTTCGAAATAAATGTATGGTGAAGCACTCTTTTTAAAAAAAAGTGCAGTTTCGTCGAAATTAAACACCTGTTCTGGGAAATAGCCACTCTCCTCAATTATTTTTTCAAGGACTTTTGGAAAATTTTCTGCTGCCTCTATATCACCACTGGCTGCATCACCACATAATTTTGCATTATGCAAATTCCAACGATTTTTAAATCAATTGAACCACCCATTACTCTCGACAAAACTTCCACCCGCCTCTCCTTTCTGATTCTTCAACAGATCATAGAGACTTATGGCCTTACATTGAATTGTCACAAGACTAAGCGGTGTAACTCTTCGATGCTGCTCTTCCATCCACACCGTCACTAATTTTTCCATTTCAGCCAGAAGACAATTGCGTTGCTTGATAATGATGGTGGATCTCATACAAGCAGAACGTTTGACATGTTCTTTTATTCATTCCTTGTCTTTCACAATTGTGTTGATAGTTGACACGGCCATGTTTAGAACACGTGATATGTTCGATATCGTTAGCCCGCTTTCATATTTCTTCACGATATCAATTTTCTCTTCTAAAGAGATTGTACGTCGCCTTTTAGAAGCACCTGGCTTACTCTCACTTCAACGCTTATCAGCCATTGTCGGAGGATCCAAAACAATGACTCATTAAAATTTTTCACAAATCCAGCTCTCAACTTCCAGTTCCAGAAAATGACTGAATGGATTTTGCCAGTGATATCGTGCCCTACGTTACAATGTACCAATCAAACAAGACATCTTTGGTTGCCCGAGTTGAATACCTTTTTGCATCATTTGCAGCCGACGGGGACAGGGCTGGATTAACAATTAGGCGAAGTAGGAAATTGCCTAAGTAATAGTTAAGGGGTTCTGAGTGATTGGTTTGTAATAAAACAGGGTGTAAAGCAAGGATGCGTAATGTCACCATGGCTGTCTAATGTATTTATGGATAAATGTGTTAGAGATGCATGTAGTGAAAACGGCAGTGTTTTGATTGGAAATTTAAATGTCCAAGTACTACTATATGCGGATGATGCTGTTTTGATCTCAGACATTCAACAGGGATTACAGAAGCTCCGAGATAAGTTTGGTGAATCAACACAGAGAATGGAATTGAGAGTAAATGTGTGCAAGACTAAAGTAGCAGTTTTCGATAAGGAGAATGGGAATAATAACTGTATGATGAGGGCGAATGGTGAAGTAATTGAACAAGTGGATGATTTTGGTACTCAGGCAAGATGTTTGCGAAAGATGGACAGATAGATGACGAGATAAAGAGACGTGCGAATGCTGGAAGGAAAGTGGTAGGTAGCATGTGGAGCATATCAAGGAATGAGTGCCTGTCTAAGGAAGTGAAAATCGCTGAGTATCAAAGTGTACTTCTCCCCACTTTGTTGCATGGTAGTGACACATGGGTATGTCAGGATAGACATAAGAGTAGACTAAACGCCATGGGTATAGGTTATCTGAGGAGTTTTTGCAGCAAAAGTAAGATGGATAGGGTCAGGAATGAGTGGGTAATAAGTGAATGTGGGTTACATGCTCCAGGAAATGGACATATATGAAAGGAGTGTGCTTCGTTGGTTTGGCCATGTTGAGAGAATGGATGACAGTCAAATAACGAAACAGTTATGTAAGAGTGAAATGAATGGTGTGAGAGATAGAGGTAGGCCGAGAAAGTTGTGGTTGAGGAAATTCTTAGGAGGAATATTAGGAGTCTAAAAAACAGGAGGGCATGTATGAAGCAGTGTATGGGTGTAAATGAGGCAGAAGAGGTTTGAAAGGATAGGTCAGTATGGAGGAAATTATTGAAGCAGAGTTAGGTGTACAAATATGCATTAATGAGTGAAACTTTGTGAATGTGCCTACCCCGGAAGGGAACGGTGTGATAGGCATGTGTGCAAGTATATGATTTATGAAAACATTAGTAAGATTTATTAGTAATATTAAGAAAAATACAGAAAATGATACTTTGAAATTAAGCATCAAATACAAAGCACATTACTTCCATTTGAAACATTAAATCATCTGAAAGATACTCTAATGTTTCAAAATAATGCAATTCCAATATTTTGCTAAGTTAAAAACAAATTCAAGCAAAGAGGAAATATTAAAAAATACATAACATATCAAAATGACCGGTGGAAGCCTTTCTTGGTAGATAACCAACCCCAGTCCTACTTTTAACCTAAAATAATCACTCGGAAACCACATCCTAGTCTCATGCAGAGGGCACTCCTTCAATAGGCTAGTCACTCCTAACGTTCTCTACTGAGGGTGGTGCTTGGTGGTCTGTACCACCCAGCACTAGATCAAGCAGGTTGTGGTAGTAAAATGAGGATATAGTAGAACAAAAAATTAAGCCAAAAATATACTGTGATAAACAGTTAAGCATCTCAGACAGAACATGGCCTCCATTCCTCCTGACTGCAATTTTATAGTGACATTTGCTGGTTATTTGAAGGTGGCGGCCAACTAGGGTCATTGGAACCATTTAACATAAGCCTGAGTTGTCAGCTGTAGGGAGGAAACAAGGAGATACCCATGATCAGCGATAGCCTACCACTGACGCAAGGCACCACAGGAACCAGTCTTTCATAATCCATTATACAATCAGACAATTCATAAGTGCCCTCCACATGGCACCCAGGAAAGATTTAACATTCCTTTACATAATAACCACAACCAAGATTCAAATCTAGACCCTTTACCACAGGGCTGGAATTGTATCCACCACACAAACAAGATCCCTGCCATTTTGGGGCTGTGATTTAAGATAAATGAGGAGTACATTGACAGAATAATTAGAACATCTATGAGGATATAAGATTGGCCTTTTAGGTCAAATGTGTCTCAGAAATGTATGATATTCAGAGAATTATTGCCCATCAACTACAAGGAATACCTCGAGTCACTAACTCATAAGATGACAACAGAATTGGAGGAAAAGAAAAAGAACATGACCTTAAGACAGTCTCTCATATTACAGAAACCTACTAGTGCCATCCTAACCCTCAACCCTTTAGAGAGTCAATTCAGGGTGCCGGAAATTAATTCCTGGGACATCATAAGTCAGCAAAGGGGATTAGTTCTACAGAGATTACTCTCAGTACAATTTGTGACCAACTCAAGCATGGTTTCTGCTCCTTTAAGAAAACGCATGATACAGGATGTAAGTGTGAATGGGGTAAGGAACAAAAAGATGCATTCCAGGGACTGAAGGAAAGTAGCAACCTCATCTGTTTACGGATTTTTATCAAATGGATGCACCTACAGTGTTCGCAGATGCTTAGTTGGTCTTGGTGCTAGTTGTTACTAGTCCCACATCAAAAGTTGCCCAACATAAGGGGTTAAATCCAATCTCAATGAGGATTGAGAGATGGATGTTGAGACTTTAACCATATGATTTTAAAGTAATCTACCACCAGTGGCGAAGCGTGACGTTGAAGCTAAGTCATCGCGGGTTGCGGGGATCTCGACTTCGCCTTTCACGAATATTTTTATTAATTTTGTTGCACAATCGTAGTCATGGCTATCATATGCTAAGTTATTAAAATTTTTACTGCTTAGCAGATATTGTGCAAAAGAAAACTCGAAAATGGGCCCATCTTAGGCTATCTTATTTCACTAGATAACTTGAATTGGACACCATACCATTTAGTCCACCCGAGAGGGGCAGAGGTGGAGACTGACCCTTGTAACCTGCAGAACATCGACCAAAGGATCACCCGAAAGTTACACGATACAATGCCTTTGCACAGCGGAGTGGAGAGTGGGTATCGGCAGGTATAGTGACGAGCTACGGCACAGTACTTAACAGGTCTGAACATGCCCTCGTGCCTACCTCTGTGCCACGTGGAGTCGACGGCGTCCTCTGGCTTGCTATCAGGTACTCGTCAATGGGTGGCAAATGTTGAAATGGGCCTATGCGGCACAGACAGACGACGACAGGTAAATGCATTACGACGGCTATTCCGCTATGTGATTCTAATAAAATCTAAATCAATAAATTGACTTAAACGATTATCAAGTACGCTCAAGCAATTATCAATACACTGTAATACATGCTAATAAATACCAATAAAATACGCTAGGTTATAATAAGCAAAAAATGCCTACCTCATTTGTACATGAACTCGATTCTCTGCGTTTTTGTTGTGAATTTTTCAAATAACTGTTTCGTAGAAGTTTTCTCCATTTCTTATGGTCTCTAAGAGTTCTTTTTCAATTGACAGAAAAGCCAGGTTACTCATCCAATCTTCTCCTTGAGTGGATCTCTTGAAAGTATGTATTCTTTTAAGCGCATAAAAACTCCTCTCCACTGAGGCGGTTGTGGCCGGTATTGTACAGATAAGCTTAGCCAAGCAGAGCACTCCACTAAAGGCATTTTCTAGATGTCCATCTTTCAAAATCGTATTAAAGCCCTAGGACTTGTCTTTGAATGCGGCAGTTTGGTAAAGCACTGACAGTTCATTTATTAGTCCTTGCTGATCAAAAATGAGTGGATATATTTTATGGAGGTCACTCAACACTTTCTCTAGAAAATTTTTTGCTTCTGAAAAAGCTGTGAATTTTCTTGGATTTAAAATTTCAAAAAATTGTAATTTATCCAAAGATGAGAAATGCTCCTTCAAGTGGCCCAAAAGGTTATTAATTATTGAGAAATAAAGTAGTCTAGATTTTTCCTCGGGAGTTAGAGCTTTGTTGGCTTCACTGATAGTTTGTTTTCTAGAAAAAGAGAGGTGTCCTAGCATAGAAACAGTCTTCTCCCAAACTGGCTTAAAACCAACTGCCTCACACTTGGTACAATTGTCATCTTCAGTATTTTATTTGCGGTTAATTTTTGTTTGCATGCAGTGCAATGAACAAACCCCTTTCTCTTGATTATCAGCTAGTTTTCAAAGTCTAATAGCATTCAACCAAGTCATAATATCTACTCCTTCACTTTACAATATGTAGTAAATAATATGAGTTTGCATGAACAATGGGGAAAGTGTTTAGGAGAAATACAACTTGGAAACTTTCCAAAAACTTCTTGAACCCATATGCCGCACATATGTTGGCTGCTTCCCACTCATCGTCAGTATTTTCATGAATATTTGAAAAAAATTGAATGATAAGTTCCCGATATTTTTCTACGGTGTTGACAATTCGAGAAGTAAAACACCATCTAGTAGGAGCAAACGATGGGATCGACTTTTTTAAGTACTCTTGAATAGCAAATGATCTCTTACTAGAGTGAGACGAGAAAGTGGAAATTCCAGTTGAAAAAAATGCTTTACATGCAGTGATGTCACCCATTCCCTGCAAAAAGACCAAGTTTAATCCGTGTGCATAGCAATGAGTAAACAAAGCCATCGGATACTCCTCCTGCACATTTCTCCACAACCCTGACAAATGGCCCGACATCACTGCTGCTCCATCATAAGTCTGAGCAATGAATTTTGTTCCCAAATTGTACATTTTTACAACACTATCCACATGCTTAAATAAACAATCTGCAGTTCGATCAGCACTAACGTCTGAAAAACCTATCTCTCTTTTAAAATCAAAATGAAACATCAAAATGCCCAGCACCATCAAGGATGAAACACTGCCTCATCCTGATACATTCACTAAAAAGAAGACTACCCAAAGAGCTGCAAGGACTATAAGATTGCTGTCCATGTTTGATAATTTTGTAATGGGAAAGTCTTATGGCATTTCTGCTGAAACATTTAATCCTAATAGAAGCATAGTTTTTTCAACATTGAAATGACATTATATTAAAAAATATTCTATTTCGCTTTGGGTGCCATTGTATACTTTGTTTGAAATAATGGAGGATATGTAGTAACCTAAGTAGACGTTAGTAGAAGTTAATGTTGTATCAGTTGACATACGATACAACGCTGTTAGTAAACGTAGAGATCGTTACTTTCCAACACGATATGGATAATGAAGGTAGAATTAGCAAAGAAAGGCGGTTGGCATCACATTTAATTATTCATTCGATGTGTATCTATATCAACACGACAATATACCAAAACCTATTTCAACTTACTCCAAAACGGCGGTACCTAAAGAGCAAACACTTACCGGAAATTAACTAACGTACGACGACCACAAAAATTATTGAAGAAATGGGATTTAGAAATTGATAGATGCAGTATACAAATGAGAGAATGTGTTCAAGTTCACCATACCTTTCGACATTTTCAATATCTTCAAAGCCGGTGTGGGATGAGGAATGGACAAACTACTGAAATAAAAATATCATTGCATATGAGTGGCGACTTCAATGTTATCAAGAGCAACCACAAAAACGTACTTCCTATAAATGGAAAGCCCAATCCTTTACACAAAACAAGAAATGACTGGCTTAATGGCAAATTGTAATTGTCGTTACGCGACGTTATTAACTGTTTCAACCACAGATTATAGAATTTATGCTTGGAACATTGGGCCACTTAACCTCATATTAAAATAACAATAGTCACTACTCATGATAGAGAGACCCAACAGGTGTACACAGACAACTGTCATTCACTCATGACTACAGATATCTTTAAGTAAAACTGCATTATCTTAAAATGGCAAATACTAGACTGCACCCTAGAAAACTCCACAATTAACTATCAAACAATATTTAAGCAGGAAACCTAAGTCATTCCATAAATATCCACACCAGTCGTTGACTAAACGTTAGCCCGTGCCATGAGAAAACATTTTATTTAGAAAATACTGTCACAATAACAACAACATGCAACAAGGCCATGCATAAACACAGTGAGGCAAATTATCTCCGAGTACAAAGTATATTACTAACGTTTTAAATGACGCCCGTCAATGCAAATTGTAATTTCAGTAGGCCGCGTTAAATCGAGTCAAAAACAGTGGAGATTAAACATCCACAGAACATTAAATGATACTTAAGGGTTCGCAAGTAAGTATATGTATTTTTTAATTTTACCTGTATCTTAAATTCTGCCTTAACTACAATATCAACCTTTTTATGTAGGTTAAAACTACTTCACGTGCCCACAAACTATCTGGCGGTTGAATTTCACTCCAATGTGCTCCAATGCCTGCTAATCGCACGCAATCGGTTCCGGAGCTCGCCAGTTGAAGGCGCCAAAATGCAAGGCAGGTACGGCAATATTTTATATGAGATACTGGAAATAATAAGGTTTGTAATGAAATAAAAATACTTTTTAAGAATTTAATAACACATTCTATTAACATCTCTGAAAAATAGTCTCGAAATTAGCTAAATTGATGGAAGTGTATTGGGTCTATGACTAGCGTATTACAATAATATTTTATTTCATTTCTCGCATTTCGGCCATTAGTTCATATGCATTTGCTCTAATTTGTGATAGTTAATGAATTTTTCCCACTTATGTAATTTCACTGATCCAGAGATCAGTTACCGCGACGGAAAAGTCGATAATACATTGATATTTATTTCATAGCGTTGCTGCCAGAGGTTGAGGCTATTCAGCCGCCATTTTGTTACGTGGTCTGAGGTGGCGGTTCGTGTCTCCTATTGCAGGTGATATAGCTGCTTCACCAGTGTTTTTAAGTGCAATTAATCTTAATTTCAGTCAGAAATGGTCAAAACGGAGCAAGATGTAAGTATTCCTACTATTATTTTTGCATTTTGAGTGGTGAGAATGTAGTTTTGCTAATCGTAATGATACCTTTTCATTTTGTAGAACCGTAATGGGAAATCGGAACCGGAGCAATTCCGGAAACTCTTCATCGGAGGGCTAGACTACAGAACTACGGATGAGTCCCTTAAAAAACATTTTTCACAATGGGGTGAAATAGTTGATGTAGTTGTAATGAAAGATCCGAAGACGAAAAGGTGAGAAGCCTGTCATTTGCTTGACTGAATTTTTATCATTGATTAGTTTCCTTAACAAAAACCCTGCACTCAAAGTAATCACTACACTGATGCTTACGTTAGACAATTCCCTGGGGAGTTTTTGGGTGGTTTGAGTGGTAATTTGCTATTGCAACATGGAGTGCCGAAATATGTATACGTTGCTCATTCTTGTTATCTTAGAGTTGCCTGTTATACTTTAATTTCTTAGGTTTTCCGTTGTTGGGTATTTGTCCGAAAGAATGAAATGTAATGGGCGTGTATCCATGAGTATCGTTATGTTTTTCGAACGTTACGACTACGGCCAATTTCAGCTGCAACGGAATATAGGTTTGGCTCCGTAGATCAGGTTAATAGATCATATTTTAATATGGCTTGATGTAGTGGTTACCAGAAACTATCGCTGTAGTCGAAAGCCCTGGTCGCACGATACATTAACCCGTAAGCGTTAATGTGCAAGTACATTAACGCGACAATTCACCGTCCAGCCACACCTACTTGTACGAATGTATGAACAGGAAAATTTACCTGATTCATTTGGTTCATGCATTCGTTCATGAACGCGTACGGGTTAGTGTATCACAATTAAGGAATTTCTAGTATCTGACGATCTCTTTAAGTTACTTTTCGTGATATAAGTAATAGCAGTTTTGGTATTGGTCCACGGGCTCCAGAACTACCTCCGGATCCCTCGATATCGCTCCCTCTTTCTATCCCCTATCTCCCGCTATCCCTCGATATAAGTGATTTGGCCTTTCGAGCTACTTAAAGATTCTATATGCACCTGCTGGTGACTCATTGAAGATAATATCGTGTCCTGACCCACTACATTCGTCCTTTTTGCGGTTGGGTGACCACTCCGGCTAAAATGAGTTGCACTTTCAGTTGAAGTTCGATATGTTCGTTCAGCAAGGAATGGACTGCGTTGAAGTAGTAATGGGTTCATAGCGAAGGCCTTCATTAGTGGAAGTACTGGTAATATCTTGACTTTGGCAAGGGACTGGTTATGATAATCTTGGTGTTTTTCTGTTTCCAATCCTCTCCCAAGCAAGGATTAAGTATTAACTTTTCGTCATTTCTTTCAACACATCTCTAAGTGCTGCATATGGAACGAGGAGTCTCGAATTTGGAGCTAACGTTTCATCACGGTACTTAGTATCAGTGATGTGTTATCAAACAAAATGGAAAGTGCCCACCATCATTCTAGATTGTGTTCTCACTGTTCTTTCACTGATCCAAATAATGGATTTAACTTGTGCTTTAGAAGCGCGAGTTGTACCAGTGTGAGGAACAAGTTATTTGCCACTCATTATTTTAATTGCTGTCTTGGACTTGGGATGACAACGTTTTTAACTAGCCTGAATTTTAAGAGTTTTGGGCGTCGTTTGGAAACATCCGAAATGAATGCTCCTCGACCTGGGATAAGGGTTTGCCTAAAAATTTTTAAAATCCCCTGAAAATTCATGTGTATGTTAAATAGCTAGTCCCACACTAGTGCACATCTCTTTTACGATGTCTCTCAGGGCTTATCTGAATATCACCATCAATAGCTGTCACTAGTGCCTTAGGTCTCAAGTGCATAAATAATGTTGCCCTATTGTGTAGTTTCAAAGTTTTCTGTGGATTGTGACATGCTTGTGTGGGCTTCTACTAGGGCTAAAGAAGTGAAACTGGTAGAAAATGAATCTCAGAATTTGATGTTGAATAGGAGATGTAGTATGATGTGATAAATGAAGGAAATGTTAAAGGGAGCGTAGCTAGGAGGGGGAATATGTAATTTAAAGATGAAATGTTGAATTGTGCCTGAAACTGAGGAAGCAGGTGGTTCAAAGAATATTGTGCCCACAGTACTAGTAGATATCTGATAACAACACCTTTATTCATCTGAACATACAATAATTGTAGTCTTCATCTTATAATGGTTTGAGTTATGGCTGTTTTGTTTTAGTGGATCTGTTTAAGTCTAATATCAAGTTATGATATTTATTTAACACTTTGAGGGTGGCCTGTTTTAAAGGGGTGCCTTCGCTCCTGGTGGGCCATTTTTCCATAATTTTGAAAATCTGTCAGTTATATTCCACATGTGTTATTGGGTTGTTTTTTTGTTTTATATTAAAGCATGGTTCTTCTTTTATGATACGTGGTATGATGCAAAATTTAAATCTGTTTTACTTTGGCAGAAAAAAATTTAAACCCTTTTATTTCAAAAATAGAAAAAGTTGTACATATTTACCACATTGATTATACGTTGGTATTTTTCCAAAATCTGTTATAAGCCATCAATTTTAGATGTAGATAAACTATTACAAATAGAATAAATTCAAGGATTCCGTTTACTTTTTTATTCTATACATTTCTTTGAATGGTATATGCGGAACCATTCACCAAAACAAAGATCGACATTACATTCTTTGCAATAAATAGAAGTATTTTCTCTGACTGTCTTTCCAATTTTCTTTTTGCCTTTCATAGAACACACAACAAACTTTCTTTGGGCTTCTTTCTTTTCCTCAGGAATGGGAATTCATTTGCAGAAATGGCAATCACTCCAAAGAGCAATATTTGCATTTGTCTGTTGAACTGTCAGGTTCACTTTCGACTAAGTCTATGCATAAAGCCTCCACAAAGTTTCTTAGAAGTTGACTCATATGGTGAAGGCTATTATAAATTATGCATGGAATTGCAGGGGAAACTATGAGCACGACGTACGGGCACAAGCAATGGGCACATATAGGGACGTCTAGGCCTTGCCTCCCCCACTCACTAAATTGCCAAAGCAACCTGCCTACCATACGAAAACTTCTCACTTGTTTATACATTGTATCAATGTAATACCCATTATGAAAGTAAAAACATCGAAAGGCTTTGAGAGCAACATATTTGGCCATCGAGCCAACCCTCTTTTACTCTTGGCTACTAAGAACATTGTCTCTGTTCCTACCATTTATTTCAATGTGTAGACATTTAAGATATCAGCTAACAGAGGCTATTCAAATATCAGATGACAGAGATTCAAGATATCAGATAATGGAGGCCATGCAAGATATCAGATAATAAGGAATACAAAGTAGGTCTCAATGCGAGCCCTCCATAGAAAAAATTCAGACAAAAGATATAATGGACAAAAAACTTTATCACTCAAACCAGACTAGTCCCCCATGGGAGGAACAATTCCGCAACGACACCGCTAGATAACGTTGGAAAAGTTTTATTTTCCAAAAATATGTACACAGAGTGAATATTGACAGAAAAACAATGAAATAAGATAATTTATAAGATACCAGGCAAGTATGAAAGTCATAATCATACAAAAACGAGTGTCATCGCAGGACGTAATATTACGTCTGCCACCATTTTAGCAAAAATACGTAGGGACTTAATATGACGTCGTTAACCCTCCAAGTGTTAAGTTTCTAATTCATTTTATTGTATGTCAAAGAAAGATAGCTAATCATTATGGCCAGGCACGTTTTACTATTTTTCATTCATGCTACTATGGTGGTGCTGAGTTTGAAGCTAGTGAAGATATTCGTCTATGGTTAACTTATATGTTGCTTTAGATGGATTATTCTCCTGTTTTCATGATCTTCATGTTTTTGGAACTGATATTTTTAGGGGCTTATAACTTTTAACTTTCATTCCTTATTAACTTTTTTATCAGATCCAGAGGATTTGGATTTATTACCTATTGCCGTTCACACATGGTCGATGATGCTCAAGCTGCCAGACCTCACCGTGTTGATGGGAGAGTAGTTGAGCCGAAGAGAGCAGTTCCACGTCAGGCAAGAGTTGATACATATAAATTTACATGAAAATTGTTTGATTTCCTTTACTTAGTACTGGCATTTGCCAGCACTTACTCTAAGTTCCTTAATGTTTTCACCTGAACCAAAGGACTACAGCAATTAGAATTTACAAAAAGTCTGAATACCACTTATTTTAACAAGTTAAGGCCTAATTTGGTCTAAATAATATCTCAATGCACAGGATATTGGCAAGCCAGAATCAGGAGCAACTGTGAAGAAGTTGTTTGTGGGTGGTTTGAAAGATGATATCTCTGAGAATGACTTAAAGGAATACTTCAAGGAATTTGGTCATATTACTTCTGTAAGTATAGTCACTGAGAAAGAAACTGGGAAGAAAAGAGGCTTTGCCTTTGTTGAATTTGATGACTATGACCCTGTGGACAAGATTGTTTGTAAGTACTTTTGAAAGTCTGTTATAATTACTTAGTGATGCTTAATTTCTGATTTTGGTCCTCCGATCACAATTTTTGCTTGTAAGAAACTTTAATTTTTTGTGATTTTTATCTTTAAATTGAATAATTTATAAAATATTTTTTAACTTGTTTTAGTGCAGCGCAATCACTCAATCAACAATAGAAGAATAGATGTCAAAAAAGCCCTTAGCAAAGCAGAAATGGCAGGCATGCGTAATGCACCAGGATCTCAAAATCAAGGTCCAGCATCACCCAGAAGTGGACCCTGGGGAGGTAGAGGTGGTGGTGATTGGAATGTTGGTGGGGGCCATGGGCATGGCAATGGACACGGATGGGGAGGTAATGACTTATGCATTAGCAGTATGATTATGCTCTTTAGCTTCTTTGCCTGAATGAAATTTTTGCTCTCTGATTGTTTCTAATTAATGTAATAATGTGCTTAAGATTGCAATATGTTGCAGGGAATATTCTCTTGATTTTGTGCCTTTTCTGGGTGTAAATTTTGTCATGGCATGTGTGGGCACGATCCACTAGTTGGATATTGTGGTGATTCTGACTATTTATTTGTCCATAACCATGGCTTCAACTAATGAAGTCTCAAAAAATTTAGCAATATTATTTCCCACCATT
Source organism: Ceriagrion tenellum (assembly GCA_963169105.1). NCBI lineage: Eukaryota > Metazoa > Arthropoda > Insecta > Odonata > Coenagrionidae > Ceriagrion > Ceriagrion tenellum. The sequence goes on from OY720632.1 coordinate 46,196,104, forward strand.
TTCAGTCCTTAGTAACCCCCTGACCTAACCCATCACCTGAGTCTCGTTCATGGTAACTGTAGGGCAACAATGAAAGGGGATCCTTAGCAGCCCCCTGGGTAGAGGTTGATATGGGTCTTGCTGGGTAACGACAGTAAATACGCCCATTGAAGTTTGATGATGTAGATACTTCATGAAACTTGAAACTATTTAAGGAAGGTATTTTTGTTACAATAATACTCCCTGGCACATTAATAGTATTTGAAAGTTATACAGTAGAGCACCGATTATCCGACGTTCTATTAACTGACCGTTGGATTATCCGACGATCAGGCCCTCAACAAGTTCCCCTCTCTCTCCCCGGCTCTCCCTTAGGTACCCTCCCCTACTCTCAATTGCCAACCTTCCCCTCTCCCTCCACCTGCTACGACTTCTGACCGCACTCATAGACAGTAGCGGACAGACAGTAAGTCGCATAGTGTTAAAGTCAACAAATTGGCTACTTTTTGTCGATAAAAAAGATTTTCCTGATAGGCAATTCAACAACGCACATGACACTGTTGCATTATGGTGGGTCTACTGACTCTCTGCTCAGTGCTCTATTTATTTGCGACCTGGGCGTGCGAGTTTATTTGGTTCATATTGCTTCCACAGACGTTTTACATTTGGCACGTTTTGCAGGCAAAAAATTGAATCTAATTAATTTAATTTGATTGATCCCACGAGAAAGAGAAAGCGCGTAGTATTAGATATTTCCGAGAAGTTAAGAATTATTGAAAGGGCATCCAAGGGAGAGTCACCGGCTAAGTTAGCGGTGGATTGTGGCAAGGAATCCCTACAGTGCGCGATATTTTAAAAAATTAAGCCAAGTTAAACTATGCTTCAAAATCGGATAGCACGAGGGGACACGAGTGCACGTGAAAAGGAGGTAAGTAGCGTCCGTGGCCTCATGTGTTTGGGAATAGGCCTGGTCTGTGACCTTGACGTGTTTACTTTGATAGCCGGTCGCTCACTAGCTGGAAGGGTCGGAACTCTGAGAAGTGACTCCTTATCTCTGCAGAAGAGGCATGTGCTTTGTTGAGCTGTAGCTTTGGAGGAATTTAACTCAGACAAACTGTAGTCGTTCAACTTTGGGTCAGCTATCAGGACAGGCTTTATGCGGGAAGTTAAAAAATGCTAGGCTAATTTACTGATCAGCATAGTCTTAGATTCCTCAAAATTAGTGTAATGCGTTGCGTAATTAACAGGTTTGCTGGGCAAATTGTAGTTAGACGTATAAAAATGGGACGCATTGCGAGTCAGAGATTAAGATTCATAACTGAATTTTCTGCAAAATAATGGAGCGTCTTCAATGCATGTAATCAACAGGCATAGTTTTAGTTGGTGAAATTTTTTGGAGAAGTAAATGGAATGAATGATTGGCCGTATAAATGTAATGGCTGGAAAACTAGTATTTCAATGGAATGTACGCTAAAGACTCAAAGAAACCATGGCACTGAAACTAAGGGAAAAACTACTAGGAAAATGAACTGATCATCCTTTTTTTTAAAAATTATCCGATTGGATTTCTCCCTCCATTACCACTAATAATCGGGGCTCTACTGTAATATATTTCTTGCCAGCTGAGATAATTTTAATATATCTCAGGTGGTTATGTGAAACCTGAGAGGAATTCTGGGGAAAGTAACTAAATACTTGAAGCATGTTTGTGAGATGTGATTATATTCATAAATTCTGGAGTAGAAATGTGTATCTTACGATTCTGCATTATCGTTTCATTGTGATAGTTATTCTGAGCCTGCATCTTGCTATTTTAATGTTTGGGACAACATTTCTAATTGTGTTAAGAAAATTTAACCCACATGCTCAGTGTTCTTATTATGATTTGGTGTCTTTGAATTTCAGGGGATGGCCCTTGGGAAAGCCGTGGAAGTGGTGAATGGGGCAATGAAAGTCCCTGGGGAAATGGTGGTGGACGTTTAGGCAGTAAGTCCTCGGTTATAATCAGTATATTCCTTTAAATGGAAGAAGAATATTACTCCATCATTATTTATTTTCAGGTGGGGGAAGTTGGTGCAATGATGATTTTGGTAGTAATTATCGGCAAGGTCATGGAGGTGGACCTCTAAGAGGTGGTCCTGTTGGTGTCCGTGCCGCTCCATACTCAGGAGGACCACGAGACTGGCGTGGGCCAGTAGGAAGGCGTGGAGGAGAGCCAGGCCCGTATCCACCAATTGGTGGGGGTGGTGGTGGAGGCTATGGAGGTGGCAGAAGGTTCTAAGGTAGAACCAGTATGAACTAACTATTGGTTCTTTTGAGGTATGTATACTATGTTACCTCCACAAAAGGTAATAACACTCCAAGGCACAGGAGTTTGACGCCTAGGAACTACCCTACAGTTATAAACACAATATGACCATTTACATGGGATTAGTTTGTTTTATTGGGGTATACCTAGCTAATTTTGCCTGTAGCCTTTCATAAATTTTGCTGAGCAGTGTTAATTAGTGTTAAGTAACTGCTTAAGTGTCCTTCATAGCAATTTAATTTACCTTACATAGATTTGAACCAATATAACGGACCCCCTCTGGTCAATTGCGTCAGGTGAAGTTACATTGCTGGGAGGAAAATTAATTTTAGTACTGAAGTAGTCCTCCTTGCATGGATTAGCTCTAAAAATTAATTTCTTCAGAAAATGGGAACAGCTGATTATTTTCGATATGTCAATGCCACTTTGGCAGAGAATATGCTATTGTGTGAAATTTTAGTGAATATGCTGCTGCTTTGCTAATTTACTAACCTTTTTTTGTACATTTTTGAACTTTAGGTACCTTTCAATTACTCAATATACAAGAGGGGTCAGGGTGGGCAGGTTAACAAGGAGGGCTAGTCTAACATCAGGATAGCCAGTGAGTGCTAGATTCCATGGCGGCGGGCCTGAGACTGGGAGTAGGATCTACCATAGGTGTCTGTCTGCCTTAGGAATTGGTGAAGACGGGGAGTGGTTAGCGTCTGTTAAAATGTGTAGGAGAATTCCAACATGGTGCATGATATCTCGTGTGCTTGGACAAGTCAATTGTTTTTCCTATTCTAAGTTGCCAGTGACGGTAGGGTATTTAGTTGTTGTTTCTGGTTATGAATTCCAAGATAATTGTAACCAATGTACACTTTTAGCTACCTTGTACCAGTTAAGGCATACCTTTAAAGGAAGTTCTGAAAGGAAATTTGAGTCATTAATTTGCCCTAATCTTCTGTATTTATTCAAATACCACATGCATCATATTTAGCTTCCCAAAATTAGTTTGCTATTCATGATATTTGTGAGTTATGTAAGGATGCATTTTTATTCTTTTTTAAACTTACTGGTAATGAATTTTTTAACTTTTAAAGAAATGAATGCATAAACTTGGGTTAGACTAGCAATACTTGTAAAGTTTCCATGAAATAGAAGTTAAATGTTAGTGTTAACTCAAATCATATACATCTCACTTGTATGTGTGTTGATAAGTCTGTGTAGTGTAAGCAATTAATTTTATCGTTTTATATTGCTTCATCAATTTCAATAGTGCAAACTAGCTAACAAAGTGAGTGTGATTGGGGAGGTTATGTGATCAGAATTGATTGGTAAAATATCTCCTGCAGTGCATAGAAACAGGTTGATGTTGTTCATGTATAAAGGGTTAATACCTAAGACTTCGAGTAGTACTTTTGAATTGACCTATAATGTAATGTTTCCTGATGTCCACTGGGATGACTCTCCACCTATAATTCTCTATAGTAAGGAGAATGTGGTATTTTGATACTTAAAATATTGGAATAGGCACAAGTACATATTGGAAATGTGAACTGTTAGACTTGTTTTATGATAAAGTTTCATATATCATTTTATTTCATATCAGCTTCTCTTTATCAATCACACTTATGCTGAACATGTAGACCATACACTGTTGTGTCAATGAAATTGGAGGATGTATGTAAATTTGCATGGATACTTTGTTTTGCAAATTTTTTAGTCTGAGCAATTATATAGTGATAGCAATTTGTATCAGATGTAAGGACTGGGCCTTTCATATCCAATTTCCATCATTTTCCCCCAGTTATTTGTCACTATTCATAGTTATGCCCATCCAGGTTAGTGCCACACAATGTATTCTGGAAGATATTGTAATCAATTTGTGGGTATTGTCAAACTTAAATGGGTTGGAGTTGGCCATCGGCCATATGGAAGTATGCATTTTACGTTCCCTTTGAAGCTTGATATGTGTTTCATGTTGATATGGAAATGTATTGTGAAATAACACAGTTAAAACATTTGGACCAGCTTTGTAATTGCATTAGGATAGATTCCATCATTGTAGGAAATAAAATAATTTTTATTTTCCAGCATAAATGTGTTTTAATGACTTCTAATCTAAAAATGTTGCATTGTCATATTTTTTCAACTCCTTAGTGAAACTTGTCTTCTGAGCTTTAAATATTATGTTGGGGCCTTTTGACTTAAAAAATTAATTGTAAAAATGATGAAGAGCTTAGAAAATTCTACCTGCTGCTAAGATGTAGGTAATTTAGTATGAAAACGACTGCAAAGGAATGGTGAAAAAAATTAAGTTCATAATTATCAAGGATATGTTTCTATAACGAGGGAGTAAATTTTTTTCTGAAAATCTGTCTAATACATCTTTCTTGGCTTAAAAAAAGCCAGCCTCTTCCTTTGCTTTTATAAGCTGGTGTTGCAAGGATAGTTTTTAATTATTCAAGTAATGATGCAGCCAGAAGCAGCCCTTTGTTTTTGCAGTGTGGATGCTGTGATGTGTGATATCTATGTCAAAATTTATCTTCATCACGAGTTTGCAATCAATTCACCTATAATTGGGACGTATGAGGAATTTATTTTCATTTGCCCAATATTACTTGGATCAGTTGTTTCATATTTGGAAGAAACCTGAAGTCTATAAGAAAAGAGGGCTGGTTAGATCACCTAAAACAAACAGGTGCCCAGAAATAGCAGGAAGGTTAGGTAGATGAGAGACATAAAAACAACATTGCCTAAAGTTGGTGCCAAGTCCCTGTACCTAAGGTTTTTAAGAAAGAGTAAATGTTTAGCCCATTGATGGCTTGCATGGTAATATTTAGATACTAAATGATACTCTGTTGGGGGAGGAAGTAACTAGCATGGGTTTTTTTGTTTATATTTTCATTACATGATTTAAAAAGGCAATAATGATGTTTTCAAGGGGTAAATTAAATGTTCAAACAGGTCTTACTGTTGGCAATAATTTAACATTCATTTGCCCCATTAATCTGTGTTCATGTATTCAACATGAAAAATGTTGTGCGAGTTATACTACGTTTGTGTTAATGTAACGGTTTGTGGGGATACGTTGATTTCAATATAGTGGCCAGTTTGGACCATTATTCAAGCGTGAAAATACAATTGGATATTTTCCACTTATTTCAATCTTTTAATACTCTGATTCGGAAAATTAAACTTGCTCAATCAGTTAACAGTTTCTTCATCAAATTTTATTGCTTCAGTTTTTAAGAGCTAAAGAAAGTTGAAGGTTACGAAGCTTCCCGAGCAAGCTCCGAAAACAACCAAATGACCTGTGACGTCATTTTCGCTGCTTCCATGCAGACCCAAATGTTTTCTCAAGCTTATGGTGGAATCAGGCGCAATAAAATTCCTCTTGTATATTTTCCTGTTATGTTTGATGTGCCTTTGCAATGAGATCTAAGGAGTATAGGTGGTGTTTTGTGTCATAGTGCTCAAATACATAAGTAAAAACACAGGACAAGATATTTAATCAGCTTCCAAACGACGGAAGAAGAAAGAAACTGTAGTTTCGAGCGGCACACTGGGATTTCGTCCTCAGCAAAACTAATTTCTACTGCTGTGAAGACCATTATTATGTATGTACCAAGTTATGAAGAAATTTGTGATTACATATAAATAAGTATATCGTTTTAAGTACATTTTTGCAAATGAATTAAATATAGCTACTGGAAGGCTCGACAAATTTCATGAATCTGTCAATGATTAGTAGTCCAACTAATTTAAAAGCTGGAGCCTCAAAATTCACTTGCACTAAGTATGCTTTACTGCTCACTTTGTGTTCTTGGCATGTTTTTGCAATGACTGTGGTCACAGACAGTAGTCCTTCTCTCTTCACTTGGACTTATCCTATAGTGTTATCACCATAACTCTCATGAGAAGCTCTTTTAAACAAAACAACTTCCAAGTAACCTTGAATATCCATAAATGGAGGTAAAGATCATTCCTTTATCAGTTCCATGGCTGAGAATACACTTACTAGTAGAAACCTCAGCAGGTAATCTATAATTGAAGCCTTAAGGCATTATGGTAGTGACGGCAGAGGGGAGCGTTTCAGGCCTCCTTTTCACTATTACCGTGTTTACATATCACTAAATTATGGGTTAACTATTAAAGATATTGACTTCGGTTTTTCTATATTTGGTTTTAAAGATATCATTCCAAAACATGATGCGATTTTTATCCCTCTGGGTTAGTGAGGAAACTTACCTGAACTTTGGCTAACAAAAACTCACTTCTCAGCCAGAAATTTGAAAATCAGAGGCAATCAACCTCTGGCGACATCTTTCTTCTATACAATAGATAAAGAACATCCATCATTACTCGTTTTTGAGGTCACAATCGTTAAAAAAGTGGACCCTTGCTCGCTAAAAATCTATTTTTGGACTATGGGGGCAAACCATGCTGTCACGAATTTGTTTCCCCCCTGAGGAACTCCTTCAGCTGCCTCACAAGCAAAGTTGAGTCACCCTTCTTTCTCAATTCTAGTATAATGTTTCAACCTGCCCCCCCTCTTCTTAAGAAAATGTAAGATGATCCCAGCCCCCTACCCCAAAAACGTCTTATGTAATACTTTAATGGCCCCTTAGAAGTCCAACTAGAGTGATCTAGGGAGTAGATTACAAAGTGTCAGTGTGCATAAGAGGAAAGCCCTCAAACCCGCCACCACCTACGCCATGTGGCAGAGGAAGTGGAAGGAGGAAACAGTCGTGACAGCATGGTTTGCCCCCATAGTGTCCGTAAATAGAATTTTAGCGAGCAAGGGTCCACCAGATTGCGACCTCAAAAACTAGTAATGATGGATGTTCTTTATGTATCATATAGGAGAAAGATGTCGCCAGAAGTTGATAGTCTCTGATTTTACATATTTCTGTCTGAGAAGTGTGTTTTTGTTAGCCAAAGTTAAGGTAAGTTTCCTCACTAACCCAGAGGGATAAAAAATTTTCTTTCGCATCTTCTTTTGGAATGACATCTTTCAAACCAAATAGAGAAAACCCTAAGTCAATATCTTTAATAGTTAACCTGTAATTCAGTGATACGTAAACACAGGTAGAGTGAAAAGGAGGCCTGAAGTGCTTGCCTCGGCCATCACTACCATAATGCCTTAAATGAACAACATATCACTAAAATTAAAGATTAATCTAATCGAAAGTTATTGTGAGTGTTATCCGATTTCATGTCATTGTTGACAATTCCAGTGAACTTCAGATTGCAATTTATTCATGAGGGCTGAATTCACCATGAATATGACTTAAAATATTTAAGTCAGGTAATAATAATATGAGATGACATTACATTAGTCGTAACAGTGTAACATGAAAAAACTTCAAACCTGGGCAAGAATTCGGACAAAATTTTGTTTATTTACGTAACGTGGTCTCTGCTAAAGTTACAGGAAAGTTTCACAAGTGCATAATTATAGAACAAACCTAACTAAATTAAGAATGACAGTACCTGAAGTGATGTACACCAAAAATAATAAACAACAAAAATGAGGTCTTAACAGGCAAATTATTTAAACCTTGTGAATTGGTATATGAGAATGTGATGATGAAAAAGGATATCAGTGAGGAGGAGGTCACAATGGCTGTGAGAATATTGAGAAATGGGAAGGCTGCAGGCATAAATGGGATATCCAGTGAGATGTTGAAGTGTGGGTGTAATTTGCTCATTTGTCGGCTGTGTGAACTATGTAATTTATCCTTAAAGACTTCTGTTGTTCGAGTGGATTGGAAGAATGCAATCATTGTTCCATTGTACAAAGGGAAGGGAGGAAAGACCGAATGTAATAATTATCGGGCCATTAGTTTATTGAGTATCCCAGGAAAAGTGTTCAGTAAAATATCGAATATATAATAAACGAAAATAATCAGAAAAATAATCGAAAGAGTGAGGAATATTGCTTCCGAACAGAATATGGGGTGTGCAGTGTGGGTTTATGCCTGGGAGAGGATGTAGTGACCAGCTTTTTGCAATTCAGCAAGTGATAGAAAAATGTATGAGTGACCGAAAGAAAGTGTACTGTGCGTTTGTCAATTTAGAGAAGGCATATGACAGAGTAAATAGAAAGAAGTTGTGGAAGGTTTTGAGAGACTATGGAGTGAACGGGCAGTTATTGAATGTTATGATGGTGATGTATAACAATAGTAAGACAAGTGTAAGAGTTAACGGAGCTCTTGAGTGATTGGTTTGTAATAAATCGGGGTGTAAAGCAAGGATGCGTAATGTCTTCATGGCTGTTTAATGTATTTATGGATAAATGTGTTAGAGACGCATGTGGTGAGAATGACGGTGCTTTGATTGGGAATGTAAACGTGTGAGTTCTTCTATATGCGGATGATGCTGTTTTGATCTCAGACAGTCAACAGGGAATACAGAAGCTCCCAGATAAGTTTTGTGAATCAATGGAGAGAATGGAATTGAAGGTAAATGCGTGCAAGACAAAAGTAGTAGTTTTTGATAAGGAGAATGGGGAGAATAACTGTAGGATGAGGGCGAATGGTGAAGTTATTGAACAGTTGGATGATTTTGTGTACTTAGGTAAGATGTATTCGAAAGATGGAAGAATAGATGAGGAGATAGAGAGACATGCGAATGTTGGAAGGAAAGTGATAGGTAGCATGTGGAGCATATCAAGGAATGAGTGCTTGTCTAAGGAAGCGAAAATTGCCGTGTACAAAAGTGTACTTCTTCCCACTTTGCTATATGGTAGTGAAACATGGGTATGTCAGGATAGACATAAGAGTAGACTAAACGCCGTGGGTATGAGTTATCTGAGGAGTATTTGCGGCAAAAGAAGAATGGATAGGGTCAGGAATGAATGTGGGTTAAATGCTCCAGTAATGGACATGTATGAAAGGAGTGTGCTTCGTTGGTTTGGCCATGTTGAGAGAATGGATGAGAGTCGAATAACGAAACAGATATATGAGAGTAGAATGAATGGTGTGAGAGGTAGAGGTAGGCCGAGAAAGTTGTGGTTGAGGAAATTCTTAGGAGGAGGAATATGAGGAGTTTTAAAAACAGGAGGGCGTGTATGAAACAGTGAATGGGGTTAAATGAGGCAAAAGAGGTTTGCAAGGATAGATCAGAATGGAGGAAATTATTGAAGCAGAGTTAGGTGTACAATTATGAATAAATGAGTGAAACATTTTGACTGTGCCTACCCCGGAAGGGAACGGCGTGATGGGTATGTATGTATGTATGCACGAATTTGGGCAGCATTAAATCAGTTGTCGTCCTCCATACAAGTGCTACCATAAACAAGTGCACTTAGGGTAAATTGCTTGATGTGGTTTTTGTAAAACCACTATGCACTATATTCATTGTTTGCAGTAAAATATCTCCTTAAAATATGGTCTCTGCTACTGTTCAACCCATGATCTCTTTGCTTTCATCTCTCGCTCAGCGGAAATGACGTCACACCAATCCAATTTTGTTGACAAAATATGAAATTCCGACTATTTTAATCTTTAATATCACAGTAAATATTAGATACATGTAAAAAATATTTTCATTCTGTAAGTTTGTAGGAGTGGGAGTAACGCATTAAGATCCATATTTTTACAGTTAAAATTTTCGGAATCAGTATAGTACAAGCTCTTATGGGAATTGAATGAAATGCTTTCCTCTTCCTAAATAAGCCTACTCTGGCCTCCTTTGTTTAACAATTCTTATTCATTTGATTGAAAGGGAATGTCATTTAATATATTTAATGCACATCCATAGGTTTGGTTTGTTCTTGTGGAAAAATAATCATGGCTTGTTGCATGATGTGTCATAGGTCAATGCCAGAAGACCTATTTCTTGTGCCATGATTATTTATTGGAACAATTTAGTTCATCTTACTACTTTTGGCCAATAGCTAAACAGAATTAAAAGCCCTGAATGGTTGGTAATATCTTTCTCTCATTATGCTTTCTTTTTATTTTTCCTGTTGCACTGCCCTAGAAGAAATTAGAGGTGGGGCGAATAGCAGTTTTCTTGAATTTGAATATAATCAGATACCTCAAATGTTCTAATATGATATTTGCTAATAATTGCGTAACTGCTATCCCGAAAATTATTTTTACATCTGTTTAAGTAAAAAGATATGCCGTAATTTAAAAGATTTCATTATTTTCTTTAAAATTTCTTAGTCCCTATTACCTATATAATCTGTAGCCAACTTATCTATACATTTCTATCTCATACAACATTACACTCCATATTGAGCTCTTTTTTTTCACGAAGCAGAGCCATTAGGATTATGAAAAATATATACAAAATTCAGTAGAAAACATAATGTACCATTCTTTTTCAACAGAGTCTTGTCTTAAATTGGTACATTAATTATCTTTTGACATACAGTGAACATGACTCAGTTTTTCATTTTAGGATTGATGTTAATTTAAACACTTCCAGAAATAATGGATGGATCTTTATACCAAACCATATGTTGTCATAACCTTTCTCCAGTTATGGGAAAGAAACCCTTCATCAACCAACCTCAATGGAAAAGAGTGGCATTTTTAATGATTAGCATCTAAGAATGCTTCTTTATCTGTTCCTGAACTAGCAATTATTAACACAAGGTATTTATTTTTAAAAAACAAGCATCCTAGTATACTCCTGTCCAAAAAACTTACCACCTGCTCCCAAATTCGCCGATTTTTTGCATTTTAATCACCTTACAGAACTCTACAACGACTCCGGAAGAGCTTCATTATTCTATGGACATCCTTCCTAAATTCATGACACTTATCGTCTGGATGATTATGAGTAAAACTGAAATAGCTGCTGACGTTGGAGTATATGGTGGTCAGCTTTGAATATCAGTAACATTCCTTTCGTAATCTTTATAAAAAGGGTATAGCATAGAAAACGAACAACTTCGGCTTCTTATCAAAACAGAACATTCATATTTAAAGTAATTACTAATGGGATATATTTCCCAATGGAAATAGTTGGCTAGACATACCTCAATAATTACTGGTTTTATTTAACCCGTTTAGTTTAGTTTATTTAACTTTGTTTGTATGATATTACGATGTCTCCATGTTATTGCTCATGAAAATCTTTGAAATCGACCAAACACATAGCCTTTACACTAAATCCCTACGATTAAAAGTAACTCGATGTCATGTATTTGACCATGAAGTGCCGTGTATAATATCTTCAGTTCACTCAGTTAGTAACTTCTGCCTCCTGTCCATTATCCAAAATCAAATGTGTTGAGGCAACATCCAATCAGCCCCATATATACATTTCTGGGGGAGCAATAAACATTCTGCACAAAAGAAAACCCTACAACCCTGGATTGTGGAAAGGCTCCACACTCTAAAAGTGACCTAAACAGGGCTGCGGTTTCTTTCTCAGCAGGAAGTGGGCATGTCAGAGAAGTGTTGTTTTAGAGCTGTTTTCAACCATTCAGGTTGTTTTGGACTTCTGTTTCATTATTAGTGAAGGAGAAAGGGGGCAGATCTGCTAAGTTAGACAATGTCAGTGGATCCATATCGCTCTTTGTGAAGCAGCGATCGATAAATTCAAGAATACGAAACATCTCTGCGTGCTGACTAAGAACTTGGTTAGCCACGGACTCTACTCCAATATGCCATTATCTTTGACGTTTTCTGTTAGTATTTGTTTTCAAAATCGTTTTTTTATCAATTAGATGCTCCCTTGACAAATTCAAAATGATCCACGTCTTAAGATGCTTCATTCGCAACAGCTTGAAGGCGTTGAGAGGATATGTCCATTCAAAGTGATAGAATACTGCTCCATGTTGGCTATCTTTGGTCTCCATTGTCGTATATCTTTCTGTGATAATTTTATCATTGTATTCTTAAGCATTATAATGTATTGAAGAGCTAATGTAATACTTATTGCATTTTATTTTGATATCTGAAAGATCTCCGTCACACCACCAAAGGCACCAACAAATGCGCTCTTAATATGGATAACGTTGATCAAGCTCACACAATATGTGACAGGATCACAGCGGAAAGGTGGTAAACCTTTCCACTGAGGATTCCTACAAGTTGAGCATTGGCCTTATAGAGTCCATTTTTTCAAATGAATAAAACTCTCACAGTTCGTTTATGTGGTGCTGCTTGAGTTTTTAGGGAACACTATTGTAAAAATTACTCGGCCCCAATGTTTCACGTTCTCTGCTGGGAACCTCGGTAGACTGTGCTAATGCCGCCCTTTGTTACCTTACCATTGATGCAGGAAACCCCAAAGAAAAAGCTGAAAATTTTATATTCCATTTTTAAAAGTACATCTCCATAAAAGTCATCTAATTAGGGCTTTACCATGACTCATAATATGTCAACACTAAATTCGAAGTGTAATGGAATGATTATGTATCTAATTCAACAGAATTCAAACTCTCAGAGCGATGACAATCTGCGATTAATGCCTATATAATGGAACCTCTATCGTTTGTTACACAACGACTTCTTGCTTTCAGAAATGTAAGCGTAAAAAATTATTTCTACATTCCATTTGACCCGATTCAACCTCTTATCGCGACTGTAATCGACTTTCTGCGGCCTAATACGAGGAAGACCCATCAATTTCAGAGAAGGTTTCAATAAAGACATAACATGGATACTTGAGTTCTGTCTTTCATTCCTGTATCCTCTGAAAACAAGGATGATTTTGCAACTTCGTCTTCCGACCGACCTTTCTCTCCATGCCTCCCCACCCCGACACTGACAGGATAGGACCGTAGGACCTACACAATAGACCCAACCAACCCTCACCCCACCCCAGAAATAATCCCTTACAGGTCAAAATTTTTCTCCGAGGGGTGTTCCCGCACAAGGGGGCGTGGTTTGGCATTGTCACATCGACGAGTATGCATTCAGGATGTATTAAAAACTTGAATATCTTAGTTTTAATCAGTGGATGCAGAAATTTTCAATGTAACTTTCAGTTTCTTTAAGTCTTGAGTCTAACTGCACTGAGTAGTGACAACGAAATAACCAATTTTTTGGAAAAGTTGATACTTCAGCAAAACTAACCACAGGTTTGACAGAATCAACCATGGTGTATTATGATGGCGTGTGGCTGGAGGGCTTCACAAAGACAACATAAATTACGATATTGAAGAAGAGAAAGACAAAAACTTGCAAAGGCTGTAATTGAAATAACCCATGTGGACAAAGTGATTCTTAGAATTATGAATAGAAGGCTAAAGAGCCAGGATAACAAATACCTTGGGGATGACCAGTTACGGTTAGGAAAGTGACTGATGTGCAGGATGCAATAGGGGTGATGTGGGCACTAGTCATTAGAAGCCTAGAATATGGGAGGATACAAATTCTGGACAAAATAAGAAGAGGGAGGCGGTATGAAGATTTCCTTTGGGATCTAATGGCATGTCATCTATGGGAGCCAAAACAGAATGGTATACCAGTAGGATTAAAGCTGTCCTCAAGTCTACCAATCAGCTGGTGGACTACTTGAATTAAACATTTAAATAAGGATCCAGCTTATAGTAAGACAGTATGGTAGTTTGCCTAGTAAAACCACTGAAACATTTACATAAAATTCATAAGCTAATAGTAAACCTACAGATTTAATAGAAATGGTGCATTGTCTCATTTTTTTAATTATTGAAGTAAATAATAGTCAATAACAATTTTTTTTATACATGAAGCTCATAAGCAGCAGCAACCATTGGTAATGTTTACTCTTGGGTCATTCCATGTCAGTTCACCCAGCCCATGACACCCTCCGACTCAGATTTGTATGAAATTTTTGTTACTAGCTACTATCACCAATTTAATGACCTGTGTAAAATATTTCCTCTCACTCTCATAGTTTGAAAGTTATGAGGGGTCAAAGTTCAGAAAGTTTGCTCAGAAGTGCCGGTAATGGGATTCAACTTTCAGAGTACAGGGCACGAGGTAAAAATTCATAGCTCAGGAACCAATCCACATATCACCATGAAATTTTTATCTCTAGTCTGTCCAAGTACATAGATTCCATAAAAATATTTTTTATCACCCTTACATATCTATGTTAGCCACTATAATGTCATTAGTTGTTAATCAAACAAGTTTTTTAACTCAAAAACGTATTTTCACAATTATCACCCTAAGGCAGAGTAGTTAACTCATCCAATTTTTTTTAATTGAACCTAAATATGTGCACTAATAGACAGTGAAATAAAAATGGTGGTGTTTTGACTGCCTCTACGAGTATTTCAAGTTTTACTTTTTTCTGTCTTGGTAAGGGAGATTTTAGAGACGTACTGTAAAGATACTAAGCATAACTGTATCCAAATGCATACCTTCTTGAGGAAATATTTGAAATAATGGTCAGTGAATGAAAGGCCTATCATCTAGCTTTAGTGAATTACCTGTTGTTCATATGATTTTTTTTAAAGAATAGTACTTGGCTCGTGGCAGCAGAGGGGAAAAGAGCCCAATTGTTTCGGCAGCTGTGAAATGATGCACTTTTTCTGGCATTTACCTATTTTTACAAGTGTTTAGTTCATGGAAAATGTGGAATTAACATATAATAGGCTCATATTATGCAATATATGATAAATTATTATACACTTATATTTTAAAATTTTTAATTTGTGGTCAAATGTGTCCGGCTGTACTGGCACTGGACTGGGCACTTCTGAGCAAACTTCCTGAACTTTGACCCCTCATATCTTGCAAACTATGAGAGTGAGAGAGGAAATATTTTACACTGGTCATTAAATTGGTGATAGTACCTAGTGAAAAAAATTTCATACAAATCCCAGTCGGTGGGTGTCATTTTGAAAATTTTCTGGGTGATTTGACATGGAATGACCCTCTCGTCTTCAACTTAGCTTCATGACAAGCACAGACTGAATTATTTTAGCTTGTTGGTTACACTTGAAATAGTAGTACAATTGAATTAAGTAAGCAGTGATTTATTCATGAACAAAAACTATACTAAGAAATGTGTTTACCAAATGGAATAATGTGTCCATTTGGTTCTTGCATTTGAATATGCAATGTAATTAATTTGTCAAACATTCAATCATGATATACAGAGCAATATTTGAGGTATTCAAATTTCTCCTCACAGTATATTTATTGAAAATCTTGCATCACATCACGTAATTTCCGGTAGTTATTTGTTTATTGGCAGATAATATTCACCTATTTCTAGAAAAAAAAATTTGAACAAATCTTCCCTATCTGCTGCTTAAAGTTTTCATGGCCTCTTGTACATAGGCTCTACATTTCAAGCCAAGTCTGTTATATTTACTTGAAAAGTTTTTCAATGCACAAATTAAGCTGAACACACTCACCTGTTCATTCTCTTTTAAATAACCACCCATGCTAATTTGTCGTTTACCCCTGGCCTAAAAAAATCTCAATAAAAAGGACAGAACTATGGTGTCAGAAATAATTTTGAAGAAGCAAATTTCAACCTGTAATTATGTCAATTGGTAGTAACATAAAAGAGGTAGATAACAAAAAGTTTATGAGATGGATCTATTAGATCTGGCTGGTCTGACAATTAATTTCCCTCTTTGTGGTCTGTCAGTTTATTTTATATTTGCTTGATGATGAGCATATGAAAGTACTGACCAGAATTAGGTTTCAATGATGTAAGTAAACAGACAAACATTATTCATTATACAGGTCAATTATCACAAGCTTCTGAACTAGAAATGATAGCTGTACCATTTAAAAAAGCTTTATTATAGGTATTAAAATTGCTCTCAAATTGGAAAAATACCCACTAAAAATGACATGATCTCTTAAATTTCAATGAATATATGAATGTTGAATCTTATAGCCTGAATAGTCAAAGGAAAAATGTTGTTGTCTATGAAGTACAAAATAGCCCCATTGCTTACCCGGTCAGTCATTGCTCTCTTTTGGTTAACAGTGAATAGAAACCTAAAACATAATTCGTGGAGATTTCCAGGTATCTTTGTGGGTAAGTTGACATGTCCTTATTATCTAATTTAATAGAGTTAATTCCGAGGTCTAGGTCAAAATGAAAACAATGAGTGTGATGATCTACTTTCACTCTTGGAAAAGGGTAACACTAAAGACACAGGTGTGAATATTGAGACATAGGCACAGGTATTTCATTAGAAAGGTAATTGTGAGGATTATGTTATTTGGTGAATGAGGAATCACTAAATTGCAAAATTGGGTGAAACTTATCAAATAAAAATGCTTGTTATAGTCACAGTTGGAATAATGAAGTTCTTAATGTACTGAATTCTACAATGGTGTCTCCAAAGCCACTAATGCATCATAGAAATATCTAAATCACTCAATTTCACCCAACAGAGCTACAAAAGCATATAAATAAATGCAACTAGATGCATGGAAAGGATTTGCTCTCTCCTGCCAACTATTTTTGTTGATAGTCCCTCACACATCCAGTGATTGAATTGATTTTAATTCTGGTTAGAGTGTTACCAGTACAGAGTAAGAATGACAATTTGTTTAGGAGACTGGACTGGTCCGCAGGGGAGGAAGGTGCCTAACTAGCTTAGCTAGCTGAAGCACTAAGCATGAAATTGAGGGGTTTGATTCCTGGTGAAGGGGAATGATCTTACTTCAGTGAAATATTGTGCTGAGTAAGTGTGTTCCATTTCTCAAACAAAAATTAACAAGTTACATGTGTTCACTATGCATCTTCATTTACAGATAATTTTACTGTTTTACTAATTGCTGTGCAGCTCTATTCCTAATTTACCCAGTCGATGCTGTGTGTAAGCTGACCTGAAAAACTTAGAAATGCCATGATATGGAGAAGGTTGGGTATTCTGTGGAAACAAAAATTTCAAATTCACAGTAAAATATATCTCGAAATTGTAGGCTAACAAGACTGAATTCTTAAGAGAGAATTATTGTGGACAGAAATAGAATTGGTCAGAATAAGAGTGATTAAATCTTCCTTATTTCTTATGACATTTATAAGTCTGGATGTTTAATGGGTAACTCTGTAAATTCATTAGATGAAAAGGGCACTCTTGTTTTAAAACGATCCTTCACTCAAAAATGAGCATGTCACTTGCATTTTTCTGCTTCATGTAAAGTCCTCCTGTTGCCCATTTTCATGACCTTAAAATATTCGTGAACTATCATACTTTACTGGCATATAAATGCTGATTAAATCACTATACTATTGCATAACTTTGCTGTTATTGTTAAGTTTTAATGACCATTGTTAAGAGTTCTCAGCACAGTTGATGTCTCTGTGTGAATTAGTTACTCCCTGAGTCACATTTTGCATAATTTTTCATGAGAAAGCAAGGTTAAAAGATGTGGTGTGGTTGGAATTTTTGGAAGTGTTTTGGCAAATCTTTCCAAAAAAAAAGGTCTGAACCCAGTTGGGTGGGTGGCATACACACTTCATCGCATCACAGTAAACTCTTCATCGTACTTTGTAAAAGCATTTTAAAGCTCGCTTTGGAATTAGTCATTCGATGGAGTATACCAAAGTGTGGTTGTGTGAACATTCATTATGTCATAAATGTGTATATCAGCTAAGATTGAGTATTTTTTTGTCACGACTAAGTGCATTTAAAAATTTTACACAAGTGCAACACTGCCTTCATAACCTACCGTGCTCTGATGAGCATGGACAGACTTCGCACACACATGGGAACGTTGTCCATTGCATGTCCTCTTGCTTCCATACATTGCATGTAAAATCACATTCGGAAAACATCCAGAGCACATGTGCAGCAAGTTGCAAAGACACCGCAACAAGAAACAGACTTTGCACCTAGGTCCCTCGGTGGGGCTTTGGGGCTCGCCGTCCTTGCCTGTAAAATAATTTCCGTCGCCCCTTTTCTTCAATCCCGGGGAAAAGGGACTTACACATGCAGCTGCAACTGTCTGTATCCTCCCGTTGACAGTAAACTTACACAGAAGAGGTTTCCAGCACAAAGGCCTGATACCTGACAATGCGCCAAGGGAAATCCTTTCCAGACATTGCTGACACTGTGGGGGCACTTATCGTAAAAAGATCGCAAAAATCACATCTTAACCAATGAAAATAAACTTTCAGCAATGACATTTTACAAAGGAATGCGAAAGAAATTGAAGAAACAATACATTTAGTTTTGAAACAGTTACTAACTGTTGCAATCACTGAAAAATATGGGGAGCTTACCATTATGTATAAATCCTTGCAATCTCCTTTTGAGTAATGCATCACTTGGCTAGAGTGAACTGTGGATCCAATCATGTTTCCCTGATGGCAGAAAAACTACTAGCAGCTGTTGAGAATATTTGGGCGTGAGGAGGAAGAGACGGCTTGCCCAAGTATACTTGGGTGCATCAAAATTCTTCGGTGCCCAAGTTTTCTCAGGCACGTTAGGGAACTGGTTAAAAGTGCAACAAAGGGTAAAAAGTTTAGAGTTTGAGATTCTACTCATTAGAAAAATATGACTGTTGTAAACTAACATGGCTGTCTAAATTATTAAATCGGTCATTTTTGGATTTGATTTTAATTATTGGGATAGCTATTAAAAACCTAGGTATGGCTTACAGACTACAAAGATAAGTACAGCATATAATCGAGACTTGAATCTTTACTAAACTTTTTAGAGGATTTATGACAATTAAAAATTAGAGATCAATGGAATCAAATTTTATGCTGTCACTGCGATTCTGATTGTTGGTTCATAATTGGATTCCCCTGATAGCAATCAAAATTGGTGTGCCACCCATACAATCTTACTTCAATTTTCTGATACCTTACTACTGCTATGATTCTTTTGGCAATAAAATTAGCACACAACTCGTGGCGTCTGAATGCAGAATATGCAGGGAATAATTGTGATCACTTTTCCTTTGACAACACAGAGATACCCAATTGCAATCGAGAATTTTCAAATAGTATGAATGGAAATCAATTTCATGCATTGCAAAAATGGGATTACTAATAAGGCCCACATTCCCAAGATCACCTTGGAGTTATAAACATAATGAGAGTGCTTCCTCCTGCAGCCAGTCAAGTTTCTGAATTCATGGTCAATTATGTAATGATAATTAATATATTTTTTTAGGACTTTAAATCGTTGGAAAAAATTTTTCTCAAGTAGAACTTCAGAAACTATACAATAAAAGAATTATCACTTGGAATACAAAGTGTTTTACTCTCCAGATCATATCCACCTACAATATGAAGTTCTTCCAGGTATACGAAATAGCTGTGGATGAACATCTATTTGATACTCCTCAAGCTACTTTTGAGATATTAAGCATTACAAATAACAGTTCGGTATATTATCTCGTGAGCTTCATATCAAAATACTGAAAACTTAGTAGAATAAAATGCTTGCCAAGAGGAGAAAATTTTTCTTGTGAAGTATTCCATTACACTAATACCCTATGAAAATTTTTGCACTGGCTCATTCAAGATATGTCTCAATTACTTAATCCCTACCAACATATGATCTCTTTCTAAAAACTACATTCAGAAGTTCAGGACATCTAATTAGTCAAGTTTTCGAAGGAATCATTGGATTTTCCTCTTTTGGTGTATAATAAGAACCACTTGATGCAATAGTCCTTAGGGAAGAGCATTTACATCTACATAATACCCTGCGAGCTGCCACATCGGCATGTGGCGGGGGGTGTCAGGTCACCAGCTGTGTAAAGATGGGAGATGAAAAGGTAACATGTATTATAGGAGTTTATTTAGTGGAACTCAAGTTATTATTGTGGTCACTTATTGTGTGCAGAAAGAATGAGTTTTTGCACCTATCTGTTCGGCAGTGTATCTCTCTTATTTTATCACATCTGTCAGACCTAGAGATGTAGTGAGGAGTCATGATAATATGCTCTGTGTCGCTCTGAAAAATATCAGTTCTGAATTTCTCATCTGTGGCCCAAAAGGTCTGAGGTTCAGATCTTGGTGAGGCCTCATAGAATGCCTATGCATTTAATTTGTGTGGAGAGTTTTAGATCATGATTGCGTTCTCTTAGCCATGTATTTATATCAGCTCTCCAATGGAGAAATTGAAGTCTATATAAGATCGATTTTGTGTGTGAAGGTATTTTTATCAGCTTCTACAAAAGAAAGGGTCACTTCATTTTTTTACTACAAGACACTCTAATCTGAGACATTCCTAATCACATCAATTAACACTCCACAATGATCATTTTTGGAGACTGAAAACATTACTATCTCAATTCTGAAAAAATATATGCCACCCTAATCTACAGCATTGCAAGAGACCTCGGAATGCTCAGGAGCAATAATAAATCAGTTGAGTACTCATCAGTGGGAGTACTCGATACGTAACACTGAAAATTCTATTTCTTCATAGAGGGCATCCATGGAGAGTTATTCACCTGGCAGCTATTTTCCAAACATTTCTATAACATCTCTTTGCATTCATAGCATTTGATTAGTTACATTTTTGTCACAAAGTAGTATATTAAAACAAAATAGTTTTCTGCCTCTTTCCCTCGGCCAATGGCAAACCTAGTTGACCTCCAGTATTGCCACTCTGTGGCAACTCTCAATCTTGATCAGTCAGTAATTTGGGACTTTTTCTTGGCTGTTTCCTTTCAGCAAAGTGTTGCCAAGACATATAAGAGCTAACTTTTCAAATCAACTCCTGTAAATGGTTTAGAATTAATCATGCAATAAGGAATAAAACTTGAAAGTTCTCATTCCACATGCATATCAAACTCATTTGATACATGTCCCTACTTCCATTCATGACTGCAAAGCTTAGGTTCAGAAATCCATTTCAGCATTATAATGAAGTGTAGGGAATTTTAAAAGTTAGTTTTTAAGTAGTATCCCCAAACTTTACAGAGTCATTCACCATTTACTGAAGTGCAAAATTCCACATAAAAATCATCCACTTTGTCCGGGGCTTGAAACTGGAACCCTTGATTTCCAACAGAGTGCTTTAGCCATTTAAGCTACCAAGGCATCTTCCACTGTGGATTTTAGTGGGCTTTAAGGGACAAGATGTTCCTTACTGCCAGACATGCAATACTGCTAGCAGTTGCAAGTTGAGTGCTGAGCGCCACAGCCTGAGAGGTAAAGCTGTAATAATGGCACCAAGAGGTGTTTCCTTTTATGACCAATTTTGAGTATACTGGAACTAGCTGCGGATTAACTTAACATTGTCACCCGCAATGTATATATGAAGTTATTTTCCTGGAGATTGTAGGTCATTAATTCATGTTAAACACTGTTACTCTTTTGCCAACATTTCGCATATTTATTTATGCTTCATCAGGGCTACAATGAAAATTAATATTTGTATTGTACATCAAATGAATCCAGTTTACAATTTAGGTATTTAGATTTTTTTAAAATATGTTTACATGTGATTTTTGTTATTACCTCAGAGAGAGCAAACAAATACCTATCATATCTGAACAAATTGCAAAAATTTTCAGAAACACTGACTATAAAATAGCACATAGGGATCATAAAACACAACACACACTAATTTATTCAAAATTAAAATCTGAAACTCCTAAAGAACTAAAAAGTAACACAGTTTATTCAATACTTTGTGATAACATATATAGGCCAAACATCCCAATATCTAAAAAAATAGTATCTCCCAACATAATACTTCAATAAAATCCAAAAATCAATTATGCACACTTGCAGATCTTGCAATCAAAAATAACCACTCAGTTAAGTTCCATGAAACAAAAGTGATAGATATAGAAACCAACCTATCCCAAAGATTATCAAAAGAAATGATGCTCATCACAAAAAACAAAACATCCTCCAATAAAAGAAAAGACATCGCCAAATTAAGTAAAATTTATCATAATTTGATATTCTTTAACATTGCTTAATTTTATTTCGATTTTTTTAACTCCTAAATTTATAACAATTGACCAAAATATAAGAAATAGCAACGAAGGTATCAACAAAAAGTAATTCAAAAGGAACTCTAAGGTAATAACAAAAATCACATGTAAACATATTTTTTTTAAATCTAAATACCTAAATTGTAAGCTGGATTCATTTGATGTGCAATACAAATATTAACTTTCATTGTAGCCCTGATGAAGCATACATAAATAAGCGAAACGTTGGCAAAAGAGTAACAGTTTATAAACATGAATTAATGACCTGCAATCTCCAGGAAAATAACTTCATATTAATAAAAAAAAAGAGGTCACAAAGAAGAATCATCTAAATGTATATATGTATGTGCGAAATTCCTGAGAGGAAAAATTATCCTCATTGATCAGGACTCTTAACTTTGATCCCTTGATTTCTGGCGGAGTGCTTCAGCCAGTAATACTACCAGGGCTTTCTATTCCCCATCTTTAATAAAATCCACAAGGGAATAGTAGGCCTAGGTAGTATAACTGGCTAAAGCATTCAGCCAGAAATCTAGTGCTCCAGGTTCGAGACCCCATCAATGCAGATGATTTTTTCCTGTGGAGTTTCGCACATACCTTTATCAAGAGATAAAATCAAAGGGCCAATGAGTTAAAATGACACAGTGAAAATCATTTTTGATCATCAGAGGAATTTATATGCTGGTTGTACTACGCTCAAAGCCAGTGGCGGATCTAGGTTTGGTCCAAGGGGGGTGGCAAACCGGGGGTCTGAGAGGAATACCCCCCAGAGGAAGGGGGGTTCAGGGGATAATTTCGATTTTATGTAGTGTAAGTTTCGATCAAATGATAGATCTGCCCCTGCTCAAAACTACAGGTAAGTGTAGTGCATATTAGAAGGAGGTTATATAGGGTTGTGTGAGAGTAGAATTTGTCAGCTGCTGGGGAACGTGAATGGATAATTCAGCTGATAAAAATTGGGATAAAGAAAAGATAATAACTTTTAGATGAGGATATTAAGAGAGATGTCAGAAGGGTTGAGTTAATGATGAAAACAATTAATGTAGGCCTTTGATAACCTAATAAGTCGCAAGAAAGTTGATAAATACAG
Source organism: Ceriagrion tenellum (assembly GCA_963169105.1). Classification (NCBI taxonomy): domain Eukaryota; kingdom Metazoa; phylum Arthropoda; class Insecta; order Odonata; family Coenagrionidae; genus Ceriagrion; species Ceriagrion tenellum. The sequence goes on from OY720632.1 coordinate 46,219,307, forward strand.
GTATCCCTCTTCCACTACAGGGTTTTCCCTATTGAACTGCAGTCTATTATCAGTCTTCCATGCAATGAAAAATTCCACCAATGCTTCCTAGTTGTCTTGGAGCACAAGTCAGCAGGACGACAGACACTTTCCTCGAACATGTTGTGGAGGCAATCACGACCCTCATCTAAGTACCTTCTCCACTCATGGTCCATGGCCAACTGCGTATTAGCTTAACATAATTGGGATTAACGATTACATTTAACCGAGACAGGTTTCGTTAGCTTTTCAAATTATTTGTTATTTTTTAATGTCCGGAATGTTTAACTTTTAATTGATAACACTTTTGCTAATGATTAAATTATTCGTCACTACCTTAATGTTACGTGCAATCCTTATGTTTCGCTTTGAATTTACCAATTCTAAACGGAACTTAATCTATTGATAAAAAAGTTCTTGTATAATGAGCATTCAAGACAATTTGAGCTTTATTTTTCAAGCATTCAGCATATTGTCTTATTAAATCCACAACGTAGAAAAAAATGGACCATGGACACAGTCCGGCGTACCACGAGGTGGGGTGCCTAGTTACCCCTGGGACTTTCTTTTGCTTCTTGCTTTGCTACCCGCTCAGCCGCAAAGGCGTGTTGGCTTACTTTTTGTGCACGGCAAATTCTACATAGTTTACAAATGACTTTCGTCTGCCTCTATTGAAAAATCTGAGGCGTGTAAGCACAGTTACATTGGTAGTGAAAGACAGAAATGCCAAATTTTACCATTCATAATGTTCCTGGAGTTTATTTGCTATGCCTTCTCACTGACGAAATTTAAGAAATGAATAACAAATTTTTCTCATCTAAACGGAAGAACTGACGTCTTTCTCTCCAGACGAGCAAAAGAGTGTCACAATTTCATAACATTTCAATGCATACGTACGATGTGTAGGGATTTTGAGGCCAGAATTTCAGTACACACGAAGATATTTTTTCAACGATGGAAACATGACACTGAAACTTCACATACAGCATAGTCATTCCCACAAGCCCGGGCAGAGAGTTTCGCCAGGTCATTACAAAGCACTGATAACACTTCGCCGATTCAGACTCGAGTGATTGCCCTGCCGATAGCTAGTGGTAACGCTAAACTGCTGCTACCTGAGGGGAAGAGGGACACATTGCGCCCACAGCACAGTCAAATTGGAATGGGGGTTGGGAGCTAGGGACAGGAAAAGGGAGTGGGTGGAGCCAAGGCCAGGCCAGGAAGCTGGTTGCGGAGGGAGGATTAGCTGAGAATTGTGCTGGACCCCCTATTGGATGAGTAAACTTCAGAGGGACTATAGAGGCATGAATTGTTGGGGAGTGGTGAAAGGTAAGAAGGAAAGTCCATATCTTTTGTTGCTTCCCTTTCACCCCGCCTCGACCTCTCATGCTCTCTCAGACTCCTTTCGAAGTGCAGTAACCCAGTGGGAGTTGTGTACCCTCAACCCAGTTAAATAGCTTATGCGAGCTATCCATTGTATATATTTTAGTACTCAAGTTTTTGGGCACAGTACGTGTGGCAAAGCTTCCTGATTTATAATGCAGCATCATGCAAAGCCGAATGATTGCCCTTATTTATGTGACAGACTTCGTAATAAAGTATTTTTTGTTCCTGTGGGGACCAGGACTAAGGTTTGCTATTTAGTAATTTCATAATATTGATTCTTTACCATACATTTAGATACCCCTATCATCAGGACCAACGATTTGGTTCATAAGAACGAAAACTTGGTATAAACGTTGTTTGTAATTAGGAGAGTCTACTGTAAATGCACTAAAATTCATGCATTATACATAATTGATAGATTATATTCGGCACCACTGATTTATTAGGTATCTACGATGGCAAATAGAGAGCTTTTCTGTGCGATTTTCCCCCCAGGTTTGTAAAACCAAACTGTTTCTCTCTGGGGACTGGGTCCAAGGTTCGTAATTTCAAAAATTTTGTTTTTTCGAAACTTCGTATTTTCGAATAGTGCCATGTATTTAGCATAGGCTTTTCGTTGGGACCAACTGTTTTACTTCATAAAATTGAAACTTTGTATTTTCGTGCTTTATATTATCGAGTTGCTACTGTAATAACAAATAAAAGCATAGGGAGAAAGGAAAGTTTGTTAATTTATGTATTAGTTGAGGAAATAAGACAGGAGTGGTAATAAAGGCCAAGAAGAAGATAAGTACAATTATTGGAGTGTATATTTAACATAAAGCTTATCTTCACTCATATAAATATAGTCCTGTGTGAGTTATCATCCTCTTTTATTTTGTGGGCTTACATCTGTGCAAGGGGCAGTAACAGATGTGGAATTGAGGAAAGAATTCAAATATGTTAGAACATGGGAAATATCCCTGAATATTTTATCCTCCCTGAATTATGCCAGAAGAAATTATACAAGAGACGAAGTTAGATTTCGAGTTGAGAGGAGATAAAATTATAAAGTCAGTTAAACCTCCAAAAGCATCAACTAGTCAGCCAAGATAATGTTGATTGCAATTCTGGATCTGTATGAGTGTGTGGATGAACACTAGCCACTGGAAAAATTCAAGAGTATCCCATAAGAATGAAAATTGGAGAACATAATTGAAGTGATTTTGCTACCTTGGTTACATTTTTAATTAGCATGGTTTTCAGGGAAGGAAAAAGGTGAAAAATTGCACCAGAAAATTTAGTATTAACGAAAATAAGTAGCAGTTGACGGGTGGGTCTTCCCTCACAAAAATTGGCTAAAACTTACATAGATTGATGGTAATAAAACATGTCTTGAAGTTGGAGAGTATTTATTCGATTTTGAATGGTGGGTCAGGAAATAATGAAGAAGGCAAACTTAGTGTATAGAAAGTGAAGAGGTATGGTGAGAGGGGAAAGAAAGCGAATGTGGAAAATTTAAAGAGAAAAAATTATTGGTGGACTTATAAATACGTAGAGGCCATTGGAAGGTCGCAATTTTGGATAGAATAATGGAAGAGTGAAAAGAGATCAAGGGGGATGATTTTTCCTCTTGTGGAATTCTTGCATTTCTGTGAACTTGGAGGTGATGCTTACAAATTAATGCTGTGGCTAGTTTGCAGTATCCTCAAAATTTGTAAAAATCATATTTAAACCTTTAGACCCACTTATTAAGTGAATAGCAACAATCCTTTCCTAGTGAGCACCTGTATCCAGGAAGGAACATATCTTATGATTTCACATTTTTACCTTGGATTGCTTAGTTTGGAAGTTGGTGACTGAGTAAATCTTGCAAGACAGCCTTTTATACTATTAGAGATATCTCTTCTATTTTACAGTTTGTAGATAGTATCTTTTGAGCCAAGACCAATTGAAGCTTACATTGAATAATCTATCTGGAATGTATCAGTAGATGGTAACTTGATCATCCAAATGATAGACCCTATAAAGAATGAACTTATAATGCAAAAATGCTAATTCTGTTGAAGTCAATGTAGCCAATACCCATGTATGGCATCTGTATTTAAGTGAGTTCACAGCACTAATAATGATAGCCTATTTAGCATTGATGACACATTTTTATTTGAAAAACTTAAAATGGAAATGATCATTCATTTTCAAAATTTCCTCTAGTTATATCCTCCACAAATACACTGTGTTATGCCTATATTCCCCTTTTGACTTTAATTCTACCTTATCCAGTTAGCCAAGGATTTTCTAAATATATTTCCAATGCAATTCATTGTAATACAATGAAGTGATCAAACAATATGTGAATTTAACCCAGTGATAGATCATTTCGTATGAAAAAATCCATACGTGAATAACTGAAATGCTATATTTGCAATGAAAGAGTTTATATTTTTGGAGGTCTTGTCATTGAAAACCACCTGTCAAACTCTTTGGTGAACCTTAATGCATGAGTACAGAGGGTCATCAGTGGTGAAGAGTTGTTTGTGTGATTTTTCCAGGATGCCACTACCAAACATTTGTGGCTACTGTCACTACCTTGTGGAGTCAATAATTCTATCAAGGAAGCAGTGCAGCCAACAGTTGGGAGACCTTGATTTTTTGCTGCTTTGAAGGTAAGTTTCTCCAGTGTGTGGAAAATCGGGAAAATGTCACACCATTCTAATTAAGTGTGGATAGTGTATGAATTAACCATCGGATGATCTACATTGAACCTGCATGTGGGCTATTTACTACTGGTTTTGGGGTAGCTTCTTTTCCCTGCTCTCTTCTGGTTTGTTCCTGTTATTTTCTGCTCAATCCACAAATACTCAAACATTCATGAAAAGACTTTCCTAGTGTGGCAAACTTAGATCATCAAATTTATGAGAATACATTGCGTATGCGTGAGGATATATTAAGTTCCTTTCAGGAGATGTAAATCAACTTATATTCTGCTGCATTCTTTCCTAGTTCCTAAATTATTTTGCTATCTAAGCAGATGAAAATTTATCCAAATAAGTTCTTTATGAAAGCTTGATTTTGTGTTTTACACCCGTTGTGCTGATTTGTCTGACCTCATCCAAAATTGTGTCATTGACTTCCTGGTCATATGTCATCCAGCATCATGTTTTCACTAATTAGCTGCCATACATAATGCTTTTATGAATCCGAATATGGTCAGTATTCTCATTCTGCAAGTATTTCCATGTAATTTTTATAAGTATAATAATGCTATTGTAAAGAGGTGGAAAAGACAATCTCATATGCAAAAGTTAAAGCTGCCTATAGAACTGTACAAAGTCACTACGTACGACAACCCATCATATGTTTCAGAGACACTCATAAATATTATCACAACGACTCAATATATCTCTAGGTCTGACAGAAGGGCTAAAATAAGAGAGATTCATTGCCAAACAGATTGGTACAAAAACTCACTCTTTCCGTGTACAATATGCGGCCACAATTAAGACTAATCTCCACTCACTACACTCCCTTAATACACATCACCATTTCACCTACCAAAACCTTATCCCTTACGTCTTACACGACTGGTGTCCTAACACCCCCCGCCACATGCCCATGCGGTAGTTCGCAGGGTAGTATGTAGATGTAAATATATAATACCATCTAAAGATGTAATTTTTTAGGTAAGAATTTCATGCTTTCTATGATCTGAGAGATGGAATGGAACAAGGCATAAATGGAAATTTTTTTTTTATTTCATTAAATATGCAGGGGTAAGAACATGGGGTGCTTTACACAAATTTACCTGTGGCAGTTATGCAGCTCATATAATGCCAATGAACTTTAAGAATATTGGCATCCTTAGAAATATAAGAGCTGAGAGATGATAAGACATAAGGACAATTTCCTGGCTATACGTTAAAAATTCTGACCAGATTTATCTGGAGGCAGATGGAACTAAAGATGGAAGAATTCTTTGTTAAAGACTAATGAGGCTTCAAGAATGGTTGGGGAATGAGAAGCAATTTTAGCCCTTATTGATAAGGTGCTAAAAGACCAGGAAATATATATATTTGCTTGATCGACTTAGAGAAAGCATTTTTCAAAGTATATTTGAGTAAAATGCTGACCACTCATTTTATGAGGGCAGAATCATAAGTATACTGTATGAGGAACAGTTGGCAGGAATAATATGTGGTTGCAAAGAGTAGGTAGCATGAGTGAAGAAAGTAATGCAGCAAGGATTTGCTCTGCAATCATTTTCTACATTTTGCGTTGAAAAAAGTGATTAATGGGTTAAATTTAAAATAAGAATACATGTGCATTGAGAGTCAATATGCACTCTACACTTTGCTGATAAAACACTCACTCTGTTGAAGAGGAAAAGTCTTATGAGAATACTTAGCACACACAGGAAAAAAATACAGCTATTGATAAAAATTTTGGGTTTTGGAAGAAGTATGGATGGCAAAGTCATATGAAACTAGAATGGCATAAACGACAACTTATTGATGGATTTTGCTATCAGGGAAACTTTCATTACTGAAAGCAGAAGCAGGAATAATGTACTCAACAGAGTGCAACTGTCAAGAAAGCATTCTACCATGATAAATTTGCTTACCTCTAATAATGCAAGCCAGGAAGTAGGGAAGCTTAATTTTGTAACATGCTGTTATGTGGTAGTGAAGCCTGGACAATAACAGTGGCTGATCAAAGAAGATTAGTTGCAGTTTAAAAGTGTGCTATCAAAGAATGAAAAATATCTAATAGACTGACATCATCACCAATGAGAAGATAGGTATTAAAAAGAGGTGGAGATAAATAATATTATTGGATCTAGTTAGGTAAAGTGGTCTGGGAGCAACTGAGAGTTTTGAACTGAAGTTTGTGAAGCAACTGAATGATGTTAATACTTCTTCAGAAAGAAGAGACTAAATTGATGTAACAGTTTTGTCAAACAGTAACAAAAATTATTAGAACTGCAATGTGTGTTGAAAGACGTATCCAACTACTGATGTTAATTTCCATATTGTTATACTACAATTCTTGAGGAGTTTTGAGTGTATCAATTTAATTGTTTCTAGCAATTAAAATTAAACAATACAATTAGTATTTACCATGGTAGTTAAATTTTCAGTAGATTCAGATAAAGTGATCTGAAGACAATGTGACACACGGCAGCAGAGGTCTTAGATTCCAGCATAATTAGGAGAGGGCACATCTAGCGACTCGTTTTGCATGCACTCACTCATGAGGCCATAACTCTGAAACTACAGGGCAGAAATTGAAAATATTAGAGATGAAACAAGTTTAATGTATGCTGAGTTGTTGGTAATGCTGGAAAAGGAGTTAAAAATGCTGAGTGCTCCGTAATCATCCAGAATAGCCGGAAAACAGGAAATAATTGTGAAATTTCAAAACTTAGGGTATGATGATTTATGTCTACCCCTTACCAAGTTTCCAAAATATTTTACATCCCACATTTTCTAACCCTATGGCACAAATTTAAGGGGCGTCCAAAAAGAAATAAGAATTATCAAAATATAAGGACCACCCTAATATGCAGTAAATGCACAGTGTGTGCATTTTTTTTATCAATCTTCTCACTCTGGTAGATAGTAGCATGAGAGGGTTTAGCCAAAGGGGAAGGTTAAAGTGGAGTATTGTCATCAAAGGTAGAGCTCAGCTGATACAGTTAGACCTGTAACCATTGGTATATCCCAATCAGCTATGGCTGCTGCTGAGGACCTAAATCTCCATAAATAAACTGGTAAATTTGTAGTATATATAATAAATTCTCAGGCTTCGCTTGGTGGAACAACATTGCAATGGTTTGTAAATAAACTGACTTAATAATATTCCAATGTGGAATATTACTAAGTGAGTTTATTTACAAGCCATCTCAGTTTGCAGCATATTTTCCATGCTATCAGTGGGAATAATAATAGAAAAGTTGAGTGATACATTCTGAAATTTGAACTTAACAGTGAGATGAAACTTAAACATGGTGACTTCTCATCACGGAAACTGGAATGCCTTTGCTTGTATCCTTCCAGGTAGACCACACACTAAGATGGTCAACTAAGTGGTTAAGACTCCCCACTTGTTCACGGATTCCACTTGAAATATTTCTTCTCGAGTCCTGAATATTAATACATATAATTCTTCTCATGAATTATCACTTTTCCACTACCTTCAGTGCTGATGGTGGATATTTGTTGAAGTCAAACAGGAAGGTTATCAGAGTCTGTTTCTCCTAAACTTCCTAAGAATCTATAATATTTGCTCCTGCTCATCCACTTTTCCTTTCTTTGTCCTTTGTAGATGTTGGAATATCTGATTGTATACTAAATCACTTAGTTAAGAGTTAATACTTCATTTCATGGCAACATTTTAGACATCTAGCATACATCACATCTCTTGTTATCAGCCTATCATTTTCCTTCCTACTTTACCAATTATTGCACCATCAACACTATGGGTGTGATAGCCAAGGTGGATAACTTGTGGAAGATGATGATTCCCTCTATCAAGAGATGACATAACTCTCATCACAACAGCTTACAATTATGCCCAAGGACTGTAGACCTATGTACTATCAATTTTGTTGCAGCTTGAGATAAATTGATAAATATGTTGTAAGTTGTCATTCCTTTTTTCGATGGTTATAGCTCGTTGCTTCAGCATTCCTACATGTACCTTTTGTGGCTTAATTTAATTGTGAAACAAGAAGATCAAGCCAAACAATTTCAAAAGTTTCAATGGCCAAAGCGCAAGGCTGGTGGCTTCATTTTTCTCGCATAAGGTTACCCCTGTGGGTGAGAAGCATGTACAATCTTCACGTATAGATACATATTATGACTTTGAATTCATGATACCCATCAATAAAATAGTTTTATGTAGAGAAAATATTAGCTATACTTTGGAAAGTTTTTGTTGAAATATTTCACTCTTGTCATTTTAATAGGCATGGATGTAGTTTCAGTACATGGGATGAATAAAATTGGGTGAAAAAGAAAATGGAAAGACTGCAAATTCCAATGCTTGCAGTGGAAAGTTCTGAACAAGAAACACTAGCTATGATCTAGGGAACAAAACTTTTTTGCCAGAATCTAAATAGAATCATTTGAAAATTTATTAACTCACTAATAGTAACGACAGCATTATCAATCAATATATTAAAATGCATGTGATTGTGAAGCTGTACCATTAAGGGAAGCACTGCCCTTGTTTTTTAAATAGCTTTCAAAAAAAACAATGAGGGCAAAAGTGTGTATAGTAGCAATTGTCAGTAAAAGAATGAAGCTTATTGCTCAAATTAGATTTATTTTTAATTATTTTTAAATCCTAAAAATAAATAGAACTGGCATGTACAGAAATAGAAGTAAAAATGAAAATTAGAGTGAAACAATTTTGCCACAAGGTTGGCCTAATTGATGGAAAATGATTTAAATGCATTCTAAAAGTGATGCTATTGCACATAATTTCTTTAAGAAAGTCAGGTATTTTATATTCATTTTCTTCCCTGCAAGTGCATTGACCATATCCACACATCACTCCTTTTCTTTTGAGCAGGTGTACAAAATGAAATGAACACATTGGTTTCTGGATACCAGCACCAAGGCCCGACTTTGTTTGCAGCCCAATGACATCATACTGTTTTGACAACTTGAGCAGCACAATGTGCAGAGTCCTGTTTGAAATAAGCTCCTTGCAAAGTTAGATCACGTAAAACACACTGGTCCTACTTCGATGCGGAAACTTTGTCCTTCTTCACCTATGTCTCGCACAGCAACATCCACCACAGGTAGACGGGATGCTTTGTCTGTTGAATACCGAATGACTGTTTTGGCCCATTCCGGACGCTTGAACTATTTCACAGAGAAAAAGGGTAAGTAATTAATTTTTATCCAGTAATACCTTATTTCAATGTTAGACAGTGTCATTTTATCACCTCAGCACTTATAGATATTAATACTTTTCTAATGAAGATGAAAACCCCCTTCACCTAGGAAGGTGTCACAAGTTTCATTTGAAAATTTGCATGTCAGCTGAAATAATTAGGAACTAGAATTAATTATGAAGGAGATAAGGATTCAGCTATCGGAATAGAGGTTTTCAAAAAAGTGGCATAATCTGTATAGATAAGTACAAAGCTAATGTAATATTACCATACAATCAAAATTATAACAATGGGGTGTTATTAAAGAAAATGCAGCACAGACAACAGTTATGCAAGGAAGCTATGGCCTAAGGCAGTCCTGAGCTATGACATTAATATCTTAAGGTCATGCCACTAATCTTATCACCAACAAACTGTAAGCCATCAGAACCACATAAGAAAGTCATATACTTGAGTTTACCAGGCTAACATTTCATTTCAATCCAACTATTGAGTTCATGGATTTCCTATTTTTGGAGTAATTTCTGGAGAACCTCTTAATTATGGAGATATTCAGACCCATGACTTACTCTAACTTTCTGGGAAATGAGGATGGCATATGCTGCATAATGATGATAACATGAGTCTGAATTTAGTCTAGGAACTAGCAGGCAAAATTCCCTAAAACCTGCCCTTCTTTATTTGTCTATTTTAAAGAAAATCAATGATGAACATGCTTGAGGAATCATAATTTTGAGGAGGAAATTCAGCCCAGATCTCTCCATGTATACATCCCATCCACTTAATAAGAACTCAAGAGTCAGTAAGCAAGTGTGAGCATGGCACACTGACAAATAGTCTTAGTTTAGAGCCAGCTGCAAGGCTAAATTGTGCTGGAGTGCTGTTCCAGTACTCAATTTGATACCAGAGTGGAGATCCAGAACCTTTTCTCAGCTTTGTTCATCAGGGTATTCCAGACCATACCTGGCGAGCAGGTGCTTCAGAGCTCAGGTACTTCTTTTATCTTTAATGAACTTTAAGTATCTCATTAGCTTCTCTTTATGCCCAACTGTTGAGCCCATCAGTTCTCAAGGTATAACATTTGGATATTAAATACCTCCTGGGCCAAGCTGTCTTGACCAATGACCTATCAATCTGAAGCAAAATTTAGGACCCAAGACACAGTAAAGATTGTGTGTGGCCAAAATACTCTCCTTAAGTCAAACTTTATTATCATTGCATGGCTGACTACAAAAGTTTTCTGGAAGCCCTAAAATGCAGGTCACCAAAATTAAACATGATGAAAGCATTTTATCCAGTTTCATTTTACTTATGAACAAAATGTAATGCAGTATAGGTTGGTGGGTAATAAAAATCTGCATGAATCTTGAAAAAATAAGTTCAGAGGGTTGTATAATTAACTGAGTATTAAAAAGAAGAACTCCTTTCTTCAAGGTAAAAAAATTATGTGATGCATGAAAGCATCATCTTTGAGTTTATGAAGTGCTTATTTATAACATTTAATTGTAATTTTTTCTGATGATTCCTTGATGTGTAGATTTTATGCAAATAAACTATCCTAAAATAATTCTTGGCATTTTTAATGAAATATTAACCTTGAAACACCTGGGGAGGTATGTGTTAATTCCAATACTCTCTTCAACTTGAAAAGACCTGTTGATAACATTGACTTCATGAAAGTAATCTACTGGTAAAAGGAATATTTTACTGGAGGTCTGAAAAAATCCTCCAGATTATTACATGTGTAAGGCCCTGCCTACCTCAAGTATTTCTTTATTCATGTCAGCGTACGTCCTACCCTTCTTTATCCCCTCCACTATACCAAATCTCTTTCCTGGCTGGTGCAACATCCTTCCCTCTATCACAGCCTTGAGCAACCCATTGCCCCGCATTACCTCTCCCACGCAACTATCACACCTTAAAGCATTCAGAAGTTTCCTTTCCTCTCCCACCTTACCAATCACCTAATTTTTCTTCATTTTCATCCACAACACACACTATCTTCCTCACCCACACATATTGAATGCATGCAGCCTATCCTCATTCTTTCTATTGAGTCCACATTTCTGACCCAAACAACACTACACTCCATTTCAAGGCAAATACTTGTTCCACTTGATCCAGTTGTGCCCACATACTTCTATGACCAGCCTAGCTTTCATTGTCTCAGAGGACTTCATCACTATATTTTCTTATGAATTATCTTCATTTCAGATATGCCATACTGCTTTTCTTTGCTATCAACAAGAGCTAACAAACTTTATCAGCTGGCTTCCCAACTTTGATTCCCACATCCAGCCCTTCCTTATACCTCTATAATATTTCCTCAACATTGAGATTTAAAATTAATGGTGACAAAAGGCACCCTCGCCTTACTCAGCGACTTACAACTAACACGATCGTGACTGCTAACCGCAACCCTAATTCATCACCTCAGGGTCATATAGAAGTTTCAGATGAGTCACCTATCACACCTATTCCTACTTTCCTGAGGAAATATCTACATTAATTTTTTATTGATATAATCTGCCGAAAGCCTATTCAAAATCCACAAAGCAAGCAAAAACATCCTGATTATCCTTTTTTATGTTTCTGAAAGTGTGATCACTACAATCACATCCAGAGTCACTCATTTTGAATATAGTCATTGCCAAAGAAGTAATTTTCTCTTCATTCTGCTCCATATCAATCATTATTCTAAGCAATACTTTTGATATCAGAAAATTAAACTAATTGCTCTATTATCCTTTGTGTTCCAATGCTTTTTTTCTTATTTTGGATAAGTTTTAACCTTAATTAGTTATGCCCACACTATTTGGCTGTTGAGAAACTCCAGTTTAAGGATATTTTCATTCATTGTTCTCTTAGTCTCTTTACTTAGGTTCATAGAACTACTCTCAATATCTTCCAGCGCCCGTCCATTTATTTTCTCAACCTATCATGGATGTCTTCCTGTTTGATTCTTACCTATTTAGTCCTTAACTCCTGATACTGTTTGCCTTCTCTCACCACACAACAGCATTTTCACTTACTATGCTTAAAGAGCACCCATTTCCCTCTCATTCTGAAGCTGAGGAGCTTCCATCAGTTTTACTTTGCCTGATTGGTAACTTGCCAGTTCATAATTTAATTCCCCTTACTTCCTCTGGCCTAGGTTGGTTCAGATATTTTCCCACATCCTCCTCCCATGTTTCTTTTGATTTCTACCATACTCCACTGGTTCTTTACCCTCATCATTCCTACTAATCCTATTATTTCCTCTGCCACTCTTACTATGCCTGTTTTTATGATACCGCATCTTCCCTCAATTGTTCCCATTTCTTGGCTTCACCCCATGTCCTTTCCCACTTGCTCCTGGTATTCCCTACATTTCAAGGCTTTCATGTTCCACCTCTCCATCCTCGCACTTTCCCAAAGCCTTTTAAATCTAACACCACATTTCATCATGATTAAGTTATGCTTTAACTCCACTTCTGCTCCTAGATAGCTACACAACTTGCTGTATTACCATGATTTAATTAAATTGATATCATCTGGCCTTTTCCAGGTGTATCTATACCTGGGGTGAGGTATAAACCAAGTTTTTGTGACTAGATACTTATTTCCCCACAATCCTTCATCCCACCTTGCGTAGTTACTAAGCATTATGCTTGCTTTCGCTGCTTCCGGTACAATAATTTCTAGTTTACCAGCCCTCATCATTGTCCTGACATTCCAAGTTCCTATTTTTACCACTGCTTTCCTCTTTTATTATTTCTTATATCATCTGGTGACACTGTTGTGCAAGGATTTCAAGTAAAGGTGACCAAGGAAGCTTTTCTTCCTAAACTGCCAGGTATAATGCCTGCCCTAGTGGGCAGTCTCTCAGTTGCCAGGAATCAATTCTCTATGGTTGCCCGAACAGGTGAACTACCTTCCGCCAGTCTCCTACCCTTCAGCCAATCTGACATAGTGACCCTTCCATGAGCTATAGTAGTCACTTCTGGGGTCAATCGAATGCACAAGCCCTTGCACCATGTCAAGGTTGTAGTCCAAGAAAAGGGAACTTCGAGTTACCATATTTTAAACTGTTCGCAGTAATTAGAACTGCAGTATGATTTAACTAATTGTTCCCCCCTTGTTCACTTCATTAATGTTTCCTTCACTTCAGGTTCTTTTCCTAGTCAATTAAAAACAGCCAAAATAGTTCCTGTTTTCAAGGGCAGCAACAAACTCAACATGAATGACTATAGACCAATCTCTGTTCTTCTCCTTTTTTCAAAAGTTTTTGAAGGTATCATATGCAAAAGAATATCATCCTTCTTGGAGAAGTTCCAAATTATTTCTACTTCACAATATGGCTTCCTTAAAGGAAAAAGCACTGAAAGGCCATATATAAATTTGCTGATTCTGTGCAGAGTTCCCTGGACAGTAACAGTGACGTCATGGGGGTTTTCTACAATTTGAGAAAAGCATTTGACTGTGTGGACCATGATGTTCTCCTAAAAAAATTGAATACTTATGGACTCGATGGTATTGCTAACCAATGGCTTAGATCCTACCTTAGCGAACGCTCCCAGACAGTATACTTGAATGGCTACTCTAAAATACATATGGTCTCTAAAGGAGTTCCACAGGGGTCAGTCTTGGGCCCCATACTTTTTCTATTGTACATAAACGACTTACCATCATATGTTAATACTGGTAACATAATCATGTATGCTGATGATACTAACCACCTCATGAAGTATTCTCAGAACATAACTTTACACAACAGGCAATTGATTCCATTGTTAGCTGGTGTTGTGCAAATAGTGTTATGGTAAACAAAACTAAGTCTACACTTATTCAATTCCACCCTCATCAGAAAAAATTATTAACAAGTCCACTCCTAAAACTAAATGGTACAGTGCTTTCTGGCTCAACTAGCACTTAATTTCTGGAGGTGCTAATAGATGAATACATGCAATGGGAGCTACATATCAGCTCAATTTGCCCAAAAATTGCTTCTGGATGTTATCTGTTGAGACGCCTTGTGCCAATTACCACTGAAAAGATAGGTATGTCTGTACACTATGCTTACATATTTAGTACGCTTAAGCATGGTATTGTTGCCTTGGGGCATTCATGCCACACAATGAGGCTTTTCAGACTGCAGAAATGGGCTATAAGAATTCTGGCTGGGGAGGGGAAATATCAAAGCTGCCGGTACCTTTTTAAGGAGCTGTAAGTTCTGACCCTTCCATGTATTTATATCTTTCACTCAATTTTGTATGTTGAGGAGGAACATTTATTCTTAAATTTAAAGGTTAACATGGAGACACATAACCATGACACCAGACGGAAACAAGACTTCCAATTGATTGTACGCAACTTAAAATTGTATTCTAAAAGTCCTGTCTATGTTGGATTAATATTCTTCAATGCACTTCCTCCTGAAATTAAAACGATTAAATCTGTCTATCTTCAAGAGAAAACTTCGAGAATATCTAGTTAGTAATTCCTTCTACTCCGGAGAGGAATTCGTGGGTAATTAACTTTTATTTCTTACTAATTGACTATGACTTTGTGATTACATATAATAGTGTATAATATGTACGTGTGTATGATGTTATGTCTATAGCTCTACATATATAGCTTGCACATACTTTGACTTGTCCTATTCATGTGTAAACTTGACCTGGGATCAATAAAAATTATTATTATTATTACTATACTAATGGGTCAATATGAAGTGTGTCTTGGTATAAAGATAGCAGATTATTTATAGCAGAAGAAGGTTATTTATCCTCAAAGCCAGAAATGTTTTAACTTATAAATTGGTACCACGAAAATCAAAAGCATATTTTGTTATCGGATCAGAATTGCCCACTTAGGTCAGTGCTATAATTGAGCACTACCAAGATATGTTACTCACCCTGCATTCATCTTCTAAAACTTCATATCGGAAACGCTGATTTCCTCGTGGTGTTATTTCTGCATCATTCCATGCTAAAAGCTTCAAGCCTTTCCTGTAGCTTCTCTTGATGGAGTCGAAGTACCCCACAGAATTCTTGCAATGGTAAGTTACATTCTGAGTGGCACTGCTTGACATGAGTTGCAGGAACCCAATTTGGTTGCTATCAGCTTTGTAAGTCAACTGAAGATAAAAAAGCATAAAATTTACCTGTGAGAATTCTTGAACCATTTCATATATCACCTCACATCAGTAAAACTTTGAAGGCATAATGTTTTGCAGTGATAATTTTAATGTACATATGGAATACATACAATGGCTTTAGGTAACAATCACATCAGTATCTTTAATTTGCAATTGAAGGATTTAAAAATTTTTCCCTTCCACTAAATAAAATTTCACTATAAAGAGTATCATTAAATGATACCCTTTATATACCAGAAGTGACATGGCCCTAAAATTAATGGGGATCTATTATTGATGGCATTGTAAAATGTACATTGATGAAAGCCAAAGATTCAATTATTTTTCAACCAAAGATTGGTATTTTTCACTCATTCCTGAATAAAACTATAACATTACTGTATTGCTGTTTCATTTAAATGTAGCTTGGTATGAAATTAAGAGGTTACAACAAAATAAATCACAAGATTTGTAATCACACTTACTCACCCCTCATAAAGTGCACAAATGTCATTAATGATTTTTTTGCAGCTGGGCATTCCCTTCTGTATTACTGAATGCCTCATATCCTTCACTAAAATACTTCATTGGGAGAGAAATGATTACCTATGACCAGCTTCACATAATATGAATTTCACTTACATCACTTCTAGCGTAAGTATATACATATAACACCCACTCATTAATAGAATCATGGAATAACAAAGAAGTGAGCTCTTACAGCTAGCTTAAACAGTTTTAAGTCCTTATTCCTAAAGCCATAAAAATTTACCACCCTGGAAGAATGGGTGTGGAAAGGGTTGTGTGATTTATGGAGAATTTACTCATACCAGAGATCAACTCAACATTATGGCACACCACACAACACCAAGGCAGTTATCAATCACTCTATTACTGGCTAGTGTTTCCTGATGATTTCAGCCCTCATTCAAGAGAAACCCACTCAAAAGATTAAGGGAGAAATTAATCCCATACCACGCACACACTACTTCACTAAGTGGTTCACAAGGCTGCTGAATTTGATTACCTGCTTCATGGAGTGTACATTCACTATAACTGCACAAAAATATTATAATGAATGGCTGATAAGGGTCAAAGGATAAGAAAGTCAAATACGAGGGATAAAAACAGGTCACAAGTACTTTATTGGCATTTGCTTTTCTGATGAGCTAACCTATTTCTTTCAAACATAGCAAAAATGCAACATGTTTAGACATTTTTTACTAATAGTGACTGATAATCAAAACATATATACCTTCATGAACCCTTTATTTATACATTTGCCAGAGACTGGATTACAATTCCTTTTTATATCTTGATTGCTTGCTAGCATGAGGGTTTTTTCTTCCTCTCTTTTTGTTTGAATTCCTATGATTTGCATAGAATGATACATCAAAATGAAGAAAAGCATTTGCAAAGTTGAAGTGTCAACTTTTTAATGCTAAAACGTGGCATGATAATATTCTACAATTCTGGTTTTCTTATTCGATTAAAATAGGGTAGCATTTTTAAAATGTTAGGCCCTATGGACGAACCACCTCATTATCATTGATTGTGGAAATTTGTTTTTACTAATGAGATTAATTTGACTGAAATTAAGACTTTTTACAGAGTAACTAAGCTATGAGAAACAAATCTATCCTCTTGTCCAAATCTGCTGTTTTGCATTACTTTTCATTATGTTCCATGCCAAATCCAGCTCGCTACTCTAACTTTTCCCCTAATGAAATTAAATCTAAATTTTGCTAAGCAATTATTCTAAAAATTCAACACAAACAACATTGTGAGCAGATAGGGTGATACTGATTATCACATTTCATTCATTTGTCTATAATGGAGATATGCCTAACAGAGGAATATGACGCTACATGAATCAAGATATCCCATGGTATAAGTTACCAATCCTCTCATCATGTCATATGTGTTGTCACGTAAAATATCATTTCATTCATGCAACTAAGTTGCTATTATAACATACATTCACTCACATGGGTCTAAAGCTTATTTGGACATGGAACGTATTCTGTCCCTTGTTGATCGACAAGGTGTGCCATTACCAGTGTTGATAAAAGTACTGATAAAAAGTAACTCGGCTCAATTACAGTTACTTTACAAAAAAAGGAATCAATTAAAGTACAAATTACAGACTTTAAAAAGTAATCAGTAACAATTACTTCTTGTAAGATCGTCGACTTTATAGACCACTCAGCAACTGTTGAATGGTGCAGTAGAAATGTGGAAAAATTGAGTCATAGAAATTGCTATAGCCTGCAATTTCACTAGCAATACATACAATTATAATTGCTGAAACAACACAATGGGTGTCATGTTTTGTACCCATCATGAGTAGGCTACAACATAAGGGTGGCTGAACCCTAACAGGCAAATAAGGATATTCAGGGATTCGAAGTTGTCTGCAGGCCTAGGTAAATCAGTGAACAAGTAAATGCGATGAAGTAAATTATGCAACTTTAATGTGTACAAAATGGCGTACGTTTGGCAATGCTGCACGGAAGGTCACGAGAGCAAGGGGATGCTACTTGACAATTCAAGCGATTGCGAGATACGTCCTTGAACGCTTCCCTGTTCAAGCTTGTATAGCAGCCAGCAAAGCTGCCTGAAAATAATTAAAGTTTATATGGGAGCGAGTTAAGTAATCATCGATAACAAGCAAGTAACGATTACAACGAAAATAACGATTCCTTTTTCACCGTAAGAAGTAAATTACAAGTAAAAATTACATTTCCTAAAAAGTAATCGTCGCAAGTACTAATTACTGCAAAAGTAATCGTTACAAGAAATCAGATTACTTTTACTCGATTACTTACCGACACTGGCCATTACCTCTCAGGAAAACTAGTCCTATACTCAGCAGCAAACAATGTTTTATTGATGCTAAGACCCTAATAAAGAGGCAATCATCTTTCTAAAAAGTATGCCAAGAAGAGGTTTGAGGAACTCATAAAATATTTGCCTCTCTGATATCTGGGAGGGCCTCCAATGGTCCACTGTGTTGAATGTCTTTCACTGACCACAGTTTCATCCTCATTCCAGAGGACATTTCAGGTCAACCTGAAGAAGCCTTCAGATGTTGCATCTCTGTGACAATCAATCACTCAACCATTCAGATAATTTTAAAAAGGTGAGACCCTTTCCTGATTAATAATGAGAAATTTATGCAGTTTGGCATATGATCTCCTTATCTATATATCACTGAGCAAATGGCCCCATATTTTGAATGTCATCCATACAAAATATTTAAATGTGGGAAACCAATCTATTAGGTTTCATTAGTTGATACTCCATAGAATTACAATATATTTCAACAACTTTTTACAAGCTATTTTCCACTTTGTATAATGTGTGAACTTGGATTTTTTGCAACTGGTCCAGTTCGAGAAAACAATCTCCAAAACACTCCCTAAGATCATCAATGGACATATTACACGATGGAAAGAAAGGAATTTCCCATTATCAGTTCGACAAAAAATATACAATTTTCATCGTGCATTGGTGAGATAATTCCATGGTCACTCTTGAGAAAAATGCGGGCACATTGGTTCCCCTTCCACCAGTAAATAGGAAAAGCAATATCACAAAAAAACTGAAAATTTACCTCACCAAGTATCTTATCAGTTTATAACAAGGTTATGGGTGTAGAGATGGGTAAATTACCATAATTTTCATTAAAGGGTTTTTACCGTGGTGTACTGTAGTAATTCTTAAAAATTGCCATAATTTTCTGATAATTTTTAATATGGCAGCCCACAAGCAATATAGCTTCCTATTGTGATGGTATGAGAAATTTTTGTTCAAACCGTTGAAATCATAGCCCTACAAATATTCAACAAGTAAAAATATTTCGCAAATGAGTTGTGCGTGCCTAAATTTATAGTTAAGATTGTTTGAAATATACATAGAATTGGCTTAAAATAATATGTTTGGAATATTTCGGTATGAAAAATATTTTAAACAGAGGATTACATAAATATTAAGGGGTTGCATTAAATTACGAAAATTACCATGGTAAGTTTCAGAATGGCCTATCTCTTAATGGGTGCCTTAGATCTCTATGACAAAGGAATAATCAAAAACTGAGTAAAATTGAGAAGAAAGAATAGGTGGTGGCCATGTTTTACACATGTGCAAGGCAATTAATTGTCAACTCTTGGCAATTGAACTGTCTAAAAAATGATAGCATCATTACAAAATTGATGACTTTGTGGTTTACAAAGAAAACCATGTGGATGGCTGAATGCAAAGGGTACACGGAGGAGGCTAAACAATGACAGGAATACACATATTTAGGCTACAAAGTGGCCCTCTTCAGCATAATGAAGGTAGATTGTCACAATAACAAAAGGTGAAGAGAGAAAGACTAAGAGCATCGGAGAAATATACGAGTACAAGTAGGAAGAATACATATAAAGGGGTGTTGTAGTGCTTTTCTATGTCATCATCAGTTTGTATGTATTGTAATATGTGAGTTGGTCACGCTGGGTAACAGTTTTACCCATGATGCTTTTGTTTTGCACCTTTTTGGTTCTGTAGTTCTTCCCTGTAATCTGTCTGACCATGTGATGTTGGTCTTCGTAGCTGTGCAATTTAAGTAAAGTATAATATGTTTCTACAACAAGAACACATGTTTTCATTGTGCAAACAATCTGTACAACAATGGGGTAGGAGGAAGTGAAGGGGAAAGTAACACTCCACTGGGCTAGATGTGCCTCCTAATGTAAACTTAAGTTAAAAAGATAGTGAAATACACACCCTGAGTTAAGGTAAATGTAGGGTATGCATGTAAATTTTGATCACTAAAATGGCAGATGCTATTTTAAAAATATACTCCATTAATGGAACTTTTAAAATTCAAATTTTAACTGCAATTTAGAAACCCCAACTTATAGATGCTGTGTTTCATGGAAGCCCTGAAAGCTTTCAAGCAACCACCAATATTAAGATAGAAATCATATTCTTGGGATCTCATACTCTGCAAAATAATGGCAGGAAGGAGGAAGCATGTGAACCAATCACAATAAACCATATGACTGTGAGAGGAGAGTGCTTAAGGCGAAAACGAAGAGGGGCTCAGCATCAATGCCCAATGAATAATGGCTATGTCACCCATCAAAATATTGGCAGCAACCACATAACTGAACGAGTGGAAAGCCAAAAAAATTTACATTTATCATACTCCAGGAAAACACTACCCAGATAAGATGGATCTGGTTATTTACACAAAATTGACGTCAACATTACATAAACAACACAGAAACAACCCTCTTACGAAAAAGGCTAT
Source organism: Ceriagrion tenellum (assembly GCA_963169105.1). NCBI lineage: Eukaryota > Metazoa > Arthropoda > Insecta > Odonata > Coenagrionidae > Ceriagrion > Ceriagrion tenellum. The sequence goes on from OY720632.1 coordinate 46,240,010, forward strand.
ATACATCAACATTATGTAAACAACGGGGAAACTGAAGGGAAAAAATGGCATCAAAACGCTGCAACAAAAGGGAAACATGTTTACCAAATATGATACAACGCCATCTACAGGCCGGTCAGCGAACTAATTCGAAGAGAGCCGGAACAGTAGTGACCTCTTGTGGCCACGTATCAAACTACTTGGGAAATAGATAATACTTCTGCCAAATGGAGGTTGATTCCCTTTTTCTGGTTTTCCGCCATGTTGAGGACAATATTTCGCCTGCTATCCTGCTGGCTTCCTCATGTCCATATTTGGTTACATGGACCTGAGGAAGCCAGCAGGACAGCCTGCGAAATATTGTCATCAACATGAACCAACACGGCAGAAACCAGAAAAAGGGAATCAACCTCCATCTAAGATGTAATGAGCGATGAAGTATGAATGATAATGAAAAGTGATGGTAAATGAAGAATGATTGTCCTAAAAAGAACAGTTTAAAATGACAAGCGTTGTAAAGAATCGTGAAAGCGCAGAATGCACGATGGTGTCTAGGCATGAAGCGAAGGAACAGCAGAGTGACGAACGGGGTTGTATGTGAGGACGATTGTGAAGTGGTGTGAAGTTACCCAGCGTTCAATGCGCGCCAGGCGCAGCAAAACATCGGCCCGAACAGACGACATAGATACGGATTATTTAAACGCATGTTTACATGTGTTAATATGATATTCCGTGAAAAGTATCAAGGTATAACAATGAAAGAATTCATTATGTGAATCATAGAACAAACCAGAATGCTAGTATTTTGTTAGTGAACGGAAAACACTTGAACGCACTCCACTGATTGCATAGTGGCAGTTGAAATACGTTTGTTGTCCATGAATAATTGCACTGCTCAGCCGAATATACGCTAATCTAATATATGTAATATATCTAATATATATAATAAGTAATACATTATACATGAATTATGACGAAATTGAGCCAAAATACAATTATTAGAGGACTATATGGTCGGGAGTAGGGGTAGATCAACCACTGCTCAACGGGTTGATGTAAAAAATACCTCAACGCTGCGTGAACAGTTTCCGTCAACGCTGTTTCCTTAGCGTTGACTTATTTTTTATATAAACGAATCCGGGTGTGCTAGCTGGGCTAGAACATAAATGGGAGAGCACCACTTGTGCACTTTCATTACATGAAAAATATTTTACACTCACCTTCATTCCACCTTCCATGTCTCCTAACCACATTTCCAATTCATCCCCAACATAAGTTATCTCTTCAGACTGCTCTGGCTGGGCATAAACACAAGTTGAGCGAGTTTTTATATCACAGTAGACAAGGATTGCATCACGATTGTCTCCCTCATTTGGATCAATCCAGTATTCACCTTTCATGATAAGAAATAAATGTTTGTGCTTATTTTAAATTTTTTCCCAGAGAAAACATGAAGAAACAATAGTACCAAGGGTATGGATAATAAACGAATCTAGTATAGCATATAGCAATTTAAATGTTATGAAAGTTGTAGATTATAAGTACTACTAATTAGGCATAGTAGGTTTTAAATTACAAGAGCTTCCATAATAGTCATATTTGGCAGTAATCAACTAAACATGCCCAATATTTTTACTCACCATTTGCCAAATCAGGATGAGCAGTAGCAAGATCTCGGCATGTTTTTGCTGGGGACCTCTTTTGTCCATCAGGCTTCCTAAAGCGTTCAAATGTAGACTTGAGATGTTCATAGGCTTTAAGAACCACCTCTTGTCTTTCAGACTCACTCAACTCCTTTCCAAATATTCTTATCGGCTCATCACCTATCAAAGGATCTGGTCCCTGCAAAAAAAAAACACCTCATAATAATGGGTAGTTCTGGATGGCCCATTCTTTTGAATGCCTAAAAAAAAGTCCAAGAATGTTAGTGGATTTGGAAATAATTTCTCATTTTTTAAACAACCATGGAAAGTGAAAAGAAAAGTGTACGGTTGAGAGTTCCTGGGTTTCCTTTCAGATGATAGCACTGATCAGCAATGAAATTTGAATATCTTAAGTCTGCTTTCATCTTCAGGGTTCATAGTGACTCTGAGGACGATGGCAGACTATGATATTGAAACAGTGCACCATGGTGCCAATTAATACCATAAACCTGGCGGGAAACCTGAGAACTCTACATCCTACACATTCACCAGGAAAGCCTAAAATCTTTTTTTTAAGAAGAACAGTTTCATATTGCCATAGTTTCTTGCCTTGCTTTGTCCTTGACCTTGTCCAAGTAAGGCTGCAATGGCTGCAGCATCATATCCAAGGGTATCTCCTGGAGGACCTGGAGGACCCGGTTGTCCTGCGGGCCCAGGTTGACCACTGCGACCTTCCTCTCCAGGAGGTCCTCGGGGACCTGCAGGTCCTGTCAATCCCATTTGCCCTGGATTTCCGTCTCGGCCAGGAGGTCCTAAAGATTAGAACAACATTATATAAGCACACATGAGGTTTGGTTATAAGTTCCACAGGGAAATCAAATATTTAAATCATTTGTTATTCATTCTATCTTGAACTCTCACTTTTTACTTAAAATTTACATTTTAATGAAAAATGTCACAGCTTCAACATCAGCCAAAATCAGTATCAGTCTTCTTATCAAAATATGAACTATTCAGACATTTTACAATGATGATAACTTCACTTCACATAGACAAAATACAATGGTATGGCTACATCAGGACAGAGTTCTACATACAAATTAATATGCAGATCAAAACTTCAATGACTAAATTATTTTATGAAGATGAAGTTCACTAAAGTATAACTTCCTCGCAATCAATAACAACAACTGAGAGAAAATTGTGAGGATTGCATTATGGTGTGGTTTATTCTTTAATAATTCTCTTGAATTTTCAATTTCAACTACTAATACATGCTATGGGGTACAGAAAGGATATCAAAAAAAATTCAGCCATATAAGCTGACATTTAGAGATCAGTGAAGATGTGTTTTGCGTGTACCCATCTTATTTGAAAAAAGAAATGTGAATCACACTTCCATGGCAGTCACTTGTGATCAACTCCTTATGGTAATTTTCCACGAAATTACTTTTATCTTATGGATTTTTAGCATATTTCTCCAATTAATCATTGGATATACCATTAGTTTGACTGATATATAGGTTCCAAAACCTCCCAATAGCTGCCAGCAGGTGGACCACAGCTGAGGTGGTTTATGATGTTGCTTAGATGATCAGGGATTAGCGAAAAAATACAAAGCATTTTTATTTCAAACTAAAACCGTGAATGATGGTAATGAGGAAAAAGATTAATTTTGTTAGCATTTTAAGGAGGAACTGAAGAAAGACTTTTCTCCATGTAAACTATCAGACTGTTATTACTGCACCACTTAGGTCTTTTCTTGATGGACAAGTTAGTGAAATCAATAAAATTTTGACAAAGACTGAAAGTGAGAATGATGAAGGTACCATTGGAATGGAGAATACAAACACAGTTTTGTTGTGGAATAGGTGATTTGGAAGATCTTTGATTAAAAGTAAAACAGGGGAGGTCCAAGTTAGGATCCTTGGAAGTTTTCCACAAGATAATTTCATGGGATTGGATTCAGTTGTTGATGATCTATAAGGATAGGAAACAACTTTTTATCTGTTACTCAGCAACAGCATAATTTATATTGGGGCTAGACCAGAGAAACCAAGTGCTGTCAGCTTATTTTTAAGTATAACGTGAGTAGATTTTGACCACTTTTTAAACAAAAAATACTTCTGGATTGCTGGTCTGTAACTATGCCCAGCCTGTTCAGTCAAATACTGGCACAATCAATATAAATATTCATTTTAATTTTTCACCTCAATCCCGGAAAATGTAAAAATTATATTTTAAAACATTGGCAAGAGGTAATTAAATTTTTCATTGAAGACAAACCCTCCAGAAGCATTTTTGCTTATTTTTAAGGATATTTTGTTCAATGAGGTAAAATGCCTTGCTTAAGCCAAAAAAAAACACCTGCAATGAGGACTATACCATTTAGGCCATGAGAATCTTATTTATAAGCTGAGTGAAGGCAGAGGTTGCAGAATTGCCATTTTGACGAACATAGATGTATCTGGAGGACCATTCCCAGGCGGAACCAATGCGCATTAAATGTGCATTTTAAGAGTATGTAGATTATATATGCCAGATACACTCGCTATGTAGACAATTGTGGACTCGCGACCAATGTGGTTGAACGCGCATATAATGCGCATTTCATGCTGTCAGGCACTGCTTGAGATCTCTCATCTCCATACCTATTCCCAAAATTTCATGGTTTTGATTCATTAAAATAAAATACCTCAATGAAATTAAAAATGGCCAAACCATTTAGTTATTTCCTAGTAGCACAGTCAGTCATAAAACTTAGAATTCATTGTTAACGTAACTAACCTCTAGACCCAGGCTCTCCATCTTTTCCAGGAGGTCCTTGAGGTCCTGTCATACCCTTTTCTCCTGGATGCCCCTGAAATTCACCATTAATTGGAAGGAAAACGTTTCATTCACCAAGTTAAAACTTTTCTTTTTATGGTACAGAGTTACTTTAGTCTCTACAGTGCAGACTACTCATTTGAGTAATATTTTCAGTATAGGTACCCAATAAAACTACTTTATATTATAAATACTATGATAATAAAATATATTTGAAGAATCTTGGAACATTTTCAAATCTAATAAATTTCAATTTTATAAATGCATCATAAATGCCAAATATAATTAACTGGTATTAATCAACATGAAATTATGTGACAGGAGCAAAAATGATCATACCGATGCACCTGGCAATCCTTGGAGTCCAATAAGACCCCTGTGGCCCTTAGCTCCTTGCAGTCCTGTCTCTCCCTTGTCACCTTTAGTACCTTCTGGTCCAGCTGGTCCAGGCTTTCCTCTTGCACCCTAGTGAAGAATGTGTTGTCAGAATTATCATTTCAAAGTTACTCACCCCATCAAGAATTATTATTCACATGCCACAGAAAGCAGAATTGCAAATGCTTAATAAGATAAATAACTCATCAGGATTTCCTCATAAATCAACACACCGAAAGTTACAAAAACTAATTCACAAATAAGAATACAACACACCCCAAAGTTAACATGGGTTCACTTAGCAATCGATTCACTATATTATCTGCATGCTATGAACTTTTGAAAGTGCTGTCTCTGCCCTCATCCTTCCCAACTTCCCATTTTTTTCCCATTCCCATTTCAATAAACTATTGCATCCATAATTTGTAATTCATTCGGAATTCTATTAGAAAGAATTATTTTTCAACAAACAGCATTTTGTAATCATATCAACACCCATATCAACAATTAAACTTAGCGTGGGAGTGAGGAATGGGTAAGAAGAAAGTAAGTCTGGCCCAAAACGGCCAGAAAATTGTGGGCTGAAACATCCCCAGTTAGATTTTTCTATTTTCTTTCCCTTTCATTACCTCTTGTTAAGGTTTATTTTTTACGCTGCTGGAAAATTAGCAAAGCTTTCTGTTTCCATACTTATCGATTGATGTAATTATGAGCTGATTGCATTTTTAGAGCAAATGTTGCAGTGAATAGCACTGCCAACAACCAACTCCAATGATATGAGGAAACATTCCAAATGCAGTTGTCTTTATCCTTTTAAACAAAGTGACAAAGTTTAATATTCAATGTGGAAGAAGCGTCCTTTTCCCAAGACAAGAATGGCAATATACACTTTTGGTAACAAGTAAACAACATAAGCAGCTACAGTTATTAAACATACACTTAAGTAGTAAAATACTTCAGCACTCTCCCTTATTTAATTACTTAAAAATCCCAATATCATTACATATCCTCTCCTTTCTCACTGGAAACAGTGGTTAAGTTAATATGTTTGCAAGTTGCTTCTCTGTGCTGACTCAAGTAGGTCTTGCTACTAGGTCTTGAATGAAGAAATACCTTATGCGAATGTGCTTGGTCCTGTGATGAAACTCAAGATTTTGAGAGAGTCTAATAGGAGCATCACTGTCGGCTTAAAATTCTGGGATTCTCGAGTGACCCAGTTTAGATGAAAGTCTCTTGATCCAAACAATGTCAGATGCTATGCATGATTTTACACTTTCCCGGCGAATAACATTTGTGTAAATTTCTCGGGCTCGCCACCACGTAAGAAATTCATAGGCAGCCGATGTTTCATGTTCCGACTCGTTACCCATTCTCAAGGCTACTGATGCGAGCTTGAAAAGACCGTTTAATTTGGCGCTAGGCGGGGCGGGATTGGTCGAGCCCCGACTGTTGTGGTGGAGGGCCATTGACCAGCGGGGACTTAGCTCTGGCATTCTGAATTCTTATCAGAATTCTATTCCAAGAGCTGCCGATCGTGTAACCAGTATCCTGGTTGAAATTCTTCCTCTCCAACCTTATCTCTATCGTCTCTTTGGTTAAGCGATCCCTAAATTAAGCGATCGCCAAAGAACAGTCGTGTCATCCCAAATGATCTTATGGTCCCGACTCAGGCTATGCTCAACTACTGCTGATTTTTCCGGTTGACCAAGCCGGAAATGCCTACGGTGTTCCTTCAGACGAGTGGATATAGTTTGCCCAGTCTCTCCCACGTAGAATTCACCACATTCGTATGGGATTTTTTTATATGCCCCCGGAGTCATGAGGCCGACTGAGTCCTTTGCCCTCACAAGGCGGTCTCTTAAATTGGCCATATGTCTATGGATGCTTTCGATGTTGTACCTCTTCAGAACCCTCAAAATTCTCCCGGATATGGTAGATACATAGGGCAAAAAGGCCCTGGACGTCGGTTTAGGCAGGATATCCACAAATTCTGAAGTTTTTAATGTGATGTACACAAACACCTATGCATGGAGATAAAATCCCCATAAGGTATTTGGCCAAGTTATAAGAGGGAGATCCGATGGTACTCACAATCGGTCGGAGAGGAACACCTTCCTTATGAATTTTAGGTAATCCGTACAGTCTAGGAAGTGCCGGAGCCTGAGGGTAGATATTCATGGCTACTTCTTCTGACAAACCAGACTTCTTAATTAAAGAGATTGTCTTCCTCGTAATGGATTCCATTGGATCACCATTTAACTTTCGGTACGCTCGATCTTTAAGAATTTCTTCAATTTTTTATTGGTATTCCGAAGTATTCATAAGAACAGTGGCATTTCCTTTATCAGCTGGTAAAAATTGTCATCGCCCTGTTTTCTATCGAAATCAGCTTCGAGAAAATTTTGTGGAGTAATAAAAGTGATGTTTTATAATTCATTCTATGCTAGGTACATATTTTTCTGCAGCTTAAAACTTCATTTTCTACAAACAAAAAGAAATATTTTCTGTCAACCAGTTGAACAAATTATAGAAACTATGTTGATCTGCGGCACACTCACCCAAATAATCACACTGCATTTTCACTGACTGTTTCCAGTGACTTGCCATTTTAAATTGTTAAGCTTGCATAATAAACATCAAATAAAATTGCCATGACTCAGACATTAAAACACACAAAAACCAAAAGTATGAGGTAAATGAGACTATTTAAAAATGATTAAAATCACTTTCTAATGCTATCCATTTCACATGCTTCACAATTGTCCTGTAATGCTTAAATAGAGCCAAAGAAACTTGTATCCTGATTGAATATCCCAAACAAATTGTATCCTGAGTGAATATTTTTACATCCCAGTCCCTACATGACTAGCTTGTGAAATGCAGGTAACTAGGAAATAAAGGCATATTTGACTGAATATTGCCAATAACAACTAATAACACAAACAAAAAATCTGCCCTGTTGCCCTACCTGCTGCCCTTCAACACCTTGCGGCCCAGCCTCTCCTCTTAAACCTCGTTCTCCAGTAGGTCCAGGAGGTCCAGCTGCCCCAGGCAATCCCTACAACACAAATATAAATTGAAAAGTCAGTTATTTGAGCAAGAGTAGCAAAATTCTACAATCCAAAACATAGGTATTAAAAACAGGTTTATTGAAATTTGCAACCATTTGTCTGTTGGCAAGGCAATGCAAGGCAAACAATAACACAATAATAACAAATTTTTCCTTGAGCTGATAAAAGCCCCTTGAACTAACAAAATGTTAAGACTGAAAAATTAGTACATCAAAATAAATCTAATGATCAGGAAATCAAACTCATTCAGAATCATTCAACACCAATTTGTGAAAACCTACAATCAATCACCAATTTAATTTACTGCAATATCCATAATGAAATACCACTCCATTAAATCCCTGGAAACTGAGGTCAGCTTTGATTTAAAATCAATCCTGGCAACTATGAAAGAGTGTATGTACAAAAGAGTAATAGTTTTGCCATTAACCCCTTGCTATTGCTATTGGCTTTCCTATTAAATCCTCTATAAGCTATTAACTGCAGAATCTTGAATTAACCAGTAAATTACGGTATTTTTTAAAAAGTATTGTAATTTACCATGCTACTTTACCTCAAATGAAAATTATAGTAACTACCCCATCTCCAAATGTAGAGCTAAAAACCTGCATGCTTATCCAGGGGATGATGCAGACACAGATAACAACTGATAAGAGATGAAATGCAGCGTACAACTCAAAAAGATAAGGAGGGTACCAAAGTAGAATAGAGAGGCATTGACTGGGGATTAAAAGAGAAGTATCAACAACAGGTTGATAAAAATCATGGATACAGATCAAGGAGTGAGATCAGTGGAAGATGAATGGGAAGTTAGAAGAGAGGCAAGGTAGTGGCAAATGCAACAGTAAGTGTAGAAAGTACAACTAAAATTAGAAAACTATGAGTTGCAATGTGAATGAAAACAGAGATAGAGAAGGAAATGGAAGAGCGTGAACTCAGAGCCTGACAGAAAGAAATGCCAGGAATTAAACAACAGGCTCCTAAGAGAAACAACGTAAGCAAGAGAAGCATGATGGACAACACATTTATTTCTTTGAAAATTTTCAGAAAAAGAGAAGATCACACGCTCTGTATAGAAAAGTAAAGCAATTGGTAGCATGGAAATAGGAATTGCAGCACAATCAGACAAGACAGGAAAGTTTATCTTAGAACCAAAATAAATCCAGAGGAGGTAGAAGAAATATGCCCAAGAGCTCTATGGTAAGTAAATAAGGCCCATTGGGATGTATCATGTACCTTTATAGTGAAATCAAAAGAGCACTGTGAGACATAAAAAGGAATAAGGTGATGGGAATAGATAACATGTACTAAGTTCCCAAAGAGTATGGGGTAGAACAGAAGAGGAAAACTTTTTTGGACGTCCAGAGGAAGCAGAAGAGATGGATGGAGGAAGTTTTATAAGGGAGGGGAATGTTGAAGAGGGTAATAGATGAGAGAACATTAGAGAAGAGGAAGGAAGAGGATAGGAATACTGGTCGAGATAAGTGGAAAGAGATAATATGAGGAATTTAAGAGGAATCTAATGGCGTGTCATCCATAGGAGCCAAGGCGGCATGAAGTGCCAGTAAGATAATAACAGTCAAAAAACCTACCAACCAGCTGGTAGAACACTCAAATGAATCTATGATGAAGACAAATACTTAGTACTTTTCAACAAAATTTTCTATTCATGAGATATATTAAAGTTTTACAGCATCACCAGGGACAGAATGTTTGTTTAATTTTTGCTCATTGTTGTTACATGACTAGGGAGGAGGGATGGAGAAAATATTAACTTTTGGGGAGGGTTGAGATGAGTTCCCAGAATTTGTTCTCAGATAGGACACAACAATCAAAAACTTCTAAGAAGTGAAGCCTGTCACAGTTCATTAATTATCTGTTATGATTCTGTTTGGTTTGATTCTGGACTTCATTGGATTACATTATATTAAATATTGCACCAGTGAAACTAGTAAATCTTTTAAAATGTTGCTTACTAATATGCTGGTGGGGTCAATTATTTTGATTCCTCCATGCAGGGATTTTTATCCAACTCCAAAATCACTTTTACCCACAGTATTTCACCTATCATAAGAAAAGCCCACAGAGTATAGCCTTACTGGAGGACCAGGTGTTCCAGGGGGTCCCAATGAACCAGGTGTTCCAATAGGTCCCTTGTCTCCAGGACGGCCAGAAATTCCTGGTGGACCGGGCTTTCCAACAGGTCCTTCTGGTCCAGGCTCACCAAGATGACCAGGTTGACCAGGAGGTCCAACCATTCCTGGAGGGCCTGTAGGACCCTCCGATCCAGGCTTACCAGGAGGTCCAGTTTCTCCCTAAAAAAAGCAAGCAAAGCTTATTTTCTATTCAACAAAATCACAAGGACAGTCCAACCATGCTATCATATGAAAGGACTATTGCAAAACCTATGCTAGCACAAGAGACTGCAGGAGCACCGTTAATGGGTACAAGGGCTGCTACACTAAATTATATGACTTTTCTGAGATCTTATGCCACTGGCACCCAGTATTGTAAGAGCTTCCATTATCCATTTAAAAAACTAGGAAAAATGATAAACACTGAAATTTCTCACCTTCTAAAACTTTAGAGGCACTATATGACTCAAAAAGAATAAATTAGATAAACAACTGAAAAAGCATGATGTCTGATTTAGATGCAGGCACACACTTTTGTGATCTTCTTTAGTTCACAAGAAGGAAAGGCACACACCAGATAATGTAACTGTGATAGGGGTGAGAGCGACGTCGTTGCCAGGGGCAACGTCATACGTATGACGGAGGGCGATAGCAGCGATTATGTAACCGTGATAGCACTTTTTATCACCTTCCTGCTGTCATAGCATATCACGCTCGAAATTGGAAGGTGATAGGCATCATAAGGTATCGGATATACGTGCGAATACATTGAATAAATATTTAATTACAGTAGTCCATGCCCAATTTACTAACTTTGAGTTTATGAATGACTTTCATAAAGCAGTACGATTAATTATTACAGGAGAATAAATTGTCTTAGTTCTTTAAAAAAGATAAATTCGATTATTTACTTATATTTTCACTGTTTAAAGCATTATAGAATTTTTATCGCACACGAATTTAATATAAATTCTAAAAAATGTTTATTGTTAACAATTCACAATTGTCATTATTGTAACTGGAGTTGTCTAGACAGTATGATAGCCATGAATGTATGCCTTTATATAATAGACGGTAGGTTTATTGACGTGTGTTAGTTTCTCTCTTTATATATTTGTTTGCTAAGACAACCGTGAATGACGGTAAGAGTTGCGACGATAAAGTGTTCGGTTCATTTTAGGATTTGCTGTTATAATCCTATGCAATTTATACTGTGGCAATGTACTGTAGGTGGACATATAAAACTTCAGCTGCACAGCCCACTCGACTGATACTTTCAAAGGCACACTTGAATAACTCTGCAAACTTTTTGATGGCTCATGTATATGACAATTTCGGAAGAGTTCCAATATAGAAAGGAACTTAAAAAGTTACACAAGGTTGCATTATGTTAATACCTAGGTACCTTAGGTGTAACGAATAACCAGCACGTCATCTCATACATATAACGTAAACGGAACTAATACTGTTTAATGTGCATTGAAGTAATTTTCAATGAGATTGATAATGCGACGGAGAGGTTTGAATTCATAACAAATCTGCGATGCATTAGCAAGACATTATATTACAAATATTAACCTTATATTACAAACGAAATCATAACGATAACAACATGATTCACTTCCACTAAAATTAATATGTGTTAGATACGTTGTAGCATATTTAACACAATATTTAATTCCTAAACATACAAAAATGAATAATGTGGAGTACTTAAACTCTAGTGCCGCCGACATCGTTTCAGCCGCTCAACACGCCGCAACTGTTTGCTTGGAATGTGTCGATGATTTTCATTGGCTGTTCAATTTTTCTGTTACTACCAACCTACAGGAAGCCCATGACCGTCATACGTGCTATCACGGTGCTATGACGGTGCCTTACATGATCGCTCGATGACGCCGACCGTCATAGGAGACCGTGATAGCTATCGCCCGCCGTCATCGCTCTCACAGTTACATAATCGCCCCTCAGGTTTTGCATTTGAAATAACCAGCTTTCACCAGCTGTTCTCCCCAAGAGGAAATAAAGAACAAAAGATGTATTTTACACAGTACAGTAGACTCTTGTTATTAGGTAGTTCATGGGACCAAAATAGCGGCGGTTCGTAATAACGTTGTTCATATCAACGTAGTTTTTAAATAAACATCGCAAAAAATATTCATTTGCTCTTTTGCTCTTTTTTGACCTGTTTAATCTTTCGTGTGTTACAGCCGTGGTGTGAATTGATATCAGAGAAGTAAATAACAATCAAATTATGCGCAAAGATGTGAAATTAAACAGACTAATTTGTTGCTTGAAAATCATGCATCACGTTATTTTTTGTAGTAATCGTCGCAAGCCGGGAAATTGATTCAGCTGGGAGATTAATTCCACGGAAAAACTGCTCGGCTGCCTGCACAATTACTATGTGGCAAAATTAGTACTTAGTACAAAATTAGTAAAAAAACAGTAGAATTCCGAGTTGAAGTATATCGGTTTTGTGGAAAATTTGATTTCTCTCAAGTTAGTGAGTGGTCCCGCCCGATTCCTTAAGCAATATGGAATTATTATTTGACCTCATAATGAAATCATTATTTGACTTATGTAAATGCGATGTTACAATGTTAATACGATGTTAAAATGGCTGTTTCGGTACCCAGTGGAAGTGTAGAATTGATTTTATGAAATGAAATAACAGAATTTTACAAAATTTCAGCCAAATCGGCCTAATTCCTGCCCATCTTTAACGAAAATCTTCATGATAATTCCGTAAGACCGTGAAATTCAACTGTACCTAGGTAATATGTGGCATTTTAATAGTATAATCAGCTGTTCCGAGTGAAGAGATAACGCCCGCTTTTGGGTCCTCGAAAAGCAAGCGTGTCATTCCCACAAGCCCGTGCAGAGAGTTTCGCCAGGTCATTACAAAGCACTGATAACACTTCGCCGATTCAGACTCGAGTGATTGCCCTGCCGATAGCTAGTGGTAATGCTAAGCTGCTGCTGCCTGAGGGGAAGAGGGACACATTGCGCCCATAGCACAGTCAAATTGGAATGGGGGTTGGGAGCTAGGGACAGGAAAAGGGAGTGGGTGGAGCCAAGGCCAGGCCAGGAAGCTGGTTGCGGAGGGAGGATTAGCTGGGAATTGTGCTGGACCCCCTATTGGATGAGTAAACTTCAGAGGGACAATAGAGGCATGAATTGTTGGGGAGTGGTGAAAGGTAAGAAGGAAAGTCCATATCTTTTGTTGCTTCCCTTTCACCCCGCCTCGACCTCTCATGCTCTCTCAGACTCCTTTCGAAGTGCAGTAACCCAGTGGGAGTTCTGTACCCTCAACCCAGTTAAATAGCTTATGCAAGGTATCCATTGTATATATTTTAGTTCTCAAGCTCTTGGGCACAGTATGTTTGGCAAAGCTTCCTGATTTATAATGCAGCGTCGTGCATAGCCGAATGAATGCCATTATTTATGTGACAGACTTTGTAATAAAGTATTTTTTGTTCCTGTGGGGACCGAGACTAAGGTTCGTTATTTTGTAATTTGGTAATATAATTTCTCTACCATACAATTAGATACCCCTATCGTCGGGACCAACGATTTGGTTCGTAAGAACAAAAACTTTGTACAAACATTGTTTGTAATAAGGAGAGCCTACTGTAATCCATAACAGCTACCTTTTTTTCTAGATGGACTGGATACATGTGAAAAGCCAATTGGGCTCTTTCATTTGGTTTTTTAGCACAATTGAATTCTTTTGTCAACAGTCAGGTTTTGCCATGCCTAAATGGAAAGCTCAAATTGCCATAACTTTCTAGTGAGAGAGAGAGAGGCCACAGCTTCAAAATGGAAGCTGCATAGCAAAAAATGATGCAACAATATGCAAGTAGTGGAATTTTAAAGATAAGTCTGAAGGAGATTTAACTTTTCTCCCTATTCGTCGCTGAAGATTAAAAAGGAATTGGCAAGGGTCATGCAGCTGTCCTAAGAAAAGCACCTATGAGAGTCAAACACAAAGTAGAGGTTCAGCATAGTTGTATCTGTCATACTGTTTACATATCCTTAATTACTTATGGATTGAAAAATTACCACAATTAAAGTGCAGTTGTTCATCTTCAAGGACTTTTCATTTAAGTGTCCTTATATTTGATCATATTAGAAAAACATAATAAATGCCACATAATTTACTTATACAGTGCCACTAATGTTAAAGACCCCAATTGTAGTTACATGTAGCTTGTAAGGTACTGATGTTCAAGAACCTGTTCACTTAATTAGAAGGGCTACTTTTTGGACACAAGCTGACATGCCTAAATGATGCAATGTCAAAGGAACATTTTTTTCACACATCTGATCACAGTGTGAATAGACCTCTTTACTACCCACTGATAATGCGAAAAGATAGGTTTGACCTTGTCAGTGTTCATAGAAAGTAATGGAATTGGTAGTATGACATTAAATTTCTGCTCAACTGCTACTTGAAACAACAAGTGATTTTCCAACCAATGTGCAATCCTGTTAAATTTAATTTCAACTGTTTAAGAAAGAGAACAAGAATAGGTTACTTAAATAGACATCGTGAAGAGAGAATAAAATAATTTATGAATTTTTGACAGCCTACCACCTTTTCAATTTAGGTAGCTACTTACTTGAGGAAGTGTGCCAAACAACTTATCAAACCATTTGAAAACACCTTTTGGCACCAAGAAAAGGTACCTATCAAGCAAGCAATTAGTCCGTCAATTCTCATATCAATTATGGTATTCTTCTCTGTAGTTCATCACCTTCTGCCTCAAAAATACTCAGAACTCAAAAGAGAATTATTAGACTCATTGCATAAGTAGGCCCAGTTCCGTCATCCACTGTTTAGTGATCTTAAAATCCTGCCCTTGCCCAGTGTGTTCATCATGTATGCTGCACTATCTACCAAAAGTAACTTATCAGAATTTAACCTCAACTCAAAGAGTTCACTATAACTTTACCAGAAGGCATTGTGAAGTTCACTTACCCCATGTACGAACAAGGAAATCCACAATGGGCCATCAAATCAGGATCTACATCTTTTTAACAAACTTTCAATTGTGATAAACAAATGGAGTCAATTCAATCATTGTAAAGAGATCAAAGAATGTTTCTTATAAATAGATAGTATGAATTGTATAGAATATTATGAATATTTTTTACAAGTCTTATTTCTTAAATGTGCTTCATATCTTGCACACTCACTTTCTGGTGTGCATCCTGATCATTGGGCAAATAAAGGTATCATTATTATTACCTGAGCTCCACGAACACCTCTAAGTCCAGAAGGCCCAGATGGTCCTGGTAATCCTGGAAGACCTCTATCACCAGCAGGCCCTTGGGGTCCAGGCTGTCCTGATGGCCCTGAGGGGCCCATTGAGCCTGCATCACCTTTCGAACCTTCAGGTCCAGGGGCTCCTGGCTGCCCAGGAGGACCAGGGGATCCTGGTCTACCAGAGTCACCAGGAGACCCTTTTATACCCGGGAAACCAGATGGCCCCTGAGGTCCTTGAGGACCAGATAGACCCTGTGAAGGATAAGTTATTTTAACAAACAATAAACACTTTTTACTACCATCTACAATCACACTATTACTTACATGACACCAATACAGGTTCTAACTTAAGCAAAACACCTTAGACTAACAGTGAACATTTGAAAATTGCATAAAAGAAAAATTCTGGTTAACAAGATTTTTCTTTTGACAGCCGGTATAAATCCACCTCGAGGAAGTTTCTAAATTCCCTCTTTCACATCAAAGTTGAAGCTAACTTATAGCTAAGTTTGACATGAATGAGCTATTGACCAAGATAGGCCTTATGTTTCCATCAACTATAAAAACCAGTTTAGTTAAAATTAGTATGAAAAAACCTGAGGTTCAGTCACAATTATTAATATGGCCTTGAGTACCATGGATTTTATTTAGTGGTAAATGGCTTACATATTGTTACTGACTACATATAAGTCTCTGAAAAATTTGCAACCTTGTTTAGTCATTAGTTTAATTTTGCTAGGCTCTTTGGAAAATGTGCAAGTTGATAGGCAGATTAAACTGAGGTGGTAAATCATTGCAAGAATCACTGCATATTTATGAGTTACGAGAAGGTAAGAATCATTTGGAATGATGAGAGCTGTATTTTTCCAAAGTATAGAAAAAGAATAATTTTGATTCTTGGTTCTAGTGATGAGGTGAAGAAGTAAATCACTTTTTCCCAACTTCTAGTGTTTTAGATTGGAATTATGAAAAGAGAATGATTAAGTCAGAAATTGTTCAAGCTGTTGTCCACTTCCTAAATACAGCAAATATCACATGTCAAGGGACATATGATATTTGCTGTTTTGAATTACTATGTTTTGGTTACTGATAATTTAAGAATTTTGTTAATGTTTTTTCTTTTAGCAGCAGCAAAAGCTACTGTAAAGAATATCCACATCAAATGAAACTACTATTCGCCCCTTGGGCAAGCTCTGAACAGTTCAAGCTGCCAAGTCCTTTGGTTGCACGAGGCTTAGGCTCCCTCTAAGGCATTTAGTTGGTTATCACAAAGTCATGAGCTAGGATATTTTCTCTTCTTTCACCCCCAAAAAACTTAGGCCCGACTCTTAGTCACTAACACATTCGAAAATGAAAATAATATGCTATTGGATGGTTTAGAAATTGAGGAAACTATTCAGCTAGGTGAACTGAATTTTCCACTCCACATGTTGGTTGAAAGTTAGAAAAAAGAGCATAAAGGAAAACTTAACTATTGGGTCAGTAGGTGACATGTGACATTATATTGCAGGACTCAATTAAGAATTGAATATACTAAATACTATTCTTTTTATTAATAATGTTGAAATTCTACTGAGTATGTAAGCTCCGTATCACCTGATTCAGAGAAATAATACATAACATTTAATATCTTACCTCTTTATAGCACTGCATCACTAAAATTCTTGCTTTTGGTTACACTGATTATATTTTTTATAACAATATAATCAGTAACTGGAAGCAAAAATTTTAATAACGCATATTATTCCCTACATGTAACCTACACTTAAACCACAATGGGCATTGATTTTTTCATCTTAACAGATGAATTGTTGAAATAAAGATGAAAAGACTTACAGGTGGCCCAGGCTCACCAGGCCTCCCAACAGGACCCATAAGTCCGCTCTCTCCTCTTGTTCCAGGTTCTCCTCGAGCTCCTTTGGCACCAGTGAGTCCCGTCAAACCAGGAGGTCCAGTATCGCCAGGGCTTCCTGTAAATCAGAAACGACCACCACAAGAGTTTTGAATGCATCTGTGCTTCTTTTATATGATAAAAGTCTATTCATGGAACATTCTATACCAGGGAATATTAGGAGGATAAATATTAATACATTATTTGTCATAGGAATGTACACACATTTCCATTGGTGATGACCTAGAGTTGACAGAAAAAAGGAAAAGTTTTGGTAGGTGCTGATCACCCTGAGTAATGCTGCCTCCAAGTGTCACAAAGGTCTAAACTATTTATTTCCAGTAACCAACAAATGACGTCTAAATAAATAAATCGGTCTTTGTCCTGGTGCCTATAAGAATGTCTACTTTTTCAGCTCATAACTAACTGCAGAATTATTTATATTGGAGACATTTGAAGATAGACAAAAAAATCCATGTATGCTATAATCTGCTGTACTCTCCCTCTTCTATCTTATTCATGCTTCACGCAGTGGAAGTGGTTTTCCATTCTTAATGAGATTGTTAGTCGCAGAACTTCAATCATATCTCATGCATGTTATTCAATTCATTATTCCGACAAAATCACCTGATTTTAACACACCATTTTACCTAGGCTATTTAATAATACATGCGTTTGATATCCAGCGTTTTCTTAGTTTCTTCCTCAGTACATCATGGAGGGGTTCTATGATTCTATGATTCTAATTAACTAATCTAACATTCTATGATTTTAATTGATATAGTCATCTCGTCTACACATAGAAGTCTTCACCTATAGATGGCTCTACAACAAACAATTGCAAAATGATATGACTGTGTGTGAGATTTTTTTCATTTAGGTTTTAACCCAGCCATTTCATTATCACTTCACCTCTCATCCTATATTTCATCTTGTGAGAAAGACTCGTCACGATCTTCATCATTTGCAACCGCGAGTAGATTGGGTGCAGTTACTCCCAAGTACAGCATTGAGCTGCTGCAAGAGGTAAAGTTCTTCTTGAGCAAGGAGATTGGCTCGACTTTGTTCTGCAAGGATTGGCCACCAGTCTTTTCCCAGTTTTCCAGTGTAAGTGATTTTTAAGTATTATCTATTTTTTCCGAAATTGTAGTATTATGGTCATTTACCTGAGGTTATCAGTATTTGCTTCACTAACCCTCTCTCTATCTCTCTGTTTGAAGATTGTACAGTAAAACCACGTTAATTCGAACCCGTTTAATTTGAAATACTGCTTAATTTGAAGTTGTGAGCTGTCCAGGCCAAACGGTATAGGGAATTGCATGCTAGATGATACGGATAATTCAAAATACCGCTTAACATGTAATTCGAAGTCACATTTCGCCCCATGTCTCCCGATTTTATCAGTTAATTCGAAGGCGGTGGCAGTGCATTTTACTAGGTTGGAAGCGCTAATTTCGAAGTGATTAACGTTGTCCCGCTCTTGAAAACTAACCATGACTACATATCTATTTGGAATTAAGCTGTTCTCCCCATATCACATATCTCATGAGTAGGTACTTCCGTTTCAAGGGTCGTAGACCATGAGAGCATCTCCTAACCATACCTATATCAGGAATGGAACTTGAGTCATACCCCTTCAGTCTTCTTTTCACTTTCTCATGTGTAACACGATACCGTCACAGCTGCAACCCTTGGTAATTTAGCCGGATCATTTTTTCCCTGGATATCAAGTTACAAATGTCAGTTAATTCTAGTCGAGAGAGGAGGCTCTTTACCTCTCCATCACCCCTCCTTCCACCGGCAAGGGATGGAGCCTCGGCGTGAATGTTGGGAGAAGGCTGGGAAAAGCTTCCTATCCTGCCTGTTCTTAAGGGTCGACAGCCTTCCCCTCTCTTGCCCAAACCCAATAGACTGTTGCCTTCCCCTCTCTCATACTGGTGCCTCCCTTCTCTCCGAACTGTCAAGGCAGATGATTGGAGGTCATAATCCTTGAAGACCCTGACTGAAGGGCTCTGCACCTTACGATTAGACCATCTCCAGGGAAGTCACATTGACCTCTTGACTTATCACGTGAAAGGAAAAATAAGCATTTTTATCCACCTCTGCAGAGACGAGTGTTGACCAGGTACAGTAATTTTAGCATTAAACATTTAAATACTCTGCTGTCATATCATGTTAATGCTAGCGACACTCGTATCGAACGTTAGGAACTTAATAATGTGGTGATAATGATTGAGCCCAGTTCTGTTTTTCTCTGTTGAATTGTTTTATTCACCGAAGAAAATGCTTTAGCTTCATTCTCACTAATAGCCAGGCATTTATTCCTCCATTGTAGGTTTAAATAGCTTTGACGATTACCCATAATGACGAAAGACAGTTGCAGATATGTCTTCGAAAAGAAAACACACTGCACTGAATCTTACAGAGAAGATGAATATTCTTCGTGAGGTGGACACTGGGGTGAAAACAAAAACGGAAATCGCAAAGCAGTATGGTATTCTGCAATCAACGCTGTCGACTTACATTAAAAATAGCGATGCAATTGAATCACATGCAGAAAGCGGAAAGGACGACGGCAGGAAGAAAAGAAATCGGGGAGCCAAGCACGAAAAGGTAGAAAGCGAGTTGTTGGATCTTCCAATGTAGGGCAAATAATATCCCTCTGTCTGGTCCATTAGTAAAAGAGATGGCCGAAATGATCGCTCTTAAATTAGGTGAAGAATTTAAGTGCTCCAATGTCAAACACATTTTTCAGGACTATGCTCCAAAAGATATTTTTAATATGGATATGAGTGGAATCTTCTATAACATTCTACCGGATAGGACGCTCGCCGCAAAAGGAGAAAGATGCCATGGAAGGAAAAGAAGCAAGGAAAGGCTGGCTGTCGCACTGTGTTGCAACTCTGATGGCACCAAAAAACTTCAGCCTATGGTGATAGGAAAATAGGCCCACCCTAGGTGTTTCAAAGGAATTCAAACCCTTCCTTTCAGTTATCGTGCCAATAAAAATGCTTGGATGACCGCGGCTTTATTTCGTGAGTGGCTTACAAGTTTTGAGAGAAGAATGGCTGGCCAGAATCAAAAAATTCTGCTTTTAATAGATCAGTGCACTGCTCACAGCATTTAAGGGCTTAATCTAAATGATATTAGAGCCATTTTCCTTCCCACTAACACCACTAGCTACATGCAGCCTCTTGATCAGGGCATTATTTATCGCCTCAAGGGATCGTATAGAAAGAACTTGGTGAGGTACATGATCAGGGAGACTGCAAGAAATATTCCTGTTCAAGACATTAGGAAGTGGAACGTGCTGGATGCGATAAGGAATGTCTGCGCATCTTGGAATGAAGTTTCCTCATCTGTTATTGCAAACTGCTTCCGTAAAGCTGGTTTTGGGGAAGAAATGGCTTTAAGCGTAATTAGTGACTCAAGTGAAGATTTCGACTGGCCTGAAAGTCGTGGTGAAATTGAGTGTCCAACTAATTTTCTGGAATACATCCATTGCGATGACAATGTGATTACCACTTTCGAATACCCATTGAAGAGACCACGGTTGCCAAGTCAAAAGAACTCGATGGCGACAAATGCGGGATAGAAGTAAGTGATTCGAATGGAGAAGAGGAGGCCGAAGAGCAGCTAATAAATACGAGAGTTACTCGTAAAGAGGGGCAAGGGCCTAGCCTAATTGAAACACCAGTTCCCATAAGATCACTGAAGTTAAGCAATGTTGGGCTCGGAAGAGGGTTGGATGGGTGACCTTTATACCTTCACCTCTGGCGCTCTTGTCCCCTATCTGTATGTGGCAAGCAGGTTAAACTTGGGGTTGGCACAATGGACCACTCAAGATCTAGGTGCCCGAGCTCCAGTCGAAAGCTCCCCCAACTGACAATCTACAATCTACTTGTAAAGAGGCATTTTCTGCTATCTCGACGGTGGAAATGGCGCTACAAGAAAGACTAAATTCCGATGAAAATCTTTCCCAAGCCTTGAGCATTCAGTGTAAACATGTGCACTAACTCTACGAAAAGAAAAGTAAACAAACAACTATAGATTCATTTTTTTCCAAAAAATAACTTTTGTAATGTGTTTTTAGGTAGCTGGTAGCTAGAATGGTCATTCAAACATTTGTGACCATTTTCATCTCCAATAAAACTTTACCAAAATAATCTTCAATATATTCTTTGGAAATATGACGAAGTATTTTGCAAAATCATAAATTCCATTTTTGACAGAATATCGAACTCAAGCTTTGGGATTCTACTGGAATTTTTCGCTGACTTACAACATATGTATTATCTTACAGACAAGGTAAAATTTTTCATTCCATTCATCTGAAATAGACGTGGTGGAGTAGCCCAGAGAGACGATCTTGATCCGTTTTCCTGGTTAAGCATGTGCATTATTGGAAAACCATCTCTCTGACTTACTACGCTTTGATTCTCAGATTCCTGTGTCTTCCCCTAATCACTGGAGACCTTTACTTGCCAACTTTCTCCGTATTCTTTTTATCATGGGTCATTCAACATCAGATCGGCAGTGAGTTGACCCTTGGTGTCTCCGATTCGAACCAAAATTTTTGTGTGGGTTCCATCTAGCGTTAAATGAAGAATTGTATAAGCATTTTTGGAACAAAAAATTTTTGGCAGATCTAGAGACGATCAAAGTATTGACCATTTTGCGCTTAGACTTTTTTTCTTTATGCTATATCTCCTAAACGCAAATAGCTAGAGAAATGGTTGAAGTCTTATTTTGTTTGTCTCATTTGCATTTAGGAGATATAGCAAAAAGAAAAAAGGTCTAAGCGCAAAATGGTTGAAACTTTGATCATCTCTAGATCTGCCAAAAAAATTTTTTTTCCAAAAACGCTTCTACAATTCTTCATTTAACGTAAGATGGAACCCACACAAAAATTTTGGTTCGAATCAGAGACACCAGGGTCAACTCACTTCAGATCTGACATGGAATGACCCTCATATATTTGCTCTTCCCCCGCACTTCTTGTGAATCACTAGGTATGGGAGGGAGAAGGGACTGCTTATGAGGTGAGAGTTTCCAAAACTGCGTCATAATTTTTTCCTGGGTTTCCCCATGCTCAGGGAGGGAGGGGAGACCCTAGCTGTCCTTCAGTCGATGCTCTATGGCTCTACCATTCTCTCCATCCAAAAGGGAAGAACACGTAATGCATTCTCGGAAAGCATGGGCACTTTCTTGACCGATTGAGACCCAGTAAAGGTCCATGGAGCATCACACCGATGGTAAGGACGGATAAGCTGTGCTATTAGGTCGATGCATGGTGCTCCTTTTGCCAAGAACTTGGATTATTTGGAGAACTTGGATTATGGAAATTTTTATGTGCCCCCTAGAAACCTAAGATCTTCTGATACTTTCCAAACCAACTGGCACAGAACATGTTACGGAAAAAATGCCCCAATAGATAGGGCTATGAATCTATGCAACTACTGCAATATAGATATTTTTACCTCTTTCCACAAATTTAAAATATCTGTGTATCAGTGCCTGTGTCATTTAGATATAATTTATTATGGTAATAAATAATCCTTACTATCTATATTTATCTACACATGTTCTCTTTTTTCTTCTTTTCTCTGTATTTATTGTATATATATATTATTTTTTTTTGTTTTTAACAGATTTTTAATGTCTCTCATATCCTTTTATATAAATATTTTTTTTACATTATTTATGATGATAAGTATTTAAGAAATTAAATTGAAAAATCTGGTCTATTGTATTTTTATGAATGAATTTTTTTTTTTTTTCTCTTTTTTTGTCTGAAGCGTATATATTATTATATTTTTATATTATTTATGATGACAAGATTTTAAGAAATTATAATGTTAAATCTTGACTATTGTATTTTTATGAATGAATTTTTTTATTTTTTGTCTTTATTGTATTTATTGTATTATATTGAAACTGACCTTTATATATTACATGATTTAGGTTGATTGTATGTGCAATTCTTTTTACAACTCATTATTTGTTTTATGTACTTTATGTATTTCAAGTGAAATTGGGTTTAATTACCCGTGAATAAAGTTTATTATTATTATTATTATTATTATTATTATGAAGTATGAAACGTGGACGCAGAAGATCGCCTCTTCTGTACGTTGAAAAATTATCTCCTCAAATTTACTCAAGCCGACTGTACCCGCGGTTCAATTTGTGTGAAGATTGACGGGTGAAAAATTCAGTGAGGCAGGAAATTGTCATAATGGACGTACGTGGCAGGCGTTCAATACCTGCGGGCTGACACAACACGCAGCGCCGTTGTTGGATGTTGGGAACAATTGACAGGTTAATCACCGCATGCAGATTCATGCCCGAAAATCATTATTTTTTTGTGCTATCACGTCTAAAAAAAGTGTACTACTCCAAATTATCTTAAGTAAGATAACCTCGAAATATTTTATTCTCATGAAACTGAAGAATTGTGGTCATCAATTACTCCGAATAGCGTGAATTCTGTACCTACATGTTGATAAAAAATGCAGTTTAACAATGTTTTTCTAGAAAATTCAGAATATATTTATTTTCGGAAAGTACGTTTAATTCGAACCTGGATAATTCGATGTCGAATTTTATTGGTCCCTTCAATTTTGAATTAATGAGGTTTTACTGTATGTCACAAGGCTCATTATTAATGGTTATTTTCTCATATGTGATGTCATCATTCTTTGTAGTTGCTGGTGAATTTTATGGGTACTTATTGGTGCCATATATGTACATGTTTCGTATTTAGTACCTTTTCCTTCAATTGTTAGTCAACGCAATATTTACAGTGTACTTGTTTGTACTTGAAATTATTCTTTGCTTGTAAGAAAGATTGAGATTTCAATAGTTTGGCAAGGGTAGGAAACCTATAGTTGAATAATGTCTTGTTAATGTAGATGGAAAAGTTGATAGGTTTTGTGCACGTCGTATTTCTTACTATCTCAGTTGATGTAATGGCATGCAACGTCTACTCTATTCTCCTTCCTCTCCCTTGATTCAATCCTTCATTAGTGTTTTTGTTTATTTCCTGTAGGTACATTCAGAGCTGTACTGAGGGGTTGGTAAGATTGGTCCCAGCCAAGGGTGCGGACAAGAATGTGTAGAAAAGATTATTTTGACCATGAATATTTATGATTTTGACTGACTGCCAGAAAGTTATGAAATAAACAGGTGTACAAGCTGGATTCATGTGAAGACAGTGTGCACATTAAGAAGTTATTGAATGTGCTTCTTCCAATAAAAACATGTTTTATACACCAGTTGTATGCTATTATTCTCCTACCCATGTATTTCATTTTTCAGCTTCATGACTAGTGTGCTATTTGATTATTATTCATTTCTCTAGTTTTGCATTCATAGCTGTTGTGGCCATTTTGTATTCCTGCGCCACCCACTTTCATATCCCTGCACCACCCGCTTTCATATCCCTGCGCCACCCACTTTCGTATCCCATCATACACAGTTCGTAGCTGACATTTCACCACTCATTATCTAGATCGTACACGGTTGGACAGCATGTGGTATCCGGATAAAAAGAGCGACAAAGGATACTAGTATCCACTTCATCAATGGATGCTATCTATGTATGTATTAGATACAACGGAATCTGTGCTATCTGGGACTTCATTCGTCTCACTGATAAAAGGGGGTTATTTAGTGGTTAAACGTACACAATGAATATGCAATGTGTTATTGCAGTATATTTTTACACAGTTTAAAATGCTTATTAAAGATACAACTATATGCTCTTGGCTCATATTGGTAAATATCTGATACATTTAACAATTATCTTATCACACTTTCATGTCTAAGGTAAGACTAACCTGTCTGCCCAGGACTTCCTTGATCTCCTTTACTTCCAGATAACCCCCTCTCTCCTTTTGACCCAGGAAAACCTGCAGCACCAGGAAGGCCAGGAAATCCCTGAAAATGAAATGAAAATGGAAATAAATCTTTTAGACCGCAATGGAGCTGGAGAATATAACAGCCACATTAGAAATAATCAAGATTCCATAAAAAATGAAAAAAAGCTGCCAACTTAGGGCATTAACGAAGCCGTGAAGAAGTTAGTGCATCCCCATCTAAGAGGAGAGAAACCAATACTCTTAAAACCCTCCTTTCTTAATTAGGGTTCCAGGGTTGAGATTACTCGTCCATTGATTACAACCCCACAGTTTGCTATAAATTTCTCCTCCTTCACTGTCATGCTTTTTCATCTTAAGCAATTGCATTAGACAACTGATAAATATGCCATCCAAAAAGAAGAGAGAGATTTACTCCCTTGCGTGGACAATATTTACCGCTACAAATACTGATGGCAGTTTTAAGTATACAATGTTTATTATGCATTACTATGAGGTGATAGAAATAAATCTTAAACAGTAGGATGTAAGTTACTTTTAAATAGGTAATTGAGTAATAAATCAACGTGTATGCATGGGAACTCTTACAAGATAGACAAATATTAAACCCTTCTTTCACGTACATATAATTCCCTAATCAATGGAAAATGCTCCAGGTTTCTGATGTAATGAACAGTCTATGTACAAATATACATTCCGTATTTCCCGGCCTGTAAGATGCACCGGTGCATAAGGCGCACTGTGATTTATCAGATTAGAATTTATGAAAAATACGCCTATAAGAAGCACTGTGATTTATCAGGTTGGAATTTACGAAAAATACTTAGATCAGAAAAATTAGGATCCAATTATTTTAATTATAATACTTTGTACAAAGAAAACAAAACAATGCAATTTTGATATGTACATTTGCATCCCAAAAACATATCAATTATAAATGAGGGCCTTTTGCTTTATTCGATGACATGAAGGAGAGAAACAGGTGACAACACATTTCATTCTAAGATTCCATCATCATTATTCCCATTCGGCAGATGAACTTCATCCATGGCATTAGCATTATACTTCCGTATCTTTCAAATACTTAAGGATCTCTTAAAGCTAACATAAATGTCAGTTGAGAAATGAAGCAATTCATTGCATTGCATTGCATTGAAGATTGCTGAAAGATGTTAAAACTAAGGTAAATCCCTTATTTCCCATACTCAGGCTGACAAACAAATTCCATTTAGTTATGATTAGCCTACAAGTACAATCCACAATCTATATACCTGAATTCCAGGGGGCCCAGTCATTCCTCGCTCCCCAGGACTTCCCGGTGCACCAGCCTCCCCTGGCTGACCAGGTGGACCAGGGTCTCCCCTCTCAGCTGGCTCTCCTGGTGGACCTTGAGCTCCTACAGCACCATGAGGCCCTCTTTCTCCAGCCCTTCCTACACAAAAAAGGCATCACAAAAAAGTAAACACATGTTAAAATTGCATGTAGATTTGAATTGGGTAGTATTCTCCGAGCCTCACTACATCAGCATCATCCACTCAGGATGCAGGAACTAATTCTGTTTATTTAGCAACAAAATAATGTCATCTAGTGGTGCCTCGATAGCTTATAATTATTATGTATAATTATAAAAGAGAGTAAAGAGAACTCATGAATGTCACCAGTTTAATTAAGGTTATCATATAGCATGTTGGCCTAAGTTTTCCTGGATGAAAAAAATCTTCAACTAAATTTTCAGGACATGTTCCATTTTGCATCATTCTTGCCTACATCAACCTGTTTTGTGAAACATGCATCCATTTACTCCTCACAGGATTACTGAAATTTTGATCAAGATCTAACATTTTGTTTGGGATAATTTCTTATAAGAACATAAGGTACCTCATTAATGCATGACAAAAAATATGCTTTAAGTAAACTCTCCATTTAGGTGGAAAATAATTTTAGAGTGTCAGCACATCCACTGCTAAAATATATTTGCCTTAAGATTCCTTCTATTTGCTTACCTAGTTCTTTCCTCAAACTCTCCTTTTTATTATGCGAGATGCAGTAAAGATTTACATCTGTATCAAAAATGTTATGCCTTTCAATTACATGCCATAGGTTTAGTCACCAAATTTCATGTTTTCAACAATTGTTTACCCTACAGATGAAAGTGTCTTATGATCCACACTCTTTGCACAGCAGTGTGTGCCTTTTTTTGGAGATTGATTTTTTTGGAGAATCGAGAAGATTTATGTTTTCCATCACTAAAAATGATTGATGAGAGAATTACTTATCAATTCAAAGTTTCATCACTCTTAGTTATCTGTAGTCTTTGCCCCAAGGGACCTAAATACTTCAAAATTAAATACACATTTTTCGAGCGAGAAAGGCTCTAAATGTGTAAAAATCGAAAGAAAAATTTCACTGACTCCGTATCTTTTTTGCATTTCTGAGATGCATCTCTGCATTATTTGAGCCACCTCCACAAGAGAGCCATCCTACACCACTGTGATACAGGCTGCACCATTCCCTTCCCTCGGAGACTCTACCCCTCTATTGCTCCCCTGCACCAGAGGACAGTGAGTTTATTCGAATTTTCACCATCATGCAAAGGAGATACTTTGCTCAGATTCAAATTCAAATCTTAGAATAATAACGATTTATAGTATTAAATGCACATATAGTAAACAACTACAACTACGAGTTGAATCAAGTTTCAAAAAACTCTACTCAATCTCTATAAAAATTCTCGAGTCGAGTTTTTTTGGTAATCCTTGAGTCAAGTCACTAAAGTTTGTTTGTTCCCAAATTCCTCCTTTTATCTCACTCATGTTTTTGGAAAAGAATTTGTTTTGAAGGGTGTTTATGGAGAGAAGCCTCCACCCCTCTTCCGCTAACACTTCATATCCCTAACTACTAATACACATAATACTGACATTTTCTTTTTCATTTGATTGCCAGACACCAATTCTTGTTTTAGCACCTTCATCTTGAGATAACATAACTTTTATTCCAGTGATAGGAAGATAGTGACAGGCAAGAAACTATAGGCTGAATATTACGAAATATTACGAATAATGATCAATAGCATTCACATCCCCTCATCAATAAACTATAAAACAGAGATCACACAATTTCGTGTGTGTAATGAGAATTAGTGATAATTTTCATTCCAAAGCTTCAGAAGGGAAATATCCCATAGTTGATACATTTTTAAGTACTCAAATTATGGACCAAAAAAAAAACCCACACTTCACCCAAGAAAGCCCAAGCAGTAAAGCGCTCAAAATATAGATTGTGGGTAATGAAAAACATTTGCTAAGAATGACCTGGAGGTCCTTCTGGACCAGGTGACCCAGATGATCCCCGCTCTCCCTTCTCTCCTGCTGGACCAGGTTGTCCTCGAATTCCAGGCAGACCCTAAATTTTGTGATGGAATGAGAAAAGAAAAAAGTTAAGAGAAATGGTAAATACAGACCATCTACTGGTGAAAAGAGTCTATCTCTAAGAATCTATAGCTATTAGGGGAGGCAACTAACAGGTTAGATCATTATTGTCACAGAGGATAGGCAGGTTAGTTGGTGGGGGAAGGATTATTGGGGAGAGGAGGAAGAGAAACCCAGAATTTGCATAAGGAAAGGTACCAAGGAGACCAAGCTGTCCCATCTGATGAACTGAGTACTGTGCCTGAACTACTTCATACATAGCCCCCAAGAAGGCATCAGAATTCCATTGAAAAATCTCAATCACCACCAGGATTTGAACTCAGGCACTGTAATCTGATGACGAAGAGATTCTCGAGTAATAAGATAGTAAAAATACTCCCTGAACTTCTGAGCCAAAGAAATTTCACGCATTGAAAAATATAAAGCTTCCTAAATTTTTGGTAGTTAAGGTGATCCCTGAAGACCACTAATGCCAAACAATTGTTTCTACAATTTTTTTCTCATAACATGCCAAACCAAATTGTATGAATTTTATTATTTCAGTAAGTTATCATTCACTGTCATGTTTTTCTATAACCAATTTTATCTAAACCTTTGGAGTGGCCCAAGTTTTAATTTTTCTTTTTTCCTTTGCTATAAACTCAAATTTCCACATTTATATTGTGTCATTAATATATTTCAGCTTCACCTATATAGCCATGAATTTTTCAAAAACTGTTGGTAAAAGTTCAAAAATTCATAAAGATCCATTTTTTCCTTTTGATCCCCAGTTTTCTGCAGTTGTTGACACTGATTCCAGATAATTTTAGTTTTCCATTGAATTCATTATTAATAAGTTAGTTGAACAATGAAGGGAAAAAATAACTGCAGAAAAAATTGTAGTCAGAGTTATGTCCTTCAAACAAGAAAACTAGATAATGTTGCCAACACCAAAGACAGCAACAATGACAGGAAGAAGATATCTAAAGTTTCCCACGGAGTAGCATGGAGTACCTAAACCAGTTATGTTTATAGTCATTGGAGACTACCATGGAAACAAAAAAATGTAGGAAACATTGTATTTTTTGGGGTCAAATAGAGCAACAATTTCTTCAGCTCAAAAGCACTGGGAACATTTTTAACTACCCTATTAAGCTAGAGCCTTCTCAACACATCATGCTCATCTAATATACCAGAAGCACATTTTCACAAAGTTTTTCTATTGATAGTCTTACAAAAAATTCTTAAGTCTGTAATTTCATGACAAGTCAGCATCAGCAATATCAACTGAAGCAACGCTTGAAGAAAGAATATTAATACTGGATTTAGGCAACCCACAAACCTATAGAAGAGGGATGCTTCCACAAATACAGTATAACTCCAAAATGCATGTTTTCCCATTAGTTATGCCATTTTCTTGAGGAGACTTGAAATTATGAAACAAAAAATATGAATTCATTAAAATGTTTGCAAACATTAGAGGCCTTGTGGCCTGGAGGAGTTACGTTTATAAAGTTGATGTCCCCTCATTGTGACCACTGAACAACTTCGGAACTGTTTTTTTGACAACTTTGAGAATGAAAATGAGGAGTAAAACTGAGAAACGAAGCATGGGAAAAGTGGGAAATAGCATTGATGAGTGATACACTGGATAGGAACACAGCAACTGTGATCACTATCAACTTTCACAATAAAGCAAAATGAAATGTCATCAAAATCACTAAAAATACCCCACCAGGGAAAAAAACCCACAAATCAAATTTTATTGAAAAGATGGTATCATTTCAGCTGCATAATTATCCAAGTTGCAAGTAAAAATAATAGGATTAAACTAGGGATTAGTCTCATTCAAAAGTTATCAAATCCAGATCACGAATTTGAAACTTGAAAATTACTCAAAATCCCAAATTTGAAAACTTTTTTTAAAATCTTAAATACTGAATGTTGAACAAGAATCCCAGCTGACACAAGGGATATGTCCTTCGGAAGACAACAAGAATAAGAGGTCTTTTCCTTTTCCAGTGTAAACTTAACCCATGATACATCATAGTGTCTTAAGGATGGAAAAAATATAGCTGAAATAGCATATTTTGTTGGACATTCATATAATGTATGACATCATAATTATGAAAATTTCCAGCCAAACGCTTTGGATTGACATAGTCGGTAACCCTGGCGGTTTTTGAGAGGGCGTTCGACATTGTTTAAGCATTTTTTTAAGCTTCAATAAGGCGTCGTAAATCCTGAACCATTGCTCAAGTAGGCGTTCAATAAACACAATTGTGAACGCTGAAGGCATTTTGTAAGCGTTTCTTAAAGATTCTTAGGCGTTTCCTGGGCGCTCCGTGAACGCTTATTGTCTTGGTGAGGTTTCTTCAGGCGTTGTTGAGTGTTCTCGAAAATGGCTTTTACAGCGGTTCTTAGGCGCTCGTTGAGAAATGAAAACGCTTGGTGGGACCGGGTGGTAGGGATTCATATAGCGTTCTGTGGGCGTTTCACCGACACTAAGCGTTGTCTGCCCTACCGATGAGCGTTTGGTTAAGCTCTCGTTGGGGACAGCCCCAAATCAAAGTTTGGGCCCAAATGTTTGGGCCGCGTCCATGTGACGCCAAATATGTTTCGGATCCTGGATACCTGTCGAGAAAAAATACTGTAGTGACATGACTTTCCGGGCGCGATCGATCTCCTCGGTACGCCACAGTTGCTACCAAAGATTATAATACACAGATTGCTATAATCGAAACAAAGTAAGTAACATGCTTCGTTGTCATATACTACTCCGTTTCCGTGAATCACCCTGTGAAACACAACCTCGAGTTGACTCGATTTCTATTTCGTCGATGTAGAACCATTGATACAATATAGCGAATGGTGATGAGGCGTAAACCACAACCTTGTTTTGATTGGGGGAACTATGTCCTACCGAAGAGAGAATGGTATGGTGCACATTCACTCTGACATCTGTGAGTGATATTTGCAAAATAGTCGTGGCACAAAACTTCCTTCGACCACTTCGACGGTATAGAAACTAGCAATAGATGATGGCACGTGAGTTAAAGCTTAGTCTCGATCGCGGCTTACCGATCTGAACCTATACCGCCACGAGCGATCGTGGCAACTGCTACTTACCGAGATGAGCTATAGCATCTTACGCGACCAAGCCGTTCGAGGGTGTACTGCACGTTCAACGTGCACGTGTAAAAATTAGCTTTTGTAGAGAGCTCGTGAATGCTGTAGAAACACCCAGTAGGGGATTCCCTATGCATTTGGAAAATCTTTCGCGAAAAGAATTCAATGAGAATTCATTATCGGCGTAACAACTCCCGCTCACTAAACATTCGTAGTCAGTATTACAAACGCTCAAGCAAACGCAGAGGAAAGCATTCCAAGGCTTTTGTTGAGCTTGAGAGAGAGCTTGCTTGCAAGCCTTTGGCTAGGGCTTGTAAATGCCGGAGGTACGCCTAGTAGAGCATTATAAAAGCGTTTAGAAGGTGTTTTCTTGAGAAAGCGCCCACAAGGTATTTGCAGTGCTCAACTAACGCTCGTAAATCGCCGGAACGCTCGACAAATGCTCTATTACCCATTCCCACTCACCGCAAAACCGCCAGGGAATACATATCTGTTTCAAAACAGGAACTAGTTATCAGTAATATAGAAAATGTCCATTATTTTACATGATCTATCCCTAATTAATGGAAGCCAAAATTCTCTTAGATGGAGCATTAATACACATAAAATGGTATGCAAAAATTTATTCACTAATGAAAAATGATTCAACAATTTAGAATCAGAACAACACTTAGAGCATAGCATTTGAGGCTTAATTATGAGCACTTGTTGGAGTACATTCAACGCATGTGTGACTTCAGAAGTCCTCCTCCCATGATATGCCAAATTTAAAGATGGAACAAACACAAACAGAGAGTGAAAGCACTGTTTTGTTTCCAGTGGGTGAACACTGCTTATATGCAATTATGGAGGAACTGTGATACACTCTACTTCATTTTCTGGCTTTTAACATGCGATTTAGAGTAAAATGATACTTGATTCTTATGAATAATGAAATTCCACATAATTTTCCACAAGGTGGTTCATTAAACTTGAGACTTGGCTGTGGCAGGTTAAAGTATTTCCAAATTGATCTCCAAAAAAATTCCCATTGTGTTACAAACTTAGAATTTTTATATTCGTTTATGTCTTTTAGTGTATCATGTTACATTCTACAGTCTTAAAAAGTTATGATATTGTGTCATAAAGGAATAACTCACTCATCAATCCTTAGAAGTGATCAGACTAAATTTTCTTTCTAAATGCAGAGCTAAATGGTTCAAAAATGGCAACAAAAATGGTTCGTGAAAACTTTGGGCATACTAAAACAAATGTTTTACAATTGTTCAATGTTCAGTGAGTATTTTTTGGCAGCTCAAAACTTAATTTTTCCAAAACAAAAAGAATTAATTTTTGGTCTACCACTGGAATGTATCACAAAAACAGCAGGTATAATGATCTGTGAAGTGTGAGTCAGCGAAGCAAATGCTCTGGGAGGCTATGAAAGCAGTGTCTTGCATATGCCACCCACATAACTGGGGTTCAAATATTTTATGGAAGGATTCAATGCATCTCAAATCGAGGGACTCAATAAGATTCTATTGAATCCTTAAATTCTCACCACTGTAAGGTAACACTCTAGTAGATTAATTAACAAATGCAGATTTTTCATCACCTTGAAACCTCCAAATAACTCAAACCGCTGATGGTTTGACAGCATTCTCCATCTATCAAGATATTTCTCTGAATTTTTCTACACCAGGGTTTTTCACTCTGTTTTGCATTATTACCCATCCCAAGTTGTTTAAAATTGATATCTTGCCAAATAAAACCCTGACTAAGTATCAAAATAAATAAACTTACCACCAATCCAGATGGACCAGAATGTCCCTTGTCTCCTTTTACTCCAGAAGGGCCCTATAAAGACAAACAAATTCAACCATTTATTTGACTATACAGGCATAAAGATGTATATATCCTCGAACATAAGTAGAAATGAGTTGCTAACTTTATTTTCATACCATGTTTTACAATGATTGCTTCTACCATGCAATTTAAATATTTAGGTACTACTCCAAAAAGTAAACAATATAGTTTGACAAAGTAAAAAAAAATATGTCATATAAATATAAATAAAATAAAATAATCTGATAAAGACATTATAAAATATACTGTTCATTACAGTTTTGCTTTTAGCCCTGTATTTTACGTGTTTGTTTTTTTATCAAGCATTCTAATGTCCAACAAAGACTGATGGGAGTCACTTACCGGAAGTCCATCAGAACCAGAATTTCCAGTTTCACCTCTTTGCCCAGGAGGGCCAGGGACTCCGATAGGTCCTCTCTCACCAGGGAATCCCCTCTCTCCACGTGGCCCTGTTTGTCCAACTAACCCAGCAG
The DNA here is from genome assembly GCA_963169105.1 of Ceriagrion tenellum. Taxonomy (NCBI): domain Eukaryota; kingdom Metazoa; phylum Arthropoda; class Insecta; order Odonata; family Coenagrionidae; genus Ceriagrion; species Ceriagrion tenellum. The sequence goes on from OY720632.1 coordinate 46,273,936, forward strand.
GACCTGGAAGACCTGCTTCACCATCCTTACCAGGAGAACCTGGGTTTCCTGGTGCACCAGGAAGACCCTTTTGGATACAAAAGAGAAAAATATTAGGAAATATAAAAAACACTATTCTCTAAGGAAGCAGAGTAACTCATGGTGCAATTTTATGAGGAGAGCTGGTGAAAATTGAGAAGAAATTAGATTTATTTCCTTCTGACATATCATTACTTTGATGCCCAAAGAGAGGGATATTGTGAAAAAAAAGAAGCAATGTAATACACTAAGCAATTTAAAGTTAAAGTGAATGATAATGGAATATTGCACATCCAAGGAGGGTTGATACATACAACAGAACCATCATCTCTCATCAGATCACATATTTTCCTTCCAAAAGCTGTGGATTATTTCTATTTCATTAACAAAAAATAACAAACCTGAAAACCTCTTGGGCCAGGTTGCCCAGGGGGTCCCCTCTCTCCATTTGGACCAGCTGGACCTGCAGGCCCTTGAGGGCCAGATGAACCCTCCTTTCCTGGGTCTCCTCTTGGACCTGGAACACCCGGAGGCCCTTGCTCACCATCTTTGCCAGATTCACCCTGTGAAAAAATAAATGGAAAATCTTAGATGCAGAAAATTTTACAATATATACAGATTTCTCTAACAAGATTGAGTGAAGAAATGTTATCAAATAAATCTATACATGACATTTTTACTGACATATTAAAATAAGCTGATTAATGTTATTGTATATTTAATGTTCACAGTATTGTTATTGTCATTGGTTTCTAATTCATATAAAATATTTTCATTGTATCTTAATAATATTGACTTAATTGTAAGAACAGTATACATCTGACAATCTCTATGTTGTGTTCAAATTTACAGAGAAATACAAAATTAATAATACTAATGCTTCATTCATATGAGTGACCAATTATAAAACATTGAATAAATTTGGTAGATAACTGATTGTGAGTTCATACATAATGACAAAGCAGTTCTGATTATTTAAGGAAATGTGGACTGAGGCCACCTCCATTAACCAAATCTTGGATAATATGGAGGTTCTACGGGTGAGAATCATTCAAAACAAAATAAGATACTTCTTGCTTGGCTGCATTTCAGTTTGATAAACTTTAAAGTTTCAGCGTGATACGGGTGACATATGGCATTCCAGTGTACTGCCATTTACATGGAGATAGAACTTCTTATCAAATTCTGACACTCATTTGCATAATTTAAACAGGCTTGATGCAGCTAGAACATAAGTACCCATACCTTGAAGAATGCTGAACTTGAGTAAATTTGGACAAAGATAATGGAGACAGCATTGCATTGTATGTTTGTGAGATAGTAGATTAAGAAGAATGAGATAAATCATGAAATTAATATGAGACTGCTATATTTCCAAGGCCATAAGATGTACAAGCCCATCTCACACTGATTTTTCAGGCTGGATATAAGAAGAAAAAGTTACAATCAACAACCATTAATGTTGCCACATAGCGTGAAGTGCCCACAAGTTTCCTCATGCATGAACTTATCTAGGAGATATTCAGGAGTTACATAAAGATGAGTGAGAAACTTGAAAAAGGCGACATATGAAATTGCAATAGATTTAAATTATGAAATTGCAAAAATTTAAAGAAAGGGATTATTTTATTTTTATGACCAATTAAGAATTGAGTAATTGAATAATCATTGAGTTCTCACAATATTTGCTACCCCTCCCCCTCGGTGGCAGCAGGATAGGATCCTTGCCCACTACACCAAAGTAACTGGATCGATCGATCAATTAACAAAGAGGTATACACTGAGAAAAGTAGGAGAAGAAAGAAGAAAATGCTAGTTCATAGTCACTTGCTACTCGCCAAGAAGCCAGGTGTATAAAACTTGAGCCTAGTACTAGCCTGCTTGGGTATCTCGATCCTTCTATTTTGAAAACCATGTTTTCCCCACAGCTGTTAAGTCCATAAAAAGGCTATGATAGCCTCAAGTAGTCAAGCATGAGCTTAAATAGCTCAACAGCCAGTACTAATAGTCTGAACTAGATAAAATATTTTCCCAGGGATTATTTGAGAAGAAAGAATCAAAGATGGCAACTTGTACAGGTCAAGTATTTCCTGAACGCCACAGAATATACATATCTGATGGATATAGAATTTGAAGTTAAATAATGGAAAAACTATACTCCCCAATTGCATGAATGGTCACTTACTGTAAAACCCTTTTCTCCCTGAAGTCCAATGGGTCCAGGAAGCCCTTGGATACCAGGTTGTCCCTGTTCTCCTGGCTTCCCATCAGCACCTGGCTGACCCCTTTCACCTGGGTTTCCACTCTTTCCTGGAGTACCTGGCCTTCCTGGCTGACCTCTAAGTCCCTGAAGACCAGGCGGCCCTGGTCTCCCCGGATCTCCTTGTGCTCCCTTGGTGCCCTGTGGACCTGCTGGACCTCGATCTCCAGATTGACCTGAGAAAAAAAACATCCCATTCATTACAAAATATCCAATAATGAAAAAAATCAGCCATTCTGTTAACCTGAAAGTATAGAAATTTTAGATAACTATACACTGATTCATGTTCCATTCCAAGTTTCAGTCTTAAATGGACCCTCTACTTCCATCTGCAATTAGTTGAGCTAAATTACTTTTTTCACCTTCACCTGCTATCTACTCTCCCATGTTTTAAAACAAATGTGGTATAGATCCTTTAACATTACACACATTATCAGCAACCTATCTACAGTTCTCAATTAATGATGTATCAGGTTTTTTTCCATTTCCTGGAAATAGAAAAAATATATCCTAGTTGGTAAATGCTCTCATCAAGAAAAATTAACAAATAATCATGGAGCCAAACATACTTTTTGAGCTCCTGTACTTTTTGCTTTCTTGTAATGAGCATCACATTCACATCAAAGACATGAATTTCCCTAAAATCACACATTTTAAAAGTAAAATTTTCTATAAGTTCATGATGAAAGGCAGAAACAAAGATTAAATCAAGAAATAATCAGCTCTATGGCCTCGAAAGTTATGCAAAAAGGGGGAATATCTCCAATGGCCGTAATATAGAGCAACTCTCGTCATAAATTATTGTTGTGTTGGTTTAACGGGAACACCACGTTAGAGACCAACCACAACCTCTCAACCAGAATACCCTCTGTTGTGGTTTACGGAATGTTACTGCCTCACCAGGGACCACACACAGCCACACACACACTATTCTGAATGGAACCCTTCATGAGGCTCTAGGGACCCCGTTAAAGATGCCAGGATAACAACAAGCACACATTCTGTGAATGTTTACGGAAAAAAACTTCCCCCGCCAGGGACAAACACAGAGCAAATTTGTCCCTGGCGTGGAAAGTTTTTTCCCGTAAACATTCACAGAATGTGTGCTTGTTGTTATCCTGGCATCTTTAACGGGGTCCCTAGAGTCTCATGAAGGATTCCATTCAGGATAGTGTGGGTGTGGTCCCTGGCGAGGAAGTAACATTCCCATAAACCACCAGAGAGGGTATTCTGGTTGAGAGGTTATGGTTGGTCCCTAACATGGTTTTCCCATTAAACCAACACAACAATAATTTCTGACGAGAGTTGCTCTATTATTATGGCCATTGGAGATATTCCCCCTTTTTGCATAAAAACAAAGATGGTAGAGAGCATACAAATATTAGACTAAAATGCATCATGTACATTAAAATGAAGCTAAGTGGAATACTTATAAATTAGAATACAAATACCCTTAACTCAATATAGTAAAACAACCACAATTTTCATATTTTTTAACCCCTAACATGATTAACTTTCTGCCAACAAATAACTATTGCACTGACAAAATCAGAGGGAAAATGAGTGACAAATTCATTGTAACAGCATATATCTCATGAGTTTACAAGGTCTAAGGCTATATGTTTGTCTCCGGCCATGTATGAGTGAGTAAATTACTTGTAGATAATAATGATTGAGGAGCACAATAAATGTATACCTTTTGGTCCTGCTGCTCCATCAGGACCTGGCAGACCTCGTCCTCCAGGAGCACCCCTCTCACCAGCGGGCCCTGCAGGCCCAGTGGGTCCCCTTACACCCCTCTTTCCACGTTTCCCTGCTGCTCCTGCTGTCCCAGGAAGACCCCGAGGACCAAGTGCACCTGATTCTCCCTTAGACCCAGCCTCTCCCTTGAAGCCACGCTCTCCTGGAAGACCCTGTGCAAATATTAACACAATATGAAAACCTTCTCACATCTTGAAAAATCAGAAAGAAGAAATGGTAAGAAATTTGGACAGTCTCAGATAAATTAGCAGTGGTTACTTTGAGGTTGTGAGACTAGGGTGGCCTTTATTTATAAGTATTTTTTTGTGTATTTCTTTAGAGACACCCCCTAAATTTACACCATTGGATTTGAAAATAAAGTATATGAAATATTATTATTATTATTAGCTAAGGATCAATTTATAGGGAGCAGTTCCTAAAATACAGCCCTAAGAGTGAGCTGATGCAACCTACCCTGCTGCCCATAGTTGCATGAATGTATTATTAAGTGCTATAAATAAATAAATCGCTGGGCATGCCCTCTCCCATCAATGCTGGAATCCACAAAGTCCACAGCCACATATCCTGTTTAGTATTAGAAACTTTCCGATAACCTCCTCCCTCCTTTCAATGTCCCATAAAAACCTTCCTCCCCTTTCCATTGAAATTTAACTATATATATCGACCACCAACCAGAATTTGAACATTTTCCTATAACTTTCAGACGTTGATATATGCAGAGAGCATGGTCAACTTCAAATTATGCGGACTTTGAACTTTGACTGAAGCCTATGCACCCCGTGGTTACTATGGGCCAATAGTACTCATTTTTTCTCACTGCAGAGACCCTCATTTTGCAGAAATGAAAAATTTGCAACTATCCACAGACCCTCATTCGACCTTCTCCCACTATCACAAACTGCACAGTCAACTTCCCCAACTCTAAGTGATACCAAACAACGGAGGATGAAAGAAGGAACATTCCCAGTAAGGTGACTATCATGTATTTTACACAAATAAATGCCTAAAAGGTCGAAATTTATTATTAATACTGCAATTAAAAGATGTGGATACACGAAATTCATGGTAAGGATAAGGACAGCAAGGTAAGGATGGTATTGTTGCCCAGGTTGATCACATTTGTTTTTAAGTGTGATCTCAAAAAATCCCAAGATGACACCCGAAATAATCCAAGGTCATGCGGTCATGGAACATCCCATGGATGTCCTGCCTGGATGTCCCGCGGATGTCCTGGTGGGACATCCTGCGGATGTTCCACTGGGACGTCCTGCAGATGTCCCGCCGGGACGTCCCATGGGAGCAGACAAAGGACGTCCCGGGGACATCCCTTGTATGTCATTGGGATGTTGCAGGAGCTCCCAGGGACGTCCATAGGACCAAGCCTCGTCCCTGCAGGACGTACCTCGGACGTCCCTAGGACATACCTTGCATGTCCCTGGGATGTTCCTGTGCTGTGTGGGATATGATTGCAGCGTTCTAAACAATACTCATCACATATTTCTGATGACTGAATTGTAGATTCTAGATTGTAGATGACTGAATTGTAGATTGTAGATTCTGATGACTGAATCAACAATTATCAATGAAATTTCTCGGTCTGTAGAAAAACTCCATTTTGCCATCATTATCTTCTTCTATCCGACTATAAAAATGATGGCATACTAACTGGCAATATCAAACTCAACTGCATGATTGCATAAGCTCATCGAGATAGCCTACTATCCAGGTGTTGTCCAACTTACATGGAATTCAAGTTATGTAGTGTGCCACAGAAAACTTTCCTTACATAAGATGGGAACTATTTGTAATAGTTATGTACTATAAGAAAGTTGGAGGTGGATTTAACAGTGCCTGGGGCACAAATTTCTGCAACCCCAACTTTACCCTTTTTTCTTATGATCCCAAGTTCAGTTACGTCAATCCACATTTAATTATATACAAGTATACAATTGCTGGTAAAACCTGACAGCATGATTATACATGCTTCTTTCCTTACATATTTCATTACTACAGAGAATACCATGCACATACTATGCTGCATAGGCCCTGTGTGGTTGCACTACTGCTTATCGGGGCAAAAAAATTGTATTTGCTACATTGTCCTTACAAAGGTTCTCCTGCTAAAATATGGTTAACATTTATTTTTATTTTCCCTTTCTCCCTATTATTAATGGAGCATAATAATTTCTCCTGTGCCCAGAGCCTCAACTAACCTTAATCCATCACTGAGAAAAGTCTAAAATTTGTTTCAGAGTTCATGCAATATATTCTTAGTTTAACATAAATGTAGGTAGTTCACGAATGTCATCAAATGAGTCATATACTATAAAACACTTCTCCACAATAGCATATAGGGTGACAAGGTATATACATACACAGATTTTGCCTTTCAGCACCAATACTGCATAAATGACTTCCGTAAAGCCAGAGACAAATAATCACAGAAATGAACAAGTACATACAGGACTCCCTTTAGGTCCAGTGGCACCAGGTCCTCCTGATAAACCAGGTGGGCCCCGACCTCCTGGAAAGCCAGGCGGTCCTGAAACTCCAGGAGCTCCAGGGCTACCCTTCTCCCCTGGAATGCCATCTTTCCCTGGAGGTCCTTGAGGTCCTGATTCTCCAGGTTGTCCAGGTCTTCCAGATTCTCCTATATAAAGAAAAGTGACGGACAACATCAAACATCAACTAAATCTTAATTTTATAGACAGTTAAATAGGAGTGAGATAGAACCTCAACTGTATTTATTTTGAAATATCATTCAAGCAGTTCATTCAATGAATCTGTTCATTACCACATCTTCCTGAAAAACACTTATCAGACAAAGAGAGACTAAGAGGTATTCCTTTAGCACCTCCAAAATGATTTCAAACATTACATTTTTACGTGTTTTGGGATCCAACAGATCTTGGATTTCTACTGTTCAATTATGTGATTATGTGAGTATGTGAATAAATACTAAACTTTATTAAGTCAGAATCTCATTAATGAGAACACAGCTATCCATTTCCAGACCCTCTTATTTTCATTTAATGTGCCAGCAATACTTCCCAGAAACTCTTTGTTCAAAGCTTTTGCCACCAATTCTATAGTACACCAATAATGTACACCCAATACAAAATATGCTGAGAACAGATCAGTAATAAGGCTCAGATTCTTAGAAGTTTTCTTCACATGTGCTTGAGAACAACATGAAAATTATGGCAACTTCATATTCATTGTCTCAAGAATGATTTGAAACTAAGCTGAATATTTCCCAAGATGAAAGGAAAGGGACGTGTTGGCTCAATCACTGCACAGTGTTCCTTCAATGCAGCACACTGCCTTGAACCTCATCTCATCTCATCACATGTCATGTCATTAAATCCCTTCCTAGCCAGTATTTTCATTGTAGGTGGACACTCTTCTCTGCAGTCATAAAAATAGATATCACATTTTAATTTAAATTGTTTTGGTTCATCCAATGTTCTAGCATATTAGTGCACAACCATTTCACCAGCATCCCAGTCTGTATCATGAGCTCAGGTCCAAATTCATTCAGAGTTCAAGAGATTTTCTGTCCAAAAAAACATTCGGACCTAATGATGCCAACTGAAATGCTGCCAAAACAGTTGGGCAATAATATGCTGAAATGTGGGAAGAAAATGAACAATTCTAAATTACAAAGAAAACATGGAGACCTTCTAATTGATAGCACATGTTTCGGAGGCTGTTTAAGTTCAATCAGCTGACCATTAGTGTCGGTGTTGCAACTACAAGTTGACAGGCAACAATAGAGAAATCAATTATTATAATTCTCTCATTAAATCAGCTGAAAAAGTAAGTTTATCAGAGATTGCTATGATTCAGTAACCACTGATTGCACTCATAATAGCAGTGCTGGTAGCTCATGGTGTATAATTTAACATTTGAAAAAAAAATTGCATCTCAGCAAACTGATATAAAGATATTTTCATCAGTAAACAATGTTTAAAGAGCTACCAAACCCTGTTTCTTCGGTGGTTGGCATAGGTACTGATTATTGAGAGAAGAATGTGATTCTTTTTACCAAGATTGATGCCCATGGCTTGAAATAATTTTTAAAAATTTTGAAATTTTTCAGTCCAGTGTTCAAATTACATACAAATTTTTCTGCCTAAAAGTGAACTCTCTGAAAGGAAGCATAGGACAAGCATGGGAAAACTTCAAAATGATAAGAATCCATGAGTAGACGGAACAATGGAACACAAGTTCATTCCCTCATTCAATTGGATACGCATTATGCTCATATATTTACCTAAATTGTGGGGTTGCAGAGTGTTCTATGGTGAACAAATATTTGTTAGGGTAACGGTCACATAGGAGAAAACAAAATGTTGGCACATGAAAATGTTTTTGCCTTTCAGCCACCACAAACTTTTGTTTACACTTTAATGAGCGGTGAATATTATTAGTATTAAGGTTATGTTGGTGGTATGCATTATACGATTCCATTTTAATATTTAATTACAAGACGGCAAACCCAAAGGATAATTAGTAAGATAGAGAATAGCCACAAATGGTAACGAACACGAAAAAAAAAATGGCCTTGTGTGTTGCCTAGTCACAAGGGGCGGACCAATTTTTAAAAATAACCATCATTTATTTGATATAAACGGCAGTTTATTGATGTTTTAGTCTCCCAAAATGTTCATAATGGCCGCATATACCTATCACAGAAAATATGTATCGATGATTAGCATTTACATCGGATTAGGAAGAAATAAACCAAGTCTAACACTTAAAAATTTTAAGTTTGGCACCTCTGTAGCATGGGTTGCCTGGGGTTAATTGATTCCAAATTTTATATAAGTTAAGCTTTCATCAAAAAGGAATACATTAAGCTTCAAGACCCATTCAATTCTAAAAAATTGAAAAACCTGGAAATTTTGGTCTACCCTAAGGGTGCAGTTATGTTCAGATGGCGACCCTATTTGAACCAGTAAGGTACATTTCCCCAAGGTTGACCCTTCTTCATAAGTTATGCCCAAAGATAAGATAAGATGCTGACACTTCCAGTCTGCAAAGAGACTGAACAGTAACTCAGGAAAGGGTCAGGTATAAGTACACAGAAGATTCTTCTGCAGCGCTGCATGAATAGGTATTTTGTCATAGTCTGAGGGGTAATCTATTAGGAATGTAACCAGCAACATATTCACTAAAATCTAAGAAGATATTCGTTCTTTAATGGTAGGAATCGTCTTGGAAGGTAGGGAAGGACTAAAGAGGTTACTAATGAGGAGGGGAATCATGTATACAAAACGAGAGAGAAACATGAGACTCCCTCCAATTTCTTCTACTGGATATCATCCACAAAGCTCAAGATTCTATGGACCAACAAGCTTAAATCTCATTAAAACAATATGAATGGATATCTAGAGCATAATTTAGAGTTTAAAACATACCTCTAGGACCTTGGAGCCCAGGACTGCCCTTTGGCCCAGTTGCACCTTGGTCTCCTTTATTTCCTGGCCCTCCCGGAAATCCAGGAGGTCCTGGCTTCCCTATCGCACCCTAGAAGAAATAACAAAATACACGAGTTACTGCAGTAGTTATTTTTTCTCAAAATAAGAAATAATTTTGACTGATTAAATGAAGTTGCCACTTACTGGTGGTCCTGGCGGTCCAGCAATGCCATCTATTCCACGAAGACCATGAGGTCCTGGAGGTCCTTCCCTTCCTCTCTCACCTCGTGGACCAGATGGCCCCTATAATCAGATTGAAAATACTTAATCATTGATTGCATGAAAACTGCATAAATACATACAGATATAGATAAAGGAAACACCCAAGTGGGCAATCTCACTACTTGACATTAGTACATATACAGTACAACCCTTATATTCATGGTTGCAGTTACTGCAGGTTTTTCTCTGCTCATAAATAAGAAGAGGAAATTTCTTCAAAAAAATCAACCCCAAGTTTAAACTCCCATTTGCTGGGGCAAAACCTCATCTCCAATCCCCTGATGAATGAGTCATTAAACTCAGTCTTTGACTACCATTACGGCGCACAAAATACACAAGAGTAGCCCTCTAGCATTCCAATTGCTTCATCATGTAAGTATTGCTTAAGCAGTAACTATTTTTCTTTATGTTGGCTCCAAAACATATAATCAGCACTGGAAGGGCAAAACTGAAGATAAGGCACGAAATGCTCACCATCAAAGAAAAAAAATTAACTCTTGATGAAATTCAGAGAAAAAAAAATAACTGAAGGGGCTAAAATTTAAGAGAAGAATTAGTCATACAATGGTGGGGTAGTGAAGAACAAGAAAAAATATTCTATCAAAATTCAACATTGCTTAAATGGACCACAGTACACTACGACTAGATGGATGTTCAGGAATGTCCACTAAATACCATCCCATTGACGTTTTAGAACCTAGCTCAGAGCAGAACATGCTAAAAACCAATAATTTAGGAAAAATTAGTTTAGATGTGATGAATCCAATATCCTTTCTATATGATTCAGAATCCATACATCTAAGTTAGGAGGAAAAACATCAGGCATCCACTTAAATATATATAAAGTAAGAGCCAGCAAATCCGAGATCTAAACTATGTGGATGTTCTTTTTATAACAGACAAGAAATTTTTCACGAGGAGAGCATGTCTCCAGGACAAAGTGTAACTTAGAGGTTCCACCATGAAGCGTTCAAGAGACAGGAAAAGTTCTTAGAATGCAGATTTGCTGAAAGTTAGATGCTGAGAGTTAGATGCTTACCACAGTATTGTACCTTGCAATGTGGCACTTCCATTTGGGTAATTTGGATTTAAAAAGAAATTTTTATAGTACATCAGCACCCTTGCCCTGATCTATCACCCTGACGTTTTCCTATTTTCCAAGATGACTCACCTAAAGGATACTATTTTTATTTTATAGATGAAGTTCAGAAAGCTGCAAAAGATCAATTGAAAGTAATTTCTCAAAATGACTTCTGACTCTGCAACTCCCTGATATTAAGTGGCCTCCCAAAGTAATTATTTTGATGATCAAGATATGAATATAAAAGATATAAAAAAGATATAAAGATAAAATTAAGACTGAATTTTTATAATAAAACAAGTACGGTAGACCCTCACCTTACTATATTGATCCATGCTGGAGGACAGAACGTAAAGCGGATTCCATCGTATGTTGAATCGGCATTATTTCCGGATAAGAAATCAGTTTAAAGAGCATCAGCGCCAATCTATTCAGTGTACGCGACAGAGCCAATGCATACGAAATATTCTGGATTAATATTATTTAAAATATTATTAAACCAATATTTAAAATTAACATCAGATATGCATTAATTACGCAGTAAACTGCCTCACTGAATTTCCCTCCATGTACACTATTGCAAGACGTGCATCCCTGTGCACGCCACCCACCTACGAATCAATTTCAGTGGCTTCATATTTTATCGCATTTGGAAGCAATGGGAAGATAACGTGGATTAGGAAGTATCTAACTTTTGCAATGAGGCATCTTCTTTTGATCCCACGCAATCTTCCGTGCATTGCAATTACTTCAGCAGAAACCTTTCCATAAATAATTTACGTGCGCATTGCTTTCGTCTATCAAACATTTCATTCAAAAATTCAGTATTTCCGAGGCGTCCCGACCGGCATGATCGTCAGAGTGTAAGTCGGGCATCTTCAAACAAAACAAGGGTTTGTTGTTGACATAATCCGGGCACAGGGGAACATGGTTGTCTGGCGAGGGTCGACCGTATTTTGCAACCACTTGCAGGCCTCTTCAGCTGACTTGGCTCTTCGGGGTTGGGAGACTCAGGCATCCATGCAGCAAGAAACACGAAACACATAAGAAGGGGTCATAACTATTTTAATGGAGGATTTACTAAAAACAAACGAACTTAAAATGCAAAACAATGGTAACTTCTCTTGCAATGTTTACATAAGCACATTGGTAGGTAAAAGTTATTTATGTGCACGCTCAATCTGAGAGGAAAATTGTAGATTTTACTTGAAAAATTGATGTAAGGTGGTTTGTTTAACCCTATCCAGATGAAGTCTTTTGAAGTGTCCAATGACTTTATCTTCATAGTCGCACCATAAAAGCTCAGTCTGTACTACATCATCCTGATGTAGAACAGACTGAGCTTTTATCGTGCGACGTTTCTTTACAATCCTTCTCACTGTACCCCAAACAGCGAGCAATTCTTTAATGTCCTCAGAATTCACCATATTTCCTTCTTTTGGGGAGTCATCCTCGCCGCTGCCTTCTTCATCTACCATTTTCTCCAATTCTTGGAGTTCTTCAGTGCTCAGCTCTCTTCCATGCTCGTCGATTAGCTTCTTGATGTCACCTTCATCCACCTCAAGCCCTAATGTATACCCGAGGTCAATAATTTCCTCACCTATCACTTGCTCTTCATCAAAGCCTTGAAAATTGTGAGCAACTTCTGGCCAAATCTTTCTCCACGCTGAATTCAGGCATCTGATGAAACTTTATTCCATGAGTCAACAATTAAACAAATACTTTCCAAAATGTTGACGTGTGACTTCCAAAAATCTTTCAGAGAGATGGAATTCGGATAACTAGTCTTCTTGAAGCACTTAGCAAACACATTTTATAAATTTTTTTTTAAAATGGCAATTACATTTTGATCCATCGGTTGTCAGCAAAGAGGAGGTGTACGGAGGAAGAAATAGCACTTTCACAAAGTCGAATTATGCTTCGATGGATGGGGCAAGATTCAAGTCATGACCAGGGGCACTATCCAGCACCAACAATGCTTTAAGAGGCAGGTCTATACTCTCAAGTTACCAAGCTTTTTACGGAACTCCGATAACACCCACTCATTAAAAATTTCACCCACCCATTCATTTGGCGTGTAACCCAAGATTTTTTGTTGCAATGCCATAAGAGACACAAATTGCGCTTGTCCACTTTGTTTTTCTTGAAGACCCAGGGGTTTTCTGTGTGGTATACGAGCATGGGTCGCAGTTTAAAGTCGCTTAAAGCATTAGCTCCCAGCAAAAGTGTGAGCCTGTCTTTCATGGGCTTATGTCCTGGCAAGGCAGCCTCTTCCTTCGTAATGTATGTCCTCCTGGGCATTTTTTCCAAAAGAGGCCCATCTCATTGGTGTTCAACACCTGATGTGGGCAATAACCTTAATTTTCAATAATTTCATTGAAGTGCACCAAATATTTTTCTGCTGCTTCTGTACCTGCACTCGTGGCTTCGCCAAGCCTTACGACACTTTTAATGCCCATTCTTCCAATAAATCGTTCGAACCAGCCCTTGCTCGCTCTGAATTCTTCGTACCGTGTAGCACTTGTTGAAGGTGTTTTGCATCGAAAATCTTCAAAAATTTATTTGGCCTTCCAAATATCAATTGCCCAGGCACAGTGTCACCTTTCAGTTCCTTCTCTCTGATCCACAGTAACAGGAGTCTCACCATTTCAGATATCAACTCTTCCTTTTTGCAAAGTGAATTCATCGGTCACTTTAATTTCTCTCAGGCGCTCTTTCTGTTTAATTATCGTTGATATCATTGACTGCAAAAAACCATACTCACGTGATAAAGTGCTAACCCGAGCACCCTCATCATATTTTTTTTACAATCTCTTGCTTTGTTTTAATTGTTATTTTCTGCTTGGGATGCACTTTGGGAGGCATAGTCACTACAAAAACTCCTCGCAATAAACTAAAAACTTCTCACAATAAACCACAAACTTTTCACAATCTGGAAGAGTAAATGCGGTTCGAAAAGAGTTTCACAGTATGAACTACATGCTTCATCACCTATGTCACTTTGCACGGAAGACACTCAGAGACTGACCTTGACAATACGGTAGAGTGCAATCAGTGACCCAGATGGCAGTGTGACACTGCATCTCTTGGTAGTGGATGGAAGATTGGAAAGAAGTCATAAAGGACTTAAATCTCGAAGCATTTTCACATATTAGCCATCAGATTACAACCCTGTCATTCATCGTAGTGTTAAGTTATTATTTAAATCATTTCATTTGCCTGATTTATTACCTGGCTACAGCTATATCTATTAAGGTATCGTATCACTTCATAGGTAAGTAATATGTTCGAATATTAAGTTACTCTTTGGGAGAAGTGTTCGTTTTATAGAATTTCACTATGGAAAATTTTTTTATGCATAATGACTAATGAAAGCCGTATTTTTCTTCCTAATATATTTGATACTGACTACGTAATGAATGTTGCGATATCTCGTCGGAGATGATTTGAGGTAGTGCATCGCAACATTTGTCCTAACCTCGCCGGCAGCTTTTAATTACTAGTAACATTGAACATGTAAATTTAATGTTAAAAATGTGTTCTGTTAACAAATAAGGCTTAGAATTATGAATGGATGACACATTGTGCGAGATGAAACAAAATCAGCAAAATTTGAAATTTTAAAAAGCGCGTGCAAAATCAGCTCAGATCGTCAGTCGAATCTATCGTAAGTCGAACCCATCGTAAAGTGGGGGTCTAGTGTATAGTTATAATTAAGAGGTCTGCCTTAATGTGGAATTTCATGCATTTAACAATGGCTGTAAAGAAAATATTCAAGTACACAGGTCCCTTCCCTTTCTTACCATCGGTCCGACTGGTCCCATTGGCCCTGATGGCCCAGGTGATCCCTTTTCTCCTCCAGGCCCTTGCTCTCCTTTAGCTCCATCTATTCCAGGGAAGCCTCGGTGACCTTTTATGCCAGGCAATCCAGGCATTCCTGGAAGTCCACGAGGACCAGGAGGTCCAGATGTTCCTGGTTGACCTGCTTCACCATCCTCTCCCGGTTCACCCTGTTACAGAAAGGAGAAATATAAATAATAAACCCAAAGGATGTAAATAAGTTGATTTTTCAATAAAATTCTGCTTTTATGGGGTTATATGGTTAAATGCCAACTAATTTTGATTTGAACTTCAATTTCATAAAAATAAATAAATATTTATCTCAACATTTTGGAACACAAGATAATTGAACTCAAGAAATTGGAACCTACATCTTTGCCTGGAAGTCCTGCAATTCCACGGGGTCCAACAGGACCAGGTAACCCTGGCGGTCCTGGGTCACCTGGTTCTCCTCTAACTCCCTGAAATCCTTGGGGTCCAGATGGTCCAGGCGGCCCTAAAAATATTCATTTTGTAACTATTTTTAAAATGTTTGAAAGACAAGAGTGTTATGCATATTTGAAAGACTGGATGCTAATTCATTTAAGTTTAGCTATACATTCTGTTATTGCTGTATTTTTATATATATATAGCATATAGCTGTATTTTACGTGCTAATTGCTGCACTCAGGAGTTACCAAACATGAATCAGGGTTGTTAAAGACTCAGGAGGTTGAAATTCCAGGACTTTTTTTAGGTTTTCTGGATCTAAATTTTCATTTTATGGGTCAAAATATCCATCCATGTAAGTATATTTAAAAAAAGGCATGAGCATTTGAGCAAAACAAATACTTGATGACCATTTAGTGATAAAATTGGAATTATAGCAAAATACATGAAAGCATGCAGAGCAAATTATTAATACATTACATCCCAGATTGTATTTCAAAGTCTGTAAACCCAAGGTCCTACTTGGAATTAAATTAGCTTCTGCTAATACTAGGACTTAGATTGCAAAGAAGGATTTTTCATTCTCAATTTTTTCTTTCACGTTGATAAACATATTTTACTTCACCTAATGTCCTTTTCGAGGTTCATTCATCATACTAATGTTTACTTCTGCACAGCCCTCAATATTTACTTAAAAGACTGTAGCTACAAATTTCATTCACTCATTCATTTACAAATTCTAGATGCTAACTGGTAGGTTTTTAGATAAACCTTACCCAAGCATTCCAATTACTGGTACATCATCCCATTTTCCTTCTTATGGATGCCCTACCATTAGATCCCTCTCATAAGTCCTTATGTCTCCAACCACTTCTTACTACACCTAGAATTCATATCCTCTTCCTTCCTATTCCACACTTCCCTAGGGTTCTCCTTCGATACCCTCTTCACCATTACCTGTCCTTTCAAAGCATGCCATTGGCTTTCTCCAAACCTCTCCCACCAGCTTCTTCTCTTCACAAACTATATCAATTATATTATAAGATATTTGATTATTTTCTCTCTACTGCTGTGTCTTCTGTGAGTTTTGTATGTCGTAGGTCGTTTTTCATTTGTTGTTCAAAGAAAGCCAATTAGTATGTATTTTGAGCTTGGTAATTTTATTCTGGGCAAAATTCACGACGACACAGCACACGAGAGAAGATAATTAAATATCCTGATGTTTCCCTCTCTTTAACTTATTAGTAATAAACAATTACTAATTAGTTCGTTTCCGTTGAGTGATATAACCATTAATAACTGGAAATACGGACTGTAAGTTACAATAAATATTAATAACGTCAACCTACGGTATGTTACTATGAAGTTTCGTTACAATAATATGTTGTAATGCCATGTATAGTGGTTCAATAAAGATAAAACCAAATAAACAAGGTATCTTGAAATGTAAGATTTATTAATAACTACTATTTAGAGCTCATCCTTCAAGAAATACGACGAAATAAACGATTATATCTCATGATGTCAGGTTTACCCGGAAAATCTCATTTGCTTGGGATCTTTTAAGGTACGTTGGGACATTAAATTACTTTTCAGCACATGTTCAATCATTTGTATTTTCCCAAAAACATTGCGCTAACTTTTAAATTGGATATATTGCAATTTGCATGCCCAAAATGTACCGTAATCATCAAAATATGAGTTATGTATGGTCTTGATTAGGCCCGCCATTTTTTTGGAATAGAGCAAGTATTCGTTTAGGTATATCTGAGTAGCCCTTCCGCCTTGCGAAAATAGTGGCATGACTAGTAACTTGTAGACTTGTAGCTCTGAGAAACAGCCCCCTGGAATGGGTCAGACATTATTCTAGCAGGCCAACAATACCAACCATCTGGCATGGGAGTGTCCTCACACCCCCTGCTACATGCTTCTGTAGAAGCTAGCAGAGGAGTGTGCAAACATAGACAATTGAAAGCAAAGAGTCAACCATTACTTTGTCGGTAGTTTTCTAATTCTCAGAATCTATCACACAGAAAAAAGCAGCACCTGGAGGTCCTCGTGGGCCAACTGGGCCAACTTGAGCTTGTAAGTATTGGAAAGGATCTGGGAATCCTCCACCGCCACCACCACCACCAGTAGGTCCTTTGTCACCACCACCAGCCATCGACTGTGAAAGTTGTAGCTGTTGAATGTAGCTGCTAACCTGCAAAAATAAAAATATTGAAGAGATTAGATTTCCACAAATAATATCATAAATGCTACACTAAATTCTTATGACACTCATACTACAACTAACATCAGTGAAAAGATATAAGCATTTCTCCGGTGAATCCTCATCCATAATCACTGGTGTTTTTTCTGTCTCCACGAGGAACAACTTCAATTAAATTGATGGCTGATTCGATCAATGATGAAGGCCCATTATACCAGTCATGGGTCAGAATCTTTAGGCAACTTATCAGATGGAAACACCTAGGAGAACCTTCATTGAGACTAAAGAGGAGGCAAATGTGTGAGCAGGCAGTCACTCTGCAGAGTTCAGAGGAGGCAACGATCATAGGAGCTAGGAGTTTCAAGGAGAGACTTTCAGAGTTAGATTAGATAGAGACGTTGACAGAGTGAATCGTGCTAAGGTACGCATTTAAAACAGTATAGAATTTATTTTGCCAAAGAAAAATACAAGTGTTTCTATTTTAATAAAACCATAGCTAACACAAGAAGAAGTAGTGGGCTATATTTTGAGGTATTAAACAATTGTATAACACTCGTAGTGAATTTTTGACAGATATATGAAAAAAGGGGAAAAAAGTCCACCAGGATCTAACACGCCTAAAAATATAGACCAACCTCAAAGTGTTAAGGAACGTAAAAAGTGTTAACATTAAATTTAAGAATTATATAAAGGCTTATGCACTTCCACTTCATTGCAGACTGAGGGCAAGTTTTTAAACATTCCCCCTTACTCCCCTTCACTGTCTTTTTTGGAAATGTTTTCCCTCCATACAGTTTTTCCTGCAGGGTTAGCTAAGGACTTGACCAATGTGTTTGACATGAGCACTAAGGACATTGCACCAACAATCCCTACAACTATAAACGGCAGCAAATTCAGCCACATTTGCAGATGTGCTTGTTCCTAACCGGGTTAGCTATCATTCATAAACAATTTATTAAAAGGGGAACTCTAGCACCATGGAACTCCCGACTATGGAACTGCATTTTCTACAGCCATATACAGAAACCAAAACCTAATGCTCCAACTGAAGGCTTCAAGATAACCCATTCCAATGTTTCCTCCCTTTAAAGGACACCAATCGCCTGTTTCCTAAGCTCACCCAATTCACCTTGACATTACCAAAAAATTCCTCCTTGACTGATTCCTCCTACCAGTAGTCTCTGAAAGGGAATAGATGTCAAAGAGTACACATTGTACCAGCACTTGGCCATTTTCACTAAGAAAGAGGCAGAATACATCACCTTCTTTTAAAAAATGAACAAGAGCATTCCAAGTCCACTCAAAGTAATACTTCTCTTCATCTTTGATAGAACAGCCTTTCTTTATTTCTTCATTTCCCAAAATGACTAAAACCCATTAATAAGATGCTGCATTATTTCTGTCAAGCCGACCCTCATACTATGTTGGTAGTTGATTAAGCCATGGCTATTTGGTTTTTATAGCCACTTTCTCAGGTGAGTATAAGGAATTAACTTTTGCCCTCTGATAGGAACCATATGGATACCAAAGTCAAGGCGATTTCTATTACCAATTCTGCAATTTTCCTTACATTTCTTTTTCAATATTTCCTCTCTCTTATTTCACTATTCTCATGGCTATGAATTCAAACAGAATTTCCTCCACTGGTTTATAGGACTCTCAGTATTCCTTGCTTTTTTGCTTCAGACATAACTTTTATATTCAATTACATTTTGGATAGAGTTGCCTAAAATGTGCAGCTACTAAATAAAACTAGTCATACTCATTAAGCAAACATTATGCATGTATGTACCATGAACCAAACTATGTAAAACTTTACTCCTTGGATTAAAACTTACATCAGGAGAAAGTCCAGGAGGTCCAGGTGGCCCAGGTATGCCAGGGGATCCAGGGTTTCCAGGAATTCCAGCCTCCCCAGGACGTCCACGCTCTCCAGGATATCCAGTATCTCCCTAAATTGATTTATTGTATGAGTTTTTCAGATACTTATAAATTACAGGCAAAATTCGTAAGCCTAATTAACCCTTTGACTGCACAAATAATCTAAAAAACAGCTCTCCCCAGGCACAATTTTTTTTCTAAATTTTTCAGTAATTTTATTAATTTTCACTTTATATTTAGGGGAAAAATTGTTTAAATATTTTATAATTAGTAATTGTCACCTGATTTTACTTTTAAATAAGAATTGATTGATAGTTTTTACTAAAAGAATAATTTTTTGCTTTCAAAATATATGGTTTCTGGTAGTAGAACCACACTTCAAATCGCCAATAGACGAAGGGAGTAGTCTGCTACGGCGATCGCTTATAGACTATAGGAGCAGTCAAAGGGTTAAGGAAGAAAGTTTTGCTAAGCATTGTTCCCGTATTATTTAATCATGAATTAATTTTGCTATCCATCATAAAACTCATTACTTTGTGTTGAGTAAGGATAGAAGGATGGCTTGCATCCTACTACATTCAACATTGCCAATAGCTGCTTTCCTCAAGACAGATTCAAATTTATATGGTTACCAAACATGTAACAAGCTCCACTTACTGCAGGATGATAATTCACTCATAAATTTTTCTTTAGTATGCCACAGTCACCATTTTTACAAGAAATATCTAAAACATGTTAAAAATTTTCAAAAATCTGAAACAATTGTTTTTCACTGCAGATGGAAATTCATTTCACTCTTTATTGAGCTATCCACCCCTTGTAAGAACTAGCCTTTGAATACCACCATTAAAATGCAGTTATTCCTGATACCCCCAGTTACACCCAAGATAGTCAAATTCTGATGAAATTTTCTTTACCAACCAAAAGCTGATCCCCATCAGTATCATTTTCTGCTTCTCAAACTGCCACATAGAGCTGCTCCACAGAATTTAAAAAATCAGGATACGCTGTGTTGAAATATTTAGGGCTATGCTGGAACATGATATGATGAATGCAGGATTTTGCAAACATTCAGGCTGAATACTCAAGGTGTAAGTATGTGCAACACACTCACAGTATCAAGATATGCAGAACTCATGACAGGATGCTAAAATTACATCAGTCTTTGTAAAGAAGAGATGAATTGATGGCCTGTAACCTGTAATATTAGTAAGTTTCGACCGGCTATCATTTGCAAAATCCAAGATATGAATAATCTTACCCAGCTTTCCCCGTTCTTATTTCAATTCTTCCTACCCCAAAATGGGTGGTAGAATGAGGATGAAGTTTGGAGAGGTTCAAAAACCTGCTTTTTCATTTCACAAAATGAGCCAAAATAGATGATTTGAAAGTGCTACTAATGACCACAGAGAGAAAAATGTGTTTCTCTAGCAGAATCAGTTGATTACATTACAGGACTTCGATGTTCCAACCCATCATTAACATAGCAGTACTTTGTTAATAAATTGCAGATAAGACATGAAAAGGTAACAGAATGCACTAGTTCTAGTGTTATAGGATTTGTTGTCAATGAAAATTAATAAGTATTCAAGAATCTAGTAGCTTCCCGTTCTTGAAAGACGATTAATAGAAACTAAAATACAACTTGAATAGCATTTATCACCTTCAGTGATTAAAATTGTACTTCCTTTTGTATTTCTCCGAGCAGAGGGGCCCTATAACAAGAGAAATCCAAAGAGAGACCCAATATAAACTCATGTAAATGAATGCATGTATGTATGTTTTAACACATAAATACAATTATTTTAAAGACAGCAGGGCCTTTCATTTCCAAATTGGTAAGAAATGGGATCGCATTACTGAAACCTCTTCATAGTGAACCTCCATATATCAAAATAACAAAATTTTGGTCCCTTCCATTTCAATATAAAGAGGTTTTACTGAAATGCTTTCCTGTCTTCTTCATGTCAAAATGCTGTCATTTCATGCAAGTTTTAAATGAGTAAACCTTTGCTTAGATCGAGAAAAATACAGAAAAAGTTTCAGGAACACATCCCTTACATGTAACAAATGACCACATGGCATCTTGATTGTAAAAGATCCAGATAAAATTGTACTTTCTTACCCTTGGCCCAGGGTATGCCACAGCATCAGACCCAGTACTTTCAACAGCAGTGGTTATAGGCTTTGACGGCCTTGGCTTTTTTGCCTGGCATTGAAAAAAGAAAAATTTACCAAAGTTATGTTCGGTGAACTAAAAATAAATAAACAGCACATGTCCAAAATCATTCTCCTCTTCATGGTAATTTTTTCAATGATTTTTTCACTGAAGGAACATTTGTCTCATAACTTAACGGAGAAAATATAAGTGTACTCAACACAAAGCACAAAAATACGAAGTTTCAAAAATACAATGCAAAATGTCCATCCAGACTTATTTCCTAAACTAAATAAATACTAATTGTTTGTAATACAATGTGTTCTTTAGCAGTACCCAGGAGTGGAAAATACCTAAGACGTAGCTGAGTTGCAGGTTGCTTGAAGTTTCTTAAAAAGAAATCATACCAATTTCAAATTGAAAGGGAAAGTGGAGAATATGAAAAGATATTGAAACTACTCAATATCCACACCCTCTCTGCACGTACGAAACAAATGGGAATCATATTCTAACACTCTCTATTAAATAATCATATTAAGTCATCTTATCTTTTATCTTTAGTTAATTTAAGGGTTCTGACTGTTCATTCAAGATCTCATTACCTACTTCACATCCCATATGTATGTAAACATTATTTGTATTACCTTCCAATTTTTCAACTAATGAGACATTATAATACTCTTTTGTAAATCTACAGATATTTTTCATCTATCACACAATGTATTCAAATATTTTGTTATTCAAAATGTCTAATTTTTTTATTTCCTAATGTGAATACTTATCTGGCTTTTGTAATATTTTGTAAAAGGACATTTGTCCGTGCAATAAATATTATTATTACTATTATTCCACCAAAGTCTTTTATCTATTTAAACAAAACTTAGTTAAACACACAATCATAATGAACTTAGCGACTTTAAAGATTTGGAACTTTTTCAATCTAGGAATATAAATTGCGAGTGAGAAGGAGAATGAACTCCACTAATTTCCACTAGTCATGCTCATCAAAAATACAGCATTAAAAAATCATCATAAAAGCATGAGCTGAGTGATTACTTAGTAAAGCATAGCATCACAGCGTCATCCATAATATTAAATCGTCTCACACTGAAACGGCTGTTGCCAAAACGGCAGGTGCTAAAACATCCCTGAGCTTAAACTGCTGTACCCATAGGGTGGTGCCAAAGTGCCTCTGCCAATATGTCCCATTCCCCTAAAATACACCATTCAATACAGCAAATAGGAACCTATCTGTTCATCCAGGTACCATCACCAACTTAAATCATTGAAATTGTCAATGGAAAAAATCTGGCAAATAATGATACTTAGATAGATTGAATACACATTGGGGATATTCTCATTTCTTCAGATATGAATGGTTAATGACCGTAATAGCAAACCTTTATATTAATTTCCTACAAAATGGTATATGCTGTAGGAAGTAAATGACAGCTGGTAATTATCTGAAAATTTAAATTCCTCCAACAAGTTTTATAGACTTTAAGCAGGCACAGACAGTCATTAAATATTATTATATTAAAAAATTACAATGCTTTGACAACCACAAGTGATAACAAAATAAAAAAAGAAGTGAGGTGATTCTAAGACAAGCAGTTGGACAGTTAAGCATACATTGATTTGGCACTGCAATGCTTAGGAAAACGAAGGATGCCATTATTGAAAACATATTAGGAAGTGCATCATACGTGTTATTTATAGAATGGCCAGTCACTGAAAAAACTATTTAACTCTAATCAGTTTGTTAGTATAATGAATAATATCTTTTATTTAGATTTCACTCAATGGCATTGTTTATTACATATCTAACTAATATTTATGAGCAACGCATCATCACAGAAAATATTTTGTTATTGTGGTATGTATTCATAACCTGTCTCATTTCAACAAAAGTTGAAACAACTAGGAATTCACAACTCTTTTTAAATCAATAGTTCTTGTACAGGGGGATTTATGGAAGGCAGTGACTGGGTTTATGCATAGGTAATGGGGACTCACTGGTTGAACAGGCTCAGGATCCGGCTGAACTTTGTCATCTGAAAAAAATAATGAAGTTCCAATGAAAACTGAGCACTTGGGAGTATTAGTAGAGAGAGTACAAATGGCATTAGGTACATGATCAAAATTAAAAGATAATTCAAAACATAATTAGAATTTATTAGAGGTACCAAACATTTCACTAGCATGATGAAATAAATTGAATATGCATAAGGTAAGACTAGTGTGTGCATTAAACCATCATGATTAAGAATGATTTTCCCAAGATAAGGGCATGGAAGTCAATATAGAAAAAGGTATGGCCAAATTGGAAAATTAAGACTGTAAAGAACATCCATAAAAAAGTAATTACATATCTAAACCATAACATGAATTAGCCCATGTGATTTTTCAAGTAAGATAAGACTGTGATTTTTCAAATAAGACTTGCTTTCCATCCCACTTTCCCTACTTTCACCACAGACTGTAATGTAGCAGAGAGAAAAAAGTCCCTCTAAAGTATTTACTTGTTTAGGGGATTCTATTGCAAATCGCATCAATAGAGTTAGGTATTATTATTTTCAAGTCAAAAATCCCATTTCCTCCTAAAAATTGTCAACATAAGAGAAATCTGATTATTTTATTTTCCTTCTATGATGAAACTTGAAAAATCACAGAGTTATCATTTCATCACAACACCATTCATCCTAAGGAATGGAAAAATCAGTACATCTGTACATCATTTGATGACCTTCCCTTTGCAAAAAAACTGTTGAAAATTTCAACAGTAACTGATGAGTCCAACAGTTACTGTATGTACATTCCAACAATTGCTGCACAATCCAACAGTTACAGTAGTATTCAACAACTGCTAGTAAACCAGATAATTGCAGTTAAATCTACCCTAGTAGGGTAAATGAACCAGTTAGCAACAATTTACCAATTACCGACCAGTCGTAAAAAGTTATGAATACTAGGAAAATCCCAGTCTGTAGAAATTGTCCAACCATTAGTATGTTATGGTAGGTTTGGGAAATTAGGAAAATTTCAGCCAATCATCTACAGTGACACCTATGGCGAGAGATAAATTTAATGTTTGGCACCACTGTCAATACGGTGGAATCGTGCAGTCTACTACTACGTGTATTAAAGGTAAGAAACTTTTTATCCGCTGAAATCCATCATGTTATCTATATTTTTCACATTTTAAGGTGATAAAAAAATGTTTTAACGGTGCAGTAAATGCTCTGAACCTGTTATTGAATTGAATATCAGTTAGGTATTTAGTCATTAAATTATTGTGGTCACATAGTGGCTTATCATCTCGATCTAATACCCAATACACGACCAGCTGATCGGATTTTGGGTTAGTGTGTCTTTTTGTCGCAACTTTATTTACTAAGCTGGTATTTGTGCTACGAACATATGTCTCAGTTTCCCGCCTAAATATAATTATCTTCCAGTATTCAACCACTGGTCGGTTACTGGAGCAAAATGGTGGTCTCACATTGGTGCAATGATGAGATTATTTATTTTAGATGGCGAAAAAGTATTCTCGAGAAGATTTAATCAATACTATTGATGACGGTCGCAATGGAGCCAAAATATGAGAAACAGAGAGAAGATACTGTATTCCTCATGCAACTTTAATGGACAAATTAAAGGAAAAAAGCTCCTTGGATGCCAGAAAGGGTTCCCAAACAATTTTAACTACAGAAGTAAACCTACAGTTTGTTATGCTTTTAAACTTTAGAAAGGTCATAATTATTCCAACTCTGAATATATTAATGTACCGAAGCTATATTACTGAAATGAGCCCCAATCACCGACGCAAAAAATGATTGTGTGATTCAGGATTAAGGATTGCCGTTCAACCTGATTATAAAGAATTAGGTTGTATGGAGGGCATAAATGGATGAAAATTAAAATTCAAACTTCAAAACATATTATTGACTAAAAACTAAATATTTTCAAATTAAACTATAACTTTTTTACCAATCACTGTAGGTGGGAAAATGGCACCTCTTTGTATTGTGTATCCTTATGAAAGGATACCTGCAGAAATAAGCAGGAATTTTAATCCCAAGTGGTCACTAGGCCGAACTAAAAGTGGATGGATGACCACTCAGGTGTTTTTCAGTTATTTAGCAAATAATTTGCTGCCTATCCTAAAAGAAATCAATACAACATTCCCAGTACTCTACCTGGTTGATGGGCATAGATCTCGTATCAGCTTTGAGGTTGCAACATTCTGTATAAAGAATGATATTATCTTATATTCATTACTTCCAAATGCAACCCATATCTTGCAACCAGCGGATGAGTCTGTTTTTCGACCCATAAAAGTTTCATGGAAAAAGACTTACAGATTGGCTAAAAAGAATTGGGGCTAAAAGTGTAACACGCGCAAATTTTGCACCATTAATAGAAAATGCTTTGCAGGCAACGAATGAAGATGTGTTGAAGAATGGATTCAAGAAGTGTGGAATATATCCATTTGATAAAGAAAGTATCGATTACACTAAGTCTTTGAGCCATGTCAGTAGAGTTGTTGACAAGCCATGCCTTTTTAATACTGAACATTTATTGTCTCTTTAGTCCATGTTCCCTTCTTCGCGGGTGAATCAGTTCCGAAGCAGGGGAGAACAGTGGAGTGGAGATGAGTCAGCCAAGGAACTATTTGATGTATGGAAAAAAATCAAAACCTACATTTTGAGCCAAGATAGGACAGCTGTGTTGCTTCCTTCATGTGGCTCTCCTACTCCAACAACCAGCTCTAATCCAGAGGTGTCTTCCTGCATTCAGCCTTCTGTCATACAAGAAGAACCAATTGAAACTGGCCAACAACAAACAAAAGCAAATGACCCACCAAGGCAAAAAGAAAAGAGTACACAAGTCTCGGGTGAGCCAAGGATGCCATGCACTTCACCAGCTGTTGGGAGGACGATGAAGACAGGAGTTAGCCCTGCCTTTGCTGTGCTTTTTGGCCTACTCAATCCCCAGTAAAAAAATGGACAAAAAATGCAGGAAAAAAATCAAACTGCCAGATGCCATAGGGGCTGGAGCTTGGGTAGAATACTGGAAGAATAAAGAGGAAGAAAAAATACAGAAAGAGACAAAAATAAATGAAAGACTCGAAAAAAGAAGGAAAAAGAATTGAAAAAACTTGCTTAAGGCAAAAAGAGAGGTGAAATGAAAAAGAAGCGGAAACAGAAAGCAGACTTTACATCATCAGAAGAAGATGACCATGTGATGGAGGTTGAGGAAAAATCTCCTCATGACACAGATATAGCCGATCTTCTGCGGTCTAGGTCTCCTACTCCTAATATGGATGAACTATTAAAAGACCCAGAAAAAGAAGGAGACTTGATTTGGTGAAATTTCCACTAGAAAGTGCAGACAGCTAAGCCTATTACGTAAGGAAAATTTTGAAAATTAAAGAAAAACAAGAAATAGAAGTATCATGCCTTAGAAAAAGTGTCAAGTGCACAAATAAATATGTTTTTCCTGTCGTTCCTGACATTACAGTGATAGGAAAAAACCAAATTGTGTACATATTAAAATCAACAGTTGTTTGTGGCACCAAAAGACAGCAATCAGCAGTGACTTTTGACATAAACCTTCAAAGCTATAATGTTTGTTGAAGTTCTTCTTCTTCACTTCACTTCACAAATGAGCTAAAAGAAGAAACAAACTGGACTCTCGATACTTGGAATGTGAGAGGAGTGTATGGAAAGGAGCATGAGTTGCTGAATGAAATGAAAGTGAGACGAATGGATGATTTGTGTGTATGTGAAACTAAGCGTAAGGGGCGGGATGCTGTAACATTAGATGGCGGTAGTTCAGGAGTTGAAGATAATGCAGATGGCAGTCAAGGTGTAGGACTCATTCTTAATGAGAGAGCTTCTAGAGAGAGTTGCTAGTAAGGAAGTACAGGTTAGTATCCCCTAGATTGCTCTGGGTTCGCATGAAAGTAGGTATTAGGAGAGTTGTGATTGTGGCGTGCTATGCAACAGTGGATAGAGAGAGTGACTGTATGAAAGATGAGTTTTGGGAAAAACTGAGAGAGGTTTTGCATGATTGTGATCCTGGTGAGAGAATAATTTTACTAGGTAACATGAATGGGTGGGTTGGTGTGAGGCGGGATGCATCTGAGAGAGAGGTTGGTCCTTTTGGTGACCCCCGAGTGAATGATAATGGTGAAAACTTGGTGAGTGTGAGCTTGGAAAAAGGATTGTTTGTGTCAAATACATGGTTTAAACATAAGAGAATACATATGTATACTTGGCAAGGGGGCGATTGTAAAAGCATGATTGATTTTATTGTGTATGATGAGAGATTGAGAGAGTTAGTGTGGGACACGCGAGTGATGAGGGGTGCTGAATGTGGAACAGACCACTATTGGTATTCTCCAAAGTGAATCTGGGCAGAAAGTGGGTGCCAAGGAAGAATGTTGCGCATAAGCACTTGAGAGTAAAAGTGGAGAGGCTGCTGGACAGTGAGGTAAGAATGCAGTATGGTTGCATGCTTGAGGATGCCCTATCCTTGAAGCAGATATAATGGGACTAGTATATCAGAAACGAGAAGGTGAATGATGAGTGGGAGTTTTTAAAAGGAGTGATTGTAGAATGTGCTATAAGTGTATGTGGTAAAGGAGGGGTAGGAAGAATGAAAGGTGATGCTTGGTTGAATGAAGAAGTGAAAATAGCAGTCAGAAAAAAGAAAGAGGCATACAAGAATATGATTGCAGCCAAATCTGAGGAAGAGCATACTAAGGCATGTGAGATTTACAGAAAGAAAAAGAATTAATGCAAAATCGTTGTGAAAGAGAGCAAAGAAAGAATGCGTGCGGATGAAGCTAACAAAATGCAGAGTTTTTGAAGGTAATAAAAAGCTGTTTTGGAAGTGGGTAAAAGGACCATGGCTGTTTAATGTATTTATGGATAAATGTGTTAGAGACGCATGTAGCGATAATGACGGTGTTTTGATTGGAAATGTAAACATGCGAGTTCTTCTGCATGCAGATGATGCTGTTTTGATCTCAGACAGTCAGCAGGGATTACAGAAGCTCCTAGATAAGTTTTGTGAATCAACGGAGAGAATGGAATTGAAGGTAAATGCATGCAATATAAAGTAGTAGTTTCTGATAAGGAGAATGGGGAGAATAACTGTATGATGAGGGCGAATGGTGAAGTAATTGAACAGGTGGATGATTTTGTGTACTTAGGAAAGATGTATGCGAATGATGGAAGAATAGATGAGGAGATAAAGAGACGTGCGAATGCTGGAAGGAAAGTGGTAGGAAGCATGTGGAGCATATCAAGGATTGAGTGCTTGTCTAAGGAAGTGAAAATTACCGTGTTCAAAAGTGTACTTCTTCCCACTTTGCTATATGGTAGTGAAACATGGGTATGTCAGGATAGACATATGAGTAGTCTAAACGCCGTGGGTATGAGTTATCTGAGGAGTATTTGAAAAGTAGGATGGATAGGGTCAGGAATGAGTGGGTCATGAATGAATGTGGGTTAAATGCTCCAGTAATGGATGTGTATGAAAGGAGTGTGCTTCGTTGGTTTGGCCTATGTGGAGAGAATGGATGTGAGTCAAATAACGAAACAGATATATGAGAGTAGAATGAATGGTGTGAGAGGTAGAGGTAGGCCAAAAAAGTTGTGGTTGAGGAAATTCTTAGGAAGAGGAATATGAGGAGTTTTAAAAACAGGAGGGCGTAAATGAAGCAGTGTATGGGGGTAAATGATGCAAAAGAGGTTTGCAAGGATAGGTCAGAATGGAGGAAATTATTGAAGCAGAGTTAGGTGTACAATTATGTATTAATGAGTGAAACATTTTGACTGTGCCTACCCCGGAAGGGAACAGCATGATGGGTATGTATGTACGTATGTTGTCTTTGTGTTAATATGTATTAAAATATTAAACCTAGTCACATAATTTTATTACTTCTATCAATGTGGTCAGTTATTGGTACATAAATGATTGGTAACTGGAGCAAGTGGTCGGTCATTAATGTTTCAGTAAACGATTTATAAATCAACTAAATTATTGTTTATTCTAAGATGAAGGTTTGATGTGATGTATATTATTAAAACACAAAGAGTAAAGACCAAACTTTAGCATACTGTTGTTTTGAAAAGTTAAGTTTTTTATTTTTTAAAGAATTTTTTGTTTGAAAAGTCTAAATTGGTCAGGAATTGGTATGTTCACCCTATATGCTTAAAAATTAAATTTTAAGCTGCATAATGTAAGAGTAAGCCCTCATTAACCGTTAAAATCCAACACTAACTGTTGAAATCCAACAGTAACTGTTGAAATCCAACAGTTTTTTTGCAATGGGTTGAGCCAGTATTTGTCATAGAAATTAAGAAAAAACTCGGTCAACTTCATCTAATAGATAGGCCACCTTATCTGTGTCATCACATGATACTTAACATAGCAGATATTTATGATTTAATTGCCTTACAAGACCAAGGCATGGGGTAATGAGCAAAAGTACCAGCAGCTCTAACCTAAAGTGATGGCATAATTTATAACTAAATTTATATCTATAAAATCATGATTAAAATATTAAACTTATTAAATAAAATATTAAAAATGGTCGGAGCTTACCATTACTTAACCCTTACCTGCACATGCGGGGCAGCACTGGCCCAGGGGGATATACGTTTGAGTTTGGCAGTCAACTACTTCACAAGTAACATCAGCACAGTTCGTTCCTATATATATCATGAAGAGAGATCAGAGAAAATGTTTGAAACAAAACTGTCAAAGTACAAAGTATTCAATGATGACGGGGGCCAAAATATCAATGCATAACCAGAATTACCACAATAATTTGTATTTGTCAATGTTAAGCCATTAGTTTGGTTCACTATCTTGTCATCAAAATTTCTTCCACATGCTTCAGTCTCCTAAACATTATAAGCTCCAAATATTTTCAATCTATGACAACAATTTCTATCTGAGATGAAATTACAAAGACAGTATGATGAAATTATGCTAATGAATAATCTGAAATTTGCCAATGTCATTCATTTCAGATCTTCATACGCTGGTGTAGGATGCTGAAGTGGGGTGCAGGGGTGAAGTTTCTGCATGATAAGATGAGCTTTCAAAATGATCCAGAAAGTAAGCACCAATACATGACCTCGAAGAGCCCCAGTTTGTCTGGGTTTGGGGAGCAGAGCAGAGTAAGTCAAAGTTCAACAAAATAACATTTTTTATTATCTAATTGTTGAGCAGAATGCGTATCTGAAGGTAAGACTATTAACCACAAGGTTATCTAACACAAATTTTTAACAACCCATCATGATGGGGTTAGAAGGCTAATAGTCTCTAAGTTATTTAACATTATCTGGAGAGCTGTTTAAATATTGAACCTTGGACATTTCAATGCTAGGCCAGGGGTAAGGGGTAAGTTGATGATAATTAACAATATTGAAGTCTCCCTGAAGGGAAAGAGATGAGTGGTAGAGTAGAACACTTGAACAATTTCAGCCTAATTAGAGAGCAGGCCCATGTATGCAAGGGTATTCAAATGTAATGAATGTGCAGCATTGGATATGTTTTGAGTAGATAGTTCATAGAGGTAGACAACATGTATTAAGGTCCTCATGAGTCCCTTGTCTCAACTTGACTCAATATAGTAGCACCGATGGTAGATTGGTGAGAATGCACAGCAACTCTTTCACCAATCGTTTTAATCAAAGGCTATTGTAAGGGTAGATTTCTTAAATGATTACATTCACCACCAACATGCACAGTAAGCAAATCATTGAAAGCATCACAGCAATTTCAGGTCCAGGAAGTAATTCCAACAGTCCAGCAAATCATGCAAAATCTAAATTCTGGAACTTCAGGCACCATGAACTATTTTTAGTTATAGTCCCCAGAAATAAGTACAGTACACAAAAAGAAGCTCAAAATATATTTACTGAGGTACCATGGAATGACATATATGATAAACATAATTAAAATTCATACATTAACCCTTTGAGTGCCAACCGATTTTCTTGGTACTATGCTAAAATTGCCGAGGAATTTTTGCTGATTTTGCTGTAGTTTAGAAAAAAAAATATGTCTCAAATACAAGTGAAGTTAATATTCAAAAACTCAAGGAAAACTTTATTATATGTGGTTTCACCTTTTTAATATATTTTTTGACGATTATTTTTTACAAAATCTGCATCTGTAATCTGCATTTAGGTGCCATCTGTGAATAATCAGTGAAATACCAGCATCTCAGAGTGACATTGCAGGAGGAGCGCTATTGCGCTCTTGGCACTTTTCGCGAGAGACAGGAGGAGCGCGATAGCGCTTCCCGGCACTCTAAGGGTTAATTCTTCTCATGTCACACACTGGGGCAGGCCCTCTACCTCCACTGATGTTTCGATATATGACTTACTCATTATCTTCAGAGCTTATCCATGAAAAATGAACAACTGATAATATTAAATATAGAATACTTTGAGCGCTATTCCATTGCATATAATAAATATTGCTGATGTGTGTAAAGGATTTTATTTGGTTGTTTGAGGTGCTATTCAAATAATGAATAAAAATGATATTATTTATAGTGAGTGACCTATCATGACAATTGATATATATTAATAAGGCACTTGACACACATTTTTCGCTGCAAATTTACACTTGTTTAACAATTCTTCATTGTGGAGGATAAATGTGACAGATAATTTCATTGACGACAGCAAGAAGAATAGACCCTGCTATCTTTGGGAGACTTTTCTTAAACTAACTTTTCGGTCAAAAAATTTGAGGATCAGGAAATACAAGAAAGGGCTTCTGAAGACTTATTTTATTAGAGAAATAATAGAGTAAATATTTTCAGTCCAGTTAACAGGACTTAACCAGGAATTCCAGGTTAAGTCCAGGTTTTCAATATTTGCGATGAAAATATATCCTGCTGTGGGATCTCTAAAGCTACAAGCAATGCAAGAATGGAAAAAATTTAATTACTGCCGTCAAAGCAGAAAATTTAGCCCCAAAATGTGTGTGTGTTGTGTCTTTATTGTAAGGGTATTTTTATAATTGTATTTGTTTTGCCGCCTTGGTGCCTGCGCTGTCCGTCATGTTGGGACATTACGATAGTGTTCTGTTTCTGGGGTGGTCTGAGAGATCTCTCAGGGTGACGCTCTTCTTGTTCGGATCAGCATGGTGGGCAGACGTCCACCGAGAGGCATCATGTAACCGGTTGAGTATTAAAGTTCTTCAAGTTAGTTAACAAGCTGTCGGTTGTTTCCATTGAACCTACGGACTCAACAATATGGAAAGCTATTGAAATGCCCCATAAAGGAAACGATTTACGACAGTTGAAGCATCAAAATTTTTAAAGAGAGCCTTCAGTACTCCTGACAATTAGGCTAAAAAGGAACCTGACAGACTAAAAATACTCCACTTCAAAATCAAAATAAGTTAGGTAATTTTATTCACTCGGCTTTTTTTTTAGCATTCTAATAAAGCACTCAATGAATTTTAACGTGAAAATGAAATTTCTGCTCAATTTTATTTCTTTTTGAAGGCCATTAACAACGTTTGATTAGGAAAACCTAGAGCTAAACCTAGTTTATTAGTTAACTCAACATTTAATTTACTAGAAGTTTAAGACAATCCCTGCTGAGGGCAAGGTTGACCTGATGGAGTCAATGTATTCAAATGTCAAGAAAATGAAAAAAAGAGTTGTATTGAGAATAGCTCAGTTATCAAGGAATATATTACATAAGGAATAATATAAATCTGTAATAGTCTATTTCCTTAACAAAAATCACATTCCACTCATAAACAATGACTTACTCAGGGCCTATTCTACTAAATACATAGGACTTCCTATAACTGAGGACATCAGTTTGTCTGCTCATGAGAATGACACTACTAATAAAGTATGCACATGAATCTTCAAGATCAGAAAGCTTGCTCTCATAGCCTCCTATCACGCTTTAAAATTGATAAATTTTGCAAGGATTCATTCCAATATTTCATATACAATAACGTTCTAGGGTAGTTTCACAGAGTCAACCAGAGTATTCTCTGTTCAAAAACAAGGTATCAAAGCTAAATTTATAGTTCCTGACGGCAACTCCAGAAAACCCTTTCTGGTGCTGCCAATATCCTCACTCTACCCTCAATATTTACACAGACACTGGTTTATTTTGTCAAAAACATGTTGCAATCCTTTGATCTTCACAATCAACTCTGAGTAATACAACTAATCAACATGTAGCAGCAACTTATACATATCAGTTGGCACTCCTCTTCCCTGTCAGTGTGTGGTCCCCATTGGTCTGGTTCCATACACTACATTCGCTTACTACTATATAACAAATCTATTTCTTACCCATCAAATTTAAAAAGATAAGAAAAACAATATTTTCATTTCAATGTATCTATATCGTCAATGAATTTATGATGTCAAATGATTCAGAACTGTATCATACTACCCCACGAGCTGCCGCATGGGCATGTGGCAGAGGTTGGTAGGTCACCAGCCGTGTAAATAAGCATGTAAACTTTTTGGACGTGAAATGGTGACATGTACTATGGGAGTGTATTCAGAGGAGCTTAGTTTTTATTGTGGTCACTTATTGAGCGTGGAAAAAACAAGTTCTTGTACCTATCTGTTTGGCAGAGTATCTCTCTCATTTTATCGCTTCTGTCACACCTCGAAATGTAGTGAGGCATCATGATAATATTCTCTGTGTCGCTCTGAAACACACCAGTTCTGAATTTCTCAAGTAGCCTAAGCCTAGCGTGCAGCCTCCGAGTTTCTAGGGGCTCCCACCTTAATCCCTTAAACAGTTGTGAAAAACCATATGTTCGTTCGTAGCAGTTTTTATCGATGAGTACTGCTTTTCTTTGTATTTCATTTATTTTTTGGTTAAATCTTTATGACCAGGATCCAAAATACTCACGGCGTATTCGAGGCTTGGCCTAACCAGAGCTAGGTAGCATCTCTCTTTGACTTTTTCATCCAAGGACCTTACTATTATACGCTTAACAAAACCTAGTTTCTTTAATGGTGTGCTGAATATGTTTCGTATGTGTGTTCCCCACGATACCTATATTTGAAGTTAAGGTAATTCCAAGATATTTTACTTAATTTGAAGATTTTATGTTTACTCCACCCACAGTATAGGTATGGCATTTGTTTGATGAATTTCGCAGGAAGTGAACAGTAATGCATTTACCAATATTTA
Organism: Ceriagrion tenellum; assembly: GCA_963169105.1. NCBI lineage: Eukaryota > Metazoa > Arthropoda > Insecta > Odonata > Coenagrionidae > Ceriagrion > Ceriagrion tenellum. The sequence continues at coordinate 46,308,501 of OY720632.1, forward strand.
ATTCTAACCCCCTCTCCTGGCACCACGAGTGAACGTTGGTAAGGTCAGATGACAGAGCTTCAAAGTCCGCGTCTTCGCTCATTTCACGGTAGATAACAGTATCGTCTGCAAATAGTCTTAATTTACTGCAAACTCGAGAGCTTAGGTCATTAATATAAATAGTGAATAAAAGAGGGCTGATCACGCTTCCTTGAGGAACACCGGATGTGACTTCGACCATATCAGAGCTAAAATCGTCAATAACTACTTTTTGTTTTCGATCACTAAGAAAGTCCTTTATCCAATTCACTATTTTTTATTAATCCCACATGAATACAATTTATAACAGAGTTTTTTGTGAGGAACCTTGTCGAATGCCTTCTTCAAATCAAGGAATATCGCCTCAATTTGCTTACTCGATTCACCTGTATTTAGGATATCATGAAGGAAGATCACAAGCTGTGTTTCGCAGGACCTGCCCTTATGGATGGCCATGCTGACTGCTGTGTAAGAGGTTACGATTATCCAGGAGTGTCATAATATTGCCAACAACAATGTGTTCAATGGTCTTGCATAAAAGTGATGTTAATGATATAGGCCTATAATTTCCTGGGTCAATTCAATTTCCTTTTTTAAATATCGGTGTGACATTGGCTATTTTCCAGTCTTGGGGCACTTTGCCTTCGGATAATGATTTGCTAAATATAATTTCTAAGAATGTTGTAATCTGTGGCGCTAACTCATTGAGCATACGTCCAAGTATTCCTTCTAGACCTGGGGACTTAATACTTTTAATCAAATGCAGTTGTTTAGTTATTCCATCACGCAAAGTACGCCATGGTGGCTTGCACAGTATTTTGTATATGTATTCGATATTGGATTGTGCCATGTTATCACTGTTTGTATTTGTAATACATATTGATTCTAACGAAGCTATAAAGAGAATTTCTACCTGCTGACTAAATAAAATGTCATCATCATAAAGAAAAAAAATGGATTTGCATTTCCTTTCCAAGTATGTATGGGTAATGAAAAGAAAAGTGGATTCATAATTCGGTGAATTTAGTATTTGGGTTCGAGTTTGGTATCTGAAATAGCGATTTGATAAAGTTTTGATTTGACTCATCACTTATCCCAATATTTAGATATTTAGGCCAGAGCAAAGCTTTCATGCATAAAATGGCATGACATCTACACAGCTATAAGAAGGGGCTCAGAGGTGAAGGACCCACTACATTATCAACAGTCGTACATGATGCAGAGTAAATTAGAAAGTGACTCAAATGATTGTGATGATGACAATGAATAAACAGTTGGTTCTCTACTGTCAAGGAAAATTTCTTATAAAACTGAACATGTTTAATAAGAAGGTTAACCTTTATAGTCTTTTCAATGCTATTTTTGGGGCAATTTCTCAGGTAATAGATCTCATTAATCACCATCACATGTATTATTAAACCCACAGGAAGTGTTTCTTGATAGAGGTAAAGAGAGTGGCATACCTAACAAGGAATCACCAGAGACCCACTAAAAAATTTAGAAATGCCTGTTGGTTTATTAATGTATCAGAAAGATTTTGCACAGTTGAAGTGCTGCCAGATAAGGCCAAAGATCTTCTAGAGAAGCACACAACATGTCACATTTTCAACTGCAATACACTCAAGAAATTAGCTCTTCATAATATGAAGTCTAAAGCATTATTGGATGAAAACAATTTATTATTAATTAGTAACTAGCCTTCACAGAATTCCAATTTTTTTTAACTTGCGTTCAACCTAGCAATATGTTTAATCAAGGTAACTGAACTCTGAGATTATGTATATCAATTTAAAAAATTTAGTCAAAGGGAAGGAGGGGACAATCCACCATAAGCAAAGCAGAGGTTGGTTAAATAAGTAGTTTCACACAAATGTCTAACAAAATATATTTGATACTTCCAAATATAAATCACAAATTACTCTTAATTTTGTTTGAAATAAATATCAGAGAAAGTTATCAGATATGAAAATATTAGAGGTTATTTAAAGGTTTTGATGGATATGATTAAATTACACCTTCAAATAAGTTCCATTGAAAATTATTTCATTTCCTGAGATACCATTAAATAGCAGGAAGAAGGGGACATGTAAGCAATTCGTCACCCAAACTTAAAGAGAAGCAAATCTTGATACAGAAAAATGGTGTGAAGCTTCAGTTAAAATCCCTGAGAGTAAAGAAAGAAATTTAAGGCTTTCCCGGTGTATGATATCGTTAAAGATTACTCGGGCTTTCCTCTGGGTCAAACTCTCCATCTTGGCCGACGTTTCGATGAACGAGGTGTCCTCGAAACGTCGGCCAAGATGGAGAGGTTGACCCAGTGGAAAGCCTGAGTATCCTTTAACGGTCCCCGAGTGGAAAGTACATCTCCACTGCAGCTGCATGAAAGGCTAGTGTAACTGTGTAAAATACACATAAAAACAGTAGGCTTCACCTGCAAGGAAAACAGTTATGATTAAGCTAAAGACCACCCATAGCCACAGCAATTGATTCATTTCTGAGAGCATCCAAAGTTGTGCCAATAAGCAGGTTAGCCAAACATGCAACAGAGATCAGTGATGGAGGATGAGTACTGACAAGGAGCGTTTAAGGAGGTGAATAAAAGGCAGAGACCTGTACAGCCTTGAACTGTGTGGCACTGGACACGGCCAAGAGAGCAACTGCAAGATGTACATGCATCAGGGTTCCATGTTTCACCATCCTCATGGTCCACACCATCAAAGGTACAGCGCCACCGGCCCACATTCTCAACCCCTTCAACAGCAGCAGCAGCAATTGGCCATAAATATATACCAAGGATAAATGAGGGTAGGAGAATGTTAAAAGTGTGTGCAGGCAAGGAGAGTCAAGAGGCAATGAAAGCTTTTTACATAGACAGATACACTCATGCATTTCTTGACAAATCATCAAAAGGTGCATAAAATATCAATGAACCAAATACAAGACTCACCAACTAAAAAAGATACAGTCATTCCTCAATCAACTACCTCAGCAAAAATTCATTACAAAAACAAAATATTCACAATATTCATTTAGCAGCAAATCTGACTCCAGCACAATGACAAATGTCGAGAAAGCTAAAGCCTACATTTAGCAAAAATATATACATATATAGGTTTTGAAACACTTAGGAAAATAACAAAGAGTGCACATGGATACGTAAAGATTCAGTTGTAATCACTTACCCCTTAACCAGTGACGAGCATTTCTTGTCTCACAACCAGAGACGTGGGGTCTAGGAGACCACAATCGATTAAATATTTTTAAAAATATGATAACGATATTTTTATAGCATGGTTTAAATTTTATGTCTCTCAGAACTATGTCTTCAACTTACATACAATTTCCTTAATCACCAACACAAACCATTTTTTCAGGGTAAATAATTATTTGAAACAGGGTTTAAAAAATTGAAAGAAAAAACACAACTTATTATTAGAGTAATAAATCGTTAATGCTTTTCTAGAGATGAAAATAAGGCCTTTAAATATTTAAGTAGCAATGTTCAATTATAATACACTATTTAAAATATTTCACTTCTAAGTATTTTTGAGGAAATCTGCAATTTATCAAAATCACAATTTTTTTCGAAAAATCCCTCACACCTCCATGTTGGCACAGTCTTTACAATCTTTTTGTACATTCTAAGCTCACAGGTTTTTAGCATTTGAAACGCAAGAAAGAAGTTTTTCACTTTTCTCATTAACACTTGGAAGCCGGTCACCTGTCATTTGATGGTTTAGGATTTTTAGTGATCGATAATAATGACATGTTATTTACTTTTATCGTGACTTTTTTCTACTTTCCCTTAATCCTCTAAGGATTGTATTCTATCATTTTTCTCAATTTTAACTCAAGCGGTTTTTCTCCTTTAGCATAATTTTCCTTCTACAATGGCGACCCATCAATTGACGGGTACCTATTTGCTTTAAGTATGTTATCTTACAAATATGGAGTGCTTTATAGCAAGCAACAAAGAAAATGAGGGAATTCACTTACAAAAGAATCCTTTCTATTACAATGGTTTTGACACGATGTGCCTTCATTAGTAGGTGAAGAGACGAGAAACGCATCATTAGGCACAAAAAAGTAGGAGGAAAAAGTCAAGGTAAAACAAACAAATTACATTGAAGCCAGCACACTCATTATAAGCATATATTGAGCACGTAACATTGCATACACTTTGAAAATAATACAGAGAGGAGGCGAAAATGTATGATTTAGAATGTTTTTAAAGTCATTATTTATTTATGTATTAGTTATGATCAGAAACTGGTAAATAGACCTAAGGAAAAACAGGATTCCAAATTTGATACTCAAGAGAAATTGTCAGATAACATTGCACAATGTGTGACTGATTTCCCAGCTGATACTAAGCAGCAGGACACATGGTGGGATGAGGATTTAATTTTGGGAATCGCTAAGAGTACAAACAAATAAGTAGAACACCTCCAACACACAGCAGGAAAGGTTGATTAAGGCTGGCTAAATGTTACTTACAAAGAAATGGTACCATACCTCAGTGTACAGGTAAACATAGGAACAATTGACTTGCCTGAAAGTAGGAATGACTTGCACAGCCAAGATACAGACAAGACTATGGTAACTTTAAGACTTTTACTAGGAACTAAAATTTTGAAATATTTCCACGTTAGTGATATAACTCAGGAAAAATAGCAGAGTGATGAGGATTTAGAGGTTAGGTATAAAATTAAACCAGCACTTGATGTCATGGATGCTCCATGAAAAGTATGAAAAAGGTCAAGAGTTACATTTTGACGAAGTTATGTTCGCTTTTAAAGGACAGCACTACATAAAACAGTACCTACAGGGAAAGCCAATGAAATGGGGATTTAAAATTTGGATACTAGCACATTCTCATGCTTACGTTCTTCAAGGAAGTTTATATTCATAGAAATAGAACAAAAATACCATGAATTGTTGCTCGTGATGCAAGCTGTAATGAATTATCTGAAAAGTTACCTCACAAAACATCATAGAGTGTATTTAGATAGATTTTTTCAAGTGCAGGGCTCATGAAGTTATAACTTCTAAATAGAACTAAAGCATGCACTGCTAGCAAGCCTTTTCACATGGAAGCTCAGCAGAAAAATATTCAAACAAACTAAAACTCAGAAGAAGAGATTGTATAACTTTAGAGTGGGTTCCTAGCCCCTATGGATTGACACAATAATTGGTTGATCTGTGTCCTTCAAACAGCCCAGAATCCAGCAATTTCGTGAATGTCCAAATAACAACAGGAAAAGGGAAATGCACATTATAGAGTCCTGTCTGCAGTCATTTGCTTCATAAGCAAAAGATAGGGGTGGTTTTGACAGGGCAGATCAGAGTATGCTACCATGACCTAGGTAGCAAACTGAGAAAGTAGTCTAAGTATTTATTTGCTTTTATTGGTCACACGGCCATTCTGAACAGTTGCATACAACCAAAGAAAACGATTCCCCTTTAGACTCTAAGCATTGAATAACTCTAAAGAATTTCCATTTAGCTCTCTACAAGAATATGATATGAATAGTCATCTCCTGCACAATTTCACGTATGCAGTAACATTCCCTTTCAAAGATTGGAGGCAGGAAGAAAGTGTGCACTTCCTGCAGTGCTATGAAGAAGATGAACCCCGGCTGGAGAAAGTATAGAAACAACATGGAAGATGTTTCTTATCTCATTTTAGATGCTCTATAGAAAATTAAACCAGCCCATTGTCTTTGTTGACACTAAACAAGAATTTTCCTTGATCAGCTGTGATTTGTCTCCTTGCAAATTAGGATGTTCCACAATACCACCAAGAAAAGGCAGTCGAAGAAGGAAATTAAACTCAGACTGAGGGTCAGTCAATTTTAATACATTAATATTTATATAGAATAATTCCACAGTACAAATTGTAATATGTCATTGCACTCTATGCTATTTCATTTCAAATGAAACTTTGCCCATAGGCAACTCATTGTGCAGAAAAATAGGTCTACCACTGGGGCAAGAGGGTATTTAAATTCCATTCATGGATAAGAATTTTTGTTGACCAGTTTCATGTGGTTTATGAAGGAGAGAGTTAGTAAAATCCAAGATTATGAACCAGCCATGATTTAAGAAGTGTGTAAATTAAATTTGAATTACTTGCATACTTGATTCATCCAAAGTTTTCTTTAATCATTTACACACAAGCTCTTCAATATTTCAGGACTATGTTCCACAGCCAAAGAGAGAGAACCGGATGCTCCATCACAACAATGTGCCCAGGCATATGTCGCTAATTATGACAAACGTACCAGCCAAACACAACATGGCAAAGCTGCACTAACCACCCTACAGTCCTGATGTGACGTTTTTTGGTTCCCTTGATTAAAAAGGAGCCTGAAAGCACATTATTTCAGGTAGCTTTGACAGGATGTCTGGACAACCTTGCAGATGCCGACTTACAGGGGGCATATATAGACTGGAAAAATCCCTGGTAGTTGTGTATGGATGCAGGAGGGTCATATTTTGAAGGTTATTCAGTCACTTTACAAATATCTCCAATACATTGCTTCGTAAGACTTCAGGCCTGACGTTTATAGGACGAACAATGAATATCAACTCATACCTTAATTTTACAAACAGAAAATATTATTCTACAAAGCTTCAGATACAAACCACTTTCACTGTTTCATCTTTGCATTGGCATTTTGTTGTAGATTCTTTCAAATCAAACATTTATTCTCAACAACATCATCACACAAAATCATTGTTTTAAACACTCGGGAAATATCAATGAGTGTGATTAGAAAAATTTGATGAATGAACTGTATGATGAAGAAATTCCCATCCCATGGCATGCAAAAAATAAATCCAATATGACACCAACCTGTAGTGTCCACTGGTATGCCTTGTGTTGGTCTGCGTACTGGTGGTGCAGTGGTGGTTGTAGTAGTGGTAGTAACTGAGGAGAAAGGGCCCAATTAATAATGACAACTTTTACAACCAATAAGTTTGAGCTTCGGTATATACCAGAGAGTCAAGATACAAGAAAATATCTGTAACATTTATGATTGTATAGGATTAACAATAAATAAATGGACAATTTTCATTTTATCCTGATTATAAAAACAAATCATACATGTTTCCTCACTGAGCAATCTATATATTGTGTTTTGATCCATTAAACAGAGAGATAATTTAACGCTATATTTCCTGAACTTGATGATTACTTAAAATTACAGAACCAGTCATCAGGACTGGTCGCATTACAGAACTTAATGTGCCACCATAAGAAGTATAATAGTATGTAATAATTGTTGTGCACGCCATGGTTGCATACCCTCCAGCTACAATAAAATAAATTACATACATTGCTCAGGTAAAAAAATAAGATTGCATTTTAAAGGAACTGTGGAACTGGCCCTGCAGCAGTTTTAACATGTCACCTGCTGCTGGCCACACACCTGTACGAAACACAGTGAGATGATCATTTCCCTGAACAAGCAATAGAAGCCAGACCCCTAAATTTTGAGGCCAGAGCTCCCGCCAGCCACAAAGTTATCCTCTTCCACCACAAATCTCAATTGTGAGAAGTCTAAATTAGATATCCAGAGCTTTTTATAACTTTCATAAATCACTGGTATAGAGTTAAATTAGGTATCCATAGAATGATTCAGTCAACATTATGTTTTCCATAATAGACAATTAAAACATGACACAATGAAGAGACTTTCATCGAGATATTCTTTTCCAAATGAATGTGAATTCCATGGTAAATACTCAGGAATATATTGTTTTAAAGAAAACTTGAAGTCACGACTTTACCAACCTTCATCTAAATTTTAACAGCTCAGCAACAGTTGTAGTTACTTCATAACAATATTCTACCATACACTTCGGTCTCATCAGGAAATATAGGAAAAATGTAGCTTGAAACTTTTCTTCATGACAGAGAATCATGGCAAACCCAGGTTTCCAAACTTTTTCACTATTCAAAATGTGATTCAGACCTCCAATTCTAAACAGGAAAATCTATGCATATTTTGCTATTGTTTCATACCATATATTCTTATCAGTTTTAGCTGAGAGCCCAGCTAAAAGATACAAGAAATTTTACATGAAGTGGGATTTACTAATCCATATATTTCAGAAGCAGATTTGTAGAATATGAATTTTAAAATGCATCTCAGAAGAAGCCTTGAGCATACCAGCATTTAGTAAGTAGCAGATGTAAATGAAGAGGGTGAAGCTAACTATCTACAGCTGCAGCTCAGTATAAAGGTATTAAAAGCATCCAAAAGAGGACCAAGAATGGATTTTAACTCGAGGATTTACCATCACCTTTTATCACAATTTAGTTTCCGTGGAGAAGCAGCTACATAAGGCTACCTAAATACTATGCCTCTGATCAGTTACAGTCACAGAATGGAAGCATTAATACACATTTTGCTGTTGTATTAGGGGAAGATATGAATGGACACTGCTACGAGTGACATGGACGAAAAATTTAAAAAACGCCATGACGACAAAAAATCTTCCTGACTTCATATTTCATAATTTGAAAACACTGACAAAAACATGGGATCGTAAAAGAAGAAGATAAATATAATTAACAGAATATAACAAAATAACTGCCATCTCGGTAATTTACCTGTTTCTTCTTCCTCCTCTTCATCATCCTCATCATCATCCTCGTCCTCTGCTTGTGGAGGAACAGGAACCACAGGGACCCTTGTTGGAGCTATGAGGTAAAACGACTAAATGAATGTCTGCGAGACCAAATAACTTCAACAACGACCAGGAATTATAATGAATTTCTAAATACCATGCTTATGCCAATCACTGTCAAGAATAAGGAATCATTTGGTATAAACTCAAGAGTCACATCGATATTCTGGAGGGTGCAGGATGGGCGAACAAATATGTTTGCTGTTTCAAATGGCATAATTATAACAAGTACTTATGGGGTAAATTTGCGCGAATTAATATCTAGGAAAATATCAGTAAATATTCGCCAAATACCCAGTGCTTTAACCCATTCCCGGAGTCCTCTCAACCCTACATGCTTGAAAATGATGACAAATCATGCAGGGGCAAGAATGGAAAATAAAATCCAGTCTTGAGTTGTAACATGATTCAACACTTACATTGGGGCCATTGGAGCGAAGTTGGAGGATATCTGGCACTTGAACACATGGGTAGTCACCAAAGGGGACACCTTTACAGTGAAGCATAGTCAATCGTGGCATGAGAGCTCACAGACACCGCAAAAACTGAGCCGATGGGAACCTGTGAATCACTGTGATTGGTCTTCGATGCCGCAAAACTTTATGCCCCAACACCTTCATCGTATATACCCGTACAATATCATACGCCGTGCATTACTTTGACGATTCAATTCGCTTCGTTCGCACATATTGTCACTTAACCGCAAGACCGACAATGGCAACATCCACATTTTTTCCTGACGGAAAAATTATAGGAGCCTTATCCTTCTTAATTCAACTTTGAATATCATATGTGTTAGCCGTATTAATCAATTAAAAATTTCAGAGACACTATAGCTAGTCACAGGTACTGTTCACATAAGAAAATATAGACTGATATAGACCATATACACCATTGGTGATCTCGTAAGGATCACAGTGGCGACACTCAATGTTAGAAAATGAAGACAGCCAAGCAGACGACGACGGACGACGGCCCGAGACAGCGCTTCAGGTGTCCGTGTGCCTGAACCTCTCTCCCTTCCCCTACCTCCCCCATCCTTTCACTTTCCCCTCCATTCCCCATCCCCCTACCTACTATTGCTATGCGGGTTGCGTTCTAACGGGTTATAAGGGGAATCATAGAAATGAAATTCACACATACAGAAGATAAAAAATGCCAATTTATTGTTGCACTTTCAAAAGTCACGCCAACGACTAACATATAATACACTGCAAAGTACAAAATTTGACTAAAGAAATCACAAAAAAGAACAATGTACAGTGAAAACTTGAAAAAGTACACAATTTATTAAATCTAAGAATGAGCCATAGATGTAACAATGTAACCAGGAAGTTTATAATGTAAGATGAAAAATTGCAAAAATCTAAAAGGATAAGCGAGCAAGTCATAACTGCAAATTTTCAATGTAATACCCTGCAATGAACAAATTTACTTGCTTCAAAGATGGAAGTAAAAATATGACAAAGAAGAACGATAACTTAAAAAATTAAAACAAATCCCAGTGACAATTAAAACTAAAGCAAAGAACAATGTGATGACATAACCCCAAACAGTATACTCTCAAGATCAAAACTTACAAAAATACAATAACAGCATATAAGTACATAAGGATGAAAACATAAAAGGACACTGCGCTAAGAGATTTTTGTGCACAAAAAATCCAAGAGAGCCCCTAATCTATCACACTTTGAATGCAAGAGCTAATCAAATGGCATTGTTCTAAGAGTGCAGTACAGCTTATCCCAGAGTTTCATACTAGAAAGGGAGGCTCCTGAGTCATGTCCTATGGCGAGCATTTGCTGACTTAATTTTCATGTATTACTTGAATGAATGAATGAAGAATATTACATAATAAATGGTGTCAACTTCACTATTTCTTAGCCTTAAGCCTGAATCACACAATCATTTTTTTTCTGTCCCTCTGAGGGATAGCTCCAATGATAGCTTTTCAGGGACAGTGACAATGATAGCTTCAGCTATCATTTTCTGAATCACACGGTCATTTTGGCCATCCATTTCTCCATCCCTCTACTCTTACTTACTGTTTACTACTCTCAATTCATTGAAAGCCGAACGGCATGAGAGTCGCTCTTTGCAGCCATGCGCTCTGATTGACTAAATGTCAACGATGCCTCCAGAGATGGAAAAAGGGACATGCCCAGTGACAGAAAAAGTGATAGGGATCCCTATCCCTGGATCCATCCTTAAATTTGTTCGCGTCATGTGATCATTTAAGCTATCCCTTGAAAGGGACAGAAAAGATGAACGTGAGATTCAGACATTTGTTGCTGTATGAAATGAAAAATCAAGTCAGTAAGATCACCATGCATGGCAACTCATGCTTTAAACAAGCATTTATCTATAAACTAAAGTGGACTGAGGCACTTAGATTTGTTAAAACAATCTGCAGTTGCAACCATTTAATGGCTAGAGTCATGAAACAGAATACTGATCTGCACAATCACATAACTAATCTCATCACCAGATATTGTGTCTCCAGATAGTAGGAGCAGGAAAGTGTCTCAAAGACTTAACCCCATCAGTGTGCAGCAATGACTATAGTACCTCCAGAGCTTCAGTACAGAAATCCATGTCTCATGAAGAAGATATAACAGTGCAGAGGCTTGTCGTTGAAGACTGTCGAAGTTATCCCTCGATGCTGCTGAAGCTGAGCAAGTCAGGTCTCTTGACAGCTTTTGCCTATAAGCCAGGGACATCTGGAAAAAGTTAAGCAAGTCCAAGAGTTAGATAATGACAAATAAAAACTTAGGGGATAACTTAGGTTGAAGTAAACAATGATAAAAAAAGACTTACTAATATCTCCACCTATTGCATAGAGTGATAGTCTAGCTGATGGAAAACCCGTGAGAGGAAATTCAGTTTCCTTTCCCTCCATACAGAAGTTCTCAGTCTTAGGAGTTAACTCTCAAACACCAATGAGACTTCACCAGTCAGCCATCTGCTCAACTCTGAGTGACGAAGAAATAAAGAAAAAAGAAGAAATTTGCAAAAAAAACTCATTACTTTTCTTACATAAAATGTAGCACATAAGTAGTAGTATGATAAAAGATTACATTCTACCAACCTTGTAAAAGCTATCTTTTTCATAGCTGCATTAGGTGGCTCATTCACACATCACCTGCAGAGAATTAGAAGATCAGTCTGTAGCAGCTGACACTCAAATATTCAACCACAGCCAAGTAATTCATTCATATATTATTCTTTATCTTGACATTCTTCATAATCTACCTGTAGTAGCACACATATGGAAGAGTTTGAATAACAGAAGTCAGAGCACAAAAAAGATAATGTTAAAATATCAACTAGGTACTTTAATGACTATTATTCTACCTATACTAAGCCAAATCAATAGTTATTGTGATATGGATTATATGGAGTACCCAGATGTAGGTCAGAAAAAATCGATGAATGTACTCCTGATTTATTTGGTCACGAACATTATGTTTTAACATGAGCATTTAACATTAGTGAAGAACAAATGCTGTGGAACTAACTTTACACATGATCATGGTTATTCACTTGAAAAGTGATAAGATTAAAAACAACCTTGCTGTCGGAATTAGACATCATAAACTGTGATCTTCAGAATTCTCCTATACTAATCAAAAGTAAAACGTAATCATGATATTCACCAAGAGTAACTTTCATCTTCATTCATTCATTCAAGACATCTTGGCTACTGGTGAAAATCCATTGGTAATCGATGGAAATAACAGGAGACTGACAGATTTACCCACCAGAAGTACTGCACGCCTCCCCTCTGGAGTTGCCATCCAAGAAGTACCGGACATAGATCTCACTTCCGACATATTTTCAATGCCTGCAAGACAACAAGCACGATAATTTAATTGAGGCTAAGATTTAACTAGTGATACATTAAGTTTCCTGGTTCCCGACCAGATAAGTAGAAATATCTTGGTATTGAAGTAACAATGCTCACTGACCTGTCCCAGGTGCAGCAGAATAGCTGGCTTTCGGCTCATCGTCCATTCACAGCCATCGCGGAACATACATTTCTTCCAAAGCATCACCACTTACTGGATAAGGTGACCAAATTACGTACACACTCAGTCGCGAATGGTATTTCCATTAATTTTAATTCAGAAAACATTTTTGGCGAACGTTCTCTGACATTCACATGCATACACAAAATCAAGACGGGCACCACGCATCCAAACTTTTATGTTGAAGATTCCAATTGATATCGGGGGTCATCTTGAAGACTTTTGAGGCGAGTTTAACACCGGAATGTGGAACACTTTCACAGCGATATCATAAAAAAAGAGATTCCTTCACAACACATAGACAAAAAACTTACATAAAAAGTTACGTTGCACGTTCAGAGCAATGTTTTCGTTGATATCAGTTTGTATTCGAATAATTCAAAGCAATACTGCGTGCTTTCATTGGCCCATGACGGCGCGCTGTGATTGGTCCCTTTCACTGAGAGAGAGATAGTGAAATAGTTGTTAGAGAGAGACAGATATATGACAATTAAATGTTATTAACTAAGAAAGTTAATTACCTTAAAAATCATCAATTATTTTTTTGAGTCCTATCAAATACATAAGTTTATTTATTACTGTTCCAAATTGCAACTTACTTCACCGTGAAGGCTCACAAATTTAAAGGGCCACTGTTTACATTCGGGAATGGGAGTGCACGGTCTGTGGTAAGGATTCCCCTTGGAAAAAACTATCGACATGCGCAAGTTCCGCACTTAAGTTTGTATCGTTCGTATTGTACGATGGTGAAGTGGCATGGCTGCATCTACAGCGCTTGGGTAACCACGGTCAAATGCTTCATCCAATTGAAAATGTACCGCTGACTTAAATAAGCTGGTTATTATGTGCTGGCCAATAGCATGATAAGCTTGATTATCACAACCTACTGTACTCACTGGCTAACGGTGGAAATCAGTTTGAGATACTTACAAATTACTGTGATTGGAACACATTCTGTCAGCTCCATGAAAATGCCATATCAGCAACTTACGTGCTGTTTACATGGTTAATGGGGGCGGAAGTATGTATGGTATGTGTCTCTATCTACGCTTAAGCGGACTTCCTTACTTTCCTAAAGTGCCGGCCTATTCGAACTCCAGTCGTATACGTTAATAAAGGCAACGATGTGTATTTGCTCGTGTAGAGATGTGAACATGATGAAGAATACATCTTTAGTTAGGGTTGCAATACGTCGCGGATTTCGCGGACAATCCGCGATTTTATGCTATAAGACGTATGTCCTGGACGAAGAGATTAAATTCCGCGAAAGCAGTGAGTGCTAAAAAATGTTTTTATTATGCACAATGGACATAAGAAAAGGAACAGACTGGCATTAACTTCAGTCAATGCAATGCTTCAAATTCAGTAAAACATGAAACATAAAAGTTGCAATTTTGTGTATAATAAAATATAAATTGGCTTTTCACAGACTCATTCAGAATCAGAGCAAGTTCCTTTCTTCTGATCAACGCTCAGAGAAACATAACTGGTACGAAGCTTAGTGTAAAATAGATCTCAACTGTAGCAACACAATTGTGTATATTTTAGTAATTTGGGTTTAATGTTTTATTGAAAAAGTTATTTAATGCAAACTAGCATTAATTTTCTTCATTAATGACACTCCTTTGCTGACAGCGTTAATGTTTGGACTAATTTTCAGCATTAAATTCCTTTGACGATGGCGTGAATGCTTGGAATATGTCCTTGACTTTGGTTCTTGGATTATGGCAACCCTATCCCTACCCTGGCGAAAATGTGAGCGTTTAGGAACGCACCACGGAGGTGTTCATGAATTGCGAAGAACGCGCTAAGAACACCATCCCAGTGTGTTCTCGAGCGTAAATGTGAACGCCTTGCAGTGTTCTCAAACACACTACAGAGCGTTTAGCAACGTTCTCGAGTGTTCGTGAACGCCCTGTGAGTCACAATCTTCAGCGTTTCAGTGCGTTTACGTGCATTTCAGAACATCCTGTCTAGGGTGTTGAGAGCGTTCATCAACATAATGTAACATGCTAGTGTGCATCGATCTGAACGTTAGGAACTCATCTTGGGATTTGTCATAATAAAATTATTTTTATAAAAAACATTTGTGCCCTTTAAGACCTCTGAAGTTATTACTTCATATCTTCGTTAAACGGTGAACATTGACATCAAATAAATTCTTGCTGGCTTGGGCAATCGAATCTACGACCTTTCACTCAATAAACCTACACACTAACACTACGCTATATCATATCTGGAAGGAACCTGTGCATGTTATGCTTTATGAAGAATGTAGTCGCTTCGTTAGATATGGCTCTGCTCCAAGTACGCGTATTCAACATAGCTGACGTTTATGCTGATTTTAGGCTGATGATTCTTAAGCTTCATATCTGACGTCAGGGACGCTTATACGGCTTTTCTTTATAACACATTATTATTCGCGTTCTAATATACATTATTTCGAAGTAGAATTGAGGAAGAAATAAGATTGCACCAATTTTCATGCTGTGTTAGGCCACACTATGGATATCACTCACTTTAGTCAACTTTAGACAACTGAACATCCTTTTTAACTTTATTAATAATTTGCATCCAGCCATAGCTTTTACTCGTGAACTGGAGTGTAACCGTTCAATCAATTTCTTGGACTTGACTATCTCCCTTGAAGAAGGGAGGCACCATTTTTCAATTTTCCGCAAACCCACCTATACCGACCATGTCATACCTGCTGATTCCAGACACCCTTACTCGCAAAAACTTTCCGCTTTTCACGCCCTTATGAACCGCCATTTCAACATTCCCCTGAACGACTCCGGGTTTGAAAAAGAAACCCGAACCATCAAACAGATTGCAGTGAATAACGGCTATCCACTCTCACTAACAGACAAATTAATTCGCAAGAATAGGAGGAAAAGGGCCGTGGCCAGTATGTACAACAAAACAGAACCCCCTGTTCGGCAATGGCGTTCAATTACCAACTTTAGGGAGATTTCCTCTCGAGTGGCGCAATTGTTTCCAAAGGACCGTTATAAAGTGGCATTTAAAACACCATATAGTGTGAAAAAACTGTCAGTGAACTGCAAGGACCCCATTGAACCTCAAAAATTAAGTGGGGTATACTTCATGAATGTGGTGAACAGTATGCTGGACAGACCTGTAGAAATTTTGAAATTAGACAAATGGAGCATAAAAGGGATTTTAGAAATTTTAATTTTAACCGAAGCAACTTCGCCCGACATCTTTTAACCCACGGACATAAAAGTGATTTTACCATGACACCTCTCCATTCACAAATGAGACGCAAGCTGAATGCTTTAGAACAGCTAGAGATTTTAAAAAACCAAGTTGACTGTAATAAATTCCTTGTTAATGAATGTATGCTCCCTGCCTATTCCCCCATCCTCAAAGCTTTAATCCCCTCCACTTCGTCCTCCTAGCCCCCCCCCCCTTCCCTCCCGCGACCACCCTCCTCCAGTATTGTTCTCTTCCCCCCCCCCTCTCCCCACCTGGTAATGTTTACTATATAAGGCCTGCACATCGGCCTCCATTTACCTGAAGATGATGTGAATGCACATCGAAACCTGGGTCGTTGTTTAATAAATCTAGTGGTTTTAGTAAAAGTTGTCATCTTAAAAATTTTTCATTCACACTATGGATGCTATTATTAATTTATTATTGATATTGAATATGCATTTGGGAAACTAGACACGCGGTATACACGCGGTGTATATATATACGCGGTGGCACAAAGAAATAGAAGGTATGCATTTATTCCCTTGAAGACTACCGGAAAGAAAACGGCTGTGTTTTCAATAAATGCACAGATGAAGATGAACCGCTAAAAGATATCCATGAGATGTCTATTAGATATTTATGTTTGAGGATTGGGTGCGCTTTGTTATTTCTCAGAAGCTTATTCTCACAATGGATTTGTTAGTGCAGTTGTAGTTGTTCTCACAATGGATTTGCAATCAAAATGGTAATACTGCATCATGGCTTTTGGAGCGTTCCAACATGTTTCAAAACATTCTCGGCAGCGTTCATCTGCATTCCTTAACAGCTCAGTCGGACAGCGTTGTTGAGTGTTCCAGAACAGAAATGCAAACACTCTCAGTAGGCGTTTTATCGGGCGTTCATCTGCGTTCCGAAAAAGCCCAGTCAGAGAGCGTTCTTGAGTTTTCCAGAACAGAAATGCAAACATTCTCAGTAGGCGTTTTCTCGGGCGTTCATCTGCGTTCCAAAACAGTCCAGTCAGATAGCGTTCTTGAGTGTTCCAGAACAGAAAGGCAAACACTCTCAGAAGGCGTTCTCCGAGCGTTTCTGACCTAGGTCGTCGGAACAGCGTTTACGAACGCATGAGAACAGTGAGGGAAACAGATGAACGTGGATGAACACCGACAAACGCTATGAAAACGCCAAAGAACGCACAGGAACGTTAATAGAACACCTGTAAACGCACTCCAGCAGCATTATCAGCCTCCTTCATTTTCCCAACCGCCCCATTCTCATTCGGAATAATCCCCTTGTAGAGAAGTGAACTCATCGACCTGCAGTAATCTATGACTTCCGATTTAATTATTTATTCTAGTCTTCATACGCCGGAAGAATCTCATCATTCATCTCATCACGCCTTTAGCGATATTTTTGAGGCGCGATAGCCTTTTGATCGATCGAGACATCTCCACCGAAGTCTCTTGAATGTATTGTCAACTGTCGCCTGTTTGTTCGCAAATCGAACTGAATTCCTTCGCTTCCATACTGACTTCGTCTTGCCGTGTAAGTTTTCCCAATATTCTCTAAATACTTTCTCATTGTGGACAACAATACCTCACCTCCCCATCGTTTTCAATTACCATTCGTTGTTCACTACCCTTACATGTATCAGCTGAGTCCATTAAAAAAATCTAATATTCCTATGGATTCCTTATAGAATGTTGAACAATGACACGAGGGTAGTTTTTCTTATGGAAAATTCATTCGCTCTTTTATTAAAATCATCCGATATCAGTCGACAACATACAGCAATATGATCTAGAAATAATTCGTCGCCCCTTGAGAGATCTGTCATATTGCAATCGTTCTCGTAGCGCGAATCTTACATGGCCATTAAAAGAGCCAAGTGAAAACATCGCCGAGACCATCCTTAAAAACGTATCTTGAATGATATTAGGATGTGGATACCCGTAAGAAAATGCCGCCGAAATATTTAATTGAGAACTTTCCACAAATTGATGCAAAAGAAAAAAAGACCAAGAGGTGACAGGTTTTTGTTTAACCTCCTCAGTCCCGAGACATATCCAGCATTATTTTTTTAAAATTCTTCATACTTACCTGTGTATATAATCTTTGATACTTACGTTTTGTGTTGTCAGCCATGTTTGCAGAGTTAATATCTCTGTGAATCAAGGTTCTTAATAATGCTGCCACTTATCAGCAAGCGCTGAAATAGTGGCGTTGCCAATATTTTGCGTTGCTGAGCGGGAAAAAATTCAAAATCCTGTGTATTGTATACAATACGCCAGGACCGAGGAGGTTAAATATGTGGTTTGGAGTAAAGGAAAAATGGGTCTGTGTCTCAAGGGAAACATTTACAAAAATTAAAAGTAAATGACTTGGTATACATACATGGGTGAACTCTACGAGAAGTAGTGGGGTAGGGCGCTGCCCAGCTTTGTGTATCTACGTACAAGAAGCAATAAGCAGAAGCAAATTGCCACTGATGCGACCCTCCCCGATGTCATATGAGCTGTTCACATTCAGGATACGCCGTATCTTGCTGAAACACTGAATCTATATTCAAATTATACGGATATAACTTTGTTGCCAGAAGGGAAGAGGTATGAGGAACTTGCTATGAATACACTACTTGTTGAAATGAAATTTCAACAATTAATCATAAGCAAGAATTAGGGTCTCGATGGGCTCTCATTCAAAGCAACTGTACGGCTCATTTCAAGCGACATGTGACATTATCTCGAGTGACAAGATGAATTCTTTCCGAATTATGCATTCTTGTCGGAAATTGATTTTATAGGCCAAGGGTCAAATAATCGACTGATTGTTAACCGTGTTGATATTATATAATTTTGTCAATTTATGGAGCAAGATGACAAGGAAGGAAGGTAGGAGAGTTAAGTCACTGATGATGGTGTTTTCTGTGTTCAACGGGTTCACCCTAAGCTTGCGTTGCTAGGCCTTATTGTTTATCTATTACATACCAAGTATCCTATCCTGGCAGGCGAATTCCTTTCCTACTAGTTACGTAAGTATATATGCCTTAAAGTAGAAATTGACCTTAAGTACTGTCCTTAAATTACGTACACAATAAAGACCGTCCAAGTCTGCCTCATTTGTTCCCCCTGCCATTTTTAAATGAGCCTCTGACGTTGAATGCAGTTTTGGAATGTGATACTAGCTCACGCCGTATGCGACAAGATTGTTATTAAATCAAGCGCTTCGGAAAAACAAACATTGATCAACTTCATAAGTGAGAAATTAAGAATAAATCTCGATAGCCCTAATTTCGAGCATTTGATGGTCAAGATTTTATGCTTTTGGCTGGTTACTTTTCCGTTGCAAAATCGATAATCGAGATCGTGAATCTTCGACATCAATAAAGAAGCCAATGGTCATCAGAGTCGAAAGCCAATATTGCTCAGGGGAGCTGAGACTTTCAGATACTATACGCTGCCATCTCTATACATTATCTTCATAAATAAATTTATCACCAAATACCGCTACATTCAGTATGACAAAACCCTTCCTAATTGACTATTATGAAGGATTATGAGATATACATTGTGTATCAAATGAAAGTGAAAGAGAATCATTAAAATTAATTTAACCTTAGGATTGCCTCTCTCAAGTAAGAGCTACTTCGATCAGTACTCAGTTTGAACGTAAGCAACAATTGAACAAAAGCAAATCTTCGAAAATGGCAGTGATATCAGAATGAGGATAAAAGGAAGGGGCTTGAACAGAGGGCTTCATTGAAACAGTCCTGAAACATTCATATCCCAAAGAGGAAGCAAGAACCTGAATGCGAGGATTATAGAACAATAGGTTGAATTCTGCACCTACTGGGATAGATTTGTAAAAGAAGCCGCTGAGATCCGTACAAAAGGAAAAGTATCAATCGAAATTCTGATGTTAGCCCCAGTAATTCTTAAAGCTCGATTTTCAAGAAAATTAAGTATAAAAGAACGATTACCCTTTCTTTCCGTCTTAATTTTGAAAATTATCCTTTCGACCAATCCTGAGTCACCTTGGGTGCTTTCGATTTAGAACGGCGATAGACGGCAGTTATGCAAATCGATCTTGCTTTGTTCGGCTCTCCTCATAGCGGAGAGCCATTGATAGCCGGCGACAGACTGCTATTCTGCTAAATCGAAAGCACCGCGGCGTGGCGATCGCCGGCTATAGCCGTAAATCGAAAGGACCCCTTATTGTTGTACCTGGATTATAAGCCTAACGTAGCTACTTGTCCTCCAACCCTGCAGCCGGGTTTACATGAAGGTGTTTCATGCGTAACTCTAGTAAGCGAATCGTCTCGCGCGCAGCCAATAAGGTGCCTCGTTCGCCTAGATACGCGCCAACGAAGTTGAGTTTTGCTAAACTTTCTACGCGCGTGTTGCACCACGCCACTGGAACAATTGGCGGACATGTGGAGTTGTTTCGTACTTATTTGACGATGTAACGGGATATATTACTCACGAATTGCTGCAGCACTCGATATATGACAGTTGTGCAGCGGGTACATTAAGAACTTTATGGATAAATTTCGATGCTTAAATATCCAAGGCAACAATTGGACACCGTTCTAATATTCATCATAATTTCCCGTTCCCGGGCTAGCCACTGCCCGAAGTAGGAAGTCGGATCGGATTTGAACTATTAATAATTGTTTTTAGTTCAAATTAGACTCTCGAGGAGTGTATGATGAACAACCTGCGCCTAAAACTCGACTTCATGATGGTTACAAACACTCTCAGAACACACCCAGAGTTAAGTGTGTACATATATAGAATAGGTACGCATCATGATCGTAGTGGTCGTAGGACATTAGCCCAGTCAGTAGCGTGCTCACCTGTGACCTACCGGGTCGCACGGTCGATATTGGCATATTTTTTCACAATATTCTTGACTCATTATATTGTTAGTCACGATTTGAGCCATGTATTTTTAGTTAAGTGGATAACCTAATTAGAAAAATTTTTCCGCCTCAATGTTCGAATTGCATTCTAAATAATCATCTTCACGGCAAGCGAAGTAGAGATCGACTCCCACACCTTTTCCCCCCAATTTTCTAAACCTTTACATATCATTTTATCACGATATGAGCCATGTATTATTACATAGGTGAAGACTTTAAAAGAAAAATTTTCTCGCTCAATTTACCAATTCAATTCGAAACAATTTCCCCGTCGGCGAGTTAATTAGAGATCATAGCATTGAGAGGCAAATTCCATTGAGCGGAGAAATGGAGGGATTTTGACGCCGCGGCGCACCGGGTTAATTAATTTAAATTGAAGACTTATTCGCCAATCGTCTGTGTCGTAATTTATAATTATTCATTAGGAAGGACGTCGCTCTCCCATCGTGTCGTAGAATAGCTAGCGTGTGAATGTAAGCAATGCTTACGCCGAGGCCCACTTTTTTCTTCGTTAATATTCATATGCAGATAGATGTCAGCACGTAGAGTGGTCGCTACCGACGACGTCGTTCGCTTACATGAGAACCTTTCGCATGAAACTGGACACAATCTTCGCTCGAAACGCATACATGTAACCGAACTGGATGATGAAAGACGAATCAACCGTTGAAACGTCTCTGCTGTTTAAAAATTATTCCGGTGGGATTCTGGAGAATACTTTACTCCAAGCATTCGCCATACAGACTACACAGGTAGACTTCAATCCGTATCGCTGAGTCAGTCTTACAGATACATAAATATGGACATTTTTTTATATTAATTGTCCTTCGATTCCCTGTATCGCCGAGTCAGTCTTACAGATACATACATATGGACATTTTTTTGAGATTATTTGTCCTTCGATTCCTGGCTATTTATCGGAACAACACTGACTTTTAATATATTAGGGTAATTCCATGTCAAATCGACCATTAAAAGACCGATATGACCTTCACGTCACTGATTTCGACCAAATTTGCAGGACCTATTCAGTTGCACAACATTGTTTTGCAACATACCCAATTGTTTTGCAAAATATGCTTCTGTTGCCTAGTAACGAGAATATGAAAATAACCTAGAAGTGTTCAACCATTTCCGGGTTTTCTGCAGCGTAGAGTAATTTTAATGTGCACTCTACGATTCATCTACTAACAGCGTGGACAGGAGATGATAAGACAGGCTTGAAGTGCAACGCTAAAATCACTGCACAAAAGTACTGGAGCGCATTCGTAAGAAAATTCAGATGAGTCGCAACTATTGTCCCAGCGGACTGTGTAAAGGACGCTGAATTTTAGT
This sequence comes from Ceriagrion tenellum, assembly GCA_963169105.1. Lineage (NCBI taxonomy): Eukaryota > Metazoa > Arthropoda > Insecta > Odonata > Coenagrionidae > Ceriagrion > Ceriagrion tenellum. The sequence goes on from OY720632.1 coordinate 46,330,716, forward strand.
CATATACTCTAAGTTTACCAATCGAACACGGGTCGATATGATCTCGGACCTATCTGAACATTTTAAGCCAGCCGACTCAGAACACCTGGTTTACCAATGCGAAATCCATTGAAATATCGATTTTGAATCGGTAAAAATTTGAAATCTCAGACTGGCAGAGAAAGCGGGCCGAGTTAGCCCGCTTCTCATTTCGATCTCGCTAGCCCGTTGCGTTCACCATACCGAGCCAAGCCGGCCAAATCGATCTGAGATCGATTGGTAAACGTAATGACAAAGAACAGATAGGAAATGTTTTCTGGAGACAGGAACAGGCATATTTCTGAAAGATTAAGCACTAGTCACTCAAAATAACCTACGATAGAGAGAGATTTGTCAAGCTATCATTCCCTTGGGTACTTTCAGTGGCACTGACGGCATTTTGTATGGAGGCTGAAACTCATAATGAATTAATTCGCACAAGCAGCTTTCGGCACTCTATCCGCCGATAATTGGATCTTCCTAGTTCTGCTTGATTCTTTTACTACTTACTAGTGGAGTACTTAAGATTTTTGAGACTAAACGAAGACGAGGGTACACAATACCCAACATCGAAAGTGCGAGAAGAAATTTTTAGAGTCATCGACACGGCGACATTGCTACAACAGCGTGGTTGTGATTTGGTACATTCTAATTCTTGAGGTTCTGATCTATATAAGTTCCCGAATTGAAAGTTATACGTAAATGGTGCTGGATCGCACGTATATATAAAACACACCGTCCCCTAGAATACCACGAAACTTGGACTTGTAAAGTGAACATGAGGACACGAAAATTAATTTCATCCTTTAAACAAAAATTACCAACTTAGTGATCTAAATATTGCAAAGCCAATAAATTTTGTTAAAAACATAAAAAAATGACTAAAACGTAGGGGATGCGTATTTTGAGAAAAACGCGTTTGAAGTGTTCAAAACGAACAACGTACCTACTTATGAGCGAAAATGAAAAATCTTGAATTACGGACGTATCAGTATTACCCGTTGTTGCTTTTTCGTTCAAATTAACATTTGTGCGTCGAAGTCGGCATTTTATACCCGGATATATCAAAGACAAACCAAGCACAAGTTTGCGAAAAGCTTAATTTTTCATTCCCTTGTAATTAGGCAACGGATACGTATTTTGCAAAACATTTGGGCATGGTCCACAATTAGCATAAAACGGAATACGTCTTGCAAATTTGGTCGAAATCGGAGTCATCAAGAATAACTTGTTGTTCGAAGGGTCGCGGAATGGCCAAATGCTGTTCGGAAAAAAATCATGTTTTTGATTGATATGATTCTAAAATATTTTGTACATAACTTCGCTGAAGATGTTGCGGGAATTTTGGCCTTTGAGTGCAGTATCTGTCGCAAAATAGCGTTCAGTTAGTTAAGATAAAGAACGCTGCGAATCAGCTGAGATTATAGTGGGAAAGTCGTGCTGTGAAATACTGTAGACATGAATAAGAATATTATGTCAGATGCCAAAAAAATACTTCAAATGAAAAGGTCCCAGATGCACACTACTGGCTGGTTATCAATATGCGAATATGCAAGGAAAAAACGGGTACTAATGTCAAGCTCGAAATGAACAACGTTTAATTGGGGTCAAAGTCATATTATAAGTTCATTCCATCTGAATACACTTCCGAGAGAGAAGGGTGATATTTTTCAATGGAAGAATAAATTTTCACTCCCCTCATCGTTTTTCCCTCTTATCTGAAAGGATTTTTTTCGAATCCTTGAATTATCTCTCAATCACAGAAATTTATTGATATTTATGGATGATTGGAAGGTTGGCAAAAAATTTCGAATTTACGTCTCATCAGCGGCATTAGTAGGTATGTTGTTATTAGAATCATTTCCCTAATTGTAAAGACAAAATATTATTCAAGCCCTGATAGAGCATCCTTATGGTGAATTTGAGAAGTCACACCAAGTGCGCTCAATTGCCAGCTTCAAAGGCTAAAAGCAGCCGTGAGCCTTTTACGGCTGGAGCTGCTGAGCCATTCTAATGAAGTGAGCCGAGGCTGGAACATCTCTTGGCATCAGAGAAGGGCGACAGTTGTGAGTTGAGAGGACGGATGAGCACCAGGGCAGTTGATGGCAATTGACACGTAATACGTAAGCCTTGCAGTTGGGTCGGGAGCCCCTCCCTCATCCCAGGGGCCATGTAAATGACGTGCGGCTTGCAAGACAATCTAGTTCCGCCTTCGTCACCCAAGCGAATAAGCGTACCAGACCCCAAAGAACTGTTCATGGATTTACTGACTGCTCCAAGCGAAGTGTTGTTTCTTTTCCCTTACGTGAATTACATATAATCTTGTCCGTAGTATCAGCAGTAAATGCGAGAGGTGAAAGAACATGAGCATTAATCGCTTGAAAGAAACTACCTATCGCAAAATAAGTAGTTAATCATTGTTTTTTATTCTGGCAAACATTTATTGCTAAGTAGGTACCAGTTAATCTTAAAACTCCTAAAAAATAATAATTAGTACCTCGAGGTGTCTAAAATTATCAGTTCAAAGTGATAGGCTAGAGTCACCAAGTGTGGCATGAAATCTGATGGACATGGGTGTGCAACATCAATGCCAGAAGATTCAAGTATTTTCTTATTGGAATAGAGGGATATTGGACCACTTTATATGCAAGCCTACGCGTCGAATGTTACGGCCTGCATTTTTTGTGTCACTATTTTTAGAGTAATGTAGGGTATGATTGTGGGATTTTCTGAAGCAAAAAAGGATTGTATGCCAACGGAGAAAGTTGCGACGGCACCATTCAACAGAGCGAGTATATTGGACAAAAAAGTAAGAATAACAGAATCATTCGCCTGAGAAATTTAGGCATTGAGGATGGATGATGATGGTGGAAAAATCATAGAATTGATAGTATAGAAGGAGGAGAAAATCTTTAACAGACGGGAATAAAAATAAAGTGATGAGCTGAGAAGGTACCAGAGGGATAAAACGGGCTAGTTGGTGAATTAATTGAGAAAGTAGGGAGTAAAGCTTTGGAAAATATGGAACGATAATAGTCAAAGTATGGTAATGCAGAGAAGTAATTGATATAACTTTATTATTTAATTATTCAATCTGTAACATGACTTTGTTTACTTATTGTTATTTACTTATTGTTGTTTACTTATTAAGTTATTTTTCAAATTAAATACTCACTAAAATGCCTTAAATATTTGTCATGGTAAAGAGTGTTCATTATAATTTAAACCATCGGCCGCCATTAAAAAAAGAAACTGCGACCCTTTCGTATTTCAAAAGCCAAACATCACATCTTGATATCTTGATTAATCGCTCCTAATTCAGATAAAGAGCTTAGGACGGCTACCGGAGGACTTTTAGAGGAGCGTGATGATTGCGTTACCGGAGAAGACAAGGCCTGGGAAAGCTTTCGACATCGTTGAGAGGAGCAAGATGTTCAGGTTAATGGAGAAGTTCTAAGTGAATTTCTAAGATAGAAGAATGGTCAATCGATAATGCAAGAAGTAAACCGCAGCAATGCTAATGACAGGCAGAGGGGTAAAAGAAGCTGAAGTCAAGAGAGTTGGACAAGGATTCAACGATTCAATCTCTCGCCAGCACTGTTCAGCATTCACGAAGAGGAGGAGGCTACATGGGAAGCAAAAAAATGGGTTTTAAAGGAATTAAGATAAATGGAGAAGAAATAAACATGCTCCAAGTCGCAGTTGACATTGCAGTCATAGCAGAAAATCTTAATGATCTTCCCACATCAATGATCTCAATGAATCGAGTACTCTACGAATACACCATGAAAATAAATTAGAAGAAGACCAAAATTCTAGCATGTGGAAAGGAGAAGCAGAATGCAGAAGTCGCACTGAGAGGAGAGAAATTAAGGGCAAGTTAGTTCCTCCAACTAACTCGAAAGAACCATCACTTGGGCCAAAAGAAGAACGACGGACGTCAAGCGCGGAATAGCCTAAGCTGGGATCATCTATACTTTACCTCGCAAGCCATCTTAGAAGTATTTGGCAGGGGTGACCAGGGGAAGGAAGATCATTGTAAGGGGTAGACATGGTGAAGATGAAAATATTGAGCTTGCGAGTCAGGTCAGCTACTCCAAAGAGGGCTTTGAGTACAATATCACTCTTCTGATACTATCACGATATAGGATGATGAAAAGGCAACAACTATATTCGGGAAAGATAGTGCTGCCTGAAACTATTCATGAGGAGCGTCACACAATGTAGATCGGATACGAGGACCATTGGAAAAGCAGCTCAGAAAAAAATGAGGAACTTTAGAAATCTGCTGTTGAAGGCGAATGCTGAAGATGAAGTTAACAAATAAAATAAGAAGTGAATAAGTATACAGAGGAGGAAATGACCATGTGGAGACCTGTTCAGAAAGGAAGAACCAAACGATCTGGACACACTTCGATGCATATTGAGTTGGTGAGGAATATGGTTGAGAAAAAAAGAAGGAAAAAGCATCGTAATAAATTGATTGGTCGAATGAAGAGGTAATGGTAAGTCTGAGGTAAGTACGTAAGAAGAATTACCACGGAGTAAAGGTGAGAACTTAGATTGGGAAGAATGTGGAGCACCAGTCAACCTATCTTAAGATTGAAGGACCTATTATAATGATTAAATAAAGACAACGAGATTACCTAAAAATAGGTAAGTCTACCTTTCAATGAGCTAAAGAAGACCACCAACGTACACTAAGAAGTAAGAAAGTATTTCATTAAATTATTAAAACGATTGTATGGAAAATTGATTTTAACGGCATTAAAGCTAGGACAATGCAAGTTGAGAATAAGGAAGATTGGAGGCTGGCATAGTTTTTTCGAAGTATGATAAACATCAAACGAACGAAGATAACCATCAGGGAAGATATTAGTGATGGGAATTCGAACTTACAATTAGAACTGGCGGGATAAATGTTTTATGAACACTGTGAAAAATAGAAAAGAGAGGCTAATGGGACGCGCTCTAAGAAAAAATAGCCTCCTGAAAACAATAATGGTAAGAACAACAAATAAGGGAAATACCCGAGAAAAGCCAATAATGGAAAATATTTTCAAACAATGAGGAGCATCATATAATGGAATTATTAGTGAATAAATTTATCTATCTGTGAGCTGAAAAAACAATGGAGAGAAGGAATACAACAAACCAATTTAATTATGGATGAATCTACATCTACGTAATACCCCGCGAGCCGCCGCATGGGCGTGTGGCAGAGGGTGGTAGGTCACCAGCCGTGTTAAGGTGTAGGTTTTTGGGAGGTATAATGATGACATGTATTATGGGAGTGTATTTAGGGGGGCTCAGTTTTATTGTGGTCGCTTATTGTGCGCAGAAAGAACGAGTTTATGCACCTATCTGTTCGGTAGTGTATCGCTTTTATTTAATCGCATCTGTCAGGCCTAGAAATGTAGTGAGGCGTCATGATAATATTCTCTGTGTCGCTCTGAAACACACCAGTTCTGAATTTCTCAAGTAGCCTAAGCCTAGCGTGCAGCCTCCGAGTTTCTGGGGACTCCCACCTTAATACCTCAAACAGTTGTGAAACACCATATGTTCGTTCGTAGCAGTTTTTAACGATGCGTGCTGCTTTTCTTTGTATTTCATTTATTATTTGGATAAATCTTTATGACCAGGATCCAAAATACCCTCGGCGTATTCGAGGCTTGGCCTAACCAGAGCGAACTAGCATCTCTCTTTGACTTTTTCATCCGAGGACTTTCCTATTATACGCTAAACAAAACCTAGTTTCTTTAATGGTGTGCTGAATATGTTTCGTATGTGTGTTCCCCACGATACCTATATCTGAAGTTAAGGTCATTCCAAGATATTTTGCTGTATTTGAGGATTTTATGTTTAGTCCACCCACAGTATAAGCATGGCATTTGTGTGATGATTTTCGCAGGAAGTGAACAGTGGTGCATTTACCAATATTTAATTCTAACCCCCTCTCCTGGCACCACGAATGAACGTTGGTAAGGTCAGATGACAGAGCTTCAAAGTCCGCGTCTTCGCTCATTTCACGGTAGATAACTGTATCGTCTGCAAATAGTCTTAATTTACTGCAAACTCGAGAACTTAGGCCATTAATATAAATAATGAATAAAAGAGGGCTGATCACGCTTCCTTGAGGAACACCGGATGTGACTTCGACCATATCAGAGCTAAAATCGTCAATAACTACTGTTTGTTTTCGAACACCGAGAAAGTACTTTATCCAATTCACTATTTTTTATTAATCCCGCATGAATACAATTTATAAATGAGTTTTTGTGGGTTGTTTCGTGTGAACCTTGTCGAATGCCTTCTTGAAATCAAGGACTATCGCGTCGACCTGCTTAATCGATTCACCTGATTTTAGGTTATCATGAAGGAAGAGCGCAAGCTGCGATTCGCAGGACCTGCCTTTACGTAAGTCATGCTGACTGCTGTGTAAAAGGTTACGATTATCCAGGAATGTCATAATATTGCTAACGACAAATTATTCGAGGATCTTGCATAAATGTGATGTTAACTATATAGGCCGATAATTTCCTGGGTCACTTCTATTTCCTTTTTTTAAATATCGGTGTGACGTTGGCTATTTTCCAGTTTTAGGGCACCTTGGTTTCGGATAATGATTTGTTAAATATAATTTCTAAGAATGGTGCAATCTGTGGTGCTGACTCCTTCAGCACGCGTGAAGGTATTCCTTCTGGACCTGAGGACTTGATACTTTTAATCGAATGCAGTTGTTTAATTATTTCATCAGCCTGAATTGTTATGTCCGCCATCGGCTCGTTAAAGTTAGGAATGTCTAAATTGTGTATTATGTCTTAGTGAATACACTTTCGAAGTAATGGTTTAATAAGTTGGCTTTATCGATGCTGTTGGTGACCATTTTGCCGTATGTATCCAATAAAGACTTTACTGTCGAAGATTTACCCTGAAGCTCTCTCGCGTAAGACCAGAATAACTTGGGGTTTTCATCTAGTAATTTACCGTGGATTTTTTTCATGAAGTTTCGTAAACCAGTGCGCATGATTTTCTTCATTTTTGAAAGTTGGGCAACGTAAATTTCTCTCGCCGCAAGTTCCACTGTTTTATTACCTGACTTAATAGAATTTTTATATAGGTTGTGTAATTGCCTTTGTTTCCTGAGTTCTCGCCTTACTTAGTGGTTATACCAACGAGGATCTTTTCTCTCCCGGTTGACTTTGAGTAATATTAATTTAATTTGTATTGTGTGAATTTGTGGAATATATTAATCGACTCCTTTACGTAGTATTTTCAAAAAAATATCTCCATAATACTTCGGTGTTCTCGTCCTTTATTGTGGCTACGAATTTCGTGAATGAAGCTTCAAACATATCTCCCAATATTATGCAATCGCATTTTTCAAATAAGTAGATTTTAAGTTTAGATTTTACAGTGGCCACTACTGTTGTTTTCAAAATAGTGAAAATTACTCCATGATCACTTATCCCTTCAAGTATATCGACGTGTTTAATCATTGTAGGGTGACTAAAAGCTATAACATCCAATGTTTTATTACCTCTCGTAGGTTCGTTTACAACTTGAGCAAGAGAGTCGTGTGAAAGTGTATTAAGTAAGGCATCACTAATATCACGCTTCCTTGCACTTTTTCAACGCAATTGGTTTTCCAATTTATAGCCGGGAGTTTGAAATCCACACCGATAATTATCACGCTTTTGTTATCTCTCGAGGTAAATGATGATAGCTGAGTATCTAATTCGTACAAAACGTCTATTTTGGAATCTGGTGGTCTGTGAAATGAACATATATTATGTATATTTCTATTGTTTTGTTGCTTAATAGTGCTCCAAAAGCTCTCTGTTTCATTGTCGTCTAATTTGTGTTTGGTACTATTCAAATGCGATTTAACTGCTAAAAATACTCCGCCGCCAGTCCTATCTGGTCTATCACATCTATAGATTAGACGTCTGTGGGAAAAACTTCGCTATTGCTAATATCCTCTGCAAGCCAGCTTTCTGTTCCAATTACTATATCTGCGTTTTCAAATATATGCTCAACTTCGGCAAGTCTTATCTTTACGCTACGGAAATTTACTATTACCAAGTTTATGTCGCATTTAGTCTGATGAATGTCGGTTCGCTGTTTTCTGTGATTCTGTGAATCATCTTTTTGATGTTCTCTGAAACCACTGAGAAGCGAATTTTTCTTTGAAGTTTCGTAGTTATCTAGAGAGCGCGTGTTGGAATTACTTTCGCTATGGAGGTAACATTTATTTATTTGTGCTTCTCCTAAGTCGTTTCGGCAATGAAGTTCTACGTTACACGGATTCACTCGGGAGGCTGATGTCGGGTGCATACTTTTGAATCCCACTGAATGACCTACTCTCTAGTCTAAAAAATACCTACAATGTTCGAAAATTTTCCGAGCCACCCGGTCTGACGCCTGGGCGGAGTAATACACCCCAGAATGGTTGAGGGAAGCCCGGCTCGATCCGAGCACCGGCCGAAGATCTACGAATTCTGCTCCAAATATAATGAATACTAATGATGATGATGCTTTGAGGTGAAATGTTGATGTTGAAATGAAGGAGTGGTTCCAGGAAGACGGGTATCACACTCATCCGTTAACTCAAAAGCTTACTGTTTACTGATGGGTTTGGCTCCCCTGAATAGTGTAAATCCGAAAGTGGCACATCAAAATATGCGCTCCCGGAGATGTTGGGAGATCATAAGACGCGCAGTACATATTATGCCTAGGCGACGGTTGAAATTGGTTTTGTTTGAAGAGTGGTAGGTAAATTAAGTAATACGTAAATACCTTAAAGGCGAGTTGTAGCTTACTTTACTTCTTCTGGAAAGAAGATGGAAATAATCCTTAAGTAGTACTCTATGAAGCAGCGAGTAGATTGAGACAGGAGCATCACCATGATTTGCGGCAACTAACGCTATCATCGATAATTTCCAACTTCAATAAAGATTCTCTATCACTGTTATAAGGGAATGTGCATTCACACATCATTACGTTACCCCGACGGGTGGAGAAAAGTGTTGCCTTGTTTTTAATGCAAAATTGCGAAACGGCCGAGTTTAATTCTAGAATTATCACTAAGCAATAAACTAACGTAAAATTTTATCGACCTCGAATTTAAACTTCGTAAACTCCCAACAATATTTCTTCAAAACAACTTCAAAATAGAGAATTTTCTCCGTGATTATGTGATTATTTCAAACATGAGGATGATAAACATAGAATGCTGAATCTTGAACTGGCTGAGGAAATTATCGTATCCTAATGCACTGGATTTATAAAACGTAGTAACCAAACCTTAACTGGCCGAATTAGTTTGAGAGTCGAAGAGTACTTTTCAGCTTTCACTGGCAAGCATTACCGTTCAATTTATACGTCGGCACTGACAGAAATCTTCTATTGGTATTCTTATGAATCAATTCTGGTTGTCATTTCTGTTTTCGGCCACCTTTCGGGTTCTTGTATTCTCAGAGAGCCAGCAGCAAATCTTTGACCCCACGCCTTTCGAAAAGTTCTCATATGATCCGAAATATACTGATATCAGCTGAGCAATGCAACATCCCGTTGCACTGGTGCCACATCGTTTGTTTATTTGGGGAGACACAGCAGCTGCGCTCATTGGCACCATTGAAAGAGTAGGTGGGGCAGTGTAGGTCGATAATATCCGAGGGTTAAGGAATGATGGACTGAAATCCGGCGTCGGCGTAGCCTACTTTAAACGAATGACATCAAAAGAATTATAGTTTTACGCCTTATCCGCGATGGGGCAGTGTGCGATACTTTAGTACTCTCCCATAGCATCCAAGAAGAGTTCGGGGAACTCCTAAATAAAAATCGCGGCCGGGATTCGAACCCGGGGCCCTAAGAAGGGCAACTTGGAACTTAAGCCACCAAGCCCACCCGATCCACCACCTCGCAAGCCATTAAGGTTAATTCCATGTCGAATGATCCGATAATAATGATGCACGACAATTTTTTTCAATCATTCCCCCAGCCAGAATGTCAGATTTCTTTTTCCTCCCAGTTAAACCGTAAGTTTTATTATGAACTCACCTTTTGTGGCCGCATTTTGAATCAAGGATTAAACACTGGCATCATCTGTTCAGTTAATTTGGCGAACCATAAAAATATATACTATCATAACATAGTTAATTAACAGAAAACCTAAGAGCTCATTGAGTAGAAGTGAATTAAAGCCTTGCCCATTTCTTCATTAAAAATATAAAACGTCAGAGATTACGACGAAGCTCATTTAGAACAAATGGATATTAAAATCGTGAGAAAGAAACATTTCAGGAAAATGTTTAGCCGCTGAATGGTCGATAGTCGCGTTCAAGGAGTTATGCGGCTATTAAATGAGTCCGTGATTGTTTGAGATCTTGAATTATCACTCTTTAACGGTCGACAAGGTCCGCATATTGACGTCTTCGCGTTGATAGTTCAGCATACTATCACGAATATTTTACTTTCCCGAAGTATGACGAATTCATGCAGCTGTATTCGCTGTTATTTCGAGTGCGAAGTTGGCGGAGAAATTATTGCCTTTTTATATATGTGTTAGTCGAATGTAAGTAGATAACTATTCATAATTACTAGGAGAAATTTCCGCTAAATATCAATAGGAGGCATTAATTTAAGAGATATGACAGAAATTTTGTTTATACAAAAGATAATCCGATCTCCCATTTATTTTATTAGTTTGTTGCTAAGAGGAAATTTTCTCTCGTAACTGATTTTTCCGACGGGGAACATACCATGTATGTGCACTTTTCGTGTGATTCTATAAATGTGATACCTGCCATGGTTCCGATATTATCGAACTTTAGATATAGTCCGTTTTGTCCTTAAATGATTCATAGAATCAAGCTATTTCGCTGAAGTTAGTAAATTTGACACCAATAAAACTCCGTTAAAATGACAGATTTTTCAGTCCTGTATCTCAGTCTTCATGAGAGTGTGCCTACTTGAGCATTACTTGGAAATTTAGACATTGAAGATAAAATAATTCAAAGGAACTCGATTTAATTGCATTTTCACTTTCATTGTAGGATCATATTGCTTTACAGAAAGTGACAGGGTTACCAATAATAAATACCGCAAAGAATATAAACAAAAGGCATAATCGATGAACCAGAAATCTAACGATAACAAAATCAGATCATATGAGATGGTGACAGACTCGATATTGAAACGTAAATATATAATCAATTTCAGCAAAAATAACAGCGTTTAAATCGCTTTCTGCTCAGTGATACATGGCGACGTAAATCTATTAATAACTGAGCAATGGCAACTCATAACGCTACTGACACGCTGCAAGAAAATAATTACGGACTATTAACCAAACAAGAATTTAATGAAAGGTAGGTCGTTTAAAATATAATCCTCATCAGATGCAATGAGTTTCAATTGATGATTTCAGGTATAATGGGAAAACAAAAAAATTAAACCCTGTTGAATTTACATTAAAAATGGAAATAATCGTAAACCAAATAGTAATTAACGATATTTAAATGATAGAAATGAATATGGAATTGGGTTTAGATAATAATGTAGTTCATGAAAGTACTTAAGGCGTTCGTTAGCTTTTCTCATATGATGAAACTGTAATTAAACAAAGCCATACTGTTAGTGAATCCCGCAAAACAATTTCTCATTGATTTCTTTAAGGCACATTTCCCCATTTCTGCTTATGAGAGGCAAGTCCAGCAATGTCTTTGGTCATCAATGGGATGGGCTGTAAAAAATAAAAAAAATCACCAGAAATCTTCATATATTACTAAAGTTAAATCCAGAAATTTCTATCCAAAGTTTGTATTCGATGATAAGATTACGAATTTTAGTTGAATTTTCTTTCCTTTGATGTTTACCTCGATTTTGCAAGATGCTTGTTGCTAATTAAATTTTGCAAAAGAAAGAAAACCAGCCAGCGGTAAAAATTAACTTCCCCTGTATTTCTAATGGGAACGCTCCGATCCATCTGTCACTACCAGATGTTGTAGAGGAGTCTTACCCCCACAGTATTTTTTTTAGGTAGTCACATACCAAGTTTTGTTGACATTGCTCCAACTGCTCCAGAGTTATGCTTGGACACACATGCATAGATACATATAAACATACGTACATACCCACATCCATTTTTAGACATGTTTTAGACTAGAGTAACCCCGTCAAGTATGACGGACTTTGATTTAATGCATAGCAAGATGCCTATTATTACGTAATAGATCTGATCTGTAGTACGAAAAAGTGATAGTGTCGTCATTGGTGATTCTTTGACAATAATGTATTAGTTCGGAAAAATATAAGATTCCCTTAAATAGAAACCATTATTACAATACCCGAATTTCCTCTTCTGGAGTAATCCTAAAAATCGTACTTTTTACGGCTCGTACGTGTATTGAAAACCTTATGACAAGACTTTTGTACGGTGTCGTCCGTAATCCCAAATGGGATACTCTAAACCAATAAAATATCACTATCTACTATTGTTATACAATCTTCAACCAAACTAAATTCTACGTATCCTTCTAAGAAGCGTGCTTTACTCAGATACCCCTTAGCCCGGACAAGCCTTTCAAGCCTACAATATACAATCCCAAGTCGTCCGTGATCCCATATGGGGTACTATAACCCTACAAAATACCGCCGTCTAACTGCATGCTTGCTAATCTTTGATCCATTTAAATTCTGTCTCCCTCTGAGAAGCGTGCTATTCTTAAAAATGTTTCCCTTGTGATAAAAGCTACTTAACGTTCCCAATTGATTCGCTATGGACCTATACTTACCCTATATATTCTTATGAGCTTCGACTTCAATAACACTACCGGTCGTGAAGGCGACGGTTCACCTTAAACACGTGATTTTGAGCACTTTTACGAATGTTTGTTTTTCCAAAATTTCAAGAATTCGATTCTCATGAAAGAATAAGAATTATTATTATATATTCTTTCGTTTGGCGTTCGTTTCGACAGCACGACCAGTAGTTCTAATTTAAACATGCAAAAGAAGTGAAGACTATAAGCGAATAAAATTAATTCAATTTGCGAATTTCCTCATGGGAATAGAATTTGCGGACAGACAGAAAACTTGATAAACTGATCGGGCTGAAGATAAAATACTATTTCCTATTCATGCTATCGCTCAAACTTCTTCATATGCCATTGAATTCTTAAATTTTTAATTGTTGAGTATTCGATTAACCGAGGGATAGAGAAATATGCCATATCTAATAAATGCATATTACTACAGTGACGAGTAATAGTTAGGTACCCCAAATCCATAATTTCCACTACAACTCCGTCACTTAAATTGTCTCACATAAATGCCCAATAGAAATATTTAAATTCTAATGAATCATGGCCTTCGTAAGTTTCCGATCTTATTTAATCCGTCATTCGTAATGGCTATTTCAGTTCTTAATGACACTCCCATCTGCTCAAGTAATAAAATTTTGGTTTCAAGAGCGCCAGCGACACCGAATTTTGATACCGATAACCTCAGGGTTGACCTCTGAAAACGATATTCACGGAACCAGTTTCTATTCCCAAAATATTATTGCACAAGAGCATGAAGGGGAGTAAATCGATACCAAAAAAACTTTGTGCTGATGGCACGATTTTTAAAATTTGGACTTATTATCAACTGAATAGCCAGCCTTTAAAGTGTGCGATGGATGAATTAATACAAAAGAATATACTGTGCATGTATCAGCAATTAAAGAGAAACACTTCATCAGGCTAATAGTGATCGAGAAACGAACGGAGCAGCGCAGCTGAAAAAGGACCGCAAAAACGCGCCTGCGCCTATGCATTCCTTTCCCTTGATGCATTTGATAACTTTTAAGATCCTCCGCTAACAGTAGCCCACGGTTAAATGCCGCTGGCGCTCGCTTTGAGGCCCATCCGCGACTAAGGAAAGCCAGTTATTACATGAATGAGAGGTGTGCCCACGCAAAATGTTGTCCTATTTGGTGAAGTCGTCAGCAGACGATGTCTCACCCGAGTTACTGCCTGCTTCGCACTGGTTGGCACGTCTCCTCGACCCATTAGTGGAATGCGCTCTTTAAAGTAGCCACATAGTGGAGGTGATTAGGGCAGGATGGCAGTGGGGAAAGCAGGATATGGTCCCTAGTCGTCATCCAAAAAAACACTCAACCTTGAGAGATGAGTGGTTAAATTTGGTTTAAAAATAGAAAATGATCTCATTTACCAGAGGACTCAACGTTTATAAATTATTTTTAGTGTACAATAAAAGTCCGTATAACAGTTAGGAGATTCGTTCCATTTTCTATTTAGACCATGTTGACACAATTTACTTCCTTAGCACTGATTCGTACTCTTCCTAAATCAGATCATGTCCTAAATTTATGTTAAAAAAGATATTTTCATGATGAAAACAAGACATGTTTTATCGGTCACCCACGTAGGATTTTCCTCGGTTACAGATATGAACGGTGATTCTTCGGAATTTCTTATACCATGAGTGTCGAATGCATGTCGTATGAGAACGATAATTAATTTGAAAGTCGATCTACATGATCGTTTTTCAAAACCGAGTGATTACGCGATTACTCATATCACTCAAGAAAAAAAACCTGTGCACTTCTGCGGTCATCAGCCTAGTATCGAATCGAAAGGCCAAAGGATAGTAATTAAACATTTGTGTGGCAGCACGCGATTGATAAAATCGTTCATATAATGTTTTAAATGATGAAGGAATATGTGATTCACCGAGTTCCTCATTGAGAGTGTTCATAAAGCTAGCTTTTAGTTAGCTCCTCACTAACCATTCAAACAATTTATCATGGGTGAAACAACAATGAATATCAATAATAAAGACGTTATTTTTAATTTAGTTGATGCTGATGATGGAGCGGCGAAAATTGGTAGTGCTGTGCCGAAATGTTGTCAAGGACCACGCGGCTTGTTTTTAATTTTGATCCAGCTCTGGCATGTTATTGTTAATGATAACTAATATTGTCATTTAATAAGCTCTCATGCTGATGCTGGTACTTAGAGGTTTCTTTATTAAACAGTGGATCGGAAAAGCGAATACTAACGCGGGAACATCGTGTCATCAGGGCATGTGTATTCAGACGGGAGTTTGTGCGAGGAATCCCAAGTTTGCAGAATTTCTAGATTTTTATGATGCTGATTAGATTAAAATATCTCCGGATTTTCAGCCAGCTACGTCACAAAGCCGTCATGTCGAGTGTGTATCTACAGAAGCCTGGAATATGCTCCCTTCCATCTTAACCGTGCGGTTAGCATAGCTAACAACACGGCATGCCTGACAAACAACTTCGAGATTTGGGTTTATACGCTGTCAAAAGATATTTTCACCGCTAATCTTCAATGTATGCGTGTAAAGCCGCATCCACACCTATAAAATTTTGTGCCAATTGCGTTTGCCGCGAACAATTTCGGTGGAAACTGAAAATCCATTTTCTTATCAATATTGACGCAGTGTCTGAACCTCAGTCGGGTTAACAGTCGTGCGGCAGAAGCGCCCACATCTAAAACCTTACGGCGGCGCAATTCCATTGTTATTCGTTGAAAAACTAACTTCGTCCGGAATGTGTTCCCTGGGTGTGGAATAAATTCTCACGTGTGTTGTCACGTCCACATTTAAACAACTTTCCACACTCACAAAAAAATTGATGCCGTATGGGTCATATTCGGCGATAATTTCTTCAGGTAGAGAAGCGGCTTTAAGAGATAGTGTATATTTGTGGCATTAGCATTCTTCAACAATGCCGGTAATATGCGGATGGGTAATATCTAGGTACACGCTGCGATCCGGCGATCTCCGCCGGTCTCCATTATCTCGCTCCTTTCCTATTCGCTAACTTCCAGGTTTTCACCATCCTTGCCGTCAACTTTAAATAATTGCAATTGTGAGGTAGCTAAGACGGAATTCTTTCAAATTTCACTTCTTGAGTCATTTCATTGATAACTTCATTTTTTTAGCGTCAGAAAACCAATTATTGACGATATTACTCGACTAACAATTTAGGAAAATCTACGACTAATTCGTCAACTATATCGACAGGCGAATAAAAATCTCTCGCTGGTAGGAAAATCTGAAATGCGTGCCGCTTGAAACGCGAAAGATTACTTGCTAGACTAATCGCTAGTGGATTGTAGATACCGGATCGCTGATTGGATTTTGCCGATTCCAGAAGTACTGTTATTTGCTGAAAAAAACTGTTCCCATGCCTTATATTTTCAAAATATTTTTTATATCTAGAGTGGCACTTTCTCGGGTATAAAAATGAAATAATTTGCTGAACATATTACCCTGAATTCGCATCCTTGTATCAGAGAGATATATCGCAAAACAGAGACGTCGCGTCGGCTCGATATACTTAGGGAACACGCATGCTAAACTTTTTGTCGGATATAATTATCCCTTCGCGAAGAGTTCCAAACTGTATCAGTATCTTTCGCAAAAAAACAATCACGAAATGAAAGAGTGGCCTTGAAGTTCAAAATTTTTGGGAAGCTCAAGTTGAACTTCGAATTAAGTGTCGAAAGAGGTGGGGGATTTTTTTGACATCGGAGCAAGCGCTTGATATCTCTTAACTCCTCTTATCCTCCCATTTTTCTTAGGATAATTACAACCCAGCCTCAAAATAGCTCATATGGCCTCCGTAGTTGTGCGCCTGGTAGATAATTTCCTCTGATTTACAAATCCAGTGTAGCTATGTATGATTGTTTCGCTACTCGTGCTGTTTGAATTGCACTGTCGAAGAATGGAGAAGAAACAACCGGGAAACAACGGGAACTCACAGCTTTTTATGCCAAACGAACTAAATAGTTCCCGCGTTTGCGTTGACTAGTAAATTTCCATGTGGGAATAGGGGCTTCTTGCCCCATCCCTGTGTTTAGCATAGCCTACAATTCAATCGTTTGCATGGTCAAGCATTGTCTTCATTCGATGAGGTTTTGAAATGTTTGACAACTCCCTTTCATGAGAATTTAAGACTGCATTAGAATAATTTTTGGGGAATTTTTTAGGAGTTTTGGATTTAAGGGAATTTCTCAGTTGGGGGAAGGGACCACTTACTCTGTTACTCTCGCAAATTAGACCCGGATTACGATTTTTATGATAAATGTCTCATATCCTATCAACTGTGATTTATTTGTTGCTGGTGTGAGCTTATGAAGACACAAGGACTATCTTCAAATTGGAGGGTCTCTTCACGGTTCTTTCTGATTTCCAGTATATATTAGCCAACAAAACCCGCGCAAATATTTCGCCCGATTCATTCCTAAATTTTCCTTAATTTTTTTTCCAATTAAGTACATAATTACAACTCAAGGATCAAGGAACAATCTGATTTAAATAGGAAATTAATTATTTATGTGACAGTCTGGCATTGCAATAAGATCTTAATGTCGCAAAAAATCACACTTGCTCTTATTCCATCCAGGCTTCAAAGGAGAATGACTTAGTCCAACACTCCTCTCGTTGCTTCCGCGTCTCTCGTCTCTTTCCCTTCTCTCGTTGGCTGATTGGGTGCAGCTGATTTGTAGCCATAACTTCCGTCACCTCCTACCGCCCCGTGAACGTTAATGACAGTAAAAAAACTTACCTCCTCATATTGATGAAAATATATATAATATACGATGCCCTAAATGTGTGTTTTTTACGAGTAATTACTTTTTCGTGATATTAAAATTAAAACATTTATGGCATAATAATCATAAATTTTTTATACTATTTTACTCAATGATGTTGTGTGCAAAAAAAATTTTATCCTTCCAAAGGGTGTAGACCGTCTGAACAGCAATTGATTATCTAATGCCACATAGTTTAATCAAATAACCTAGCTAACATTTACCGATTTATGAGGCTGAATATTTTTAAGGTTAGTAACAATATCTCCAGTGCTCCATTTTTATACCGGCATATGCTCTCTAAGAAAAATTGGAAGCGCGAAGTGTTAGCCTTTCATCTGTGAGAAATGAAAAGCACGAACGTCTCTTAAATACCATGAAATTCGTAATTTGTAAGAAAGTGGAATTGATAGATACCACAAAAATTTAATATTCCGATCAAGGGAAGATATTCACCAAAGAAGTGACCGAATGTTAGGCACAATGTGAAGTACAACTGAGCAAATATGTATTGGTTGACTCACCATTATTAGAAAAATTATCTCCTAGAGTCTCCTTTCCTATTTATTACGGAGAAATATGTCGGTGGATTGAATTGAGCCTATATTCATCCAGATTTTATCCCAATATCTTGTAAGGTGTATTTCTGAGCAACTATAATATGTTAAACTCAGTGAATTCAGTTTTGTACCTGGGGATGACGCTTTTGCGTCGAAACTAGTGGTACAATTGAAAATAAACTGTGGAAAAAGACAAAGTGTTCTTTACACCATTGTAATGTGTTATTTAATTTTTGAACATTTTATAATTTCTGTATAGAATCATATAAAATAATTATCCTATGCCATCATCATTACTCGGACGAAAGCTGGATTTTTGTCTTTCTCACTTTTAATAAATATTTTCAGTCTCCTATTTTTGGGAAAACAATTGAATAATAAAGCCTCCAAACGACGAATGTAAATTTTTCATTTAAAAATTTACGGATTATTTATTTTGCCTCCATCAGTGCGGAATAATTCTTAATAATTACCAGACTTCATGGGTTTATACTTCATGTTGTACAATGCTATCGGTTCAAAGTGAAGGCCCACGTCCGATATGAGCTAATAATTATATTTCCATTTTTCAGTTATCTTAATTTTCCTATTTTCCTTCACATAACATTGTTGAAACAAAGCTTAAGTGAAATAAAGAGATAAATCTTTTCGACACGTATTTATGGAAATTAAATTCGTTGAGACAGATTAAGGTACATAGCGTAATGGCATGTAGCGTAAGGTAACATATTTCAATGTATCGACCTAGAGGTACTTCCGCAATTGAGGATATCAGCGGAAAACACAGATTTCTGTGCATTCCATTGAATTTTATTCCAAACTATCCTGTAAGTTGTGTTTTGAGGTCTACATTATCCTGGAGCAAAATTCGGCCACCACATATCGTTTAAGGGAATCGCATTCGACCGCAGTCGTGGTTAGCACCTCCTTGGTCTTCTGGGAAAGGAAAAGATTCACCCGGGTTCTTCGATTTTTTTTCGCGGACGATGAGAGACTCACCGGGTGCGGCTGCACCTTGGCCGGCCGCGGCCGCTGCTGCCCCGTCCACTCCCGCTTGCCCTCCATCTTCGTACTCCTCGTAGTACTCTTCGTACTCGTAATCCCCATATCCGGGGGAATCTCCTTCCGCCTGTCTCTTGTTGTGCATCCGCTGCTGCGCCGCCTTCCCGTGCGGAACCCTAGGCCTCGCCGCCTCCAGGAGCCCTGGGGCGGCCACCAAGAGGGCGAGAAGCAGAAGTCGGGAGCTGCCCATCGCTCCCCACAAGCCTCCTCCCTGCCTTCCGATATTCCTCACGGCGTCTGCCCCAGGCGCGGTCCGAATCTCCCGGGCGGACTCCGCGGGCATGGGCGGGAGGGGGACACGAGAGGGGGGTTCGAGGCGATGGGAAGGAGTAGGAGGAGGAGGGCGTCGGGATGTGAGGCGGTGTGCCCAAGAGTGTGTGTGTACGTGAGATGAAGAAGTGGAGGAAGATGAAAAAGAAGAACGAGGCGAAGAAAAAGGAATGGGGAAGAGAGGGTCAATAGGAGTGATAGGGTAGTCTTCAGCTTAGGCCTAAAGGGTTGGTTTGGCTGCGAGGGGTGTGAGGGGGGGAGGAGTTGGAGGACGTCGTCCATGGGCTCCATTGGGGGAGGAGGGAGGTCATTCCTTTTGATGCGTGGGACCTATCTCTGGTGGTGATGCGGTCCACACACGCCGTCTCTCGCAGGGGTGTGTGACCGTGGTGTTTTGTGGGGTGTGGGGAGGTATTCGGGTTGGGGAGGAGGGCGGGGTCCCGGCAGCGGCTGCTGCCGGAGAGTGGAAAAACAGAGGCGGAGGCGTCCGTCTCTGGAGAAGGCATTTCCTCGGCAGGGCAGTCAACTCGGGAGGCCGCGAGCCGCCCGCGGCTGACCCCGGTTCTTGATGTGAGGAGGAGCGGGGAGAGTGGGTGGGTCGGGTGTGGGAGGGTAAGGCGGCGGCAAACACTCCGCAGGACTGTTGGGAGTGGGGGAGGAGGAGGGGTGCGAACTGGGCAGCAAGGGTTTGCGTTCGGAGGAGGAACAGGGGGAAGGGGGATGCTGATGTTTCCCCCCCCCCCCTCGGCCACATTCGCCGCCGGCTACCAAACGTGGCATTTGTCCTCGATGGGGCAGTTGGCGTCTCTCGACCCCCCCTCTTGACCCCATCCCCTTCTCATGCTCTCGCTCGCTTCTGCCACTCCGTAATCCAAATATAACTCAAAACACGCTGATTCGAATTAATAAAAAGGGCTAGGAAGAGAATTGGCCCGGGAATGCCGAGCCGGCAATGTGATACAGTCGAAAATAAGCCCGTTAGGTATATATGTCCTTCTACTTCCCGAGGCGTAAGGCGATCGGGATATATGAGCGTGACAACAGGCCGGAGGTCTTCCTTCCACTTCGAGTTATACTCGAACGAGAGGAGATCCGAGACCGTGGACATTTTTTGGAAGAGGTCGAGGGTCATTAGCAGGAGGCGGTAAAATTTGTCGAAACGAGCCGTGGACATACGATTCACCAATATGCTCGTTTGATGTCCTCCTGATTAAATATTCTCATCTACTCTCTATGTGGTAGCGAACGCAGTATGAGCGCTTAATAATTTTTTTGATGCGCAATGATGGTAGTTCGATGAAATTATACGCGATAGAATGTATTTATAGCAAAGATTTTCGAATTAAATATTTAGAAGGCAAACCCTGGAGTATTTATTGCATTGCCACATATGGAAAGGTCCAAATCGTAATGTATAACGGCTTAATAGTATATGACTCATTAATGCATTAGATAAGATCGTGCTTACGAGGGTATCGTTTTGAGTATTAAAATATGCAATTTTTATTGATAATTTCTGTCAAGAAGTACAAAATAAAAGATATTCACAAATTACAGGGCAGCACCCTTGTTATTCAAGTTTTTGAAATTTGCACGTTGTTTATCTGAAATGTTTATTATTATCTTTTAATTATTCTCTCATACGGAATTACTAATTCATTATTCATTTTGCCTTATTCTGAACGTGGCCACTCTTTTACAGTTCATGTAAAGCTGTCCAGCAAATTGCGTTTCTCTCAAGAAACAAAGTTTTCATTTGAAATCAGCACCAGATAAGCCTTGAACTTCGGAATTACGTTTTATTTCCCTGTCACCAGGCCGGTACATTTTTTAAACGATGAGGTGACTTTGAAAAACGATTTGTTTTCATTATGATATGTTATGGCATTCGTTTTGAATCCCCATTTCATGTTTTGTAGCATCGATGGATGATTTTTATTTGAGCAGCTGTTGGTGATAACACAAGCAAAAAGATGCACAAAAAGTAAACTGGCTGTAACTTTCAACCGTCTAAACCAGTTTAAGATTTCAATTATTAGTTCATTTAACACATTGATTCACTATTGGTATCTAAGTTTAAATAGGCACCAGCTGATAAGGAAAAAATGGTTTAGCAGGACCTAGAATGTTGAAGTATTATTTCCTAATTGATCTTTTGATTACATAATTCGCCATGTATAATATTTTTATGGATATCTAATTAGAATTCGTTAATGAATGTACCCTAATTAGGAATAAATAAACCTTTTGAACTTGGAAATAATATCTGTCAAACAAAGGGTGATTTTATGATCACGTTCAATATTTGAAAACCACTGGAATTTTCGTCGCTCGTAAGCTAAAATATTAATTTTCTTTACAAGCTGGCCTTTTTTCTAATGTTCACAAATTATCTCAAGCCTCAATCATTTTTAAACGGTACAAAGTTACAACCAGTAAAGTTTTTTGGCCATTTTGGTGATGTCATTATCTTCAGTAGAACGAAAAAAACTCATAAATGCGTTTAAGCACGAATCAAATCATTAATTTTCAATCGAAAACTTTCAATTAAAAAAATGTAAATTGTATCTTATACTAATAGCGATGCATTCTGTTATGAGTTAGCGTTTCCCGCAAATGAAAATAGTGGAAGCGTGTCGGAATTAGTCACTTTCTTGTTATTGAAAACGCTGAATGCAGAACTGTCAGAAAACCAAACCCATTTTACATTTTTTCTTATCACTCATGCATTATCTTCGGTATCATGTGAGATACTTTAATGAATGGGTGAGTTTCAGCGTAAACCAATAGTTGGATATCCCTGATATATTTTGTAATAATAATATTCACCTTTGAGATAGTTCAACGGCTGAATTAATTTTTTTTCTGCATTGTATATGCATGCACTATATTTCTTTTTGAACCTTATAATTTAAGCAAAACGGCATTATGTAACATGTGGTTTGGTATGAAATGAATATATTTCAAAGGCATCAACGCGAGTTCCAAAACGCTGGCTGGTCATCGTAAAAGAGCTTGAAGTACATAAAACACTCTGAAAAATCGCTCATTTTAAATTCATGAATACACCCTCTCTTGCTCGTCATTACATTAGAAAGGTCAATGCCAGAGAATCAAGGCCGGATTATTTTTCGGCAGCGAATAAAATAAAATCCGTTCAAGCATCTCTCGGACCACGATAAAGAGGAGTATTGTACGGTCCATTTCTTACATCACATTCATACGCATGTCTGCCTAAGGAAAAGCCATTGAGTATCTTATGGCATTTATCCCCAACCTTGTAGCATAAAAGAACTATTTCCACTGTCTAAACATTCCTAGAATAGAACCACAAATACATCAATATTTTGAGAAGTATAAATGGAATGAGGATGAAATGAGTATTAAAACACGCAGTAACGAACTAATGATCTTTGTTTCAAACCGTTACGAAATCTACTACTTGCATACTGCATTTTGCGTGCCATTTACGATAGCTATGTCAGCCGGCAGCAGCCGATAATTTCCCGGCCCCGGCTAGAGGCAGCACACGGATTTCAAAGGCCCGCTATTTTATTTTTAGAGGCCGCTATTAACGATTTTTAAACAGTATTTTCCCATCATGTCATTATTATAATGTCATTCCTGACGTATGTCATGTCTAAGAAATAAATTGACGAGCGTCCAAAGTAAGATTCAAATAATGCGAGTTAGGTCGAAAAAATCTTGATCAGAACAATTAACAGCCTCCTTGGCTACGGTTTTGGCTCATGCAATATCTTGGTTGAGTTGACAAACAATTTGATGATGCGAGCAGACCGAGAGTTTCTGGCGCCCTTGGCGAAATGGAAGGGATGACTCCCACTCCTCCTCTTACTCTTTCATTTCGTTTTCATTAAATGTTCCTCCTTCTGTTATTACTTTATATTCTCTTTATATATCTAATTGGATATACGGTGAAGAATCGTTTGAAAATTTTTGAGCCTATAGGTAACAGACTATGTAAATTAACTCTCCGTAACATAAGTATCTTATCAGCTCTTGCTCCAACTGAAGACGGAACAGAAGAATAAAGATAAATCTTTTGTGATTCTGGAGAATGTAATAAAATACCTGAATGCCATGCGATTGCTATCCTTGGAGATTTCAATGCAAAAATTGGTAAGGATAATTTCTTACATCCTGTGCCAGGAAAACACTCCGAGCCAGTTAGCTCTGTGACTCAACAAGATTATCAAAAGCACGTGCTTCGAACACAAAGGCATTCACAAAGGTACCTGGAAAATGCCAGGAACAGCAATTGTGAATCAAATAGATCATATGCTTCTATCTAGGAGCCACTCATCTTCCGTACTAAACGCAAGACCTACACGGGGACCAAAATGCAATTTAGACCACTATTTAGTGAAGGCAGTTTTTAGATATTGACTGGCCCTTATGGGGAAAACCAATGGACCTACAAGACATAAATTGAATAGCAAAATTGTCAGAGATCCTGTGCAAGCCTCAAGGTACAAAGACTATAGCAGAGGAAAGTTAACAGAGAATACGCGAAGACTAATAATAGAAGAACAGATGGAACAGATGGATGGATGGAACAGATGGATGGATGATCTTAAGTTGAAAACCAATGGATAAGAATTAAACAGGCGGCTTTATCTTGTGCAAAAGACGCGATTGGTGAAGTAGAAATACGAAGAAATGCAGGCTGTTATGATGATGAGTGTAAAGACACTATAGATGAAAAGAATAAGAACAGATATATTATGATATAAAGGGAAACTAGATTTACAAGAGATAAGTAAAGGCTGGGCAGGAAAAAAGCAAATAAATGGCTGAAAGGGAGGAAAAGGGAATAGTTGAGAAAGTAGGAGAAAGAAAGCTATAGACGGAAAGCCCCAAGTTTTAACAAGCAGTAAAACATGAGACTATAGGTTATCAATCAAGAGTAGGATCCTGTAGGAGCAAAACCGGCAAAGTCATAAGGGGGAGAATGAAATATTAGAAAGATAGTCTGAATATTTCTTAAGTTGCTCAATAAGGAAGTATTTCCAGGGGTAGAGGAGCTAATAAGACTTCAAAGAGCAGGTCGTGATGTGCTCCTTTCACCCGCAGAGGAAGTAAATGAAAGAGTTGAAAGGCAAAGAAATGGAAGTTTACCAGGGGAAGAGGGAATTGAACCGGAGCTGATTATAAATATAGGCCAAGATTTTAATAGAGCAATGTAAGTGCTAGTTAATAGTAAATGGACTTCTGATAAGCTTCCAGAAGAATGGAAGACTCCTTTCATTTGCCCAATATTCAAGGACGGTCACAGAGCTGACTGTAGAAACTAAAAAGGCATCTTGTTATTGGATGTTGCATATAAATTTTCACCGGCAGTCTTCTTAAACTTATAAATATCTATACCGAAGACATCCTTGGAGAATACCAGTATGGCTTCATACCTGGACGAAGTACCATCGCTCAGATATACACAGGCAAACCATGGAGAAGTGCTGCGAATACAACATTGATTTGCTTTGACTCCTCATCGACTTCCGACAAGCCTTGGACAGTGTGAATAGGAAATAGATGTTCTACGCTCAGAGAGGTTACGTTATTCTAGAAAATCTGATTTGATTGATTAAAATTACACCGAAAGAATCCTAATGTATAGATTTTGTTGGAAGCAGAGTAAAAGAGCCCTAGAGATGGCATCATAGGTAATAATAGGGGATGCACTATTAACAGCATTAAACAACCTGTTTTTTCACAAAGAAATGAAAGAGGTGAAACTGAGTGGAACCACTGCTCACAAATCCAAATAAGGATTTGCATATGCACCTTTCTTGGAATCAGTTTAAATAATGAAAATAAGATATCTAAGGAGATCGACCAAAGGGTGATAACAGGAAATAAGGCACATTTTGTTAATGTACTTCTCTTTAAATCAACCCTCTGTTCATGAAAAATAAAACTGAAAATTTATAATAACCTCAACAAAATCTGTCGTCACATATGTAGCAGAGACGAGAGTCCTTTCAAGAATGACGAAGAAATATTTAGGAGATTGGAAAGGAATATAATGAGAATTTATTGCGTAGTTAGAGAGGGACATATATGGAGAATCAGAATAAAGGGGAAGGTAAATGAAATTTTATCACAAGAAGATATAGTTAGGTCCTCCAACTCACTGCTCCTGGCATGGCCGGGCCACATAGAAAGAATAGGTGAGTACATAATACCCTAACGACAACTCTACCGAGATGGAAGGAGTCAGGAAGAGTGGAAGTGTACAAAAACGGAGGCTGGCGGATGTTGAAGATCTTAGGGCAATAGGAGACGCAAGATGGGAGGAGAAGGCAAGAGGAAATTGGCATGGAGGTATGCAACAGAGGAAGCCAAAGCCCTCCCCGAGCTCCAGTGCTGATGAAGATGATTATTTACGGATAAGATTGTCTACATCATCATCATCCTATTTTCGAGAGGAGGGGAAGGGCTCTGGCCAGCCATAAAATCCATTAGGTACATCGCTCGTAATGCGAGGTGTCATCGGCTGTTGCATTCACCAGTTCAGTCCACTTTGGTCCACCGGATATTTGTCGCTTGCTCTAATTAGATAAACGCAGATCATATCTTTTATGGGGTTATTATTTTAAAGAGCATATTTTAATATATGATCAAAACATTTGATTCGTTCAGTTCTTACGAATATGGTAGCATCTAAAACAAGGTGATTGTTATGCTAGAATTAGGAGCTTCAACGGTATCATCATCATCATTGTTAGACTGCTGTTTAGCAGGTCCTCAGCAGCCTCTCCTCCAGATAACTCTTTCTTGTGCCCTCCTCTTCATCCTCGCGTAGCCTGTCTTCTCTTCTAAATCATCCGTCACTTTCTTTCTACTTCTTCCGCGTTTACCCTTTCCTTCCACCGTCCCTTCTAATACCTCCTTCATCAAACAATCTCTTCTTAATATATGTCCCAGCCAGTTTTGCTTCCTTATGTTAATTGTCTTTATCAGTCCTCTATCTTCCCCCACTCTGGCAAATACCTCTTCATTTCTCACTCTGTCTGCCCAACTAATATTCAACATTCTTCTCCATATCCACATCTCCAATGCCTCAATCCTTTTTATATCCTTTTTCAAAGCCGTCCATGTCTCACAACCATACAGTAAGACGCTCTAAACATAACACTTTGCCAACCTTTTCCTAAGCCCAATATCCATTTTGCTACACAACTTTTTCTTTTTCATAAAACCGTCTCTGACCATTGCAATTCTACCTTTAATCTCCTTGTCATATTTCCAGTCCTGCGTAATTTCCGTCCGCAGATACTTACTTATATCTTGTAACTTGTCCTAGTCTTTCCCCTCCCATGGTAACTCGTATCTCTTCTTCTGTACCTACTTTCATCAATTTAGTCTTGTTTTTATTTACCGTTAGTCCATATTATTGTTTCATGTTATTGAGGTGTTGTAACATGATTTTCAGTTCTTCCTCACTTTCCGCAAACATTATCATGCCGTCCGCAAACCTGATGCACACAATCTTCCTTCCTCCGATTGCAACCCCTTTATCATTCATCAAACATATCCGTACCATATCTTCGACTTATATATTAAAAAGGGTGGGGGAGAGACAACATCCCTGCCTCACTCCCCTTCCAATATCATACCATTCTGTTCTTATTTTGTTCCCAATTCTCATACTCACTTTCTGCCTCATACAAGTTTCCAATCAATCTACGTTTTCTCCAGTTTACACCTTTCTCCTGCAAAATCTTCATAAGTTTCTCCCAATTCACACACTCAAACGCCTTTTTCAGATCGACGAAACACACGTATAATGCTTTTCCTTTTTCCAAATATCTCTCTCCAATGGTACGCCCGATTCCTGTTGCATTTCTCGTTCCCATTCCTCTTCTGAACCCAAACTGTTCTTCCGCTGTATTCTCTTCCATGGTTTTGTTCAAAATTTTCAGTATGATTTTTGCTACGTGTTCAATCAGGCTAATCGCGGTGCTCTTCACATTTCCGTGTTCCCTTCTTCTTGGGTATAGGAACCATTTCCATTTTCAGATAATCTGACGGCCATTCTCCACTTCCCTATATTTTATTGCATAACGATGTGAGTTCGCATAATCCCTCTTCTTGTAAGCATTTTACAAGTTCAACAGATATGCCATCTATTTCTTGTGCTTTACCGTTTTTCATCTCCCTCAGTGCCGCTTTCACTTCATTTTTTAATGCTTTCCCCAACATTATCCATATTCACTTCCTGTTCTTCCTCAATTTTTAAATATCTTGGTTTTACATCCGCTTTGTATAACTCTTTCATGTACTCCCTCCATCTCTAACACACTTTATTCTCATCTTTTACGATTTTCCCTTCTTTATTTTCTATCTCTATATCTGTTGAACTGTATCCAGATGCTTTCTTATCATCCCATACGGTATAGTAAGCCCTAATTTTTCACAATTTTTGGTAATATAAAAAAAAAGATTATTCTCAGGTCATTAATCATTTACACAAACTGAATGCTCCTAATCCAGATATTTTTCCAAAGCTACGAGGCGCAAGATGTAAAATTTAGCCCTTTTAAATGTCATGAGTAGTTGATAAAATGGATGCAAAAATTGTTAGGGTATTTTACAGAGAAATCCACTTCATAAATATGCGTTACAATTAGGAAATTGGATCAAAATGAGAGAACTTCATATGAAAATACAACCCGAGGTAAAAAAGGGACCTTTTAAAGTAAAATAAACATAAAATACACATCCTTTTATTGTCATTTACAATTATAGCCATCAGAAAAAGAGTAACTGAGAGCGACGCCGGCACTTACGGGAAACTTGTCAGCGTCGCTCACAGCGACATTGGCAAAGGGCTAAAAATAGAATGTAAAAATAAAAAGGGGTGAGATCTTGTTTACGTACACTATGCTTCAAGGAAGAGACGGTGAAATGCACGCAATGAAAAAATTAATTCTGCTTGCGTAGGAAAAACTATCGGTTAGTGTCCTCACTGCTTGATGAGAGGAGTTCGAAAATCCCGTAAAAGTATTTCTCTCCGAGCGCACCGCTAGTCATCAAATAAAGTGAGAAGAAACGGCCTCGGATATAGTGACTATATTAGCATTGTCCAATGGTACGTGGAGAGATTTATCTATTAATAGTGACAGAAAACATTAAAATGAAGCGTCTTAGTGAGCACCCGATGGATTACTATTTAGAAAGGTTGCCCTGGACAGAAGTGTTTGTGTCAGAGTGATGAACCCTGACTACAAGTCGGGAGAAATAGAAAATAGTAGTATTCTGAGATGATGTTAAAAATATCGAAAAGGCTAGCGAGGAAAAGTAGTTGTGAAACTTCTCGTAAACGCTCCTTAAAATTTCTACGAGATATATATTTTCTCATTGCCCTCAGGGATTTTATGTTGTATTACGAAGAAAAAAATTAGTTGGTACCTAACCCTAAGCCCCGGTCCCTTAGTATACGTTAAGCAGCGGAGAAAACACAGTTTACAACAAAAGATGCAGGCTAAGATCTTTTCATCGTTACATATTTTTTCCAGAGGAACTCTGGATTTGCGAAGTACTTTTTTATTCACCGCCTCAGATTGATTCACGACATTGAACTTTCTGGCTCTGAAGCCTCGGGCCTTTGACGGCGAAGGGAAATTCAATTTGACTCGCTCGATGTCGTGCAATTTGTTTGAATTGAAAGGAGACTCTTCAGACCTCCTGTTCGAGAGAATCGTCAGCTGATAGAGGGCTATATATCATGTTGAGATGGGGCGAGGATCGCGGCGAGCGACTATGGGATGATCGAGATCAACAGAGAATTTAGAGATCGAGGAGGCGGACCAAATTTCGGTGGGAAGTCAAACGACATCATTCATATTCCGCCAACTGAATGCTAGGATATTTGGAATACAAGAGCCAATTAAGGCATTGGTGAACCACCGATTCGATCGATTGAATCAAATTCAAAATACGGGACCATCGCACGACAGTAATCTAAAAGTTGCAAAAAGAAGAAACGAAAATAGAATTAAATGGGGTTCATACACATTCGTTTTAATACGCCATAAACGCAATTACGATAGAATTCATGCCGACAAGACCCCAAAGTCGAAGTGGACATTCGACTCTCCAGTCAATGTCTTATTGATTATAGGGTTCACGAGACCATTCGTCACGTACAATAAATGCCTTAAAACAGTGGTATGAGTGAGGAGTTGATATATTAACATTATGGCTTACTATGATAAATTAGTTGTTTCCTTTGTTGAATGAATGGTTACTTAGCCCAGTTCGTCCCAGTTGGAATTGTTATTTCTTTTATAACTGTTCACATTCCCGAAACCTTTCCTTTGCACCTGTGTAGACCTATGCTCCAAAAATCTATCAACCACTGCTAGTTCAACTGATAAGTTGGTGCTCGAAGCACTAGGCGGAGAACTGTGATCTTCGGCAGTGCACTGGAAGAGTACAATGCCCTGTGGAAGGGTCGGCTCTCATTTAGCGGGACCCGAACTCGGAATCCGAGCCTCGGCGTCGACCCCACACCACGGGTGGGTAATAGCACCTACTGACCAGCCGCACCTTAGTTTATAACTTTTAAAAGTTACCAACAAATCCGAATATTATGTTATTTTTTGTATTGCACTAGTCACGCTGGCGAATAAGGGTTTTTAACCGAAGTTATACGATAAATATTAACCATTTTACGTGCTCTAAAAAACCAAGCCGCATAAACGTACGTAACCACATAACTTATGGAGTATTCCTGCAGTTCTTCGGAAAAAAACAGACATCAATAACTTAAACTAGTTCTTTTCTATGTTTTTCATCGGAAACGTGCTCGAACATCAATATTGTTAGAGGTCGACCCTTCCACGCGGCCTCAAGAGCAGGTAAAATTTTCTGCGGCCCCATCAAACGGATATAAGCCGAACGAACATTTTGCAGAGAAACCCCGTGCCATGCCCGAAGTACAAATCCTAGAGGAAGCACAACTTCTCCACACAAGTCGCAGAAATATTTTTAGGCACCCATTCAATTGACTCCCCTCCTCGCCCCGAAAACCCCCTGGGGATAGATGGGAGTAATTAAAAAACAATTCCGTGGGTCCAGTGTCCTTCTAAAATGTTTGGTGGGAATACGTGTCTAACTTTAGACATTTCGCAGTTCTTCTGAGATCCAGTAAAACTATCTTCCTTCCCGTTTTCCTATACGCGAGGTGTAGTGCTTAAACACCGAAAGGATGAGATAGCCCTGCTGTTGGCGAGAATGAGATTTTAATTCAACGGCCGAGGCTAGAAGGAATGACGGCATAGGACACGGACATAGGGCTCGCTTTCCGACGCCCCCCTTCCTTCCAGCCCTCCCCTTCCTCCAGTTTGTGACCCTCGTAGCCGCTCTTCAATTCTCTGCCCGTATCTTCTGTATCATCATCCAACCCCTCACCCTTCTATCCATAAGAAGTGAAATGATCCATGGCAGATCACCCAGGCTATTTTCAATATTAGCGTCTCGGGTCCTTCATTTGATTTGGCTAGCGAAGATTTCCCTTTCCAGGAACTAAACAGTCGTAAGATACAAGTTAGATGCCTTGGCGAGCTCATTATTTCATCGGACGCCGGTCATAATGTTCTTGAACTTTTTGGAAAATTACTCGATTGATTTTTTTGTCGTTGGCAGTCGCTGAAATTTTTAATGAAATGAGAACTGATACTATTAAAATTCGTACTAGCACTTACAATGCGTTTATAATGATATGCTAGTCGGTGATGAAACTCATTACAATCAACACGAATATGCTGCAAGCAAGATCCATACGGAAAGCTCCTTTCATGAAACTGAAATCGAAGTAACTGGATCAGGCATGTCTCAACACTATTTGATGACCATCACTATCTGACGTATTTTCTGACTCCATTATTATTTTTGGGGAAAAAAATATTATTCACTTACAAGCTCACCGTCCATTTTACATGTTGAAAGGAGCCATTCAATTCCATTGCGAAGTGCTGGAGACGAGGAATGATATTTCATGGTTCGAACATATGTGTGGAAAAAAATGTACAATTAAAATCATTAGGTTGGTTTGTTTGGTTTTTTTTAAGTTTGCGGCACTTTCTTCCAGTGACGATTAATACGTCCGACGTAGATGATTATAAAGATACTGAAGTATGTTAAAACCAAGAACGCATTATGCAAATCTTCGAACTAAAAGTTAATCTTCTACACCTCTTCATCGTTAGACTTAACTCCTCATAATGTCCCTTCTGCCAAGAGGCTTTGTTGCCACCACAGAGGCGGAGATTAAGCGATGCATTACCCGGGGCGCACGTGAAATCATCTCAGAAATAATATATATTTCGTGGTGATAATCGATTATCACTTTTTTCATGGTTTTATTAGAAAATATTGTTAAAGCCATTCTATTGTTAATCATTCAATTCTTGACAGTATCAAGAATGTTTTTCGCTAAAAGTGCGAATAAAAAAGCCACGTATGTAATGTCACGCTCCGTCGGTATTTTGTCATGGCTGCCATTACGGATATAGAGGGTCAATTTTAGGATCGCTTCATTCCTCCAGCACCTTAGCCCCAGCCACGATTCGGTATCATTTTAAGAAATAAATTGCTCGGGTTCTAAGATGCTATTATAAATCCTGCCCATTCCGGTATGAAAAGCTCCAGGAAAGTTCAGCTAAAGGACTTTCAGATAGATGACGAGTAATGCTTAAGTTATTCGAAAAGAGTTTCGACATGGATTCCATTTGTGTGATGTTGTCCACAAAAATATACATGAAATAAATTAAACTTCGAAAAATTATTTATAGTTATCATTGAGAGCAAACAGCATAACCCCCTTGCTAAGCAAACACGGTTGACTTGCTTACTTTCTGGTCCTTCATTACAAAACTTGTCCAGAATTATGAGCGTATAATTTTTTATTCAGAAATTAGATAAATTTTGGTCAAAAATAAAATGAACCATACTGAACTCCATTTCCAGCGTTTCATGGGTATTTATGCAGATCAGTAGGACTAGAAAAATGATATACAAGTACAGAGGACGAAATATTACACTTTAAAATTTGACCGGACGGGAAAATACAGCGAAGAGCCTCATTTTCCCTTTAACGCCTGTCTGCATAAATAACCCTAGCTACGTCTGAGGTTGTTAAATAAGGAATTGTTGCCTTCACTCATCCCTGTGTTATTTTGATAGCCCCGATGGCCCGAATGGGTGTAAATGCACTCGAAAAGGAAAAAGGTGTAGTTCATTTCCTTCCTTTCTGACATATTGATAATGCTGTCTTTCGCCGACTATTGCCGCGCTTTAATGCTCCACATTTATTGATACAACGGACTGCCAACGCTTTCCCTTCCTGTGGTCAACATCTGACGTTTGTCATTTCTGACTAATGTACGCCTCCCAGGAGTCCCCTCCCGGAGATTTGATTGGGGGATAACTTTACCTTCGGAATATTTAATCGGGAGGAATGCCATCATGCCATGTATATAGTTTGAATGCATGGCTGCATCTTCTAGTGAGTCTAATATGGTCGTTTCCCGTTGTCTTTCACACCGCAGTACCCCTACCGATTTCGTGAACTTAACTCTCGCCCGAAGCTGAGTCTGTTGATACCCGAACGATCATCTTGATGTGCGCCACTGATGCCTTCTACTCAGACTTCCGCCTCTGTCTTCGCGCTGCATGTTGCTTTCCGCAGTCAGGATCAGTATATACATAGTGCAACGAGTGCGGTATACTTGCAAATAGCGCACGCGGGAGGCGTTGGGAGCGCGAGCGAAGCGAATGCGACCAGCCGCCCAAGTACATGCACAAACCGAAAGCTTCGCCAATTGGCAGCGTGTATGTAGCTAGCGGTAGTGTACGGTAATGTATCTCTCTCCCTTCTGACTACGACCTTCGGAATGGGAGACAAGCACGCTACCACTGGGCCCACCTTCTTTGGTAAGCCATGCTAATTGATATTGTGCTCGCAAGTATTCACATTAACTAATTGCAATCTGCTATCGAGATGGACTGCGCGTGCGTTGAAAGACATTTCGGAATGATTTTCATTTCATTCGACAGCATTGTGTTTCATTCGTCGTCAACACCCTCTAACACCATGCTGAAAAAAACACTAGCTATATTCCCGGATTATGGAGGTACTGTGGAGCAAAAAGCTCCCACACTCATGTCGGAGGTAGGCCATTTTATTTTCCAATGCCACCAAACCATAGCTTTTCCAGTTCAAGTTTAGGAAATTAGAATGTCAAGAGAATATGAGATATAAACGCTGAACTTGTAGGCGACAGGAAATTTACCAACTAACCCATTTGCTCTCCTTTCTCGAAAGCCAGGGTCATTCGGGTACCGGAGGTCGAGGATGTCAATGCTCTTAATTTAGGGCATGTCTATGTACTGAGCTAATTGGATCCTTATATTTTGTTTTTTTTTTTGGAGAACAGTTAAGAGAAATGCCCCGCCCACTCCGTTGAATGGGCTATCAGTGCGCTGGAATGCTTTGGAGCAAGGTGTCTCTCTTTTCTTCTCACCGTCAATTCAATGATCCATCTGTCGTGCAAAGCCAAGCGGATTGTTTCCTAATATTAAAATATTGCACAGAAATATTGGGAATTAATTTCTCTCATCTTGTTAGAAAATGAAATGTATTATTGATGCATATCCTTAAGCAATTATTGGACGTGTAGTGAGGGGTGAGCATAATTTACTTAACACTCCTGATTATGCGAATCCGTCAAATAAACAGAGCCATTTTCCTGACACTATAGCGCGCGAGATTCATCTGTCTCTCGTCATTTCCAACAATTTCCATATGTTACTGAAAATACACAGGTGACATCACTGTTGAATGTAATCGCTCGGTTAGATATCAATCCCATAAGAACTCGATAATTTTCATAACTAAGATTCAGATCGTCGGGGAAATGCCTTATGAATGAAAGCATACGGGTAATAATCCTTAACAAGCCCACAGCTTGAATTGTTCAGATTGTGACTAGTATGGTGTCAGTTATTTACAAGGCTAACATCCTGTAATTAGGATCCCTTGGTGAAGTGCCATGCGTGAGGGGTCGCTTCTTCCAAACGCGGAATAGGGAAATGTAGGCGCAACATAGAAGTGACGGTGATGGAAGACTGGTTGTGAGGAGGAAAAGGGCAAGTAATTCTGGCAGAAGTTGGGGCTTGGAGAGGATGGACAGAAATCAAATAGGCAGGCGACGGGTGAATAAGAGGGGGTGCATCTCGGGATGGGAAGGAGGAGTGGCAGGCGGATAAATAAGGAGATGAGAGGACAATGAGTTCGGAAGGTCACAAAATCGTAGCACTTGGACTACATTTTTCAAAAATATATTTGTCCGGGAAAAACAAGTTGTGTTCCCACTCTTACAAGTAACTGAAATGAAAATTCAATGCAATCGAAAGGCCCCGTGATTATTTCGACAATGAGAACACAGAAATTTGGTCATAGCATGGCAGCATGTTATCGCCAACATCGCAGCTCTTTATCTGCGAATTTCGTTCTCTCTGTGTGCTCTTAAAAACTGTAAACTATTAATATCACTTAGAATAGCCGGTTTGCTTTGCTTTTTATCCATTTCAGCATCCATTTTGCAGCACATGTTATATTTAATGTACTCTTTGGTTTTGTTATGGAGGCTGAAACTTCCTGACATCTATATATCCGTACAGATACTACCTTTTGTATAAGCGTTTTGACATCAGCAGACGGGTGCGAGTTTCGAAAACATTTTTTAAGGCCTTAAAGAAGATTAAACAAGCGCGTATTTGGAGAATTAATTTTAGCTGAAGTTTGTTAATTTTTACAGAGGAAGGATCAAGATACTTTGCAGTTTTTTGGGATTCAGGGTTCTTCTCCTTAAAGAGGTCTACAGTTTTCTTTTGTCAGGTGTAATTATCTCATCTAAATCCTCTAATTCTGATTACCTCTGGGCCTTTACCTATTTAAATTTAAACTTCGTCCCGGATATAAATCATAGTTATGATCAGCTTAAGCAGCAACTTTTGAGAGGTGATGGCTAATTCAGAGAGATCGATAACATTCGAGGACGAGCGCCATTTTGCAAAATTTGAGAAAAAGGGTACCGATTAGTGTATGGACAAGTAATTTCAGGCAAAGAATCATCGAGAAATTATATTAATATTCGTGCTGAATTCTACTTTATTTCTATTTTGGCAGTGGGGTTTTACTGTTCTGTATTGCACTGGAAATAATGGTCGCGGAAGCAAGATTCTACTGTGGAATACCCATTATTCTATGACTTGGCTGTGTTACTCTAGAAGGTCGAAGCGATGGCGGTTTTCTTCTGTTGTAGTCATCTATTTCAAGGGTCATTTTCTTTTACGTACAAAATATATTCAAGGGTGTTCAACCCTATCCACTGCTCAGTCCTGGCAACTAATTTTTAAAATAAAAAAAATGGAGTGGATATTTGGGGAGGCGACCGACGGCTAAGGTCATTAAGGTAAGGGAGGAAGGACGGCTAGAAACCCGGCGTCGGCATTAGCCTGCTCTTAACGAAAGGCGCCAAGGGGACCACGGTTTAACGTCTCATCCGACAGACGGAGTACTGCACTGAAGTGCCCTCCACAAGACACTCAAGTAGGGACCGGGTTTCCTCTGAAAAACATCCTCCTCTGCAGGGAATTTGAACCCTGGCCGCCCGTGTGGTATGCGAGTACTCTAGCCACCACACCAACCTAAATTAAAAAAAAAATATTTCCACCAATTATGCCCTTTCATCTCGAATGAAAGGATGCCGGAAGGAAGTTTTTAGTCTCAAAATCAATTCAGAAACCACCTAGAGGAGTATGACCTCATGGTTTTGCTGTGGATTTGCAGAAATTGGAATGCAACAGGAAATGATGGGAACGTCGCATTCTAAATATACGGCGAAGCCGATTCCTAAAACGCACGACTCCAGATCCTCCGCCGAAATCAAAATTAATGTGAATTCAGCCACGATACCACAAACGATGTGGTATCGGAACGATAGGCATTGCACCTATGCCATAGTTTTTGATCTTGCAACGGATCTTTTACTAAAAAATAATTTCGTACTTTATAACAGCTTCTAATACATGAGACCGGGCTCCTATCTTCCGGTCTGAATTTATTATGAACATAAGTATGATCGCACTGGTAAAAGTATGTTTACAAGCAACTTATGTTTATAAGCACATTTTTCTGTTTAATTTTACTCGTTATTCATTTTCCATTAATTGCTAGGTACTAGTAAATGAAATACAGGAGGTAGGTAATTTAAAAGCAAAGCTTCCTTGCGGAATCAGCATTGCATCATCTTTCAGTTCATTTCTCTAAAAGGGTAAAGGCCTCCCTCGTTAGGTAAATTAAAAATTTGATGGATCCTCTCAAGCTCCAAACAATGTGTACCTATACAACTGATGTAGAGAGATTCCATCTTTACCGGTTCGACTGAAATGTACGAAGATTTGAGGGATGATGCGCCACAAAGTATTGCGTATAGGGAAGTTACCTGAAAGAAGTGGAACGCGTTCCTCAATTAACCGCGTTTCAGCGACGGGCATGGATGTGCTGTCCTTTATCTCCCCGCTTTGCCGAATTATGATGAGATATTTGACCTTCAGGAATGTAAGATAAAACGACCCATAAAGTTGACCTGGAGGTGGTTAGTGTACCATATTTCCGCCGATACTTGTGTAACTGACATGTTAAAAAAACGGAAGGAGGAAAAGCGCGGGAGTCAGCGAACTTTCCCCTGCGAGAGGCATAAAAACGAAGCCATTCATAAATGAAAAAGTGAGCATTCGAGGACAGTTTTTTCCTTTTGATGATCCGCAATCCTATCGAACAGTCCAGATGGTCACGAGGCGGTGGCGAACTTTCCCTTGGATGAGGAATGAAGAGGAAACCATTCATTAATGAAAAATAAAGTATTCTAGGGACGTTTTTGCTTTTTGGTGATCCGCGACCCTATCGCATCGCCCGGATGGTAACGAAGCGGTTTATTTCAGTCTTGCACATATGGGCGTCACCGAAGTGGCTCAGAGAGGGTCTTCTCTTCTTGTAGGCACACCTCTCTCGGAAGAAACTCAATATTCTCCCAGAGTAGAGATTTTCAAACAATCCAGGATTTTATTATAAGGGTATTTTTATGCATTTTCTACCCCAATTTATTCCTCTTTAAATAACTCCAAGACGGCCAATAGACTTTTCAGCGACATTAGAATATGCGTCGTGACTCCCAGATGATTAAAAGTTACCTGCGTCCATTCTTGCTCGACGTTTCAAGAAATCACTTTCGATGGCATTGATTTTAATATTGTGCTAAATGAACGTGGAATGGATTATATAACACGTAGTCAGTTGGTGATTGGGTTTTAAAATCAGGAAATACTTAGTTCATTAATTTTAGTGCGGCGATGGAAAATTATTTGCCAATGAATTTCAATACATTCTACCGTACAGGCTTCTCCTTATACCCGTCATGCGCTTCTAAACTGAAATTATCCAATGAAAAATCTTTTGCTCCCGTTCCCATGATGTACTTCAAAGCTTAAACGTGAGTGTAAAAATCGGCATCGTGGGGAGGTTATCTTGGGGCATTCTCCGTGGATTATATTTGGACGCGTTAGAAGACAGTTATGTCACGGCTTAGTAATTATTGCCATAAACCTGCGGATGTTGCACGGGCAATTGCCCTAAGAAGAAATCCCCCGCGTAGATCCTTTTTGTGGAGGATATTAATGCTGCCAATTTGAGGTGAGGTTTCGGTTAAGGCTGCCTATCGAAAAATTAATTCCTTAGACAATCACTTTTGATTCAGCTAGTTTGATCTACTCTGATCTCCGAAGATTTTCCTAGTGCCCATTATATGCAACTTAGCGATTTTAAGTTCGCTACCCATTTTTTCCGTTCCTATTTCAATGAGTGCGAACACTTGACTAATACATCGCTTTACCTCGTGAAAAGTAATGTGGCTAATTGAACCGTAATAAAAAACTGGGAACAATATTTATCTTTCAACATGCAAGTATGAATCGAAATGGATTAGAATTTTTCACATTCAGCGGCTTCTGAGGTTATTCATGAGGTTTTATATCATTTATTTGGAAGATGTTCGTGGAAGATAAGTGAATAATTTCCAAATGCCATCTTCTATTTGTTGTCCTGCTGAACGTACGAAAATTCGGCCACCTCGAACCTGGGGAGTGCAGTGAAGGTCACAAGAAACCATAATCCCTCTGACTTCACCATATGGGAAAATCAGGGTCCACGAGTCTGAAGAGCAGCCGGGAAAACATCGCCGTCGGGTGGAGTCGTTAATTCACACGAAAGCCGCAATGAAATGACCGCTCGAGCTCTTTATGATGGGAGAGTACGAATCCAGCAATATTTTTCATTTCCGTAGCCTTGTGAAGCTTCCTTGCGCGCGAGACCGAAAGTGTGGGCGCGAAAGGGGCCTTGACGGAAGAAATAAAGGACCATTGGCGCTGTAGCATGAGACCATAGGAGAAGGGGGGTTATCACTGCACATCCCCTCCGCCATCTCCTTCCCCCCTCCCAACGAACAATGGCCTTCCTTGTTTGTGTCTACGTCTTCTTTATCCCCATCCCTCCGATCACACTCCCCCCCCACCACCCAACCACGCACGCAGACTTAGAGAATGGTGTGCGAGGAGGCCGACGTCGCTTGTCATCGTAGCCGCGACGGATCGCTATGGGATGCTCTGTGCCCCGAGCGAGATAACGGACGCCCGAGAGCCGTCCTTTTTCCATAGATCTCTGGCAGAAGCCAGAATTGCGACGCCACCCACAAAATCACTTGAACGTTCTTCCCGATTTCTTGTGTCGCGGTTTCTACATCCGTACTCTCTCCTTCCGCAGCCGAAACCGGCGTTCGCGGCGCGCGGGTTCGTAGGAAATCGCAGCCGTCGGAGTATTAGGAATTTACCCTCTTCCCTCTTAGAGAAGTAAACGATAGCGGCCGGGCGCATGAGTAATGTGGGCGGAAAATGTGACCGAATTGCCAATTTGAGAGTACGGTCCAGGCCATGAGTCGCTTTTGCTTCTTATACCGGATAATTTACAGGATGACATTCCTCGTAAAGGAGAACTAGGCGAGTTCGAAAAGCCTCCTAATCAGGCAAGTCGCGCGTGAGAAAATGCCTCGAAAACTTTCTCCGTCCCTTATTGCAGGATCTTACACCAATTCCGAGCCACAATGTCAAAATTGATGTCCATTTATACCATTGATAATTGCTACACAAGTATTCCCCTTGCACAGTCATTACTGAGGGAAAAAAATAACAAGCCTCGGCACCCCGAGGAAAAATTAAAATGAAATTCCTTCAGTCCTTGCCCAATTGAAATAAGGAAGGGTCTTCAATGTTTGGTCTCCAAAAAATATGACTACTGTCTTATTGTACTAAAAAAATAAATCAGTATTGCTCCTATCCACACTTCGTGATGGCCGCAATCTATAGAACAAGCATCTGGTAAACCACAGATAGTTTCGGAATACAATAAAACCTAAGGAGTTGACACAGTAGATCAACTCTGTTCCTCATGTGCTCGAATTACACGGAGATGGCTGATAGCAGTCATCTATTTACGGGTAAATGTGGCTAGGATAAATTCGCAGGGGTTGCTCTTTGACGTCAACAAAGATGCCGCCGCTAAAAGATGAATATTTTTAAACCGTCACTTCAGCTTACGCAAGATCACCTTCTCGCGAGAGTTACAATTCAGCCTCTCCCAAGAGATATTCGATTGTTTCTAAAGAATCATTTACATATTGAAGACGAACTGCCAAAAAATGAACCTTAAGAAAAAGAGGGAGTTGTGTAGCATGCGGCAGGGCAAAAAATATGTATACAACCATCATATGCTCCCAGAGCCACAGTTTCGTTTGCAGAAGCCAAGCGCAAATGGTAGTGAAGTGCCGCGACTGTAATAAAACTGAGGGAGAGGCATCCGAATGGATGAGAGGGAAGAGATTTTGAAAGATTCATCATAATAATTTACTGCAAATAGGATTAATAGGTTTTGAATAATAAGACCATTGCTGTGTGATGATAAATGAATGTGAACTGTGGATGTTTATCCAAAACTTAATACAAGAGTTATTTTCTTGAAGGTTTCAAGCTTTTCATAAATACAAGATTATGTTATTCGTAAGATTACATAGCTATAATGAAATCAAAGGAAATTGAGCTCTACGGCCTCTCAAGATAGCAAAAATTAAAAGATTCTCCTATGGCCATAAAAATGGCACCACTCAAACATGCAACCACACAACACTTACTGTGTTGGTTTGTGGGAAAAGGGGATTCCACAGCAGGGACCAACCACAGCCTCTCTACCAGAAAACCCTCCTGTGATGGTTTACGGGAATGTTACTTCCTCGCCAGTGACCACCACAGACACACACACACACAGCCCAGTTGGGATCCTTTTCGAGGGCTAATGGGACCCTGATAAGGATGCCTAGGTTATAACCTGAGATCCTTCATAGGGTTAATGGGACCCTACTAAGGATGCCTGGTCATTACCACAATCACACTCACAAGCACTCAAATCACTCACTCACACACACAGACGGGCCCAACTTCTGGGAGAAATCGCTCAAAAAGAGCGTGGTCAAAATATAAACAGAAAGACAAACGAGGGTGAGCGTCGGATACGCGTATTTCGGCCACAAGATGGCCCTCTTCAGCGAGCTGAAGGGAAAAGTACTTGCAACACGAGGTTGTAAGTGATAGCTATAATGTGCACCTAAAATAAATAATGTAAATAGAAAGAAGGTTATACATGCATTTTTATTATGTTTTGCCATTTTCTATCCTCAATCCTAAGTCAGTAGTATGTTCAAAATTGTTTGGGAAAAAATTGGATAGCTTGCATGCTAGTTATTTTTGACTGGTGTTATGAATATGCTTAACCCCAAAATAATGCCAATTGAATTCTGTCAATGGGTTGTATATAGTAATATTTTGGTATATACATAGAATTTTTTCTGGTTACTTTTGAGGTAACATTTTCAAATGTTTAAGCGTGATTTATTCGACTTGTCATTAAAAATATATTAACTAATAAATAAATTCAATCGATTTTCAAAGCTTAAAATATTGCATGATTGCTGAAAGTTATAAATTTATGCAAACTACCTGATTTGAAGAAAATATTTACAAAAGAAGAACACAGTTATAATCCAGGTCTATAAGCCTACCACAAACCACAGAGAGGAAGAGGAAGATAGGGTACATCATCAGCTGGAGGAAATAATTGATAGAATACCTGGAAGCAAGTAGTTGGTAGTAATGGGAGACTGGAACAAGGTGGTGGATAAAGGAAGAGATGAGTGGGAAGTAGGCGATTACAGGCTAGGATGGAGAAATGACTGCAGCAAGAAAGCTGGCGAGTTTTGGCTGAGAAATAATCTAGTAATCACAAATACATAGATGGTTCAGGCATCACCCTTGATGCAGGATCACATGGTAGAAGCTGGGAGAGTCATATAAGTTCATGATTGATAATATTGTAATGAGAGAGATACAGGAATAGCACAAAAAACTTGCATACATATCCACGAGCTTATGCAGACGAAGATCACCACTTATTAGTGATGAAAAAGTGCATTAAACTCAAAAAGATAGGGAGTGGAAAGGTAGGAGGTAGGTAGTAGGTAGGTAGTAGTGGGAGTAGGGGGTAGGAGGGTACGGAAGTGGAATACAAAGGCATTGACTGGGGCAATAATTAAGAAATACCGAAAGTAGGTTGATAAAATCATTGGCGCAGATCATGGAGTGGGATCAGTGGAAAATGATTGGGGAAGTCTGATGAAAAGAAATTGTAATGGCAGCGACTGCAATGCTGGGCTTCGTAAGTGTAACTGACATTAGAAAACCATGGGTCACAGAGGGTATGACAACGGAGATGCAGGAGAGAAGGAAATGGAGGAGCATAAGCTCAGAGCTCCACAGACATAAATACCAGGAATTTAACAGCAGGCTCTAAAGAGAAACAAAGAAAGCAAGAGAATCATGGTGGAGAGAACAAGTGGATTTCTTAGAAAAATTTCATGAGGGAAAATTAGATGTTCTGAACAGAAAAGTATAGCAACAGACAGGTCATAGCAAGGTATAGGGAATTGCAGCAATGACAGACGAAACAGAAGGTTGATCTTAGAGCCAAAAGAAATCTAGCAGTAATGGAAGGAATACATCAAAGAACACTATGATATGCAAATATGGCCCAGGAGGTTGGATATAGAAAGGGAAGACGACATAAACAGAAATGGCATTGGACTGGATATCCTTAAGAGTGAAATCGAAAGAGCACCACTAAACATGAAATAAGGTGATGAGAAAATATGAAATAAATAATAAACAAAATAGATAACATACCAGCAGAGTTTCTCAAGAGTATGAACCAGAAAGGAAGAGGGTAACTTTTTGCACTAATCAATATAAGAATGGCCAGAGGATTTTATGAAGACATTACTAATTCCAATACTGAAGAAGAGTAAGGCAAAACCTTAGGAGGACTATAGGCATAATATACCACGAGGCCACAGAAAGCCTTAGAATTATAAATAGCAGTCTGGAGAGCAAGGTTAGTGAATACCTGAGTGATGACGAGATTGGATTTAGGATAGTGACCAGAAAGCAGGACTCCATAAGTAATGAGGACACCATTCGAAAGAAACCTTGAATATGGGAAGGATGTGTTTGATTGCTTGGTAATTTCAATAAGGTTTCATAGGGTGGACTGGGCAAAATAAATTGTAGTGCTGAATAAATTAGGGGTAGATTGGAGGGAAGTACGTCATATTCCGAATCCATATACAGAACCCGACTGCACAGGTTAGGGTAGCTGATGGAAAATCAGGATGGGCAGTGATAGGGTGGGGAGTGGAGCAGGAATGCCCACTATTACCGTTGCTTTTTATGTGTAATCAGAAGAGCAAGTTGAGCACAAAACTAGTAGCCATGTACTGGGGTACACGGAACAGGTATACTTGGGGAATAATGTAGTAACCAGAACTATAATTTGTGAAAGTACTTATACACTTTTTTCACAGAGGCAAACTAGTATTGGAAGTTGTATACAAAACTAGTATGTACTAGTGTAATAGAAAAAGTAAAAAAAACAGGGTTTGTTTTCTAGAGATAGTATACAGAACTAATATCCATTACATTACACTCAAGAAAATGTTTGTTTGTACACTTTTAACCACATGATTGGCAAATGAATTTTTCAAAAAGCGTATTTCATGTGGGAAAAAATTTTTTTTTGTATCAATAAAATTTTAGTCACAGTAAAGGGAATAAATTTCTGATCATATTTTGTTTTTATGTTTCAATTTTATGGCCTAATTTTTCTAAAATATTGCCAATATATAAAAATATATATTTTTCTAAAATTCAGTTTTGGTGTGATAATTTTTTAAACGTGGTCGGACGGAAATCCACCTCACAGTCTGTGCAGCAGAATCTCGTTTCCTTCCGCTCAATCAATCAATTTGGCCGCGGCGATTCGGGATGAATGGACCAGAGCATTGTGGTGGTGAAAGAGGACTTTTTTGTGGGCCAACAAGGGGCCATTTTTTTCTTCAATTCTTTGTCGAATCGGGTCAATAAATCACTATAACACCGCCCCGTGATCGTTTTTCCCTTCGCCAAATAGTTGATGTGGACCACACCTTGAGAATCCCAAGAAACGGTCGCCAAGACCGTCCCAGTCGATGGGACCGTTTTTGCTTTCTTCAGAGCACTTTCGCCGGGAGAAGTCCACTGCTTCGACTGTTGTTTGGTTTCTGGTGTGTGGTTGTGGATCCATGTTTTGTTCATGGCTATGTAACGAATGAAGAAATCCCTCGGATTGCACTTCAACAGGGCCAAACACTCCTTGGAAGTGGTTACACGATTCTACTTGTTGTCCACAGTTAGCAAACACTGTACCCATCGGGCCAGCAGCTATCTCATGCCCAAATGTCCGTGCATGATATTTTGAATACGTTCCAATGACAAGCCACATGTCCCAGCTATCTCCCTCAACTTCAATTTGCGGACGTTCGGCAACATG
The DNA here is from genome assembly GCA_963169105.1 of Ceriagrion tenellum. Classification (NCBI taxonomy): domain Eukaryota; kingdom Metazoa; phylum Arthropoda; class Insecta; order Odonata; family Coenagrionidae; genus Ceriagrion; species Ceriagrion tenellum. The sequence goes on from OY720632.1 coordinate 46,375,370, forward strand.
TCATGGACTTAGTTGATGGTTTCCTCTGTGATGACCTCATTTGGGCGTCCTGGACGGGCCTCATCAAGCACGGATATTCGGCCATTTCTGAACTCGTAATACCATCGCTTAATGCTGGCAATTGAAGGTGAGGCATCACCATACATGTTATCCAACTAGTTTTTAATTTCCTCAGACGTCTTCCCTTTTGAAAACAGATAGCGAATCACTGACCGATATTGTTCTTTTTCCATTTTACAAAAAAAAACTTGCCCTATTCAAACATCTGCCACACAGAAACTACTCAATGGAATTGTTTGAAATTTTGATTGTAGCCAATTCAAAGATGGCCAATATAAACAACAACAAGATTATGATGCATTGTTGCCAGATTGCTTCAAGGCTCATTAATTATCATACCACCCTCGTACAGCAGTAGCTTCTAGGGCATTGCTGCTTGATTGAAGTATTTGTCCAAGATCTTCCTGTAAACAAAATTTGCATTAAACACAACTAATACTATGGCATAAAAGAATTATACTCCTTAAAACCTATAAACATTCTTGTCCTATCATTAACCTCAATATACTTGTCTTATATAGAATTGTATCAGCCTAAATAATAACTGCAACACAGCTATTGGCACCACAGATTAGTACTCGATGGTTTGCAACTCTACACTTTTACCAGGAGTAGATTAAAAATAATTTGTATATTCCTTCACTTCTCTGGCAGTGGTAATGAGAGGTATCTAGGCCTACCCAAACTAAACACTATATCTTTGAGTATATATCACGTGAGCAAAAAATTTCACAAGCCATATTTTCCAAACTAGAATATTACTATTGATGAATCATTAACATTGCATCAGGGTTCTTCATCTATCAAATAGCAATCTCCCCTGAGAAGTCATTATAAGACTTCAAAACTTTTGAGCCTTGCGAAGCCAGCAGAGGATATTTGTGGCCATCTTATATGTACACAGGTATAATACAAATTTTACAGTCATTTATTGACCCTAATTCCATCAGGCTTTCAAATAGCTGCACAATATCTGTGATTTGATTTTCAGCACATTCTAAAGGCTCAACTACTGTAGAATGTGATAAAAACGTCCTTAGCTTCAGGCAGGAAACTCACGGAAAGTGGAACTCTTAGAGTTAGTTGACTGCTTCTCACCACTTGAGAAGCTGATGACATATCGAGTTCCATGTGACTTCCTCTCAAGGGTTCCTGAGAAGCTCGAGCTTACCAACCTCGCCAAGCACTCAGTTCTGTACCACATGACTTGCATACGACAGGAAAGTAGCTTGCGACTAAAATTTTGAGCGTAACTTGTCATATAGTCCACAAATGTTGGTGTAATATTAAGGTAAGATGAAGACCAAATCCATCCAATATTTAAAAACAATGCTTTGAAAAAGCAACTGGACAAAAAATTTGGCCAACATGGTTATACTAAAAATAAAATTTTAGCTAAAAATAATTATTAAAAAATCATTATTTATGAATCTTAAGACAATTGGTGGGTACAAACATTTTTGATAACTCACATTACAGTAGATAAAGTAAAAGCGAAATAACTTAAGAAGGTAAATGAAGACCCATAAAATGCCCTTGTTCCAACACTTAAGCCCAAAGTTACTTATACTTACTAGTGATAGAAGTATTTCTTCTTGGATGCATATAACTTTCTGGTTCCTTAGCTCTAAATGAGACAAATATCTTCCACAAGAAATAAAAAGAGTAAATACTTCAAAACTGCACAATAGACAACATATACGAGAGAAAGGATAGTGATCAGACAGTTCAGGATAATACATGCTTTAAACATGTTGAATCAATTATGAGAATTTTTTTGATATTCTGTCAAGTCTAAGGTCAAGACCTTGCTGATTAAGCATTCGCCAACCTGAAATAAAAATAAAAGTAAAGTTTAACTTGGGTTCATTGAAATTACACCAAGTATATTCCAAGTGAATGTCAAGTCACAAAATTATACATCCTGTAGTAGAATCTGATCAAAATAGAAATAGAGTGAAGGCTTCACTGAGTATTTCAACAAATATTTCTGATGACAAGTCTGACCCTATATCAGAGACCTGCAACCTGGCCCGATACCGCTAGCCGTCCAAGCCCGAGAGTGTCCGACGACAACTTGGCCCGACTGGGCCCAACCTGAAATGCACATGTCCGAATGGAGCCCGACTCGATCAGCCTGACAGTATGTGCAAGGATGGGATTTTGTCTGATTTGACAAATAGGCTAGCAGTCGGGCTTGTCGGGGCTGGCAACGAGAGGGATTTCTGATGGCCCGACCGAGAGCGGCCCGAGGTGAGTAATACTGCTCACCTCGGGCAAAGCCCACAAGGGTCTGCATGTGACATCTAAGAATATTACCCAGTCAGTGAATTGCTGTAGATGCTCATTCACCTAGTAACTACCATCCCATCGTATTATTTCTCATGAAATATTAAGCGTGAGAGAGATAGTGGTGTAAGAGGAGATTTTTCACGCAATGGCTTCCGACAAAGTGCCTGACATTGCCTCAATCAAGGATAAGCTTGCCGCTGGCGAGTTTATATTACAGGAGAGAGACGCAAGAGGGAAGATGAGCCCAGTTAGGGAATCTTTCCATTTTGTCATAAACAAGACGACACAGGAGCCAGTGGGATTTGTAAGGTGCAAGAAATGTGAATATATTTTTAAGTATGACAGTAAGAAAACTGGTATCTCACACCTAAAGCGGCACTTGCAATTAGCCTGCAGTAAGTCGGGAGGCGAAGTGACCCAACAGAGATGTGTATTCGCGCATTTGAAGCGCGAGGTTCTTGATTGCACTGTGGCATGGTGCGGCGAAGATATTAGACCCTTCGACAGCTTGGTAGGCACAGGGTTTAAAAAATAATGGATATTGGGGCTTCAGTGGGAAACATAGATGTGGAATATTTGCCGCCTCACCCAACAACAGTGTCGCGACAGTGCGTCGAAAAAGCCGCTGAAGTGCGATCCAAGTTAAAGCCAGAAATTATATCTGCAATTCAAAGAGGTAAGTGATTCTTCAGAGACTATGTTGTATCTGTAAGTTAAAAGAACTGTAAAAGAGGAAATAAGCCCATGACCATAGTTTTTCGGTTAAAAAAAACTGCATTCGCAATGTACTCACGTCTAAAATACTCTAACAATGCGATTTCACCTAATTTTGCAGGAGAATGTGCGGCCACCACTGACATGTGGACGGATTAGTATAAAAAAAATGTGTACCTAACCCTAACAGTGCAATATCGACCTGAATTAGAATCAAAAATTCAGTCCAGAGTATTATTCACTTGCTTGTTTCCTGAAATAAGCAGGACAGGAGAAAACGTCCACACAGAAATTAGGCGATCACTTGCCTCTGTTAGTATAGCTCCTGAAGAATGCCTCAACTTAACTTTTGAAACAGATCAGAAAAAATATTGTGAAAGCATGCAGTTTAGAGGGATGGAAAAGGTACATTTGATCTGCACATTTAATAAACACTGTGCTGTGAAACTCTTTCGATGATGTCTTTCTGAAGCAAAATGCACCCGAAATATATCCGTTACTGGCAAATGCGAAGAATGTAGTAGCGTTCATGAAGCGGTCTGGAAGCGTTAGCAATTTGCCAAAAACATTACATCAGGAGGTAGATACGCGATGGAATTCAAGGTAAGTTTAAGTGATGACGGTTGTTGAAGAAAATGAGAAATTTTAAGCAATAGTAAATAGGAACTATTGGTTTATTATTTCAGATGCCTCATGCTCCGTTCAAATCAAGAGCAATGGGAGCAAATTGAGCAGGCTCTGGAAAAACTGAAAGAAGAAGAGCGCTTAGCTGGCATTAGCAAGGAGAATTTGCAAGAGCTTATTGTTTTCCTAACCCCCTTTGAAGAAGCTACTGATGAACTGCAATCTGATAAGCAGCCGACATTCCAGCAGATTCTTCTGTGGTACCATGCTCTACGCCAGTGTTGGGAAATCAAAGCACAAGACAATAAGAGTATGTCAATTATTAAGGCGAGGGCCAAGGAGTTTTTGGGCGCAAAATTTGACATTCGCCTAGAGCATAAAGTGGCCACCTTCCTCTCTCCACAGTTCCGGAAGCTTCGAATGCTTTCCGAGGAGGAAATTCAGCAAGTTCACGACTATGTGCAAGAGTACCAGAGCATGGTAATATTAGGAATCCACAAGAGAGATAAAGTACCATGAAAAAATCTTGAATATATGCTTAATTACTTAAGTTACATTTCTTTTCTTTAAGTGACACTAATGCTGAAAATGCAGATCACAGAGTTCTCCAAAATGGCAGCCCTGTAGCTAAGAGGCATCGCTTCACTGAGTGGATGGATATATCCGAGATAAGCTCGAATTATCCATATACTTATCCTTCCAACCGGTAATCATTGAAGCAGATCATCTCCTGAAATGGTGGTTCGACAGGAAATTGGAACTTCCAAAGTTGGCCACACAGGCACAAAAATTACTGGTAATACCAGCGACAAGTGCATCTAGTGAGAGAGTTTTTAGTGCAGCTGGCTACGTGCTGCAATCTTGCAGAGCACGGCTGAAGCCAGATATAGTTGATGCAATCCTAAGCTGCACGACGAGTCAAAAAAAAGCACATAAAACAGAGTATTTGTTTTCATTTACTACCTATTGAAGATAAAAATCCTCTGCCTCCCAATTTCCCGTTAAATTTTAAATGCTGCTCCCAACCACGTCTTAAAAGTCAAGGACCATCTTCGAATCTTCAGCACATAGTGTGTAGTTTTATTAAATAGTTTTCAGCTGAATTTCCACTCAACTAGCTATAACTGAGCTTTTAATGGATTCCGTCCCACATCTGATGCACGTGTTGAGGAAATACTAAGGTAATTAGGCTACTTTAACCAAGCATAAACCATTGAAAGTGATAAAAATTCAGCCTCAATGGGATTTACTTTTTTTGGTTGAAATTGTTTGTTTTTTAATTAGTTACTTGCAATATGTCACACTCGAAAGATTGTTACTAAGGCAACGATCACTTAGTTTTTATTTCAATGGCATATCCTGATTTCCTAAATCTGCCATCATAAAATGCAAGACGTAGATAGGCGCAAAGTCCTTCTGATGGAATTAAGCTACACAGCTCTGTCTACAGACAGGCATCCAACAGTCTAGCGTGGCCAATGGTTTGAGTTGGTGTTTGAGTCAGGCTTGGTAGAATAAGACCTGTGGGATGTCGGGCCGAGTCGGGCGGGTGAGTCGGGTTTTCAGCCCGTCGGGCTTCGTCGGGTTCGGACACGAGCTCTGTTGCGTCAGGTTCCCTCGCTCTATCAGGCCAGGTTGCAGGTCTCTGCCCTATATCCCCTTACTAAGGAAAGCAGTTTTTTCAGATTTTTCGAGATATTTCAACAAGACTTATGTTACACAACATAGTTATGTATTAGGCTTCACGAGATGCAATCATTCTTCTCAGAAAGACTAGTTTCAGATGCAGTGCTTGGAAAAAACTAGAAGGTCACGGGCCAATATCATTTGATACATGCTGTTAAGGATTTGGAACAATGTTTGAGTCACAAACCTGTTGAACTAAAACTTAATGGTAAGTGAATAAGATTGTAATCCATGAATTACTACTATCATTTTATTACAATTAATTAGTGTTACCCTTTGCTCTATATTAGCAGTGGCAACTTCTAAAATGCATGCAATAAAAGTTACATAGCATTCTGCAAGCCTTTTGGGGGAATAACGGGCGTGTGAGAGTAAAGCATATATATTTCTCTTGCTGTCAACTATCACTCTGGTTTTTCCAGACTTTTGTGTTGCCAGTTTCATTCAGTTCTTACTTAGAATGTAAGTCAAAGGTGGCGTGAATTGGCTATGATAAACGTAACTCATTTCTACATATTTAAAAAAATGATAAGTTGTAACTGATATTTTTCCCTGAGGCTGGTGCCAGTTAAAGAGGATTCTTTCATCGATGAAATATTAACATTTTCCTACATAAGCTTAATTTTCTCATATCATGAGTCATGTCCTGCTATCACAGCAATCTCATCTTGCCTTGTGGGTATAACTGGACTTATGACTCCCAATGATATTACACTTCAATGTTGCTCCTGCACACCACATTGCTATTCCTTGCCAATGTTAGCCAGCTTTTACCACAGCAAAAAAAATGAACAGGAAAATCAGTTTCTAGAGCATACGATTATAGTGACAACTCAGCCAAAACAATTCTCTAAACCCTTTAATGAACCATACACACTATATTCTGGGGGCTCATACATTAAGTGGATATCTGGATTATTGACTCTAGATCCATTCTTACGGATCTATCACATCCATAAGAATGGATCTACAGCATACATGTAAATTACTTTCTCTTTATACCACAGCCAAAGGACCCCGCTTGCTCCTTATGGAAAAAGGTCCACAGCTAAATTTGCTGAAATTTTGCACAAAGGTAGGTCTCAGCATGCTGATCAAAAGTCTCAATGGGCACTAGGCTTGAAAAATTAGATTTTTTGAGATACAGCAGAATATTGCCCATGCGTCGAATGTGGTGTGCGAAATTGCACGTGGTATGTTTTTCTACTAAAAACAGCAGAAAAGAATCGCAAAGAGGTAAGGTGGGGCCCTGAGAGGAGACAGATGTTGAGGAAGGGGATATCTATATCTACATAATACCCCGCGAGCCGCCACATGAGTGTGTGGCATGTCTTAGGACACCAGCCATGTAAAGATGTAAGGTTTTGGAGGTGAAATAGTGACGTGTATTATGGGAGAGTAATTAGTGGATCTCAGTTTTTATTGTAATTGCTTATTGTGCACGGAAAGAAGGAGTTTTTGCACCTTTTTGAAATTGGGATATTGGATTATTGGGCATTTACTCAATAGCCTAATGAAGCAAAACTTTCAGACTTTGAATCATTAGTCATTTTTCCTAAAGGCATGATACTTTTCCTACTAAATGTCATTTTATTTTATCATGGAATTCACTTTTAGCAAATGCTAATGAATCCTATCTCCTTATTATTTTTGTTACACCATCTTAGAAAAATATTCATTACCCACAAATATTATTTACTTTTCTTTCGTATTGAGCCGTGGCCCATCCCAAGTATATCCCAAGTCAGAGGCAGTGGCCCAGTCGACGGGGAAATGCTTCGGCCTCGGGCCAATCAGCGGGTGGGGAGGGCCGCCAGTTACCTCAAAGTTATTTTTGAATATCCTTCTGGACAAGCCGTTTCTAGTGCCGTAGATCAACTAAGAAGATCATTGGCGAATATATTGCACGTTATTCGAATTTTTCTCCTAAAAATTGCAGAAAAGAATCGCAAAGAGATGGGGTGGGGCACTAAGAGGGGAGGGCTGTTGAGGAAGGGGATATTGGGTTATTGGCAAAGGGTCTCGACCCACAGAAGTATAGGTGAAGGATCATGGTCAAAGAGGAGTATCGTGGAAGAGTGGAAGGATGCTCAAGAGAAAGGATGGGTAGTGGCGCTATGCGCAGCGAATGACAAGGGGTAGGGAAAGGGAGAAATAATGCGTAGGAAAGACCTGTGGGGTATTAGGTATGGGGGAGAGAAACGAGGGTCGTCAGAAAGAAAGAGGTTGAAGAGGGAGCCAATGGAGGAGTGGATACATGGGAAATGGTTCATGAGGTAATGGCAAAAATAGGGATGAGTGAGCGTATAAGGTGAACAGTGCAGTTTACTCTATAACTGTGTGTAGATTATTTTCTGTGAGTCACAAATAAAAAAAGGACAAAATGGTTTTTGAAAGAAAAAGGTGCAATATTCAATCCTACCATTATTTATTACTATGTAAATCATATTTTCAACTATTTTACTACATACAATGGCCGTAATGATTGCACAAGAATCTTAAAATAACAACTATAAAAGTCGATACATATAACTATAATCCACACAACTTTAATGAAAATCTTAAGTTTCAAGAGACCAGCGATCCAGTAAAAATCACCAAGATTCTTAGCATGTTGCATACAAAATGCTCCTTTGAAAAACGTGAATATCGGTCGGAGATGGCCATTCCTACTTTCCACTATCCAACAACTTCTCGTAACTATACGTGATTGATTAACATCTTCAGTAGTCTTCTGAAGATACTGAAGAATACACTCCCATAACACATGTCACTATTTCACCTCCCGAAACCTTGCATCTTTACACGGCTGATGTCCTATGACCCCTTGCCACTCGCTCATGTGGCAGCTCGCGGGGTATTATGTAGATATAGATATCCCCTTCCTCAACAGCCGTCCCCTCTCAGGGCTCCACCCTACCTCTTTGCGATTCTTTTCTGCTGTTTTTAGTAGAAAAACGTATCACGTGCAATTTCACATACCACATTCGAAGCACGGGCAATATTCTACTGTATCTCAAAAAATCTAATTTTTCAAGCCTAGTGCCTATTGAGACCTTTGATCAGCATGCTGAGAACTACCTTTGTGCAAAATTTCAGCAAATTTAGCCGTGGGCCATTTTCCATAAGGAACATGCGGGGTCCTTTATATGGCGACATTTACTATTAAGGGAAACTCTCCGCAAGAGCTACAAGAACATCTTAGAAAAAAAGAGTACTAATAATATAAGACAAAAGCATTCATCTAATATTCCCAATTTTCAACACCGTACCTGGTGTACTAACTACTTGCAGAAGAATATCAGCAAAGACTGATAGAATTAGAGCCTTAGCCATGACAAGAAACTCTAAAACAATTAAGATTCTTATATGACTACAAGGATAGCAACAAGACCCAAATTCCTTTTTCTGACTTACATCTGGGCAGATTCCAATTAATGCATCAGCATGGCTATAGAATTCTTCTTTCAGTGATATTACAATGGTCTGTAATGATGCTGTTTTGTCTCGAATGTACCGAGCCACTTTACCAATGTTAGTATTATCCAATGCAGCATCTATCTCATCCAAAACAAAGAATGGTGCTGGCTGGTAGCTGCAACACAAAAATAAAAAGTACATAACTACTACTGAAAGGAAAATATTTCAAAGACAAAGAGGGAGCTAAAAATCTGGTTAGAATTATTACCCATCAATTGCCAAACACATTCTGACCATGAAACAATGAAAGCTTAATAGCAACAGAACCCAGCATAGACAAATGGGGTTTTTCCTTTTTAGCTTGGTTCATTTCCTTCAACGAAGAACCTACATAGTTTTTACTTTATGATTTTATGAGAGGCAAAAACACAACTAGCAAATACCTGTGAATAGCAAACAATAATGCCAGGGCTGCTACAGTTTTCTCCCCTCCTGAGAGATTCGACATGGGCTGAAAGCGCTTTCCGGGTGCCACACAGTTGTAGTTAATTCCATCCAGGTAGGGTTCCTCTGGATTCTCTGGTCCCAGGAATGCTTGTGCAGACTGATTTTTGGCCAATGACTATCAATATGAAGGGTTAAGTATCAAAGCTATGAGGAACTGATGAAAATGACAATAATCAGGGCTTTTTCCAGCCAGCAATATTTGTCATGCCAGTAAACTTTCAAATCCTAATAATAAGCTAACATAGTTGTAGGCTGTAATTAAGCATGAAAATTAAATAGGTGACATACCTTGCTAACATAAAAGCAGATGTATAAAAACAAGGCTTTAATGCCATCAATGTGGGCAAATTAAACCATAAGGTACGAACTAGAACTATGAACATATTATGGTTGCCTTTTTATGAGTAATTTTAAAACTTAATACCTGCAATTACTTTTTAAAATATCATGAAGGCCCGGAGATATGATGCCTGGTTAAAATTAACAGTAAGATGGTATAGCTATTTGCTTAACTTGATGCTAACAAAGAGTTCGAGTTAAGAAAATTACATCAGACAGTCCGCTCTTAGTCATGAGCATTAGCAATGAGAGGAAGTATTAACTTTGGTTTCCACACAGAGAAAACATTAGATCAGAGATTATAAAACATAGCCAAAAAATATTTATTTACACATATTAGTCAATTTAAGCCACCACTGCTAACCAGGAGGGTCTCCTCCCTCACGAAAAATGACTACAGCAGTCTTTAAAGGAGGTAGAGAAGTCTCAGCAGGTGAAGGTGGGTTCATTAAAATAAATCCGAATAGTGTCTTTTGAGAAATTCCTGCATAGTCCAGACTTAAGTTACCTGGGACAACCCCTATTCCCACACTGATCATACTCGTTGGTGTCTTATTCCAACCTCTTTGGCTTACTATAGAATCACAAGAGGACATATTTTGCAATATTCTTCCTAAAAGTTACTCTGCACATCAGCAACAAGGGTGCATGGCACACATGCATCTATGATATTTTCTAAGACTACTACCACTCCTGAACTACCCCTAAACATTATATCATTCACAAGGCATTACTCTGAATACAACAGCAGAAATGAGCATAGGCTGAACAGTACCTTGTAAATACCATCTATTTCATTTGCTACATGCTCAAAGCATTTCATGAAGCGATCATGGCGTTCTTTCTTCACTCTTTCAAATGCTTGCTTCGCACGTTTGGTTCTCCTTCGGGCATTGTCAAACTCTTCATTGGTTTCCTGCAGTTTTTCCCGCGCAAGATCAAGCTTTTGCATTGCCTATTCAAAATAAGAATATGTTAAGTAGATCAAAGCCCAGTAAGCCTTATTATTATAATTTTCAATAATAATTAAAAATAAAATTTTAAACATTTATCTGAGACGAGATGAAATTCATTAGTGCACTGAGGAGAGTGAGTAGTGATAAGTAGCAAAAAACTTATTTTCGAAGTATGACTGAAATAAAGTACAAGTCTGAACACTCACTCTCATATTTGGGGCCTGTATTTTCTTTATTGTTTCTTGTAATTCATTTATTAGTCGTGCAAGACGGTCACCATGCTTTTTCACATCCTCTGGCTCATCCAAATCTTTCAAATTCTCAGAAAGAAGGGTGTAGTCAATCTGGATCCTGCAAAATTAAGCACATTGTTTAAGTAGAATGCAATATTTTTCCTTATCCTAGTGGTTAATGAGACACCAGAAAATGACCATAAGACAAGAATTTAACAGCCAAGAAAATGAACACCTAATAAAATTATTTAATCAAGTGCACAATAAATAGGTAAATCCAGTCACACGTAATTATAAAAATTTGCAATCCATTTACGCCCATATTCATAGAACTGCGAAACTGACCATGCGGTAACTTAAACAGTGTCACCCTCTCATGGTCACAAACTTGCGCAAAATTCACAGCAAAACAATCATTCACCTGGACTAGGAACCAAACCCAGACCTCTCAATTTGCTCCAAGTGCTCTAACCAATTAGGATACCTAAGCATCCTCTTTCACTGTGAATCTCATGCAAGCTTTAAGGAGTGACTTATCCTCACAGGTACCGTGTATATTGTGCCATGAAATGACTGTATGCAAGCGCTTAACCCTACAGTCCACGAGGAAAACTTTACGCAAAATGGTGTTTACAAATGGTGTAAGGACAAATTCACGAAACTGGAGCCAAATTCACAGTGAAAGAATCATTCCCCTGGAATAGAAGAATGAAGAAAACCTCATAAAGCTACATGGGTAAAAAGATGTAAAATAAATGAAATAATAAACTCTGGCGAGTAACCAATGAGGTGAAAGAAAACTTGATGAAAGGACTGTGAAAGGAAATGAAAAAACAAAAGGAATAGGGGGAAGTGGGAGCACTATACTCTAGAGTGAAAATGTTATCAGGTAGTAAGAGAGGGCAATCTATACCAAGGGTCAAGGACAACGCATAGAAGATATTGATCTAACAAGAAGATATCCATGACAGATAGAGAGAATACATGAAGATTTATGTGATAGTCATAACATGCCATTGAACTTAGATACATAGAATGAGAAAGCACCACAGGAGGATAAGCTTGGGCTGGCATTACTTGACAGTGAACTAGAGTAAGCATAATGAGAGAGGAAGGCAAGAAAAGTGGCAGGAGTTGAGAGCTTCCCATTGAAGCTACTGAAGAATTTGAGTAATAATGGAACAAACCCTTAAGAACTTATTCGTTATATGTATGCTGAAGGTGTATGACCATAGGACTTATGAAAAAAATTCCTCCGGCTAAAAAATTATTTGAAAGTACTAAAAGCATGTTCACTAACCTATTTTCTCTCTCATAAATTTGTTGAGTGCTCGTACTTCCAGTCTCCACAGATGTGTCCACTTCCATTGCTGATCCCTCTTCCTCAATATCCTCCATGTTCCCACGAAGCATTGGAATGACTATATCTTCCATCTAAATTTAAAAAATAAGTCATAGAAATTAATGAAGAAAGACTGAATTCATCCCATTAGTACAAATGAAGTTGTCACCACAGAACTTCAAACAAAAAAGGGGCAAGTTGCAGGGCAATGATTAATTTGAAAGAAAACCTTTATTTCACATCTTGATCCCACAACTTTACATCTAAACTCTATAAGATACAATTCAACCCCCACTTATTCAAGCAGCTTCAAATTATGTTTCCAACATGTACACTAGGGTGGCACTTATTTTTCAGAATTGAGAATAGTAATATTTTTCACCCCTAAAAATGCTTGTAGTGGGGTGTTAATTAATGTATTCAAGTTTCATCACTCTCAGTTATCAGGAACCTATGCCTCGAGGGCCCTAAGAACTTTGAAACTAAATAAGCATTTCATGAGTGGAAAAAGATTTATCCTCTGTTAAATGCAACAATTAAACTCTTTGGACCAAAATTTTGTCCATTTTTGAATATCTTTTTGCATTTCTAAGATATGGCCCTGCACATATCAAACCATCCCAAAAGGGTGCCTCCCAGCACCACAGTAGAATGGGGATAATGAATCCTCACCTTGCACTGCTTCAGGATTCCATGTCTATCAGCCCTCTTCTGCTCAATCTTCGATTCAAATGCTGTAACTTGCTTATGAATAGCTTGGATATCTTTTGCTATGGTTCCCATTTCCCTTCGAGCCTGAAATATAAAATAATACAAAAACCTCATAATTTGGACATACAAGGGGGGATCAATAAGTAATGACCAACAATTATTTCCCAAAGTGTAGTGTTATGCGACATGATACTCTCACATAATGTACTTTACAGTTGGCCCAGTAGTTGGCTTCTTCCGTTTGAGGAGTACCTACAGTGACAGAAGAGTGAACTACTGAGCAAAGATGTCTTGTGTGTCACAGCCATCTGCATGTGAAGAGTAGAGCCACGTTATGTTTCCTTTGGGCTCTAGGTCTAAACCCATGTGAAACTGAGAGATGATGTGCATGTATGTGGAATACTGCTTGGATAGCAGCAACATAGGCAGGTGGGCCTTTCCTAAGGGCCATGTGACCCTGACGGATTTGTCTCATGCCAGACATCACTTAACAGCATCAATGACAATGTCACAGCCGTTGATGAGGTGATTCGTTCTGACTAGAAAATGTACTTCGCACATAGGCAAACGAGTTCAACATACCATACAGTGGAGTATGACGTGGTGTATAATCAACATAACTTTCATTACCTGAGTGCTTGGTAGGTGCCAAGGAACCTCACAGATTCCCAGAAGGGGCAGTGAATGATGGCACGCCTGGACCACCAAGCACTGATGCACTGTATATAGACTATCTTTGGGAGTCTTTTTGGCCCAAAGAAGAAATTTTTCACCGGAAAATACTTCACTTCTGATGCAAAAGTCAAACTGTTACTGAGAAGTTGGCTCTACACACACAAAATGGACTGCTCTGCAGAAGATATTTGCAAACTTGTACCACTAAGTTAGAAATGTATTGAGAGACTAAGTGGTTTTATAGAGAACTAGTGTAAATATGTGCCTTCACTCGGCATGAATATTTAACCTGTTACACTTACTGCTGCATAAATTGATGTGCATTACACACTGATCCACCCCCATACATCCTAACCCTAGGAGGAAAAACTAAGTAAAACTTAAAAACTTTTGAGTGATTCATCAATATTAAAAAGTAAATAAAACTGTAAAATGGAGGAACTAAATTCAAGATCTATATGCCTTTAGGATGAATTCTTTCCCGAACTCATAAAAGAACTAACCTTGCCAATCTGTTCCTCCATGCCATCAACTTCTGTCTTCTTAGCCAGTCTTTCAGATTTAAGTCGATCCAAATCTCTCATATCCTTATCAATTTCTGTCATTTGGCGATGCTCGGCCAACTTTCCACGCTCAAGCTCATCTTCATCATCTTGCACAGCTCGCTCCCAGCGTAAAACATTGTCTTTGAAAATAAAAAAATTGCAGTATGTCACTAATTCTGACTAAAATAGCTAAGAGATGTATAGACTTGGTATGGTTTTTCTCTATGACATCCTATTTTAAAGAGTTAACTCTTACATGTATTACAAATTATTGCAATAATTTGGACATTATCCCCTAAAAACTAAAAATATTTTCACTGAAAAAGAATTTATTACATTCTCCATAAATATACATTACAACTTATAGAGATGAAATTTAAATATACACTAATTAAACAAAAATAACTTATAAATCAAAATTAAGAATGAATAAATATGGCATTATGTTGGAAAAGTACCAGAGCAGAGACGCAAACAAGATACTTATATACCACTCATGGCGAAAAATGAATCAAGAAACATTCAATTTAAGAGAAATATGATAGAACCAAAGAGTTTCACGAGCTTTCGAAAACACAGGGCCACAACTGTGTTAACATGAAAAGATGGTTGCAAATCAAATCATACCACAATGACACAGAACTGAATACAAAAAGCCTTTTGTTAGCTGGTTGAAGGCAGCAAACTCACTCAGTGTATCCCTCGATTTCTCAAACTCCAACTGGTTGAGGATACGATTCTTTTGGTTCTCAAATTCAAGCCTCTTCTTAGCCCTCTCCTGCTGACTTCTTAGTTCCCTCTCTTCATACTGCCTGATGTTGGCCACATTAATTTGGGCACAAAAGCTGGCAAACACTACATCTTCCACATTGTTCATATTTTCTTTGATTTCCTGAATTTGCTGATCACGGGCTCTCATGGTGCGCTCAATTTCATCAATTTGGGGCTAGATAAGTAATGAAAAACAAACCAATCACTTCCTCTATCAGATGGAAGACTTATTCCTTAATTTAACAGCAAGGACATTTTAATTTAGTATGCAACCATTTCTTCGGACATAGGGTGGAATTCCTGCCAACAAACATGTCAAAGAAAACAATGACCACCAAAACTAACACCAAAAGGAGTTAGGATGAGTGCATAGACATGGTGGCTTGGAGTATTAATTCCACACAACTTCTTTGTGAGATAAAAATTCAGAGAAGAAAAAGAAAAGAAAACATAGGTAAATCCCAGCTCAGCCCAAAGCTTTCCTTTACTGCAAAAAGTGACATTCGAAGACCACTCTTATCTTACTAATATATAAAAATCTAATGGTGTCTGTCTGTCACTCAATCACTCATAAACCACAGAATCGATTGAAACAAAATTTGGACGGAAGATACTTGATATATCTAGTTCACGCAAAGGCTATAAAGCAAGGGCCTTGGGGCCCTTTCATTGCCAAAAATTGGGTCCAAAAGATAATTGTTGCCTGGATTAGAAACACGTAAAATATACCTATACTGAATGTACAACAATCATGGGGTCGTAAGTCGCGCTGGGGCCCCAAAGGGCCCAAGGATCCAAAAGAATGCTTTCTTAAAAGCCTCATAAGTATTGAATGAGTGAACCGATGTTAGTGAAATTTTCCCACATGGGATCAGTAAAGCTTTTTCAAGGAAATTGGAACTATGAGGAAGGCTCCTGTGTCCCAAGGGCAGCGTATTGGGCCGTCTGGTGTCTTATGTGTTTGAAAAACTCAAGTCTAAACATTTTGGTTCAAGGGGAGAGATTTCTCTTTTTGCATATTTTAATTATTTCTACTACAGATAGAAGGCTATAGTTTTCGCCATTCAGTGGCTTGCAGGGTATGACGTAGATGTAGGTTAGATGGATATAAGATTGCAGTTTCTCATTCTTTCATTCCATTTTCTTATACGAATAAAATTTCCCTAGAAATCACGTTTTTAAAGTCAAAATCGTGAATTTTACTTCTGTCAAATACAGGATATTTCCTTGGTAACCGTGGAATTAGCATTAGCTTTAGAAGGGAAATAGGACTTTACAATGGTGGCTGGGTTTTATATCTAGAGATAGGTATTACAGTGGAAATCTAGGCCATATACTGAAATGTTGCTGATTACGATATTTTTATGGATATTGCCTAAAATGCCTAAAATTGACCAAATTTATTTCAAGTGCACTAATTTAAGTAGGACCCATGTAAAACAGGAGAATGCAACGATGTTATATTAATGCGACTAACCTCTAGAATGCAAATGGCCTGTAGTTTAATTTCTATATTTTACTGCAAAAGAATGTCAAAGCTCATTAAGCATAATATAACGAGGTTTTCATCTGCTGATTAAAAAGTAAAACTAAAATTATAGCTGATTTTCCTAGAAAAAAATACACCTCATGAGCGACTCATACCTACAAACTATATGCCCTGTCTTTCTTTCATCCCCCGTTGAATTTCAACGGGTACCTTTGCTATGTATTATATAAATTCAATTAGTCACAAATCTTAATTCATATAGTACACGACATTTATTGGCCAATTAACTTTCCAGAAGATATTATTACAGCCTAAAGCAAGATGCACAAGTGTAAGACATGCACATTTACTGTGTTGAACACATGCTGTAGCAATCAGTTTGTAGGTGTTGGTCTCACAAGTACACCTATCCTTAATAAATGCATTCAAATTATATAAATTTTTAGCCTGTATATAAATCTTAGGCCTTATAAACATCTGTATGACTGTAGAAAGATTGTTTGAATTGCATCACCTTGTGATGTATTTCCTAAGTTTTTCATTTTTTTATTTCATAATTTCATGCATAACTATCTCCATTCTCCTCTTAAAAATATCATGGTTGAAACAAGTATTTCATTTAACACTTTGAAATGCTTGCAAAGGCTACAATTCTAGAACACTGATTCTTTTAAGCTCAAGACCAAGTGACACAGTGCATGAGCTTATTGAATTCAAGAATGCATGAACCATGAAAAATATAAGAATTCAAGGACAAAAAATTATATATTAAGCCTAAATGAACCTTATTTAATGTCTCAATTCTCCTTCTGGGAATTTTCAAAAATAACACAAAAATAACAACAACAACATGCAAATTCCTAAAAGCTGAATGGAGAGACTTTGTAGAAAACACAGTAAATGTGCACATCAACGAGACTTTGTAGAAACTTCAAAAATGACTTGAACCTAGAATGACGTTTGAAAATGTAAAAGTTTTCTAGTCAGAATAGTAAATTCAAATCTTTTTTAAAAATAAAATCTTGAATCCAAATCTTGCTTTTACTAAATCATGTGTCCCAGTTACTTATCATTTCCAATGCAATTGAATAATAATATATTTAAAAACAAATTCAAATAAATTTTTCCAAGTGATGGGTCAAATCCAAAATTTATCAAATACAAATCCCAAATTCAAATCTCGAATACCCATTACTGAATTCTGCTTATACTACATTATGGATACCAGATCCTTATTGTTACCAATACATAACTACATAATTACATAAATTCAAATCCACTTTTACTTTCTCTCAAAAATGTATGAAACCCAAAGTAGTTCTTAAGTTGTTCCTTATTCTAAAATCTAGTTATTTATCTTTCAAAAGAAATAAAGGATTAAAAGTAAAACATAATTTTTTACTTATTTATGTGCATTCTCAGCTTTTTCCAATAAGGTCTTTAAAAACCTTTCCAAGCATTTTTCTTGGCTCAGTTGTTGGCTTTTGCTGTTTCTCAGGCTGAAATTTAAGTTTTTATGTGTACTTGCACAGAGTGCTAAAGTGGCTTTGTGTGTTAAAATGTTCGTATTTCAAGTCTATTGACCTTTTCATGATACAGAGAGATCTACCTCTCTTCTCTAAACTTCTGGCCTTGAACGCCTAAATTCCCATCTCTTATTGCAGCATTGTTAAAGTGGCACAGTGTGTTAAAATGGTCGTATTTCAAGTCTATAGACCTTTTCATGATGCAGAGAGATCAACCTCTCTTCTCTTTAAACTTCTGGCCTTGTATGCCTAAATTCCCATATCTTATTGCAGTTTAATTTCACCCATTTTTTTATTAATCGGTGTTTAGAACCTAATAACTCCTCTACCAGTTCTTATGAAAGACCAGGTTAAAATTTCCTTATAATTGTGGTACAATACAATAGCATGCTGTAGCACCAAAACAGTTACATGCAATTTTTTACGCAAAATTAAAACAGTGTATTACAATGTGTTCTGTTTAAAGTGAATATTTTTCAGCAGCTAAAATTTCATTGTTCAAAAACAAAAAGAAATATTTGTGATACATCAGTTGAACAAACAATGAAAATGACAGGCATATACGGAACACATGTCGAGTCACAAAATGTTACAGGAGGTTATGATGGCGATGCTGCACATGCACAGTCCTGCAATTTTTTAGATAAAACTTGACATGACTATCAATTTTGACAGACAACATAGTTTACAGCGATGTATCACACATTCCACCTGCAAAACTGCAGTTCGAGTCTTTTCTGGAAGGATTTGATCAAATCTCCAATCCAAAAATTCTGTAAGATTCAATTTAATCCCAGAATCCTGATCAAATTACAAAATATTATTTTACTTGAATTCATAAAACAAAGCAATGTCTTGACTGAAAAACAATCATTATTTTATTAATAAGAAATTATAAAAACATGACAACTTACCCCAAATAATTCCAACTTCTCCTTCAAGTCCTCTAATTCCTTTTGAAGTTGCTGGATTTGTTTAGTCTGTAAAAAAATTAAAAGCTTGTAAGTATGTCCTATGGATGATATAATGAACTAAAGAAATGAACTGAGCTCACAGTGTTTTCCTTGTCAGTCTTAGAATACTTCAGTCGAGTTTCAAGCCCACGAATTTGTGACTCTACAGTGTTTAACTCTGACTCTTTCCTAGACTTCTTCACTGACTCACGCAACTCCTCTCCAAGTCTTTCCTAAAATGAAGAGAATATTAGATAAATTCCATTCCTCAACAGAAACTTACACTTCATTAATTCATTCCTTATCTTAAAATGAACATACTTTCTTCTGTTTTAGCTGAGATAGATGCTTTTCATCCCAACGCTTTGCTTTCCTGGCCAGATCTAAACTTCCACCAGAAATAATTCCTGATTTTTGATAAAAAGTACCATCTAGGGCCACTGCCTGAAAAATTAAAATGTTATCAATAGAAAATCATGCATAATACTAAGGTACAAGAGAGCTAATGATTGATTACCTTGCTCAAGATTCCACAAAAAAGCTCTCTACACTACCTTTATTTCTACTAATACTAGGCAGGTATGGCCAAGATTAGAAATGGCCTTTACCTTTGGAACAATTTATGCGTGCAATCTCTGGTATCTGGGCTAGAGAAGCAAATTAATGATGATTATCTGGAAATAACTGGCACAACAGACATTATGCAACTTACACAAATTTTATTCATGAACAAATACAATTTGTGGTAGTCACAAAGGGTCTATTTTATCAATTATGACAACCTCGCACAATGTTAATGCCTCAGCTACAGGGAAACCTCTCTTTCACACTTCTGAAGGGGATAAAGAAAAAAGTGTAAATTGCAGAAAAGTGGAAATCAAGGGAAATCATATTTTGCAGGAAACTGAAGCAGAATCATGACCAAATGTTTTATTATTTAATTTAATTTGAATGGATTATACCTTCAAATCTAGTGGCTGCCTGGAAAAGGCAGCTGCCTAGCAAATTTTATTTTTCCATGGCTGCATGGGAAAATAAAATTTACTTTTACCTTTTTATTTCAAGTTCACAGGGTGTGCATGGCACTGATCCAATAACTAAAGGATTTTTCAGTTTGGGCCCCAAGTCTTCGCACCAAGGGCATGCATTTGTCCTCCAAAAATACTAGAAGTCATCCATGCCTTGGATTGGCTACATAGGTTACAAGAAATAAGTTTCTAATTTTGTTTCAATAAATGTGAATTTCTAGATTTTCCTAAAACAGAGGGATTCAGTCTCTCACTACAATCCGCACTGGCTCCAAACAAAACAGTGAGGCGAGCTTGGCTGTGTTAGTTCCCATGGCAAGGATCCCCTTTGAAGTCATGGGTATTGTGTGGCAGGATATCATACAACAGATCTTCCTCATCCACAGTAAAATATTGCTTAAGAGCATATAGCCATGGAAGAAGATATAGCCATCTATGTGATTATGCAAAGTTGGACACTTCCTGTGAGAAACTGTTTTGAGATATATGCTTTCAGATTCACAGATGCTGTTATAGACATTACTACACTGAATTTTGAAATGGTCTATCCAGCCATGTGATTCAGCCAACAAGTAATCTAGCTGCTGTGAGTGCCATTTCCTTGGAAAAAATCAACTTAATCAGCATGCTGCCATGGGCGTAGCTAGGGGGGTCCCTGGGGGGGCCCGGCCCCCCCCAGAAGGCTCGTGGCCCCCCCCAGAAAAATTTGACAAATCTAAATTGTGGTGGCCACGCTTCACACAGCGCTGGCAACCGCGCGCCTGCGGCCGAGCCACAGCACGGCGGTGCGGTCCCTTTGGTTCTATATTTTGGCCGAAGGTAAGCTACAATTTACACTGAAGCAGCCGGGGCAGCACTGCGAAGTTTGAAAATGTGCGCCGCGGACAGGCACTGCTGCTTTGTTCGTCTGCTTCGTCTGGCTCCAGCGGTGTAGCTGAGGTGCTCGGCACTCGTTTCAGAAGAGTTACTATATTACCCTACGTAGGACCTCTAGTCTCTGCCCGGCAGCGCGCTTGCCTGGCTGTTTCTTCCCCCCTCCCTTGCCACCTCACCTCACCATTCCACCCGCCGCGCCGGCTTGCCCGCCTCAACAAGCATCGACAGGATTGTTGTTGGTTTACATTGACAGACAAGCCGCGCGTCGTACGTCGCGCTGTGCTGGAGTGCTGGCGCCAGTTGGCCAGTTTTTCTTCAACCACTGTGGTGAGTGTGGTGTTAAAAGTGTGGTTCCCGCGGCGCTCCCAGTGACAGCAAACCGGTGCATCTTGCGGATTACGTGATAACGCGCGGAGTGAAAAGGTAAGTTTCCAAATGAAATGACGCCGGTGTCTTGTGACAGGGAATCGGGATGACATGAGGGTTTCATCCTGCAGATAAGGTTCTTTATTTCTCTCGATGCAATTTAGTCAAGTCACAAAACACCAACTATGATATATGATGCTGCCGTTGCTAATTGCCTCCTGTCTTCACTTGCAGACTGAGCAAACATCGCGCCTCGACGGCGCCGTAATCATTTTTCTTAAGATAAAAACGTTGTAACTCCCTTCACGATTGGGATAAAGATATGATTTAAGCACTAAAAACAACTTTATACTTTTATTCACATTTCATATGCAGCATTAATGGACCTACAATGTAAAATACGTAAGTTAGCAGGCGGCTACTTTTTACCTTGCAAAAATTCAATTTTTTGTCCTTAAGATATTTACATCAGTATAACAACATTTTAGCTCAATTAACCACAAAAAACATGAGCACTGTTACGAAGAAAATGGTATGAGGAACCTTTATGTAAAAGTTTTAATCCAGCACGAGGAACGGTTTGCCGACAATCGAGTGAAAAAAAGTGAAAAGAACCGCGTTTGTAGGGGAAGTTTATGGAAATATTTTTTATAAACTTTATCGAAAAACTATTGACACCATTAAATGAAACGTCTCTTTATGCATTATGGCACATTTTTATTCAGTGCATAGTGCAATATTAATTTTTATGCTGCATTTGATAACAGCGCACGCCCGCCCTTATGGAGATTAACATGGGAAACGAATCTCCATAAGAGTCCATACTGTCAACTAAATGTGGAAAGCACTATAGTGTTGTGCAGTTGATTATGTTTCGCGCAATCTTGTGATTTTTCCCTTCTATTTTGTTTTTCTTTAGGTGCAAGATGAAGAAAGTTTCAGATATTCGATCATTTTTCAAGAAAACTCTCTCTCCCCCTCCAAAAAATGATCAACGTCAAGATGATGATCCTCCCAGAGACGACCGCACATTCCCCTCCTCTGCACCGTCAACGTTTGAAACTTCAACGAAAGCCGCAGATGAAAAAATGGAAGTAATCGAGGAAAGAGCATCTGAACCGACAGATCTTGGTACTTTGGAAACTGGACCGAAACAACTGAAAATTAATTTCCCGAAAACACTATTTGGTGACAGAAACCGATCATTTTCCGACGCTTACTATGAAAAACACCAGTGGTTGGAGTACAGTGTGGAAAAAGATCGAGCATACTGCTTTGTGTGTAGACTTTTCTTTACCGGGGTTGTGCGAGACCAAAACGAAAAGTTTATTAAAACGGGGTTTTGCAAATGGAAAAAATTAAAAGATGCGATCGAAAAACACGAAAAATCAGGATCTCATTTGGATTGTCATCAAAAGTATCTGGGGTACCAAATGGCTAACGCATCTGGTACTGTACACGCGAGAGTCGTAAATCAGAGTGAAGAAGAGATTGAAGAGAAAAAACGTTACTTGACAGAAGTAGCTGATATTATTTCCTATCTCAGTTGTCAAGGCATGCCACTGAGAGGACATGATGAGAGCTCTGAATCTCAGAATAGAGGAAACTTTGTTGAATTGTGTAAGCTTTTTGCGAAGTATGATGACTTTTTTGCCAAACATTTTGAGCAGTGCCTTAACTACTGCAGCCCAACGGTTCAGAACGAAATAATAGAAGTTGCAGGCGATCTAACTCTTCAAGAAATTGTAAAGGAAGTGCGGGAGTGTGGGTTTTATTCATTGATGGTTGATGAAGCCAAATGTTACAAAGAAGAACAGTTGTCAGTAGTTTTGAGGTACGTAAGAGGATTGGAGCCCATCGAAAGGTTTCTCGGTTTCTTAAATTGTTCCACAGCAAGAGATTCCGAGTCGCTAAGCCAAATGATTCAAGATTTTTTAACTAAATACAGCTTGGACGATATACCAATGATTGGACAATCATACGATGGTGCCAGCGTAATGTCAGGAAAGAACGCAGGTCTCCAGGTGAAAATGAAAGAGTTACACCCACAGGCAATTTATATCCACTGCTTAGCTCACAAAGTAAATTTGGCCGTTGTCTATTCCTGCAACGATATCCAGTCAGCTTACATTTTCTTCAATACTCTTGAAGCCCTCCATATGCACTATTCACAACCTGGTAATCATGCCATCTTAGCAGAGATCCAAAAGAAGCTAGGCATTAAGGGTGGGAAAGAAATTGGGAGCTTAAGTAGTACAAGATGGTGCTGCCGTTACACAAATTGTAACGTTGTAAAAAATAACTTCAACGCAATCAAGGAAGCCCTTGAGGAGGAAATCAACGCTGCACGAGATGGGGGTATGGTGGAGGCCATCGGTTTGTTGAGATCTATCGTACAACCTGAATTCGTTGTTAATCTTTTCGTAATCCATTCAGTTTTATCGGTGACCAACGTGCTGAGTAAGTATTTGCAAGGCCCAGATGCGACGCTCGGGAGAGCAAGTTCAGTTATTGCCAGCATTCAAACTACTTTGGCAGAGAGCAGAAATAATTTTGATGGTTTATGGGCCGAGATAGTAGAATTTGCGAACAATAACGACATTTTGCTAGAGCCTGTGTCTGTCTCAAAGAAAAGAAGGCAGCAGCCGCCCGCAAAAATGAGCGATTACTATGTTGAAACTACCGTAGGAAAAAGCCAGCTGACCGATCTACCATCTGACACCAACCCCAACACTCGAGATTACTGGAAAATCAATGTGTACAACAGGGTTTTGGATAACGTTATTTCACATTTTCAGCACAGGTTTGAGTCCGTTCCCCTGGCAAAGGCAGCGGATGCCTTTACTCAGTTGAACTTGACTGAAGCTGAAGATTTCATTAATAATTACAAAGAAATTTTGAATATTGATGCCCATTCCTTAAATGCTGAGGCTACAGTATTGAGAAATATATTAAAAAACAAGGAACTAGAGGTCAAACTTAAAAATGTCAGAGCAGAAATAAATGAAGATATCATGCCGAATGTTTACAGACTTCTCCAAGTAGCAATCGGCCTGCCCGTCAGCTCGGGTGGATGTGAAAGAAGTTTTTCAGTCATGCGAAGAATCAAGTCATGGATTCGGTCTACAACCGGTCAATCAAGATTTTCAAATCTATCCATTCTTCACATCGAAAAAAAACTTGTTAAAGAAAGGGTTCCCAGCACTACCATCATTGAACATTTTTGTCAAAAAAACAGAAAATTCCTTTAAACCAAATATTTTGTTTCTTTTCTTTGTTTTCACTTTAAATTAATATTGAAGTTGTATTTAATTTATTAGCAGATAACCATCCCAAAATTTACTATGATCCCTCTGAAAATGTATAAATCCTCGTTGAAAATAAAAGCTATTTTATTTTCCAACTCGGTGTGATCATTTTCTAGCCTACAACAATCCCTTTCAGTATTTTACAAAAATGTCATCAGCAATTAGGCTTAATTTCAGTTCTGAGAAGGTTCAATTTCAAACATTTCTGGGGGAGAAGCACCCTCTCTTGAAGTGGGGGTACCCCCCGGAAGGTAGGTGGTCCCATGGCCCCCCCCAGCCAAATTCCCTGGCTACGCCCATGCATGCTGCACATTTGCACAGCTCACTTCACACAACATGCACACAATCCATGCTAAAATTGTGATTAAAATAAAAATCGCTATCAATTATTCTGTAGGTATTGGGTTTTCAGAGGTACTGGGATTGTATTACTGAATTCAAGACAAATGCCACAGTGTCACCCACAGGTCTCTATGACCTGTACGAACAGGAATTAACTTGTTCTGCAAAATCAACAACAGCTACACAACCAGCAAGGTTAAAAAATAGAAACTTTCAGAAATCACTAACAAAGATTGAGAGAAGTTTGCATAAAATTCTGATGCCAACTGA
The DNA here is from genome assembly GCA_963169105.1 of Ceriagrion tenellum. NCBI lineage: Eukaryota > Metazoa > Arthropoda > Insecta > Odonata > Coenagrionidae > Ceriagrion > Ceriagrion tenellum. The sequence goes on from OY720632.1 coordinate 46,400,403, forward strand.
ATCAAAATCAATTATGCAGTAATCCCACTGTTTCTAAATTTTTGCTAGAAGCTTGAAAAATGGGCTTGTTTTTGATTGTCATACCGGTACAGAGTTTTGACTGCAATGTAAATGTTTTGATTGCAACTATCCAACAGAAAATAAAGCATGCTACATGCGAACATTTAATTACAATCAGCCCAGGCATTTTTTTATATTTTGTTTGAAACTCGGAAACTGTTGATAATTGGTACGTGTTCCACATGCCACCTGCCATCTTGCTCCTTGTCAGATGTCGTAAATCTCAGGATTTTTCAAAATTTGATAGTGTAAATCGTGAGATACAATTGCATTACAAAGTAACAAAAATTGTTGGGACATCAAGAGAATGTCATAAGTCAGGGGAAAAAGTAAATTGCGGAGAGGTGAAAGCGAGGTTTCACTGTACTTTTTCCCTCATGCAAAATTTTATTTTTTTTTCAAAATGGCTAGAAACTATCGCAAAATGCATTGATTTCACAAATAAATCATTACTTTTTTCCATATTAAAATTACTTACATCATAACGATGAGATGACTCATATTCATAAGCTACTTTCATGGCATCCTCTGGTGTTTCACAAACGAGGGCATTATTGGTAGCAAATAGAACTGCCCTCTTAATGTCAGGAGGATCATATTGAAGGACATCATACAGCAGTTTCACATTTTTTGGTTCCTTTATATTCCTGGAAAGGGGAATAGGGGAAAATAAAAGTATTGAGAAAAGGAGAATTTTCACTAATCCTTATATATTTCAAATCCTGATTGAGTGGGTGGCATAGTTACATCATGGTTAACTCATCATTCAAAAGTCAATTATTCCAAATGTATTAGAATAAGGAACTAAAAGCAAAAATAAAATGAATATATCATTCACATACACTTGCTAAACATAAATTTCTTTGCTTCATTAGAGAGACACACAGTAACACCAATTATTTATGCTATTCAGTGGACCTATTGAAATGTGTAAATAGGGGAAAATAAAAGTATTGAGAAAAGGAGAATTTTCACTAATCCTTATATATTTCAAATCCTGATTGAGTGGGTGGCATAGTTACATCATGGTTAACTCATCATTCAAAACCTCACCATAGAATTTGATCATATCAACATCATTATACTACAAATGTGTTGATCATTTGTTTGAAAATTCATCATGCCATACATTCAAGTATAAGTGGAGATTTCCAGGTTATTAATCGCATTAAGTTTCAAATAAAACTAGGGGCATACATTGATTGTCCTTATAAACCTATGCATGCATCATTCTTAGAGAGGAAGTGTGAAGCATAAACTGTAATGATTACAATTTTTAGTGCGTTCAACTAAAAGGCCAAGCATTTTCCTTCTTATCTTAGAAAACTGAAGTTTTGAGGTGCAGAAAAATATAACATACAACAGCTAGCTAAACATTTGCTTTTTTCAGCCCGCAGAAGTACTGCATTTCTCACCAAACCATTGTTGTAGCTCCATTTTGCTGTGGTTTTGTACCACACATACATTTTAAGCCTCCTTTGTCATAGCTGGTCAGTAAAATACAGCCTAGTCTTTTTTAAGCATTGAAGGAGTCAATGTCAGATGATGCACAACTCGGCAATAGTAGGATCAAGATTTGATATTCAGGATTTGAGATTCAATGAGAATAGGATATTTGGATCTTGATATGGTTCTCATGATGAATCCATAAAAAAGCTTGAGTACCAATGTAAGACATGACCTTCTTCATCTCCTTTGATGTGTGCAACTGACACTATGCGTGAGGTGGCGAATACCTTGAAGAGTGACTTGCCAAATTGCGTAATTCTCGTGCAAATGCCGCATGTGTGGCCCCTTCTTAAGCTATGTATATAAACTCCTGCATGTAAACCGCACTTGAGAGTGGCACCACGTGGAGGCATGTAAAAATAACTGTATTTTTGAATGAAGGATAACTTAATTTCTAATGTTACAGGTTTTGGGTTTTCCATATTTTGGGATCCCTGATTCCGGGTCCGTACTGTAGTGAAATGAGCCAATCAATGTAGGCTTTTACATGTAAAAAATTTGTTGTGCAATGAACTCTCAATTATCTGGGCCAATGTTGGGGAGAGGAGACACAAGTAATGAGAAAACATGGATGATCCAAGCTTCCACTTCAATATCTCATAATAATAATAATAATTTCTTTAACACTTACAGGTTTCCCCAATTACAAGTGTTTTAATATATCATGAGACAAACACAAACACCCATGTCCAGGGCAGTGAATAATCGTACCCAAGCGGGACTTGAACCCGCGACCCTCGGGTTAGAAGGCGAGGACTTTACCCTGCCAACACCGGGGCCGATCAATTAATAACATATGTAAAAAAAGTTTATTACAGAGTTATCTTCGCCCTACCAAGTGTCTTTTTAGCAGTGATAATGCCATTGTAGTTGGATTCCCAATACTTTGTGTACTGTAGCAAACCATATACCAAGTTGAGGGCCTGTCTGTGACTCATATGTTTGCTGCTCCCCTCATCTTTACTCCTGCTAATTCCACTCTCCCCACTCCTTAGTGCCCACTAGTAACAAAAGTTCAACTACAACACATCATAAACTCAATCTGCCAGGGAAAAACTCATGCTGTGTCATGTAAGCATTGTAAGACAAAGGAGTTAGCTATGTAATTTATACAATGTTGGAACACTTGTAGTAGAAAATTCATTTTTTACAGTAGTTGAAATCGTCTGGAATAAAAATGTCCTCTCACTCAGTTTGGACCAAAGAAGAAAACTATTGTCATTGATACTTGCTCTATTACCTCTCATTGTTAGCCACACTATATTGAAAATAATTTTTTCTTTACAATGTCGAAGAAGGATGTTTGAACTTGTCAAACACAGTCACCGGAGGCTCAAAATCCAGAAAAACCCTAAATCCAGAAGTCTTCAGGTCCTAAGCTTTCTGGATTTAAGGTCTGTACTATACATCTGATTCACATTAAGGGACTTTGTTTATTTCAAAATTTGAGGAAAATATTTTAATTTTAATTTACCAGTTACACAGCAGATAAAATATCAGTTGCACTATGAACATGATAAACAGTCGGTAGGAAAAGTACAGGTTTCCCTCATCAGGCAGTGTTTTTTTCAATCATGGCCCTTGACTACCCACATTCAATGTTTTGAGTACTAGACTTCTCAACTGCAGGGATTTCCCTTGATTAGCTGCAGTCTATGTTTCAAGCTTGTAAAATGGTGCTGGGAGCAGCTAGCAAGTAAGTTCAAACAACAATCCACAGTGTCATGACAATGGATCTGTAGCTGCTGAGCTAAACAATGTCATTAAAGTTGAAGCCCCATAGTTTACTCATTAATGTAAATATAATAATTTTATAGAATCCTAGACTAAAAATACCTGAGGCGCTCCTTCAAGGGTTTTGCCTGAATGTAATCCAGAGGTAAGAATGTCTCAGGCTCCAACATCTGCTCCTTAAGATATTGAATGCATTGCCGAGCTGTCTTTTCAGCGTCTACAACAATGGCCTCCATATACTTTCCTAAAACTTTAGTAATGGCCACGTTGTAGCGCTTATGTATTGGTTGACACATGTTTATCATTCGATCATACTGAAAATGTAATGGACAAAGAATATATTAAGGACAGGCAATGGAGATGAATAATTTTGAGGGTTATTTACCTCACAAAAGTAAAGCACAATGTCACTAAGGACTGCCCACAGATCCAGATGGATGCAAATCACTCATTGACAATCCTTTTCCATCATTATCTTATGCCCAATCAACCATTCTCACAGCCTTCAGCTCACAAGCCTATTTAACATCAAACTCTCACAAGATAATATTTTGGACATAATAACCACACATTTCATTCCGGATGTTAACGAGCCAATGGCGGACATAACAATTTAGTGTGATGGAATAATTAAACAACTGCATTCGATTAAAAGTAACAAGTCCCCAGGTCCAGAAGGAATACCTGCACGCGTGCTCAAGTAGTTAGCGCCACAGATTGCACCATTCTTAGAAATTATATTTAACAAATCATTATCCGAAGGCAAGGTACCCAAGACAGGAAAATAGCCAATGTCACACCGATATTTATAAAAGGAAATAGAAGTGACCCAGGAAATTATCGGCCTATATCGTTAACATCTCTTTTATGCAAGATCCTCGAATACATTGTCGTTAACAATATTATGACATTCCTGAATAATCGTAACCTTTTACACAGCAGTCAGCATGACTTAGGTAAGGGCAGGTCCGGAGAATCACAGCTTGCGCTCTTCCTTCATGATAACCTAAAATCAGGTGAATCGATTCAGCAGGTCGATGCGATATTCCTTGTTTTCATGAAGGTATTTGACAAGGTTCCTCACAAGAAACTCATTTATAAATTGTATGCATGCGGATTTTAATAAAAAATAGTGAACTGGATAAGGGACTTTCTCAGTGATCGAAACAAAAAGTAGTTATTGACGGTTGGTTTTAGCTCTGATATTGTTGAAGTCACATCCGGTGTTCCTCAAGGAAGCATGATTGGCTCTCTTTTATTCAATATTTATATTAATGACCTAAGTTCACGAGTTTGCAGTAAATTAAGATTATTTGCAGACAATACAGTTATCAACTGTGAAATAAGGGAAGACGCAGACTTTGAAGCTCTGTCATCTGACCTTACCAACATTAATTCGTGATGCCAGGAGAGGGGGTTAGAATTAAATATTGGTAAATGCATTACTGTTCACTTCCTGCAAAAGTCATCACACAAAAGCCAACCTACACAGTAGGTGGAGTAAACATAAAATCTTCAAATACATTAAAATATCTTGGAATTACCTTAACTTCAGATATATTGTGGGGAACACACATACAAAGCATACGTGGCAGAGCATTAAGAAACTAGGTTTTGTTAAGCGTATAATAGGAAGGTTCTCGGATGAATAAGTAAAAGAGAAAAAAAATTACAGAATACAAAGAAAAGCAGCACCCTTCATTAAAAACTGCTACGAACGAACATGTGTCACACAACTGTTAGAGGGATTAAGGTGGGAGCCCCAAGAGAGTCGGAGGCTGCATGCTAGGCTTAGGCTGCTTGTGATATTCAGAACTGGTGTGTTTCAGAGCGACACACAGAATATTATCATGATGCCTCACTACATTTCTAGGTCTGACAGATGCGATAAAATAAGAGAGATACTCTGCCGATCAGATAGGTACAAAAACTTGTTCTTTCCGCACACAATAAGTGACGACAATAAAAACTGAGCTCTTCTAAATACACTCCCATAGGACATGTCACCATTTCACCTCCAAAAATTTTACATCTTACATGGCTGGTGACCTACCACCCTCTGCCACATGCCCATGTGGCGGCTCGCGGGGTAGTATGTAGATGTAGATTTGAACAGGCAATGAAATAAGATGACATCTAAAATATATCAATAAAAATTATAGCAGAAGTATTAATTGAATTCTTAACACAAAATCATACTTACAACACCGGGAAATAAACGCTTGAAATTTTCCACTATCTCTTGTTTTTTCTTCCTCCTTGAGTCCTCATGCTTGTCAACACGGGCATCTCCTAACTGTTCAACAACACTCTCTAGATCACGCTGGAGTTCCTGAACTCTTTCCTTCGATGAGCCCACATCTGACTCCAGCTCACGCCTAAGACGCCGCTGTTCTTCCAAAGCAGCTTCACTTGTCCTGCAAAGAAACATACCATGAATAATTTTTTCATTCTTCTGGTATTAAACATTAAAATGTGGAAACTTGGAAGCACTTTTGATGAACAAGGATAACTTTGAATTATTTCATTTGCTATTTGACCACAGCCAATACATTATAACTTTTTCAGTACCACTGATTCCCTGAAACAGAGGAAGTACTAGAAGGTAAAAATGAAAAAAGACGAAGAGTCTACAAAAATTAACAGTATCATTGGTCCATCCACCTTCACAAATTAAACCCATTAAGTCCCAAGTTAATTTTGGTCCTCAGATTCATTTTTTTTCTTGATATTTATTTATTTATTTATTTATTAATTAATCCCGGGACATGTGATTACATGTATGGGACAGTTCCAAAAGGCAAATTAACAATGTATATGTATAATAGGTATACCAGAATAGCAATAACAAATAAACATAGATTGAATACAAAAATACATAGCGTACAGTTAACTCAATTACATAGGGGTAAGAAATTCATCCACCGAATAAAATGCATTTTTTATCAGATACTCTTTTAGTTCTACCTTAAAGAGTGAGATAGAATTAATGCTTTTAATTTTAATAGGTAGGGAGTTATAGAACATCACTCCTGCATAGAGCGGGCTTTTAGCATATAGCTTTAGATTGTGAGTAACGATTCTAAAGTCACTTTTCTTTCTTGTGTCATACTTATGCACATCCATATTAGTCATTAGCTCTAGTGCAGAATAATGTTCTTTAATATACAAAATTGAAAAGTATATATAAATGCAGGGGAACGTTAGAAGCATGAGATCCTTAAAAAGGGACCTGCAGCTGTAATTTCTTCTTGCTCTTGCCAGGATTCTCACTGCCCACTTTTGTAGTTTGAAAAGCCTTATTGAGTGGTGGGAGTGGCCCCAGGCTACTACGCCATATTTAAGTCGACTGAAAATTTCTGCATAATAGACTAGTTTAGCCGTTGACAGATTTGTAATTGTCAATATTTGTCTTAAGAGGTAACACCCCGAGGCAATTTTAGAGCAAAGACCATTAATGTGTGTCCCCCATTGCATGGATTCATCAATATCCACCCCTAAGAATTTAAAATTCGATACACGAGAGAGAACTTGTCCATTCAATTTAAGTAGAGGGCAAGTTAGAATTTTCTTTTGATATGGGTGAAACTGAACAAATGTTGACTTGTCTTCGTTGATGATTACTCTATTTTCAGTGCACCACCTTACCATGCAATCTATGCCTTGTTGGAGTGTGTTGACATTGTCATGAGTATATTTCATGAAGTGATTAGTATCATCAGCATACATTGTAATGTCACCATGATTGAGATAAGATGGAAGATCATTTATATAGAGGAGGAAAAGTATTGGGCCCAAGATTGAGCCTTGGGGAACCCCTATTGAGACTACCTGTTGATCTGACATGGCTTTTATTTTGACTACTTGCGAGCGTTCGCTTAGATAGGATTTAACCCATTGATTAGCAATACCAGCAATTCCATAACTTTTTAATTTATCCAGCAAGATGCTGTGGTCAACACAATCAAAGGCCTTCCTTAGGTCATAGAATATCCCAATAGTGTCACTGTGATCATCCAGGGCATGTAGGACAGAGTCTACAAACTTGTAGATAGCCATCTCAGTGCTTTTTCCTTTAAGGAAACCATATTGTGATCTAGAGATAATATGAAACCTCTCCAGATATGATGTCAATCTTTGGTACATAACACCCTCAAGTACTTTTGAGAATAGGGAAATAATGGATATAGGCCTGTAGTTGCTCACTTCCTGTTTGTTTCCACCTTTAAAAATTGGCACAACTTTAGCTGTTTTTAAAATCTTTGGGAAAGTCCCAGTTGTTAAAGAAGCATTTACCAAGTGAACAAGGGGAGCAATTACATATAGGCTAACAGAACCTTTCAAAATGGAACATGGGATGCCATCAACTCCTGCTGAGCTTTTTCTACTGATTCTATTGAAAATCCTTTGAATCTCCCTTTCATCAGTTGGATATAGAAATATAGTGTTAATTGCAGTATGGAACAAGGGTCTATTGGTCCTAGTAATCTGATATGTTACAAAGCTTACCTGATAATACATGTAAATATGATAAGTTTTAAAATTTATGGCAAAGTTTTTGAAATAAGGGTGGTACCATGTGGTACCACTAAGACTTTGTGGGGTCAATTCATTCATAAGTTGCTTAATTTGTTTCTATCTTGTGCTTTGTCAATCTGGACAGTAGATCCAGAAACACAGTTTCACTGATAGTGGCCAGCTTTACATAATCACGTTGATACTTTATGCTCTTAAAGACAATTTTACTGTACACTAGGCAGAGCTTTCTCAGGATATACAGCGACACAAGACCCAAGACTTCAAAGGGGATTCATACCATGAGGACAAACACTGCTCAGTTCACCTCACCATTTTGTTAGGATCCAATGCAGATGGTAGAGAGAGCATTCCCACATTCATTTTAACAGGAAAATCACAAAATCCATACTTTTAAAAAATTAGGACCTTATGGTCTACATCATATGTAGCCAATACATAGGCATGGATAGCTTCTAGAATTTTTTAAGGACAAATTCATACCCTTGATGTAAAGACTGGGGCCCCAAACAGAAAAAAATCACTTTGTTATTAGATTAGAGCCTTGCACACACAGTTAACTTCAGATGACAACAAAAATGAAGTATGATTTCTTCCAAGTCAATTGCACCAGCTATCTTCAGCCACTAGATTTTTTTTTAGGTTTAATAAATTGAATTCAATAAAATCATAAAACATTTGGTTTGAGATCTCTTCAATTTCCAGCCAATTAAGATTTCCCTTGATTTACATTTTCCTGCTATTTACACTTTACCTTTTTCCCCCCCAAAAGTACAAAAGAATTGTTGCACTGTAATACTAGTAGTTTCCAATTGTTCAACAGAATCTTAGTGCAACTTATTGTCCCGTACTTATTATCACATTATTCCTTGGGCAGGTTTTGCTTTGAAATTCACTGTTTCGATTAGCATTAGAATTTCATGGAAGGAATTAAGTATATTAATCAAGGAGTGAATGTAGAAAGCTTTGGTTTATGTTTCACCTCCCTCTGTTTCTTCTTCACCCTTTCCTCTTAACAAAAAAACAATTGATAGGCAGCGAGTGGGAGCACAGCACCAAGCAGAACTTTCGATGAAAAGTGAGAACATCAGCTGAGCCAAAGATAAGCAAAGGCACAGTTTCAACCCCTCTCTCCCCATAATAGAAATTGGCTATCATGGAATTTCTACAATTTTGGTACAAATGCAAACATTACCCAATTCCCGTGTTTTCCCAGTTTACCAGATCACTGGATCCCTTGCATTGACAAAACTTGTAACATCTTTCAGAAAAATCTATATCACCTCCTGGTGCACTGGCAGTCCAACAGAAGGTCTTCGGTGGATAGCAATATTTTCAAGAGCTAGCTACAGAAATGTTTTGTTTCTAAAGTTCAGAAGCACTTTAATTCTGCCTTTCTTCTTGACATTTTTTCAGAGGATGTACTTTTTAAATTACCAACATATACACTCAGTACTATCTATTGGCTTTTTCAGATTACCATGCCTCTGACACATAATAAGTGTGGTTTTTATGGTACCAGATCTTAATAAAACTTACATTAACATGCTTAAAAAATTTTGTATTTTTTGGTCAAATTCATATTTTTATGGCTTATATGCAAACAGAAGATGGATATCATATTGATTTTTTAAAGTATTATATTCATCTACAATGCATTAAAAGTATTTCTGATGGTATCAGGTCTTTCTACAATTTTGAGAAATTTATATGAAATAATAGTGACAATTTTTTATTTTTAGTAAAAATTCAGAACTTAAGGCAAAATGCACAGACTAAGGATATTATTTCACATGCTAAATATTTCATGTAATTCTCCCCACATCAGAAAGACAACTTTTGTGACATACCCTCCTTAGATTGGATAATACTGATTATGCACATGATCAATCTTAAGGTCAAATAAATATTTATCTGTAATTAATCTCAGTTATTTAATTGGAATTGATGGGCATATCATGATTCTCATAAAATGAAAATGAATAAACGCAAACCATGACAAAGTAAATATGCCTTACTTAATAAGAAAAGCTAGCTAAAATTAAGTACATAAGTTAGGAAACCTTATATGCTCAGCAAGTTTCTCCACTCTCTTCTCTGCTTCTTCCTTCTCATGCCCCTTTTGTCTCAATCGATTCTCAATTTCTGCTTTTTTACGCCCTTCATTATCTAAACGATCTTGATCTGATTTCTGCTCACGGTTTACAGAGTCTAATTCCTGCATATAGAGTGCTGAGCGCTTTCCAGCTTCCTCCTTCAGGCGGTGATATTCTTTGACCTGTAACAATTATGAAACAATGATTCAGAAAAATAAAGTAATTTGGTGAATGAATGAAGTGTTCTGTACATTAAATATCATGTGGAGTCTTGATTTAACACATGTAATCATTAACGAAAGGGAATGAAGATGTTATTCAATTTGGTTCCCCCAATTAAATCATGCACATATTATGTACAGGCGAGCGAGCCGAAGGCCATCAAGTGGAGCCTTTGATGGGTTCGAGAGGGTTCCAGAGTACTGGAAGTCGCAAGCTGAGGGAGAACCAAGAGGACCCATTTGGATGGAACGTTTTAGTACCCTTTCAATGTTCCAGAAGGACTACAGGTGAGAAAAGAAAGTGTGGCACCCACAAGAGCTGGTGGTCAGTCTAGGGAGTATGAGCAGAACACCTGCGGAGTGCACTAAGAGGCATGTGGCAGCAAGTGGAGTGCCTGTGGAGAGTGCACAGTAGTGTTAAGTATGGGGCAGATTCAAGACCACCTATGGCGTACATATGGAGATCTGTGACAGTAAGTGGGGCAGTGGCAGGTCCATCTGTGGAGTGCATGCGATAGAGAATGGGGTGCCCGGTGAGAATGGGCAACAGAAGAGTGCAATACTAGCAAACAAAGGTGAGACTTGAGAGTGTGTGCAGGACAGGGCAGCATTACACTCAACAAAACGATAAAAACAGAAAACAAAGCAGCAATGGCACTCATTCCTTGCACGATTCCTACCTCCCTCTAGAGTCGCTACAATATATGATAAATATGCACTGTAAAAATACTAATGAGCAAGTTTAAAAGTTAATACAGAAAGTGGCCACAAGATGAATTGACATGACTTTCCACAGAATGACCCACATCCTTTATTTTACATTATCAACTGACACTGAGCAAAATGTCTGAAGTTTTTTGAGCCCATTATAAAAGTTGACATGGAAACCACATGAAATTGCAAAAACTATGAAAATATATTCATACTTTTCTTGATGGAATAAAGGTCAAGTCAAAGTCCCTGAAAAAGATGGTTAACCTTTTTGAATTGGAGGGTATTAATTGTGTAATTTAAGATTGATGGCTGACCCTATCTTCAGAAGGATCAGAATTAAGGTTCAACAGATAAATACTAAAGCATCATGTTTTTGCCTCCCTGGGTCCTGACAGCCTTTTTAAGGTATAGCGCGTTCCACATTTAGTTGACAGTACAGGCCTTATGGAGTACAATGTTGCCAAACCTACGCTCCGTCATCCGACATCCTGATGGTTTAGGCCACCACTCATAACACCGCGCCAAAATGTCAAATTTAAAAAGTAATTATGGAGGCCCTCAATTCACGTCATTCCGATATATATTTGATTCTATATTATGCATCGTAAATAGCGGATATTAAATTCTAAAATTCAATACCACAGCGCGCAATCATAATTTTTATGTTTATACTGTAAACATGCATTAATCCCATCATAAAAGACCATTTAAATATATTTTTTCTGAGTAAAGGAGTAAGAATGAACGAAAGAACTGGTAAATAACTAAATTTAAGTGGTCACGAATATCTTGTTCTGTTTTACGTTCATTGGATTTTCGTCGCACATCCTCAGCACGCATCTCCGACTCGGGAATCGGGTATGGAAAAAGATTGATAGAAATGGAATTATGAAGAGAAAAGACATACTATTTGTTAGAATATGAATGGAAAATTTTATTACTTTTAATGGAAATTTTTATTGATGGAAGTATTTATTCAGAGAATGTCCCAGGAATTTGGGAAAATTCAATTCTGAAGTAGGAGAATTCATTGGTTAATCAATTTGGTTAAATCAAGGGATTTGTACATGAGAAACAACTAACCCAAAGGTGAAAAGTAGGGCCTACTCTTACCGTTTCACTGTAATTTTTGAACAGAACACTTCATGGGGTACTGTCTTTGGGGCCTCGAGTAACGAATATTAAAAAATAGTGAGTCGTTGTTTACAATATTTTGTGGATTATTTTCTTGCTTCTACTTCCTTGACGCGCAGACGAAGACTGAGGAGCATTTCTCATTTCTTTCTTACTCCAAGTCATGTCTGCAAATAGCCTAACATTGATCCATATCTCTTCTTTGAGCGCAAAATCTTTTTTCACGATAATTTTTAGCTCTCTACATTAATTGTATACCAATTGTATAAAAATTGTCCCCTTTAATAAGAATGATTCGTTTCCCTCTGCAGCCGCATACGCAGGGCCGCCCAGAGGTAGGGCAAGGGGGGCAGTTTGCCCCAGGTCAGCGCCTTTTGAGCCTTGAAGTCGCTAAAATAAAAAAAGAGCACTCAATATTTACCATATTCTGTGGAGTAATTTCTATTTTCCATTGAGACAATAAGCAGAAAATAAACAACACTCCTAAAACCTCGTTTCCCCTTACCTTACCACAATCGTAACAAACGAACCATCCCCAATCTGGTTGCCGTATTTTCCTCCTTTCGAGGATTCGCGAGTCTACCGGATTCCCTTCTACTTGCGACCCTTCTTAAGCCCCCTGCCCATTCCTGCACGTAAGTTGTCCCTATAGAGTACCCAGGCCTGAGGTCTGACGTCCAGGTTCTGTTGTACATACATTTTTCTTTAGGCGGGTCCCTCCCACTCCTCGCGCAATGGAGCCCACAGGGCCCCACAGGCGGAAACCAAAGGGAAGGACACCGCGGGTGACTTGACACAGAAGTTATCCCTTTCGTCGAAACCCTATCCAGCTCCCAAGCATTTAATGCAGCCTATTGAAGGGGAAGACTCCAGGCGAAATCCTTGAAAGAACAGTAAATTGCCGCTGCTTTCTACTGCCCTTCTCCGGTATTCCAACGATTAATTTTGGAACAACAACGTCCTGCGTGAACATTTATCGCATATCCTCAATTACCTGTTCGAAATTTGCTTTTTTTTATATTTTACCAAAACACTTTCAACTTATGCTAGGAGATGAAAAACATCGCCTACAACTAAATGATAGTTTAAGTATACGTAATAATGTTAGCAAAATGATCCACTACCGCCCAAGAATTATTTTCCCCTTGTTTTAAGCAAGCTAAGGTATTTAGATTTACTTCTATTTTTTATATTTAAAATTCTAAGATCGATCAAGTGAGAACCTCTCTGGCAAAGTTTAAGGAAAATAATTTGACGCGATGCCAATACACGCATGCTCTAGGAATTATACTTGAGTTTTTTTAAAGAGCGGTCCTCTTCATGAGTTGAACTTTTTCAATGAACTTATGTGTCGCATATGATGAGTAATGATGATAAACTCTACGCTTTCAAGTCTCCATAAATAATTCTTGTCTAAAGCAGATTGTATAATAGCACTGTAATCAGCCGAAACATAAAAAAGATTAACTATTATCGAAACAAAATGCCTCCATACCTTCTTGTTCATGAGTCCGAGAGAAATTCCACTCCCTCCATGTAGCGCGATGTGCTCGGCTGTGGCTCGTCCTCCGTTGAGGGATATTTCGACTGAGAGGATGAAGACGATGTCAGACGAATATTTAACTCTTCGATGCCATCTTGCAAATTGCCTGCACGCCACATGTCTTCTTCCACTTTCTTCACGTGCTCGACATAGTTTTTCCAATTTTCGGAAGTGATGACATCAAAGCTTTCTGCGATGAGTTTTTCTACCTCTTTCTTCTTAAAAGTGGTGTTCTTCATCCCAAGGTAATGTTTTACTTGAGCCCAAACCATTTCGATTGGATTCAGTTCGCAATGATATGGTGGTAGTCTTAGCACTCTACAGCCATAGCTCTTCGCTAGTTCATCTATCTTAAATTTATCATATTTTTCCCGTACTTGATTCACCACAAATAAAAGATCTCTTTTCAAGCTGTCCTCATCAAAGCTAATTCCTTTGCTAACCAACCACTCTTTAATGGAATTTTTCCTCCAGCTTGTGGTAGGTAAGGATTCCAATTTCCTCGAATGGTATAATGCATTATCTGCAACTATAATTGTGCCTTCGGGTATGTTTGAGAGAAGTGAGTGCTCAAACCAGCTCTCATAACACTCGCCATCAACTTCGTCATGCTCATCCATGGTGTTTTTCTTGCATAGAAAAACACGTGCTGCTCCCTCTATAAACCCTTTCTCCGTTCCTGCATGTATAATTGCAAAGAGTCCACCTCGGGAGGTGGGGGCCTTCAGCCCGGTTGTATGTCCAGAAAGAAAAGCCTGACGAGGAGTTTCTATTTTTTTGTCGCGCCAAGTCATGTTCACTGTTTGTCCGACATTGATCCAAGTTTCATCTGTGAAAACAATGACCCTTCGTTCACGACGATATTGTTTTAGCTGCCTTAAATAATTATGTCGCCAACGAATAATATCGTCCCTTTCAATTAAAATGCTTCTTTTTCCCCTGCGTTCGTACACAAAACCTATGTCAACAAGAGGGCGATATCATGTAGTCCTCTTGAAATTTGGAAGATCTTTGTCCATGTTGACTGGGCTTAAAATAGATTTTAAAGTCGGAGGAATATTTTTAATGAAAAATTCATGCACTTTCCTTCGAACTCCAGATCTCACAAAATCGTCGTAAATCAACGCTCTCGAATTCTTGTAAGTCTGTCTAAATTTTTTAGTCTTTGAAGGTGTCACTAATGGACCACGGGACGCTTCCTTTCTCACTCTGTAGATAGTGGACTGTGAGCAGCCAGTTGCCTTCGAAGTTTCACGGCAGGCTTCAGTTATACTGAGGGATTTGTTGAAGTATGAGAAGACGTTGAACACCAGCTAGGGCACCTTACAGCAGATATTGATGAAAAATACTCCACAGCTCTGATAAACACAGCAGACTACACACCACTTGTTCACTCTAAAAAATCCTACAAGAAACTGAACGTCCTCGCTAATTCTTTTCCTAGCCCCTTCCGCTGGGGTTGCTTCCCGTGCAGATGTTTTATGGCACCCTATTAACGGAACTTCCAGAAAAACCTGTAGTGCCCTTTTCCTTAAGGGCTTACACCGAAGAGGAATGCCCCTCGTGCGGATTATGGAATAATTTCTTTCATGTTTCCAACGGCAAGACTCGCAAAGGCGAAATTTGCGTCTTATTTCAAAGCCGTCAAAAGGTGCATGGGATAGGCTTTGTTAGGATGTCATTGTCTTGATATATAAATATTTCTAATACAACGTATGAGTATTCTCCTTAAAAAACATCTAACGAAGAATTACATGCATTTTAGTATGAATTCATATAAATATATAAATCCCGTTTTCCACCGAATAATCTTCCGTCTGCGCTGTGGAAGTTAGCAAGATAGCAAGCAGCGCGCCTCGGCGGTACCGTGGCGCGCTGCTTGTTGTCTTGCGTAGCTCCGAAATAATTTTTCTTAAGATCAAAACGTTATAGCTTTCTTCACAATTGAGATAACTAAATGATTTTTTCACTAAAGCATATTAATAGTTTTCTTCAAATTTTATACGCAGGATATACAGACCTAAAACTTAAGGAACGTAAGTTAGCAGGCGATTACTTTTTACCTTACAAAAACCAAACTTTTTTGTCCTTAAGATATTTACATCAGTATAACAAAATTTCAGACCAATTAAATTCTAACTAATGTACATCTTTATTGAAATAAAAAGAATACGGAACGTTTTGCATAAGTTTCAATCCAGTATGAAGAACGGTTTGCCCACACTTGAGTGAAGAAGACAAAGTCAAAAGAGCCGCGTTTGTTGCGTAAATTAATGAAAATATTTTTTATAACTTTTATTATAAATTTTATGAAAAAACTATTACGACCAGTAAATGTAGCGTGTCTCTTTGCATTGAAAGAGATTATGATAAATTGGATAGCGCAATATTAATTTTTCTGCTGCTGTTGGCAACAGCACATCTCCAGCCTTACGGGGATTAACATGGGAAACGAATCTCCATAAGAGCCCATACTGTCAACTAAATGTGGAACGCACTTTAGTACTAGCATTTTGTGCTAAATTGTATATTGAACTTTTAATTTGCACACTTCAATGATATTCCATTTTCCCCTCAGTAGCAGTCACTGCTAGGTGAAGTTTATTTTAATAATTAATTGTTCAGTAATTCTGTATGTTTTGAAAGTCACTATTGCATCACTATTATCACACAGAGAAGATTGGTAGCCTGGGCAATTGTCTATGAGCAATTATCTCTGAAAAGTAGCGATATGGTCCAGATTCAAGGATTGGATCAAAGCCATGGATTCCAGATTTTATGGAATCCTTTCCAAAAAAATGAAACTCTTGTTGTGCATTTGGCATACAAACTATGTTAACCACACATTGTGGTAAATCTTACCTTGGAATTTGCTTTCAACACTACCCTCATTACCTTCCAATTCATCATTTCCAAAGCCCACACATGTACTGTAAACCATTATGCCAGCCATTTTTATTGAGTGTTTGGCTAACAGGCTGAAAATTTTTCTTTGTCCTTGAAAAATGAAGCTCAGGGTTGTAGCACAATTTACACCTCACCGAGACTGCCATGTCAAACACATCTTTTTTTCTCCCAGTAAAAATTGTGAACTTTTCACCAATTCATTTTTATTGCCCTGTTGTGCCATGACTTTGCACCTCAAATATACAGCCATGCATTTTAAGCAGAGAATTTTGGTTTCAAACAATTCCTACTTATAACGCATACTTTTCATTTTTTCCAACTAACCCAAGTTCAGAAAGTTTTTTCTTCAATTACAATTCACAGCTGTCAGTAAACATAATGCATATATTGATAATATTTATGTGGCCTTCAAGCTATAAAGCATATTTTACTCGAAAAAGAATCAGCTGCAAGTTAAAGACACACACACCTCCATTACTTAGACCTAGAAAATAGAAAAATGTAGCCACTAACCTGAGCATCTTCAAGATGGACATCCCTTCCTTGACTTTGTGATTCCCCAGCAACCATTTCCTCATACTCCATCCGTTTGCCTTCAACTCCAGCCAATTCTGTCTCCAGCTCTTTGATGTCTTCCATGTGAGCAGCATGAGCCTTCTTGGCTTGTGCTAGTGACTTTCTGGCAGATTCCAGCTTCTTTTGCATGTGTGTAACTCGCTCTTTGGCTTTTATAAAAGTAGGACGCTTCTTATTAATTTCAACTTCCTATAATCAGAAATAAAAAGGCAGAAAACATTTTAAACAATTCAAAAAATGGCACTGGCTGCCAGTAGATGGTATTTAAAATTCATTCAGAAGCTGAGGGATATTCTTCTGCTGGATCAAGAACCTAAGCACAGATGATGAAATACTGACTATATGACTGAAATATGGCTGTAATTGTAGCTTTTGGAAATACCAGTATTTCCCTCAAAATATATAACTTTTCCCGGGTAAACCCCGAAATTAAAAAAAAAATAACTTTTTCCCAGGCCTTCTAAGTTTCTGGTATTTTTACATCTCTAGCAGACAGAGTGAGGTAGGTATGAAAATTAGTCTTCTCATATAAGATATTGCCTTCCACATACATAATAAAGAAGAAGAAGTTCTTGGTGTATACTTAAAAAAACACTCATGACCAGTTTTACTAACTTAAAGTAAGTTTCCTTCATAAGCATTTAATTATATTCGACAAAATTCTTGCTTGGTCTATTAGTGCCTTTGAGTGAACTTAAACTGCAATACTTTCAAAATTTATTGAACATTAATACGTGGTGATGATGGGAGAAAGGAGGGATGAAGTCTTCATCGAAACTCTTAAAAGCAATAAACCCAGACTTTTAAGTCTCGAACTTTCTGAAAATACTAAATGTTTCCACAGCTAACTTAAACAGCAGATACCAGGATGGCAGATATGGGGGCTCTACTGTAGATATTGGAAAAATTTGAGTACAGTAACGTTGAAGTAGCATGTCAGACTTCATTCAAGGAGGTGGATGCTCAAATCCCAGAAAATGTTTTCCATTCGGGAATTGTAAAATACAGATAGAATTAGCAGTGAGCAGTGTAGAATATAGGGCAGCAGATAACAAACCCAGATATAGAAACACTGATGATGATAATTTGAATACAGTTGGAATATTTTCAATAGTTAACAATTGTAAAATTGCTATTTAGATAATTCACTGCATCAAATGAACTGAGGTTGTATTGTCTTATACATGACAAGTAAACCCTTTACTTTATTGCTTGCAAAAGAAATAGTTTCCCTATTTCTTCAAGAAAAATAATTACTGTACGCAACCATTCAAGTAGGATTCAATTTTTTCAAATCACTCTCATTAGCAGGAATATTTGAAGTAGAATGCACTAAAACCCACCTCATTTATAACATAAAAACCATAAAAGCATGTTTCCCAGGATCCCTAACAGAGCATTAGAGATAATCTTTTCTCCACATTCTTAGATTTAACACGGCCAATTACATCAGCATAGATGTGGGTAATGTCAATTATTTAAGAGGTGAATCCATTGTTACAGAAGGATCTGCAACTATGAAAACCTAGGCATACACAGAAGGAAAAAGATTTTAAAATTTTCCAGGTCAGGACACATAACTGTGTTCAATTGAATTTAAAAGTACAAGGGCAAACAAAGAATATAAGTAGACTTACCATCTCACGAATCTCTTGCTCCACTTTAGCAAGCTCCCTACCCAGCTTCCCAGTTTCTTTCTTCTTCTCCTTCAGCTGCTCTTCAGCTTTTTCCTTGCGTTTTTCAACCTTCTCCAAATCATGCTGCTTTCTCTTTAACTCCAAATCAAACCTCTCCATGTCCTTCTCATTGTGATAAAGGCCAAAGAGCTGCAATTCGATCTGTTTCTCACTCTGGAAAAATAATCACAGAAATCCAATAATATGGGCCAAATGCTATATCTAACAAATTGACAAAAATATTGCTAAATGAAAGAGATTTCACTACAGGATGTAAGCTTACAAAACTCCTACAATTGTGATCCAATATGCAATCATTTAAGCATGACCTCAACATTTACCTGCAGCCATCAAGACACATGGAAAATAAATATGAACAGTGAAATATCAATCAAACGATTATCATTTTATGACCACTCAAAATTGTCTTCCCCTGCCCTTTCTCCAAACTTCTAGGCAAACTACGTACTTATCCCTTCAAGGACAAGATGGATAAGCATGTTACTGCATAGCATTGAAATGGTGAGATAGAAAAGAAGAGCAGATGCTCCCCATGTGTGACAAGTTTGAAATGGGTGAATCATCTAAAGTAGACAAAAAACTGAGGACAAAAATATCAAGCAAAAGTGTC
Organism: Ceriagrion tenellum; assembly: GCA_963169105.1. Taxonomy (NCBI): domain Eukaryota; kingdom Metazoa; phylum Arthropoda; class Insecta; order Odonata; family Coenagrionidae; genus Ceriagrion; species Ceriagrion tenellum. Next base: position 46,419,740 of record OY720632.1, read on the forward strand.
CTATGCTTCAATATGAGTATTCAATATAAATATTGTTGTAAGTTATTGGGTTATTTTTTTACGGAAAACATTTTTGCAAAGGAAGATACTGTAATCATAATTTGTCCATTGTAATTGTTATCAGTTTGTATAGTAACTTAGTAGGCTTTTGGTTGCATAGTCGAAGTTCTGACGTTCAATAAATTAAGTTCAGAAATAGTAAAAAAAAGTTCTAAAAACTACATGTTATGGGCCCAGGACAGTTCGCAATTGAGCTCAGTGATTGAGAGACGATCGAGAAAAAACAAACAACGTGACGAAAAAACAAACCAGAGACTTTGACGAAGATTAAATGACCTCGTCATTTTAGAAACGGACGATTGATATGCACGGATTGATTGACGGACGATAGAAGAAATAGAAAACCAAATAGAAAACATCACAATGGAAACAGAATCCTTCATTCAGAAGTTAGGAATGACAATTATAATGTTTGGTCCCGGAGATCGAAGGCCGAGCTAATCGAACAAAATTGTTGGAATGCAATTGATCCTGACTTTAGGGACGAAATAAACCTCGAAAACGAACGCGTCAATCAAAAGGCACTAACTTTTCTGCTGAAGCATGTATCAGACGCTCATGTTGAAGATATCGGAGAATGTACCTGGGCAAAGACGGCTTGGGATATTTTGGAGACAATTCATAACTCGTACACCCTAGTCCAGACGGTGAGATTACTGATGGAAATGGTCTATATTGAAAAGACCAAAGATATATCGATGGTGGAGTACATGACTAAGATTCAGTCAATAAACAATAAGATAAATCGAATAATTACTACTTGAAACAATTTGAAAAATATAGTGGAAATACGAGGGTCATCCAGAAAATAAGTTCCGTTTTTCTTTTTTAAATTGAGTTTTTATTGAAAAAAATTTAAACTTTCTGGAAATGTTCTTGACAATAGGTATTATTTTTCAACATAATCTCCGGCGACCTCAATGCACTTCGTATACCGAGAAATAAGCTTTGGAATCTCCTCCTCGTAGAAGCTTACCGCCACCTCCTTGGTCCAGTTGGTGACTGCTTCTTTCACTTCCTCATCACTTGTGAAACGTTCTTAGGCTAATCCCTCCTTCATTTTGGTGAACAGATGAAAGTCTGAAGGGCCAAGTCGGGACTGTAAGGTGGATGGGTCAGCACATGCCAACCGAACTGATCCAAAAGTTCCGTAGTGGAGCGAGCGACGTGAGGCCGTGCGTTGTCTTGGAGAAGGCACACACCAGAGGTCAACATTCATCTTCTCTTGTTCTGGATGGCCCGACGAGGCTTCTTCAGGGTCTCACAATACCGGGAGGCGATAATTGTTTCTCCTTGAGAAAAAAAATCAATCAGGAGAATTCCTTTTTGGTCCCAGAAAACAGAGGCCATGATCTTCCTGGTGGACTTGACAACTTTGAATTTTTTCGCACTTGGTGAGGTGGTGTGTTTCCACAGCATGGATTGCCTTTTGTTCTCTGGGGTATAGTGTGGCAATCAGGTATCATCTCCAGTGACTATGGACATGAGGAAAGCGTCCCCTTCAATTCTGTAGCGGCCTAAAAATTCATGAGCTTTTGAATCACTCCGCACACAACAACTCTAGACGGAACAGGCACCGAGGTGGCGGGACGCGACGTCGAGGGCTCCATTTCAACAACTTGCTGTGACCACGTTTTGAAGGCTCCTGCGGCCCTTCACCTCTCATTCCATTCAGAAGGTTCCCTCATTTCGTAAAATGTTGCCAGATTTGGCAAAAATAAAACCTAGCGACCTACAGACCAAAACGAAACTTATTTTCTGGATGACCCTCGTATTAAAGCCCAGTGGGAGTTAGAGAGAGAAATCACCGGGGAAAAGATGCTAGACGGTAGTTCTGGTAAACGGGTAGTTCTGCATATAGAAGGAAAAGCTGTTGCTAATCGCTCAGAAATTGCAATGGCTTTTAATAAATATTTTATTTGTTTTTGACTCGGCTGTAGAAAATGATAAAAATACCTGTATATTAGACAACCCATGCCCCACTTATAATATACAACAATTGTTCTTCCTTGAACCCATTACTGGAAATGAAATCTCCACATTGATTGAGTCTCTATCGAGTAATAAATCCCCAGGATTTGATGGAATCAGTGGATATCTAGTCAAAGAACTAAATACCTTTTTGACTCTGTTATTAACACATCTATAATTTGAGTATTTATACTGGCGAGTTTCCTTTGGATTTAAAAAAGTCAGTAATCATTCCGGTTTAAAAAAAATGTAATAGAGGAAATAAGGAGAATTATAGACCTAACTCCTTACTCCCAGTATTTTCCAAAATTCTGGAAAAATTGGTAAAAAAAAGGCTGATAAAATTTTTGGGCAAAATGAACTTCTTTTGCAGTAGACAATTTGGGTTTAGAAGTGGAATGAGTGCTGAAGATGCACTAATAAACCATATGCAGTGTGTGCACAGTGCTGTTAATTTCAACAAGCGCACAGCAAATTTGTTTATAGATATTAAAAAGGCATCTGACTCATTAAACCATAATATTGTTTGAAAAAACTATATAAGGCCGGAATCCGGGGCACAGCCCTGGATTGGCTTAAGAGTTATTTAAACGCACGCAGTCAATGTGTACATGTAAAAAATTGTTGTAGCGAGTTTAAAATTATAAAAGCAGGTGTCCCGCAAGGGTCTGTACTTGGTCCCACACTATTTTTAGTATATATTAATGACTTAAGTAAATATAGTTTTAATGGGTATCTAACAGCATTTGCTGATGACATGGCCTTGAGCTATGAGGACTTTTCATGGAATAATGTAAAAAGAAAATTAGATGAAGACTTAAGATTCTTAAGTAAGTGGTTTGGCTACAATAGGTTGTCCTTGAGTGAGAAAACCAAATATTTAATATATGATTTATGTAACAGATATCAGTTAAATTGGGAGTTAGTATATCACACAACAGAGTACACTGCTGTTAACTGTGAAAAACTGTTTGTGTGTTGTTATTGAACATGTAACTATGCGCTAAAGTGGAATGAGCAAATAGATGGTGTAGCTTCGGTTCTGACACAATGTCTGATCAATCTATATTTTCTACGTAACAAATGTCCAACACCGTTACTAAGACAAATATATTATGCACTTGTTAATACTAAATTAAGCCATAGAATCGTTTGCTGGGGAGGTGCTTATAAGTGCACTATCAAACCTGTCGTGGTTCTCCAGAAAAGAATAATAAGGACAATTACTTTTAAAAATCGATTCCATCACACTCTTCCACTTTTTCGGGAGCAGAAAATTTTGCCTTTACGCTATTTTTTTTGTATATAAAGTATTGAAAAAATTTTACATGCGGAGTGGTAATTTGCTTGGCATAGTGGCAAGACAATACAAATGGAACTTTCTTCGTATTCAATCCAATGTTCTGCCCCCGAGGCAATATATTACCACATTCCAGAGAAGTTTTGTTTATTTAGCACCTAAATTCTTGAGCCTACTTCCAGAGCATGTAAAAATGGAAAAAAAGGTTATGTTGTTTTTAAGACAAGTCAAGATATTGCTCTTCAAATTGGATGATATTGAAATAATTTTCAATAGTTCTCATGAAATTGTTTGTTTAACCAGAAACAGCTTTATAAATAGTGACATTATGTAGTGTAGCACTGATGTAAACCTGGTACATATATTCTTTTGATAAATTTCTATTTTGCACGGTAACTTTTGGTTACCCCCACACAGGTATTTACCTTTGGGGTAACCTAAAGCTTCCATCTATTGTTTAAATGTGCTGAAAAATACTGTACTAAAGGGAAGCAATAAATTATTATTATTATTAAAAAAAAAGATCAAGAGAAGGGGAAATAACCTTCAATTCAATGATAATCAGCTTGCTGGTCTGTTTTTAGGTGGTTTGCCATCGCAGTATGACATCATCATTGAATTTCTTGGCCAAGAAGATGAGGTACCTACAGAAGTGGTGAAGAGGCGACTTTAATGGGAAGTGGCCAATGTCAAGAGGCAACACAGCTTGGCCTTGACTGCCAGCCAGCCGCTGTGGCATGAACATTGCATGGAGAAGATCGAGTCACGGAAAGCCTTCAGAGACGAGAACAAGATGGTGCCAACACAGAGTTCGGGAGGAGACTTAAGATGTAACCACTGCCAAGAACCTGGACACATCACAAAATTTTGTAATAAAATTCGTTGTTTTAATTGTGTAGTCTTAGGGCATTGGGCTAAGGACTGTAGTGATCAAGGGATTCAAGTCAATCAAAACACATCAGTGCCTGCCAAAATAAGGAATTCAGGAGGGAAAAAATACAGAGCATGTGTAAGTTCGTTAAGGATAGGGTTAGCATCCCAAACAACTGGTAAAAATCGTTGGTTAATTGACTCAGCAGCATCTAGACACATCACCTATTGTAAGGATTGGATGGCTGGCTTTGTAAAATGTCAGGGGAAGGTATTAATGGGTACAGGGTCAGCAGAAGTAGAGGGGCAAGGAAAAGTTGTGATTCAAATTAGTGATAACTGTGGAGGATTTACTTTAAGTGTTTCAGATGTATTGTATGTTCCTACTTTCAATTATAATATTTTGTCTTGTCACTGTTTAGCCAAGAAAGGTATCCTCACAGAAATCACTGCAGATTGTTCCATGGGTAAGGATTTGTGGAAAGAAAATGAACTTTTATTTACAGCATTTGAATGTAATGGGTGTTCTGTTTTAGCTACTATTGATGGTAAGAATGATAATGTTGTTGGATTGGATATTTGGGGAGGCGACCGACGGCTAAGGTCATTTGCACCATAGGGAATGGGTAAGGAAAGAAGGGTGGATAGAAACCCGGCGTTGGCATTAGCCTACTCTTAACTAAAGGCACCAAGGGGACCATGGTTTAACGTCTCATCCGAAATACGGAGTACTGTATTTGAAGTGCCCTCCACAAGACACTCAAGTAGGGATCGGGTTTCCTCTGAATAACATCTGCAGGGATTTGAACTCTGGCCACCCGTGTGGTTAGCCAGTACTCTAGCCACCACATCAACCCGATCCCCAATACGGTTGTTGCAGAAGGTGCTGTTACAGAAGTAAATTGTGACAGTGTAGACGAACAAGTAAATGCTTATGCTTTGTCTTCTGGTGTTCAAATTTGGTACAAGCGTATAAGCCATTAGAATATGAAGGGGCTGCAAAAAACCCTGCTCTAGGAGTTAAGGGGAAGCTACCAGAAAAATGTGAGATATGTATCAAAGGTAAAATGACAAAGCTAGGTTTTCCTCAGGTTAGTGATAGAAAGAGTCAGGCTCCTTTGGACTTAGTCCATAGTGATGTTATTGGGGAAACTACCAACTTCACTAGGAGGGTCAGTTTATATTGCAACATTTGTTGATGATTACTTCAGATTTTTGAGTGTTAGATTTTTGAAAAAAAAAGAGTGAGGTATACAATGATTTTAAATCATATAAGGCTGAGGTTGAGAATTTTCATGTAAGGGAAATTAAAGCAAATCAAACAGATGGAGGAGGTGAATATGTGAGTAATGATTTTGAGAGTTTTTAAAGTCAGACTGGTAGTACATAGGAAGACAGTCCCACATTCTCCACAACAGAATGGGATTGCTGTCAACAGATCCATACAGGAGATAGTAAAATGTCTGTTAATTCAGTCAGGTGCTCCTAAATTCCTATGGGCTGAGGCAACAAATGTAACCTGTATTGTGAAGAATTTATTTCCTTGTAAGTGATAACCAAATACCATTGGGGTTATGGAGAGGAGTGGATGTAAATGAAAAGGATTATGAGAGATTGAAGGTTTGTGGTTTTCAAGAGTGGTTGAAGGAGGATGAAAAAGATAAATTTGACAGTGAAGCCGTGAAGGGGGTGTTTATTGGGTATCCAGGTCATATTAAAGGGTACAAATTATATTTTCCAGATAAGAAATTGATTTAAGTTGTACATGAGGTGATTTTTGAACAAGCCAAATTTCCTTACCTGTGTTCCTTTAATGTAATCAAACCAAAGATTGTGAGAATGTTTTCGAGTGACAGAATCAGTTATTCTGATTCTGAATGCATTGAGGCTGAGGAAAGTGTTAGTCAAGAAGATATAGAGAATGAAGCACCTTCTTTAAGGTGCAATGGTTGTGACAATGTAGATTTTCATGAGCCTATTTTAGTTTGGAATGAGGATGAGGGGAATGAGTGTGTAGATCATAATGAAACCTTAGAAGGGTACAGTGAGGAAGAGAGTGTAACAAAGGATCATATAACTGTCCCAAATCTGAATGAGAGAAATGATATTGCGGTAGATATGGGAGGGAATGTAGAAAGTGCACCAAGGAGATCTAAAAGATTGAGACATAAAAAGAGTGAGAAAGGTGAGAAATGTCATATTTGTGCATCTTCAGTAAATATGCGGGAGATGTGAAATTACCAGAGAATGAGTCCGAAGTTTTATTAAGCAGTCATGCCGTGGAATGGGAGAGGGCAATGAAAAAGGAAATAGATAATTTGGAAAAACAATGTACATGGGAGATAGTTAAACGGCCTTAGCACATGAATGTGATTGGATGTAGATGGGTTTTTGTGGTGAAAGAAAATGCAGAAAAGAATCAACAATTTAAAGCTAGACTGGTTGCCCAAGGTTTTCGACAGAGAGTTGGAGTAGAATATTTTGAAACTTGCATTCCTGTAATACAGAAAAAGTCATTGAGGCTCTTAATAGCTTCAGTCAAAGAAAATCAGTGGGAATTGGAGCAAGTGGATATTGTTGGGGCCTACTTAAAAGTGCTTTAGAGGAGAATGTTTTCATGGAACAACCACCTAATTTCTGCACTAAGGATAGGGACAGGTATGTTTGTAAGCTGCGAATGAGTATTTATGGAGTGAAGCAATCAGGAAAGAATTGGTATAATGAATTGCACAATATCTTAAAATGGCTGGGTCTAAGGTCTGAATAAGGTCTATAGCTCAACCGTGTGTTTTTCTAATGGAAGGTATTGTTTTGTGGGTGTATGTGGATGACATGTTATTGATAGGAGATAAGGAAGCAATAGTAAATTTTAAGGTAAAATTAGCTGAAATTATTCAGATTAAAGACCTAGGAAAAGCAACAAGGTTGATGTCACTGAACATTCAGAGGCCTGGAAAGGATATAATTACCCTTGATCAGAGTGATTAAATTATGAATTGTGCTTATTATATCCAATTATATGTAATGCTTAGGGATTGATCTATGGAGGACTGTATGGGAGCTGCAGCTCCAATGGAAGTAGGATATAAGATATGTACTGAGGATTATGAGAGCTTTAATGAGGACATTTATAGAAAGGTGATAGGATGTCTGAACTATATTGGTATAACCACTACTGTCCATGCAAAAATTCAAGATACTCGAATTTGAAGTGTTCTATCTCAATAACTTATTCATCGACTGCAATGAAATAAACTGAAAATGAAAGAAAATGTATGTCTACATTTTGTAACTACCACCAGCGATTCTTCACCGTATCAACAAATTTTTTATTTGGCTTACATGAAAAAAAGCAGTTTTTGTCGCCCAGAAAACGGTAGCTCCACTTTGAACGCTATTTTTTCAAAAACTTCTCAAGTTATCAACATGAGACTTCATAAGGTGCAAGATCGATCTTTTTTAAAAGGATAATTTGAGAAGTTTTTCAAAAAATAGTGTTCAAAGTGGAGCTACTGTTTTCTGAGTGCCAAAAACCGTGCTTTTTTTTCATAAAAAGCCAAATAAAAAATTTGTTGATATGGTGAAGAATCGCTGATGGTAGTTACAAAACGTAGACATAAATTTTCTTTCATTTTCAGTTTATTTCATTGCAATTGATGAATAAATTATTGAGATAGAACACTTCAAACTCGAGTATCTCGACTTTTTGCATGGACAGTAGACATGAATTAGCTAATGCAGTATCCAAACTTAGTCAATATTGTACCAATCACAACACAGATGATTGGGAACATGTGCTAAGATATTTCCAGAAAACTGTTCACTTTAAGGTGACATATCGGAAAACAGGATCACCTTTAAAGGCCTTATGTGATGCAGACCATGTGGGTGAAATAATGGAAACCAAGTCATTTAGTGGATAACGTGTTGTTTGGAGGTGGAATAGTTCATTGGAGAGGTAAAAAGCAAACAATATCCTCAACATCCACCACCCATGCAGAATGCATTGCAATGTATGAGTGTGTAACCAATTTGATATGGACGAGAGATTTATTTATAGAATTAAGTCAGAGTATGTTTGTTCCAAATCCTACCATGTTGTTTTGTGATAATCAAGGTGCAATTGCAGTAATGAAAAATGATTGCGTGACTGATGGAAATAAGCATTTCTATGTAAAAGTTAACTATTGCAGAGAATGTGTAACCAAAGGTGACATTGAAGTAAAACATGTACCCACAAAGAAAAATACTGCAGCAATTATGACAAAAGGGTTGAATGGACCAAAGACCTTACAGATGTGTGGAGTCATGAATATGTATGTTGATTGAACTAAAGATAGTATAGTTTGACGGTATGCTTTCCGAGGGGAATTGTTGTAAGGTAATTGGTTCTTTTTATGGAAAACATTTTTGTAAAGGAACATATTGTAATTGTCATTTGTTTATTGTAATTGTCATCTGTTTGTTTTAGTAACTTGTAGGCTTTTGGTTGTATGTAGGCTTTTGGTTGTATGGTTGAAGTTCTGACGTTCAATAAATTAAGTTAAGAAATTTAAACAAAAAGTTCTAAAAACTACAAATATGAGTGCAGTGAACAAGAAGGACATGATTTTCAGAATCAGTTCGAAAGAGTGTAAAGTGGCAAAAAAAATTGTTTCTCACATTGTAGATGTTTATTTAATTTATAATTTAAATACTTTGTTAAATGTTGATGGACAATACCATTTAGAAATTTTTTCACTCCCTTACTCAAGAGAGAAGAACAACTACAAGCAAGGAAAGAGCAAATGCTAAAAAATTGAGGAGAATGCACCCTTAAGACTGACAAGCCAACACTTTCTGAAGACTATATTATCTGAGTTGTGCATGTCAGGATTACCATGATAGTCAATGGATGTGTGCAAAAAAATAGACAAGATGCTTGTGCACTGAGTACAGGATGGATTCATCTATATGGCCCATAGCAAGCCTGTTTTGTCTGGGTTGCATAGCTTGCGGGTGAGACAACAACATGCAAAGTTTTAGTAATTCCTGATTAGGTATCATTCTGATAGGCTAATGAAACTTGAATGGACACACTCCCAAGTTTTTTTTACAAGCTCATCTGTCATACTCTAGTGTACAGGTCAGGTGAGGGCAACAGCCCCTTCCCCTTGCCTCCCTTTGGCTAGACCCATGTGCTGATTCCTGAACAAGATTACATTCTTGAGCACTGGTCACATCCAGTGAGAACATGGGTGTCACCCAAGGAGAGTGCTCTTTTGCCTTGGATGGATATTGCAACTATCAATCTACAATGTTCACTATTTACCTCTGCCATGAACTTCTACAGATAATTTGGAAGTAAGGTGAATGGAGAATGATGCCTTGCAAGTAGTGATATGCACCAAGATACAGCTACTCAAGAGGATTTAATGGAAATCATCTTTCATGTGTAAGGCTGCTTCACATCCAATTACAGCATTATTCCCTGAGATAATTATTACTGATGACTATGATAATTACAGATTTAACAGCATGAGATGTGTTCCTAATAAATTTCAATTTTTACTATCTCCCAGCACATTTACATACCAGTTCATCCTTTAATCTTTGGTATTTTTCAGCCTCTTCTTTTTCTAGCTTAGCTTCTTTACGCTCTGCAGCAATTCCTTTCTTCTTCTGATAAGTGAACTGAGTATCTTCCTCAGCTTTAAGCATCTCTGCCCTTAATCTTTCATATTCCTCCTTGAGAGCTCCAGAACTTAAGAGAGAAAAGAAGACTATCATCAATTTTTTCCAATTACATCAGGACTAAGTAGCGTCAGTTGATGACAAAATAAATAACTGCATGATGACGAATAAATGACAGAATTGAAATCAACAATGAGATATTTAATCTAGGTATTACTAAGGCATTGTAATGCCTTAATGTGATAATAAGTAAAATATTACAATCAAACCACCTAATGCAGGTCAGTAATTCACAAAATCTGTTTCAACACTAAATACCCAAAATATTCATTGATCACTCATAACTTTTATAGTCACATAAAAATATTTTAATACAATTTTCAATATCAAAAGGGACTAAAGAAATACTCAAATGCATGCTTTTATTTTTAGTATTCATTATTACATTTCAATGTGATACTGCATTGGAAGAAAACATTTAAAAATATTTTAATGGCCTTGTCTCCATTGAAACCACAGAGATGGTATTGATCAAATGAATTTACTAAGCTCATCTTCATTTCATTACTTCCACAAATGAATATTTTTGTTTCATACAATGCTTCTCTCTGGTTTATTTTACCCCAATGCACACCAGCATGGGCATAGCCAGAATTTATATAAAAGGTGACAGGACACCTATCTGTAGCCGTAGATTTATGTTGGGGGGGACATGAAATCATCTGGTCTGGCTCCATATAGCACATTTGAAATGAAATGGCTCATTCAGGGGAGTACAGCTGCCCTCCACCCCCCCTCCCTGCCCAGCTCTTCCTGGCTAGCCCATGCTCATTAATGTTACTGCCCTTCCCAACTTTCTCAGTGTACTGTCCAATGTCATTGAAAATACTTTGCATTACACATCTTCTCTTTTCAACAGTTAGTTCTCATTTTTATTTAAAAGCTTGACTGCATGAAAAATCTTTTCTCCAAAACTTAACCAGCTGCATTTGGGATAATTATCATTATGTACTGAATGTAGCCCTTGTTCACCATTACAAATGAGTAACGAGGCAGACTGTGTACTTTCATAAACATACTAACCCACTAATTTCTTCAAAGAGAGTGGTTCTTTCCTTTGGGTTTTTCATGGCAATAGATTCAACAGCTCCCTGGAAGACTAGAAAGTTTTTGGCTTTGGCATTTATGCCCAACTTCTCCAGTTCTGAAAGATACTGTTGGCTACCAACACTCTGAAACAAAATATTTCATTGAACTTCTGCTTAAGATAAACACATCAAACATATGCTCATTAATAAACCATACCTCTCCATTAATCTTGTGCTCGGATGATGATCCTTGAACACTCCTGGTGAATCGCTTCTCAGAGCCATCACTCATTTGAAAAACTGCAGTCACAGACGCACTATAAAATCAGGCAAATTATTTTAAAGCACATAATAAATTTCCCTCAGTTATAATCATTGAGAAAAACAAACAACAAAATTATTTGAAGTCCCAAGACTCCAAGATTGTAAGTACGGTACGTTTCATTCTGGCAACTCGACCAAAACACTCCATACCTATTTTTAATAAAGTTAATTGGTTGAAGATGTTAATGCTATACCTAATAAAAGTGCAGTGATTCTTCATCCAACAATTTTCTCAATGCACCAGGGCCTATTTTTACATGATACAGTTTCTTCATTTGGTTTTAGATGTGCATAGGAAAACTCACTACTTTTCTCACTTCACTACAGTAGCAATCTTCATGAGTCATAACAAGAGCATTTGAAACTAAGTATGTTGTGATTTTTAAACCAAAAGTTATTTCTAGGTCTTAACAGGAATGCACTGCTTCAACACTTTACAAAGGTCTTCCCTGTTTTTCCTTATGCGATAATATGGGAGGATTCCAACTTCTCATACACTTATTATTACAAAGTTATCTCACTCATTTCAATATCTATTAGGGCCTGTCCTAAAACATTAGAGTTCTCTGCAAAGCAGCTGAACAATGACTAGATGAAACCCAGTCAACTATTAATTCCATGTTGATCAATACCTTCATTAGTTCATAAGGCTATAGCTTCATTCTGCCCAGTGAATAGATATATGCTTAACAGATTGTAGTACAAATAGTACAAATTATGATAATAAAAAATACAGATAAAATATGGTAAATGGAGTCATTATTAGCCCACTTTTTACCACCATGCATTTCCACATAATTTAAGCAAGTCACAATGTAAAAACTTTATTGATGTTTCACTTAAGAGATAAACTTTTTCTCAATAATATCTTCCTTCTTTGGAATCTCTTGGATTGCCCCCAATCCACTACATGCTGGCTATTATTGGGAAACCTGTGGATCAATGCACATCTACATTTATTGCCTTAATTTTTATGTGAACATAAAAAACACTATCATTTTACAATAGTTCCCACATGCATAATATTGAGGAAATACAGCAATCCCCAAATATTTAATTTAAAGGCATTAGAGCAATTCAGTAAATGAGTGAACTTAGTGTGTGTTTAAACACATATTGAGATCCATTTCTCTTTCACATGCAGAGTATATATTGCCTGTATATCAGTAAGCCACTTCCAAGGGTCACAAAATAGGCATTTAAATGTTAGATAAATGTTTCTCGGGCATTTAAATGTCTTAGTAACTTGCCAGGGCGAATAAGGCTAAGATATTTTCCATTACCTAGGAAGCCTTGGCTAAAATGTAAGTTACGATCCCAATGGGTGGGCACCATATAAGAGATGCACCCAGTACCCATCTGTCATTTTGTAATTCAGGCGTGAGCAGTTATATTCAACAGAGTGTCTCGGATCAGCACACTGATGGTTAAATGATTTTTCTTCACATATCCATTACTTTGAATGGGTGACATTCAATGAAGCAATTTAAAAGAGGTATGTTAAGGTTCCTACTAGCAGAGGTTATTTTCTTAAATTAATGGTTCACAATGGAAAAACAGACATACATAATGGCGTTTCTCACAGCGCCATGGGGGCAGTCTATGTATGTAAATTTTCTCCCTCCTGGATGTAACATGGAAGTGGGCAATCTGTTTATGTCACCCACCTTTCTAGAGAAGTTGAAAATAAATAATGTAAACTGTACATGAACCATTAGAAAATATCTTGTAAAAGAAGCTACTTTGGTAAGAAGTGAGCAAGGAGGTGCATTCCAAGGTCAAACAATTGGTACCCGCCACTATCAAGATAATTTCTTAACAGAAGTGTTGTTTATTTATGGCAAATTTTCCGAATCAATAACCCCTAAAGCAATCAAGTCGTTTTTTTTAGGGAGATTGACATTGGATTATTGTCTACTGAAACCAGGGATGTTAAAAGAAAATGGAACCAAACTCATAGTTTCATTCTGGAACGTAACTATAAGCTTTCCTTTTTAGCATAGTTTCAGCACAGAATGAAACTTTATGTACGGCTTGACTTTAGTTTCCTTAACGAAATGAAAGTAGAAATTTGAACAAAATATAATGTTCCAGAACCGTTCCTTCTCTTGAATAGTTTCAGTTCAAGTGAACTGGTGGATGGACTAATGGTTGGCACTCATGGTTCCGGGCCCAATCAGGACTCATCTCAGGGAACCATCAATGGACATCCCTTCAAGTACTTGCAGAGCAACTGTGTGAATTCACAACACTGTGAAAAAATGGGAATTCTTAAGGCACACCTACAAGGTAGGCTTGGAAACAGCGCAACAATGGAACTATCAGAATACCATAACAGCAATCATCTAATATGTCTCAACAACGTGTAACTTACTAAATGTACAATATGTAAATGTGCCAGTTCCACTATGTGTTGATGATGCTGTTTTGATCTCAAAGAGCCAACGAGGATTACAGAAGGAGTGTGTTTCATTGGTCAGGCCATATTGAGAGAATGAATGCGAGTCGAATAACGAAACATATATGAGTGAAATAAATGATGCGAGAGGTAGACGTAGGCCGAGAAAGTTGTGGTTGAATGCGGTTGAGGAAATTCTAAGGAGGAGGAATATTAGGAGTCTTAAAAACAGGAGGGCGTGTATGAAGCAGTGTATGGGGGTAAATGAGGCAAAAGAGGTTTGCACAGAATGGTCAGCATGGAGGAAATAATTGGAGCAGAGTTAGGTGTACAAATGTGTGTTTGTGAGTGAAACTCTGTGACTGTGCCTACCCCGGAAGGGAATGGCGTGATTGGTATGTACATATGTGTATAAATGCATACCCTCTGTTATCAAAGTACAACACACTGATTTTCATAACTATTTATCTACAGTCTAATTTTTCCGTTTGATCATCTTATTTTTGAAAACGAGCATTAATTCGGAAAAAATTCCCAGGAAAGAATGAGTTAAGGAGAGGTGCAAGTGACAATTGAATGAAAAATCCACAAAAAGCAAATAAGATGCAATAAACCTACTGGTATTACAATACCTAGAGAAAAAATAAATCTCCCTCAGTACTTCGTGGAGTGAAAGCATACTACAATGAAAGTACCAAGAATAAGTCAATAGGAAATGGCATGACATGTAAATCTCGGTAGGGCAGAATGTTCAGCAACCACGCTTTTCCTACTTAACTCCAGTTCCTGACCACCTACAACCGTCCTTCAGACCTCATTTCAAAGGTAAGGCCATACCTTGGCGAGGAAAAATATTTTTACAATGTGCTCACATTTACAATCATTGTCCTTCTTTCAAACAATTAAGGAGGAAAAACCCACATAAGAGTAATGATTTGCGTTTCAAAAAAGTTCAAAAAAATTCAAGTTTCAAAAATTTGTGAAGAAAGTACGTGCTCTTGGCAAAAGACAAACATATCGTCACTTTCTAACCCAATAAAATTTGGTCCCTGACCATTTCCTCATGAAGACTAATGATACGTTTCTATCACCATCCTATTTTTCAATCTGGTGGGAGTACCAAGTAGAAGTAAACATACCTTCGTGCGACAGGCTGCCCTATTGAAGCTCCATGGATGAGATCACTGAGACGTTTAACCCTGAGACTGGATGTTTTTTCCCCCATAACAAAACTAATGGCGTCCATAAAGTTGGACTTGCCTGAAAATTCACAAAGATCAAGCGTTAACGTATCAAAAATATACAACTAAATATATTACATACTTCAATCGTATCTACACCCACTTACCGGATCCATTTGGCCCGATTACTGCTGTAAATGGCTTGAGAGTTCCAATCTTTAAGAAACCTCGGTAAGATTTGAAGTTTTCAACTTCTATATGCTTCAGTATTCCCGGCATGTTTCCAAACACTAAAATTATAGCATTCCTGAAACCATTAAGAAACTCTTCTTGTTCCCCCTCAAACAAATCTGAAAGAAAATTATATGACGCTCACTCTTCACGGTGAAAACAAAGTTACAAACGACAAATTGATTACTAAAAAAAGGCAAGTAATTGACTAGTCACCTGCGATAGGTCTCGCACCATGACAGAACAATTATGAAATTAGCACGAGGGCGTCAGCAACTTATATCAGAGTAAATCAATATGATCACACAATAATAGGCATACCTCCAAAAGCATTAAAGTCGGACGTTTATTCTCCACAGCGTTCTTCCCCCGTCCTCCATTCGTGCGCGAGTACATCAGATGTAATCAAATCATTTGCAAACAGCTCATTCGGTCCGAAAAGAGTCGTTCCCAGATTCTTGACTTCGATGAACAACGCGAGCTTCCTCACATAACGCCGAAAATTTCATTTAAGTTCTGGACGTAGGGTATATATAACAAAATATACAACTAGATGAGATGAAAACGATGGAACAAACCAATGTTTTCAGGAACTGGCTAAGTATTTTTGTTAACTGCATGACCCATGAATGAGAACGGAACAACCTTGCCGAACACTAAAAAAAGCGCATCGCTTTTCGACTTTCCTTTGAAGCCCGCGTACTTTAAATACTAACGAATAAAAACAAATTTCACTCTTCCACGGGTCCCACTTCTGATAGAAACTCACTTTGCATATTTTATAACTATTTTCTCGAAATAGCAGAGCATTAATTAATACCGCCGTACGCATTATTAACGTCATTGAGTCATTTCCGATTTCCCTCGCTACTTTCAGTTGTTTTATTTGGGTGGTGGGAAGCGTGGGAAGAACAGGAGCTAGGTGCCAAGGTACCCATAGCTATATGATAATTGTTAGTGAGCAAGGGAAGAGAATTTCCTCCCTGCTTCAATTGGATAATTACTATATGACAGCTCGTAGTCGTAATTAGATTCTACCCTTACAAAATCGGTTGGAAATGATTCATGATTATGGCATCGGTCCATGATAGATGTTGAATTTTAAAGGCCAATGCCACGGAATTCATGTTTTACCTAAATTATTAATGACGTCTCACCATGCCTAATGGGTGCTGGAAAATTAATCATTCACGATGGATGGTCGAACTAAAAAAGTAACATTAACATGGGAAAAAATACAGGAGCAGCCATAGCTTGATGGCCAAAACTCGGGCACCAAATGCTGGTCGCCCTGATATTTCGAGTTTTTATCAGCCAGAGGTCGTATATTAGTTTGCGAAATGATCTTATTAACTGGCATACAGTTATGTCCGTATATCGATTGAATTTTACTATTGAAGAATGTCGGGTTTTCGGCCGAATAGAGAAAACGTCTCACAGCCACGTTGAAACAGCTGATTTTTTTAGTGACGAAGATTATACTCTCATGGGTGGTCATAATTTTCACCTTATTGCGAAAAAAATTGGCAGTTTCATCTTATTGCCTGTACAGACACCAAAAATTGGCAGTTTCATCTTATTGCCTGTACAGACACCAAAAATTACCACTCCTTGCCTGGTATGTGGAGCAGGGTAGAATTCTCTTCCCAGTGCGAAGTTGATGGCACGAATCATCGGTATCGATGATTAATTCTTTCTCGGTGTAACACATAGCGGTAGCCAATTTAAGATCGCTCCAATAACAGCATCTTTCTAACTGCAACAAGGCCAAAATTACACGGCTAAGAAAAATTTTGATAGATGAATACCTAGCGTTTTTATTCAATGGCATGAAGAACGAATAGTCTGTGAAGTGGTTTTGAAATAGTAAAAAAAATGTTGCCTAAGTATTAAAATTGCCAATTTGGGTAGCTGAAGCTCTTCATCTCAAGAGTTTCACTTCATTAACTATATGTTTTACATTAAACGAAGAAACCTTCAGCTTCCACCACTGTTTTGTCTCCTCCCAGGCAGCACACACTTCCTTGCTAAATGCATATACACCATCGTATCTCCTTACTCCACGGTTAGTTTCCAATGGCTAGCGGTATCAAGACAAGTGGTACAAGCATGTTCGAGCGACCACTGTCAGAACTTTATGAGGAGATATTCCCCATATCGTTTGCCAGCCTTACAGGCAGCAATCGAAAAAAATATGTAATTCCTTTTCAAGGCATTAATTTTTGTGACTCAATAACCACGTCAACCTAAACAGTTGATTCAGGAAATAATCTTGAATGAAAACGTAGGTGGCACAATGACTAGATGCCTATCATGAACCACCCGTGTTACACAGGTCTGTACTGATTATGCTAAGGTCCAAATTAAGGATACATACGTACACCCCACCCTGAAATGATAGGAAAAAAGAAGAGTATAAATTCAATTATTAACAAGGAGGAATTGATCCAAATGTAACATAAGTGAATGGTGAAATTTCTTCTTAAGTCAAAATACCATTTAATGTTCTTTTTCCTCTGCTCAAGCACCCATACCATGAAGAGCTTCCATGCTCAGTTTGTGAATGTAAATGCAAAAACAAGCATAAATGAGAATACCCCACAATAATTACAAGGCCATAAAAATTCTGAAGTCTCATTGTAAATACCTTTCATACATCAGGGAGGTGTAAGTAATGACTAGGTTAACAGTTGACTGATTTTATTAAAGTATCACAGGAACCTGCACTAACATTAAAAAGCTTTAAGCTGCAAAATCAGAATGACAGTAAAATAAAAAATTTCAACACCATATGGATTCTAACATTGGTTAGGAAAGACTTCTACCCACCTCTCGATTCAGATGTATGGTTTTTCATAGGGTAACTACATATATCACAACATCGATATATGAGTTTTCTATGGGGTGAACAAGAGTAATTTCAATACTAGTAATTAGGATTGGTACTCGAGTAAGATGCACTACTCTGACTAGTCATAATTTCAATGCAGATGAAGGACGATAGAGAAAATAAATTACATGTAACATGAGATATTAAGAGATATTTGACTCACAAGGAAGCCACATAACAAGGCAAATTATTTATTTAGGTGAAAATGCAAAGCTGGGGTTAGATAAATCTATGAGGAAAAAAAGCTAAAAAATAGAATTTGAGGACAGCACATTTTTTGGTCCACAATCAATGATAATGCTTTCATTGAACCACACCTTGCCCATTATTAGTACCATCATTTGGAGTAAGTGGGATTGACTGGTGAAATGAAAATGATAGTATTGAACAAAAATTAACCACTACGAAGCACCTATCAGCACTGCTAAGAAAAAGTGAAACAAATATCGATAACCTTGTATATACCATTTCACGCTCAGTAAACAGAAACACCTCAACATTAGCAGCATTTAATCATGGGCTTCGAGGAACTGGTGTAAGTATTGCTCAATTCAAGGAATGTAATCTGAAGCCATTATTAAGACTCAAGGCACATGTAGCTGGACCTGGAGGAAAACCTGACAAACCAATAGTTAATGAGAACTTCCCGAGCTAACTAAACTTCTTCTATTTGATAAATGAATGCAACTTCTGAACTAGGATATTTTCACTGAATAACAGTAATTCACATTTAGGTAATGGCCAAGGTTATTTAATATTTTTAACCACTAGTACACAAGGGAAACAGCATTTGGAACAACAGGATGATCACCCATGTAGATTTCGTCCAGGCCCACTTACCATCAGTAAGCGAACAGGGTACTGGAATTTTCATCTGTACCAGATTAGACCTTTTCATCATATTCCCCAGAGGCAACCTTGGAGGTACCGTAGAAGTTCACAGTACAAAGTTACATCTAAATTTCAATTTACTGTTAATTACCTTTTCAAATTTCTTAAGAGGTGTGCTTTTCTGAAGCTTCATTTATGGTGGTGTCTAATATTCCCAGTCCATCATACAATTACTGTAAACCTGAATACATTGTATAGTTCATATAACATAGATGAAGCAATGATAATTCAAGATATTTGTTGGCTTCTTTTATCATTTCACACAAATTAAAGGATGTTTAAACAAACATCATCGAAGCTGAAAAACCAACAACTCATTTCCTGTCAACAAAATGTATTTGAAAATGAGCCCTTACCTCCACAAGTACAATAACAATTTATTTTGAAATTTTCTTTGTTAAAACAAAATGTGACAACACAGCTTTTCTCAAGAAATGGGCAACTGAAGATTTGATATTAACTTCTTTTGCTGGTGTCAAAGAAATACATTTACTAGAAAAAGCAAGCTTGTGAAATACTATCCAGCATGACCAGAAGTATATAATGCCTATGTATGGTAAAGAGGATATAATTTCCTATGGCAAAATTTCCTCCATAGTGTCCACAGAATTCACATTGGGAGCATCTCATATTTTCTTCTGTTTAATGAAATTATCTATTTTAAAAAAGTGATGGGTCACCATAGGAATAGTTTCCTAAAATTAAACATTGTACGGTACAATCCTAGGAGCATACCAAGCCATTTGTGTGAAAATTCATATATTTAAATAAAGATAGAACCAAATACAATCACAGACAATATCCTTTCGTAGCAGAATTGTTCCACTTTTAAGTAGAAATAGCATTGGCAAATTTAATAAATACACAAATATAACCTAAACATTTGTCAGGACTACAATGTAAAATAACTTCCAATTCCAAGAGCTTCAAAGGAAAATGTCTTCATAAAATGTTTCCTACATGAACCATTGCAATTATGCACAAAGAATATTTTGCAAGGCAGAGGTATGAAGAGGACAGGTAGAGCATTAGGTTTTTACCAAATAAGAACTCACTAAGAACAAATACCACCCCAACCTAAAATGTTTCTGGGATCCAACCTCTTATGCATTAGATTTCAAGGGAATATATACCCATTAAAGATGTTCTCAGATTTTCCTGAAGTGTCTCATCAAAGAAATAACTACTAAAAAAGACAATGCACAAAACACTTTTTGTGTACGGTCATGGCTTAACTTTCAGCTTAGTCTATGGAGGCCAAATTGATATTCTTATAAGCATAACTGCTTAACTGACAATCTTAAAGTCAAAAGTAAATTACGTAGCTATTTAGCAGTGGTCACCCAAGCAGTGAGGCAGTTGTTAATTATACTAGAAATTTTGCATGGCTATAGTGTCATAATTCAATTCAACACTGTCTAAATAAATTCAAGAAATATATGATACAAGGAAAGGACAGCTAATTGAAACCATGAGAACTGCAACAGACCAGAACTGCAGTTTAACTCAACATGACCCAGAAATTCCAAGAAAACAACAAAAAATAACACTGATATGATAAAATTATTCACTAAGAGCATGATTATTGCCTCAATTAAGGCTTTTCTCACGGTACTCTTGCCATAAAATATTCCTAAATTGCATCAAAATGGAAATCCATTTCAACAATAAAACCTGTGAAATTCTGAAAGCCTTAACCCTTTTGCTGCGCATGACAAGTATGTAACGTCAATGGTTGCCTATTTCTCCTTGTGAATGATGAGTATACCTTGTCATAGTTTTTACAGACATTTATCTCTCCCCACACAGGAATAAAAATCCACTGCAGCAAATGGGTTAAAGTAACAAAAGTAAAGCAAAACTTATTTTTAAATATCTCAAGTTTAATATATATAGTTGAACAATGCCAAAATAGTTCTCACCTTCAACTTATAACATCCATAACTTTAATGACATTGAAGGATTATAAACGCATTTAATTCTCTATTAGCAGTCATGTAGATATAACTCAGTACACAATACAGGCCATTAACTTTCAACTAAAAGGACCTGCATAAATGCTTTCAATTAATATAATTAATCCATCCAGAAAAACCGTGTAGTTTTAAGAGTCAAATGAAAATGTTTCCACTTTATTTAAACATGATTTTTATAGCCTAACCACTTGAACTAAATAAAGGCACACGTGCAGGCTCTGCACATGAAACATGCTTTATAACATCTAAAATTCAAACAAACTTAATGAGACCATGATCAAACATTCACTTAAATTCACCTCAAATAGAAAATTATGATTTATGGCAACATTACATAGCCAAAGTAATGATTACAACCACTGTTCTAGCACAGAGTGCCATTGGAACAGTCAATAATCACAATACTCTACTGAAGCCATTAGCCTAATGTAGAAACCCAGCTCGTGCCGGCAATGCAATCTTTACAGAAGGATGTATCAAGCTTGAAAACAAGAAAATTGCAGTCATTTATTGCCATTGCTGAAATAGTTGAGAAAATGCCAAAAATGGGTGCGAGACATTGCCGAATCACACACTGAAGCATTAAAATACAATGTTAGTACAGGATCTCATTACTTGCATTACGTTCAAATTCAATAAATACTGCTGAAATAACAAAACAAAGGAGTATTTCACACGGCAACGTCACCACTGACAAGTGAGGTGAAACTGAATGGACAAAGAAGGAATGTTGATAATTAATCAATGAAATGTCATAAGAATACAAGTAAATTTCAACAATGCCATTGGGTGTCTTAGCCCCCAACTTATGTCCATTCAAAGAGCCTTCCACACAAGAGCCAATTCGGTAACTATCATCAGAGAGACAATTCAGATTGATACACCATGCACTGATGAGAAAATTTCTAAGCCAGAGAAGATTTTCATAATTGAATTAAGAATTCCAACAAAGGTAACATTAACCCAACCAATACATAAAATCAAGTTACGAACAAGTATTATGAAGGCATCTGAATACCACATAATTTAAATTTCTGTAAGAAATAGATAAGGACAATTATGACAATTACACCAATTCAAACTCGGAACAAAGATTACAATAATTACAAGGGACAAATAAATCTTATAAAATGCAAAATCATTAGTTCATATTTCAAATTATAGCACTTAAAGATTCTTAACTCAATAAAAACAAAGTATTACTTTTACCGAGAAAAAAGTCTTCATCTGGAGGAGAAATAAAATGTCCATAAATATACTGTAATAAATAAAGGAGACCCAAGTTACTTTAAATATATTCTTTCTTTTCAAAGCCCTGTAAGGAATGTGTGCCATTTAGCTTTGCGACGCAGAGTTAAATTAACACCCACTACTTGATATTTTTTTTTTTCAATACTCAGAAAGAAAAGCAGTACGACACAATTTCAGGGAATAGAAGAGGCTATTACTTTTTTATATCACCGATGCACTATTGAACATGAAGCTGTTGTTAGACCATTCATCATCACACTCTCTCTTTCGTTCTCTCTTTCTCATATTTTCAACCACTCGTGGCATCACCATAAAAAAAGAAGGAAAACCATGCACTGCACGGCATTTGCATTTGTTCGTTTGTATGTCGATGAATGCTTTATTGGGGTGACAGCGAGTTTTTTAAACTAGTTCCATCAGCTGGCTCCACACAAAGGCCTTCACATTCATGAATGGCATCTTTCCTCAGGCAGTCGGATACATTTCCGAAATATAATACAATAACATCCTGAAAAAGAATAAAAGACAAGTAAAATCCTCAAATATATCTACTATATCTTATCCTAATTCAATTATTGTATAACTTATCCATATTCAATTTAGTGACATAGCACATAATTACTCTTGATAAATCGAATATTTTATCTTTCCAAATTCAACTTAAATGACAATCAATATTATGAAGGTTGGTACAGTTTTCAATAAAGTTGGGACTAAAAGTATTTCTCAAATTCAAACAATCACATAAACCTGTCAATGATTGATCTAACGGAGGAAGGTCATTGAACAGAAAGGAAGGCAAGCAGAGAAGTGCTTGTTATAGTTAGGAAGGAAAGGAAGCTTTCGAATGAGATCAAGAGGAGGCTGGGTAGGTGGCTGAAAGGAGTAATGAAAGGTTCAATCAAGAGGCGGCAGGGTAGGTGGCTGGAAGGACTAATGAAAAGTGATGAGCTGCTTATGACCGTGATAAAGGGAAGCATGTCAGGCAAGCAAGGAAAGGGAATGATGAGAATAGGTTGTATGATTAGGATGAAGATAGAAGGATAGGATAAACACAGAGATAGAAGAGGGGGATAAAGAAATAGAAGAGGGGGATAAAGCCCTTCACGTGTGAAAATCTGGAGTATCCTCCCTAACATTCAATAAAACTTACATTTGACATGTAGATTACTCTAATTATAATAATTATATAATTGAATCAATGAAATAAAAATCAAATAAATCATTTGAAACTATTATTTTTTTTATTAACTCCTCTGGACTTCAGAACTATGAACAAGAAAACTGTTACAGAGCATCTAATTTTTCATATTGTTCTTTCCAAGACTTGAGTATTGATTCAATAACAAAATGAATTCTCTGCTTGGGCATCTGTATCAACATCAAGGTCATGCAGTTGTGCTTCAAAAATACTAATGTCATCCATCACCTTGTGTTGGCTGCATAAGATGGAGGCAATAAAGTCCTAATGTTATTTTTTTAAACATGGATTTATAGTTTTTCTTTAAAAAATGGGCTTCAGTCTCTCACTGCCATCTGCATAGGCTCCTAACAATACAGTGAAGCGAGCTTTGGTGTGTCCCCACAACAAGGATCCCGTATGAAGTCTCCGGTCTTATGTTGCAATCCTTACTAGTATATAAAAATGTAATGGTGTCCGTCTGTATGTTGCTCCATCACGCAAATATTACCAGACCGATTGAACTGAAATTTGGCAAGTAGATAGAAAATATATCTGGTCGTATTATAGACTATTTTAAAAAGCCCTCAGGGCTTCCTGGTGCTCCATGCTAAGCATTGGGTTCGGTGTACAGATTTCATTTTTTGCTTTTTAACACTTTTGAGTGCTAACGGCGTAATATTGCACTGCATGTGGTCTTGCAAAATTTGAGGGCAGCGTAATATTACGATGGGCATATTGCACACACTGTAGTGGCTCCCGCCTTCAAATTATGCCACTCGTATTTCTCTGATTCAAAGATGAACTCTTTTAGTTCACTTTAATGGCACTAGGTGGCAAATGCCTTCATAATTTCTTTCTCGCGAGTCATACACTGTCAGAACTGTCTGAGCGTTTTGCTGCCTTTTTCATCCGTAAGTTCAGCCGTAGCCACCGAAAGTCAGCTGCCTGTGAACATGGAGCGTAAACTCGCCAAAGATGATATTGCTAATGTTTTTTGTTTCAATAGTGAAAGTAGAGAGAGTGATTTTGACGACTTGGATCATGATGCTAATTATAACCCCGAAGAAGATAGTTCAACAGGTAATTTCGTTTTCTCACGTATGGTCCTATTACTAGCGTGGGTGCCCATTTGTTTTATAACATTTTGGCATAATATTACTTCATCCAATTGCTATTTCTCATGGTTTATACAATATTCATTTTAGAATCTGAAGCTATGGATGAAGTTGAAACTGTGCAACAGCCAAAGAAGCAAGGCAGAGCTCAAACAATGGTATGAGGTCATAGAGCTGTACCTAGGGGAAGACGGTTAATTGCCAACGGAGTGGGCCCAGGCAATGTTTGGAGTGAAAATGACTCAGTACCCAACATCACTGTCTTCACTGGTGACCACGGTGTGAAATCAGATACTGAGCTACATTGTTCAAGTGAGATGATGGATTTCTTTGAACATTTTTTTAATATCGATTCGATAAATCATATAAAAGAACATACTAACTTATATGCAAGGCAAAGAATTGCAAAACTGAGAAGTAGCAATGCACCATCTGCAAACAGCAATTACAGTCCTGGAAAACAGTCACTCAAGCAGACATAAAAAAATTTCTGGCTGTCATAATGCACATGAGTATTAGTGAACGTCCTTCTATTTCTGATCATTGGAGTACTGATCCCATCGTGGCATGTGGTTTTTGTCCTGGCTTTTTCCTAGAGATAGATTTCTTTCAATCTCAGGAAATTTCCATCTTGCAGATAACAAATTATTCGTGGAAAAAGGAGTAGATGGTGATGATCCCCTATTCAAAGTTCATCCTTTGCTTGAGGTTTTCAGAAATCAATTCCAAAATTCTTTCCAACCAGCACAGGATATAACTATTGACAAAGGAATGTGTCCCTTTCATGTCAGATTTTGTAACAAAGTGTACATGCCTCAACAGCCAAACAAATATGGAATAAAACTGTATATGCTCTCAGAAGCAAGAAGTGGGTATATTTGGAATGTGGATGTTTTTCATGGGCAGGAAAACTCTGGATAGGCTATTGTCAAGAGACAATTAGGCACACTTGCAGATAAAGGCCATACGTTGTATACAGACAGATTTTACACAAGTCTTGCCCTGGCTCGTGAATTGGAAAACCTTCAGACGACTTAGTAGGCACTTTGATGAAAAATAGAGCTGGGATTCCATTGCTGTTAAAAAAATACTTGTCTAGTCTATCTCGGAGAGAGCAAGTTTTTACACGAAATGGCAACATATTGGTCCAGCATTGGGAAGATAAGCACGATGTGTTTCTACTTTCCACACGACATACGAGTGACATGATCACCTTCAATGATAGATGAGGAAGGGAAAAAACGAACCTCCAGCAGTAATAGACTACAATAAGAAAAAGTTTGGTGTCGATCTAAGTGACCAACTCATGAGTTACGGTGCCCTTGATCATCGGTCAGTGAACTGATGGCGGGAGTTGGCATTTCACCTAATTGTAATGGCAATCACGAATGCAAATATCATGTACAATAAGTTGAGTGGAAAATCAGTTCCAGTAACTCACTTCATACAGAAAACATGCTCCGAGCTAGTGAACATAGAAGATGCATCCACCCTTGATAAGGAAAGAGCGCAAACAGCTTGACTTTCAGAAAAAACATTTCCTTGAAAAAATTCCTGTACCTGCAGGTCAAAAGAAGGCACAAAAAATGTGTAAGGAGTGCTCTGAAAAAGGACGTAACATAACTGGGAAAGCAGCTAGAAAATGCACATACTATCAATGCAATGCCTGTAGCATTGGTCTTTGCATAGAACCATGTTTCAAGCATTTCCACACGAGTAAGAACTTGGCAAAATGACTGAATTTATAAGTTTTTTTATGCTATTTTACTTTCAGTACATTTTCACTGATTATCTCTGTATTCAATTTTATTATCTTATTTCATGTTGACAAATTTTAAGAAGCAAAATATCTACTTCTTTTATTTTCAAAACATAATGCAAAGAGAAATATTTTTTAACTTTTTGAAAATTCAAAATATTGCTTTTTTTAACGCATTTTGTTCCTTTGTGCATAAAGAAATGTGAATATAATTATTAACCATTTAAAAGGTAAATGTGTAATCTTTAAACTGATGTAATCAATTCCTACGTATCTTGAAAACTTTCTTCATAACATCGCTATAACAAATGCAAAAAATAGCCAGCACTGAAGGATTGACCTGGCAAATTACACCCAGCACCCAAAGTGTTAAAAGTACTTTCACTCAAGATCGAGGGCTGGGATTTTATTATCAAATGGCTGAATAAATGAAGTTTCAAATTCTTGCAATCGATTTTCTTTTACGCACTATATTTGTCAGAAAATCATGTTTTTAGCTGAAAAATCTCACATTTTTCTCTGAAATCAACAACAGCATATTTCCTTGGGAACCAGAGATTTGATTTTTAAAGGATATTCCTGCCTCTAACATTTAAATATGTTTTCCCGCAAGCCCATGATAACACGTAGAAAGAAAATCTGTACGAGAGAATTCTGTTGATTTAAAATTTATGCAAGCCAAAACCATCTAAAAAGATTCATCATTACATTCTGATATTTGAGTTAGAACCACTACACACGTTTATCATGTTAATAAGTATTTTAGGAGAACAAGGCATTTCTTCCAGCACAGGAACAGATAATGTTATCTCTTTGGATGTTACTGCTGAAACCACACCATCAGACACCACTCATTAATTAGCAAAAACTTAATAATTAATTTGTTTTCTCAGGGAATTACCTACCAACTCATACGTAACGGCTAAAGTATTTAGTGAGAGGGAATATAGCATTGAAGCACACTAAAGTATAATTACTATCAATGGCATATTTCATTAAATATATACCATAACTTCAAAGGTGGGCTACTAGATCATTTATAAGTTAATTTTTTATACTTCACAAGACTCGACACATCGACACACATTATTTACCTTCACTGACACGGCTACTTAAGAGAATCACAAATAAAGTACATGGGGGTGTGGTGGCTAGAGTACTCGCCTACCGCACGGGAGGCCAGGGTTCAAATCCCTGCAGAGGTGGATGTTTTTCAGAGGAAACCCGATCCCTACTCGAGTGTCTTGTGGAGGGCACTTCAAGTAGAGTACTCCGTCTGTCGGATGAGACGTTAAGCCGCGGTCCCCTTGGCGCCTTTCGTTAAGAGCAGGCTAATGCCGACGCCGGGTTTCTATCCACCCTTCCTCCCTTACCTATCCCCTATGGCGCAAATGACCTTAGCCATCGGTCGCCTCCCCAAATATCCAATCCAATAAAGTGCATGGCAGATCGTTAAACCACTAATGATTGCAATCGATGGCAGCTAACTAAGAATGTGGTCATACACAAAAGAAACATTACAATTTAGAGGAAATTGATTCAATTGGATGCAAAAACTTCATAGATTTAAACCAATGTTAAAAATGGTGAGAATTAAGTTTCCTATGCAGTCCTCTTGGGCTCATGAAGTGCTTCACGAGAAGAAAACAATAGCAGAAGTAAAGCCGATGGTAGAATGTAGGTAGAGGTAGGTAATGTCGTACATAGTGAAATCCTTTAATGATTTTCACTGGTTTATAAGTACTCTAACTTATAGGAAATACGCCATACAGACAAACTTTTTCCGGAGTTAAACAATCGCTTTCTTCATTCATTGAGCTTGAAAAATGCTACACAAACACATTACACAAGCACACTGCAGCAAAATGGGTTACATCAGAAACAGTGAAACTTATACTAATGAACATGAAAGTTCATTTATTCTTGGAAATTCAATAAAACACAAGAGCACAGAGCAAAATATTCTTCAAGATGTGTTTCTGATAACACACCATTGTCCACAGGCATTTTGTGACTACCGATAGAAAAATGAATCAGTGCAATTTCTTCTTTCAATTGTTTAATCCAACTTAAAATTCATCACATGATTAGTTGTTCATTTGTAATGGTTTTAGTGAATGGTGTGAACACGTGCTCAGTTATACTAATTACTAAAAGTTTAAGAATAAAGCCCATGGAAAATGAAAATGAATTAAAATGAAAATCTTATACAGCAAAATTTAAAATAGAAGTAGTGAAAGTAGCCCAAGAAAAAGGAAATCGTGAACCCGGATGAATTTTAAGAGTAAGAGAATCCAGCGTCTGAGAATGGAGAAAAAGTGAAGCAATTCTCAATCGCTTGCATGAGAGAAAACATTCAATGTGTTTCGGAAAGTGCTTCTGGCCAGGATTGGAAAAAAACTATATGATTGGGTTATAAAAGAGCGATCGAATGGTATTAGAATTTCAACTGTTCGTGCGTTACTCGAAGCAAAGAAAATAGCACGAAGCGAAATAATTACAGAGTTTAAGGCTTATCCATCATGGGTTTTTAGATTCATGAGGAAAAATGGATTAAGTATGTGTTGTTCCACCGGCGTTGGACAAAAATTATCCTTGGACTGCGAAGCAAAAGTGGTGAACTTTAGATTGTTCGTCAACAAAAACCTTTGTGGAGTAGATGGTCAACATTTTGGAAACATTGATGAGGTTTCGGTTAGTTTTTATCTCCATATCTCTAGGACTGTCAATCAATCTTCAGGGAGCCCAAGATGTGTGGGTTGCAACAACTGGACATGAAAAATCTAACTTTAATGGTAGTGTTTTGTGTGACGGCAGATGGGTCAAAACTTCCACCTATGGTGATATTTAAAAGAAAAACTATCCCCACAGGTTCATTTCCTAAGGATATTATAGTTACTGCTAATGATAAAGGGTGGGTCAACCACATGGTGATGAAATTTTGGGAGGAAAAAGTTTAGACTAAACGAAAAGGAGCATTTTTTAATTGTAAGTCTTTGTTGATTTGACTCATGTCGTGCACATACAATGCCAAAGTAAAAGAAACAATCACTAAATTTTCTAAACAAGCCATTATTCCAGGAGGATTGATGAAACTAGTTCAGCCTCTTGATCAGACAGTAAATAGATCATTCAAAACCAAGTTGCAGAAGAATGGGAGGATTGGATGATGAGTGGTGTTCAAGAATACACTTAGACTGGGAAAATGTAAAGGCCATTGTACAGTGTCATGTGCAGTTGGATCATTGATAGCTGGGGTGCAGTTACAACATGTGTCAGAAATGGTTTCCTGAAATCACTAACCGATTCCTTGATGTCTGAAGAGCAAGTAGTTGTAGAAGATAACAATTGTATTTTGGAAAAAGTACAATTTGTACCCAATGAAGGATTATCTTGTATTGTTTCCTTTTTTGTCAATTCTGAAGAAGAATTTCATGGTTTTGAGTAATTTAATATTCAATAAATATTGTAAATGTCTTTGATTCCAGATGTTAGTTTGATTTAACGGTGCTCGTGTGTTATCTGCATGACCCTTCTAGTCGTTCTATTAGTTTATTTTATGCTTGTTATTATTTACAATACAATCAACTCAACTGTATTTTCTGTAAAAGAGAAAATGTGTAAATGAAATTATCGGACATGGAGTTGGGTTGTTTAGGTTAGTTTCATTGTAAATAATAACAAGCATAAAATTAACTAGTGAGTATGTTGAATTACGTTAGAACATTTAGTGATATCGTTTCATATGTTGCTTTAGAGACTACTATATTTAAAGGTATTACTAATTGAAATAGTATAACATGGAAATGCTTTAATTAAGAGGTAAAACGTTTATTTTTTTAATTGAATAATTATTTTTGCTAGGAAATAATTTAAATTGCCACTTGATGAAAAGAACATCTGAAAGTGTTTTTAAAATGTGACGAATTGTCATACATTTTCATTACTATAAGAAAAGCATAACAAATACAATGACATAACGTTCACTTTGAAATACTATTTTTTTCCCTTGTATAATGCGTATAGTTACATTTGCTGGATTTTTATATTTTTTCATAGATAATGCAAGCGGTATCTGGTGGAAAATATGGTAACTTAAACAGAACTTCTCACAAATAATGTTAACAAATAACAACTTCTCACAAATAATAAACTCATGAGCACATTTTCGTCACAATCATCGCATGAAAGGAAATAATAATCCATGAAGTATTTCCAGGGAAGATAAACACACAGAAGTCACACAGAACTTCACTAATATCTCCCACCATAAACTTCGGATTCCCTCCACTTTTGGTATGGACATTGTGCCATTGCGCATTCTGTATCACTACTTACATGATTCCTCGCCACTTTTTTTTTTCGTTATAACTTCAAAAACTTTTCAACTGGTCATCTCACATGTAAGCATCAACCCAAAACATAGCGACCAACCTCTAACATGGCTCTTTGGCCAGGGACACAGCCCTTGAGACGTAACTGAGGTTGAAACTGAAGTCACGGAGAAACAGCATACTCAATTGCTACCTGATTGGTGGAGCCTAACCGGGTTGGGGACTCAACTCCTTGTTTTGTCAATAAGACAAATAGAATAAAGCCCGGGATAAACAGATGAGTTAGGTCGGTTAGCAACCAAGTTATGCGAAAAAGAATAAATACCCAGGGCAGGCCAACCCTTTGTTACTCCAGTTTTTGGCAAAATATCAAGAACATAGAAGAGGAACAATGTTCTCTGGGAGGGGTGATGATGTATTTATCGGCTTATGTGGAGGTCTATGTATGTAGGTTAGGGGAAACGTTAAAACTATTATACACCCATTTGATGCCTTAGACAACCATCAAGGCCTGGTGGGTGATCAATCACCAGTGCAGGAGGCATACTGATTGACATATTGCACAGAATAGAAAAAACCTTGGGTTCAAAGATTCAGCAAGAAACTAATTTTAAATAGGTCAATTAATATACAAGGTGTCCATTCCTGAGTAAATATTTTAGCATATGCCAAACATAAATAAATAGGATAAAAAACAATTAAAACAAAAATTCAATTAAATCCTCACATCTTCCATGACTGTGGTGAGTAAATTCTTAGACACGAGTCATAAGTTCTCCAGTGAAGTGAATTCTTCAAGTTGCATGCTAATTGTTTACATGAAAAATAAAATCACCTTAATGTACACCCACACTAGCAGAGGGTCAAGAAACTTCAAGAATAGAAATCAGAACCTTTGGATCAGAAAAGTTTAAAACCTAAATCATAATAGTATTCCAATGTAGAAATAAAAATTATCGGAACCACAATACATACCTATGTAAGGGCACCCAAAGACATGCCCTTCTCTAACAGAATAATGCCATTATATCAATCAGTACAAGGCATCACAACTTAATGTCAAACATCCACTGAGACTTAATTAGAAGTGAATTTATTTACACCAGAATTAACCTTCAGTTATCGCCACTTATTATATAATTTATAGTCTAAAATAAAACAAAAAATTTGGTACCTGAATACGCAGGTTTGATGCAAGATGACGTACTGCCCAATATGATAGGAGTCACTGGCAACACTGCTTGCGCACACTATCAGTACTACTCACAGTTGGTTTCACATCAATAGGCTCCACATTTTGTGGTCTGATAGTATCTCCTTCTGGGGGGTCTCTGATTTGCTTCTGAGACACAATCCGATAGATTTCTACAGAAAACAGAATAAAAATCGCCGTAAACATCAGTTCACTTGAAAGTAAATTACAAGTAGGTTCAGCTTTTTCAGCATGTTCTAATGCTAAGAATGGACTATGGTTCCGGTAAGCCAGAGTTGATAACTTCCCATTGATTCTAATGATTATCGTAGGGACTAGCTCAAGGCCATCATCTTCACTAAAGCATAATACAGAAATGCTCTCTCAATCATAAATAAACCAATTACAGCAAGTATTTCATTCTCTGCAGTCAAGGATAGGATTCCTGACCTCATTTTGCAAGCTATTGCAGCACTATGCTCAATATAGTAATTTGGAGAAAATGACATAAACAAAGATATCATTTTCTGGTAAAAAAAACAGATTTCATCATCATTTAAAAACTTTCGGAAATTAAAGACTTGTAACTAACAATGCAATTTTTATCTTAATCAGAAATAATGTAATACTAAGTTTCTCAGTTAAACAGAAATTAAAAAATGAGGCAAACACTTATATATTTCATTTCTACCCACAACAGAACCCTCATGATAGGAAAAACACAACAAGAATGCAAAGGAAGAATGGGAACCAGATCAAATTTCAGTGCTAGTAAAATTGGACATTTATAATAAGAGAAGGGAGCAGCTTTGGGCAATATCAGTTTCAGTAGTAAAGCAAGATTCGTTGCAATAGCTATCAACACAGACACTATGCTTGAACATTGAGAACACATTCATAGAACTATAAAAAAGGGCCATCATCACATACACAAGTTCCTGCATGTGCGACTTGTGCCTTGACGAGGCAATTTCGAAGGCACATTTGTCACACATTAGCTAGCACAAGTTCATTCACCATATAAGCACACCTTAGCATGCTTTTTTCTAGTTTTCAGTGAACCACGAGTCAGAACATCAAGTTAACAATACTTTATTTTGAAGTATTTGCTTCTCATTACCACTGGTACCACATAAAGTGCACCCTCAAGACCTCATATTTGGAATATAATACTACAATACACAATATAAGAAAATATAATATAATAACACTAAATACAACAGTGCATTGCATTTATTCTTCTCTGCCACCTTGCAACACCTCCCTAACAGCTAGATTTTCATATCTAACAAAAAAATGCAGGCAATATATTAACTCCTCAAATAGAATTTGTATGACCTATTGAGCAACAGCACAGCTATGAATTTGTTTCAAGGAATTGAGCACAACAGCCAACTAAATAATTAGTCAGGTCAACAAACCATACATGGAGTGCTTGAAGTTATGAAGTTCTATTCAAAAATTGTTCACAAATTAAATCATAACATTTAACACATACTTCACTGAAGGAAAATATCTATGAATATTTGTAAAAATATAAATAAAAAGAAACACTTTTATAATCGAAATCTTAAGAAAAAACTGCCATTAATATTGGAAGCTCAGATATTTAATCATACACATTGAAATAGAACATCATCTCTTACAATCAACTGAACATCTCTAAATGAACAGCATCCATTGCTCTAAACCTAAGCAGTTCATGTAATGGAAATTAACCATAACAAAATAGTATCAAAAGTAAACATAATAAATATCTCCAAATATAAGACACATCAACAAAAAATCTATAATTGAACTGCCCACTATATTCAGGATTCATTACAAATTTACACAACTATTTCAAGCTAATTATATGGAGAGGCATTATTAAAACCAGAATTAAAGCAGCTTTGCCAGGTGCATTTTATTGTATAGATGAATGTATGAACTTTTCCATGAGGAAAATTGTACTGTGTAAAGCAACAAATTGTATGGTTGCCTGAAAGACTTAACAGGAAATAAACTCACTCTTTTTCCATTCAGTTTCTTGTACATTCTATGATACATTCGTTCGTACAATAAAATGTATCTCGTAAAGCGGCCTTTACATAAGACTTCTTTCATGTGCAAGTTCAGGGACCATTTCAGCAATGCCGTATCAATGCTAGAGAAAATTATGACTAAACCATCATCATCTCAAAGTCACTTTTGCCATAACTTAAAGAATCATTTACATACTGTCTTTAATCCTAATTTCATAAATACTCATACGGCATCACATTTCCTATTTATTGCTGCATACTTGGATTGGCTGTAATTCATTTCACCTACGTGCTTTGGGATGAAAAACAGGACAGTCACAAATGCTAGAAGCAGCTGTAGTGATTCCTAATTTTGCCACTTTTCCTAAAGATGACTATTTGTCAAAGCAACTCTCACTGCCACTGTCTCATTTGTCGTTCACTGTCACCATCCCTGAACTTCTTAAATGATTGAATAGCACTGACTCTGAATATTTCACAAATTAAGAGCAAAATGAAGCCCACTCACAAATAATGAAATTCAGTTAAAAATCAATAAACTGCCTTTGTAACTGTATGTCCAAATTTAGAGAAAACAAAATTAATAAAAGTAAATAGATTTAATTATCTGGGACATGTCAATCCACCCTTACTGATGGTCCAACAATCAAAAGCAAAACATTCATAGACAGCGTACTTCAACTCTACAACCATGGAAAGGACGAGACCAAGGGCAGAGAACCTAAGGCTGCTTACTAGAATGTCCCAGGTAATAATTATGTTATGTTCCTTATTCTACCTCAAGCAAGTTCATTGGGAGACCTTCAAGGTAACCATTGTGTAGCATAGATTACTATACCATCACAATTACATACCGAGATCCTTAAAATGCAAAAGTTGTGATCCGTCAGGCCCAAACGATAGGGCACGAATGCAATTAAGCAGATCAAATCGAGGGACAGAATTTCGAATAGCACATTTTTACCTGTAAGTATATTGTGGAAAGCTGCCTCAACATTCGTTGAGTCAAGAGCAGAGGTCTCGATGAAGGACAATCCATTCCTAATGGCAAACGCCTTCGCTTCATCTGTAGGGACGGCACGTAAGTGTCTCAAGTCAGATTTATTTCCAACGAGCATGATAACAATATTCTGATCTGCGTGATCTCTAAGCTCCCTGAGCCATCTCTCAACATTTTCGTAAGTCAAATGTTTGGCAATATCATACACTAATAAGGCTCCCACAGCACCCCGATAGTACCTGGAAAGAACCACATTCATTGGAACATTTTCGTTAAGAAATAGTACACGATACCACCTGATATGCGACAAGAGTCCAACAAAAACATTCCTTACGCTGATGTTATAGCCCTATATCTTTCCTGCCCAGCAGTATCCCAAATCTGAGCCTTGATTGTTTTTCCATCCACCTGAAAAATTGCAGTTACTAGGTTAATCCGCAAGCGCTTGGCAGGTGCTTCAACTACGCACCTGCGTTCTGCAACATGGAGACAGAGAAATGAATAATAACAATTTTAACATTGATTTCCCCTCCAACTCACTTGTATACTTCTCGTTGCAAATTCAACGCCGATAGTAGATTTCGATTCCAAATTGAACTCATTTCTAGTGAACCGCGACAGCAAATTACTTTTGCCAACACCCGAGTCGCCAATTAACACCACTACAAAGAGGAGAAAAAACACAGTATAATAACTTCGTCCGAGGAAGCTGGTTATCCTTATAATTTAATTTCGAAAAATCATTACTTAAATAAGGAAATTAGTTCACAGCAGCATATTATAATTAAATTTGGCTAAACAATAATCGGGAAAAGCCCCACAATATCAGGAGAACGTATTCTTACAATCATAATGATAATATACACAGCTAAGATACTAACGAGCACCGAAATTGTGAATACAAATAAAACGGCCTACTCTCAATTGTTATCATAAGATTATTCTTGCACACATTAAGTGGCAATAAAGATAATGTAAACCAGTCAAAAGATGCGTACCCCCAGATCATCAATAAGATAGTCAGCAATAATGTAATGACATTAACCGAAAACTCACCTTTAAATAAATAGTCGTATTCGTCATCGCGGGTGCCCATTTCCTTTTGTGTACCACGAACTATTCCCTACGTCCGGCCAGGCAAATTGATAGAAATACGATCTAAACCTACACAACAAACGAAAAACAGTAACACATAAGCTTGGAAGATATGTTTATGATATATATAAATAATAATTACGGGGCTAATACGACGGATGCATTGGATTACACAAAATATACGAAACGTAGCCTTTCCTTTCCGAATTAACCAATATGGCTTCCTCCTATTACGCCCCTCCTTGTGCGCATGATCTGACGTCAGTATACCGTTGTCAGCGGAAGAGGTTAAGCCGGGTCAGCTGGGTTAAACGGTTTGGGAGCATTTGGAAGTCTATCATTGACTTGATTATCGTAATTGTATAATGTAATGTGCACTCTTAAGTTATGGCGTCATTTCTCATTCTGTTTGGAAAGTGCCATTGTAAATTCACAATATTGCTTACTTCGCCCTAGGTAGATCGTGATGATAAATTTTTATCAATGTCTGATTTCGTAAAATCTTCACTGGGGGACTGCCGGATGAGTCAGCGTGACTAACATCGACTAACATTGTCATAATCTATAGCGATTGTAGGCTGTGATCTCGGGAGTCTCTGGTAATTACTAAATACTCTCGGCTAAAGACGAAAATTCATTGCATTCACAATTCCCTCGCTTTCCTATTTGAGGGAATGTGGTATGATATCAAAAGTATGATTTGACGAACGTGGCAGTCGTCTTAGTCCTAGAGATGTGATAAGATGGAAGATCATCGTCGGGAAGAATTACACGGGTATAATTCTGCTTCAAAATTTAGGGTAAACTCACCATATATTTGGGAATCATCATTTTAATATCGTGAATGTGCGCATTGTGTCGGTGAATCCAAATTCAAGTTAACTTTCAAGAGGGCGAAGGTGCCCCCATTTTTGGTGGATCCGGAACGCATATCAGCTAACAAAACATGTGCAATATCAAATCTTTTTTGGATCGCCCAGAATATCGCGGAGAAGCCCTATTTATGAATTCTCGACAATCACTATTAGTAATAGGGCATTGACACATGCCGATTAGGGAGGAAATGATTTGATGATGAAGGAAGGGTGGAAAGGAATTTACCATCCGCATTATCCTACGCTTAATGAAAGTTGCCAATGGGGTCCTCGGCCTTACATATTGATGTCGGAGATGGATTTCCGCTCTAGAAGTGCTCACATGTTGTAAGTCTAATAGGAATAAGGGTGGATTTTTCGATGAGGGGGTCCCACTTTCAACGGCTCATCACCGCCGATTCAGACGCCGTACACGGCTACTTTATATCACATTTTAAATAAGCCATCCTTTGTCAAAAAAGTACAAATATTGTTTAGTCAGTCATCTTATTTTCATACTTATTTCCAATTTTTATTTTAAGCTTGAAGTTAAAAGCAAATAGCTGTGAACAATGGTTGTTACCATTCCATGTCAGACAAAATTTGAAGGAAACGAGTTGAACCAATTTTTAAGTGTGCTACACTAATTGAGAACCAATTTGGTTTTACTCAAAAAAAATCATTGACTACCTTAAGACTTGCAGCATATACAGACTTAATTGAGACATTTTTAAAGGTTTAATTTTATAGGCCAAATGGGGAGACGCCTGGAAACCAGTTGCTGGAGCATTGAAGCTGTATTTGCAGTAAAGGGCAAATCAGCAAAGTCAATCATATCATACCTCCTGTAAACCACAGGTAACATGTGGACATGTTAGAATTCAGAGAAATCACCCTTCATGCAAAAAACCTGTCTGTCCTTAATGATTAATGTTTGCTACCACTCTCCCCTTTTTTACAATGCCCATCTCACTATAGTCCCCACAATGTCCACATCCTGGCCCAGCAACCAGGGACAAACTGGTGAATGTGTACTTCAAATTGACTATATCATTACTAACTATAAGAAACCAAATTATGATGTTGGGACCTCTGATTCAAATTTCTCCGATCATTTAGCTCAGACGTTCAATGTTTCTTCACCTGGCTGTCTCAAATAAGGGTATCTTCAATCTATGAAGCTTCTCCTAGAAGTTTTTATGTACTAGAGCAAGGACTCCTAGGATGACCTGTTACTAGGCTGACATTCTCCAATAAAAGGAGAAACTTGTTTCTGTCCAAAGGGTGTATAGATCTAAAAGTAATGAATTAAATGAAGAGCTTCCTACAAAATTACAGAAAGAATACACTTCACAAGTAACCCAAGCCATAAGAGTAGCCAACTGTGAATATATCTCTAATTCTTACAACAAACTGAAAGCAGCATGGGCTGTCATTAAAAGAGAGGCAGGCATTACAAAGACTTCTCCTGATCTTTCTATCTCTCCAAAGACAACAGATTTTTTTATCAAGACAGTTCAGGACATAACTGCAGCTATGTCCTCTGACCATGCTAACGCTAAATTTCTTTTTAAAAAATACACAATGAGCAAATGCCACTCTATGTTGAAATTGATATCATCATGTGAGATCTTTAGGTTAAAAACATCTCTTAATGCAAACATTAAAGACATTTATGGCCTCTTAAATAACCTCTAGAGCTTTTATGACTATAATTGAGCATCTCAGTGTTTAATCCATTCATTAATCGATTGTGCATTACGAAGATTGGTTGACTGCAGCCCTCCTGCTTTCCCTGTCTAATGATTTGGTCCATGAACTTATTCCTGGGATTTCCTCTGGGGACTTTTTCCTCTATGTTATCTTCAATAACATTCTTCACAAACCCATTATGCATTCTTGTGTGTCCCATCCTTCTGGTTCTTCTTTACTGTATGGTGTTCCATATAGTTTTTTCCTCTTCTACTCTTCTGTAAACTTAATTTCTTACTTTGTATGTCCATTTTATCTTCAGCATCCTCCTCCAGCACCAGGTTTTGAAGGCTTCAAGTCTGTTCTGGTCAGCTTTTCCAATGGCCTCCAATCCATAGAGTGCCACGCTAAACATGAATGTTTACATGTATACACTGTTTCCTAGTTTGTAGTTGTATCTTCTTTGAGCACCACAGTTATCTCCTTCCCATGAATGCCTTCTTAGCTTGGGCTATTCTTTGCTTCGTGTCCCTTGTTTTTCTTCTGTCCCACGTGATTGTACTTCCAAGATAGGTGAAGGAATCCACTTGCTCTTATTTCTGTCCTCTCAGCAAGACTTCTGCATTCAGTTTTTTCATTCAGATTTTTCCCCCTCGCATTCTAGGATTTTAGTCTTCGCGTTATTTATTTTCATGTTGTCCCTTGGAGAGCTTGGTCCATTGCATTTAATCACCTTTGAAGATCATAGCGATTTCCTTCAAAGCAGAGCATATTTATTTTTTCTCTGTTTATCTTTGTTCCACTCAGTCAGATTTCTTGTGCTTCTCTTATGGCCTCCTCCAAGAACTTATTGAACAGTGCTGGAGAGAATTTGAATCTTTGTCTTACTCCTTTCACACTTTTAGCTTCTATTCGTCTTCCATCTCTCATCCACATTTTGATGACTTGCTCCCTGTATAGTTGGGAGATAATTCTTCTGTTGTTGTAATCCATTCTGAGTTTTTCCTGCTGTCTGAACATCTTGTTCCACTCAACGTTGTTGGAGGCTATCTCCAGGGCCACAAAAGCAACACAATGGCTTATTTACATATATTGTTTTCTCTACTATTACTCTCAGGCTGAATATGGCCTCCCTGGTACATTCGTTCTTCCTAAATCCAAATTGGTTTTCCAAGAGGCTGTCTTCAATTTTCCTTTTCATCCTTCAGCTTATTATTCGTTTGAGTATTTTTGATGTGTGTGGCACTAAACTCAAGAATTGGTGCTCCTCAAATTTCTCAGTCCTTGTCTTCTTCGGTATCAAAACCATTACTCTTCTTTCAAAGTCCTCTGGAAGTGTTCTGCTTTGGTAGCTATTTTAAACTATTTCATGCAGGTTATCCTTGGCTTTACTTCCAAGTGCTCTGATGATTTCTCCATTGATGTTGTCTACTCCAGGTGCTTTGTTTTTATTGAGGTCTTTTCCTGCTCTATCGAATTCAGTCCTCAGTATACGTAGGCTCTGGTCTTCTTCATCAACCTTGCTCACACCATTCATCAGGTTTTCTTCCAGCAGCTTCGGTTCTTGGTACAGTTCTTTGATGTATTGCTTCCATGTATATCCAATGTCTTCATATTCTATCAATATATTCCCATTTGCATCCCTGATGTTGATGCTTCTCGTTTTCCGTTCTGTTTAGTGCTTCTTCACCAGCTTGTATGCAGTTTCGGTGTTCCCCTTCTTCATGTTTTCGTTGACTTCCTTGCAGCAGCTTATGATTCAATACTCCCTAGGCTTCTTACATTCTCAATTGACTTGGTTCCTTATCTTATTGTAGAGGGTTGCCTCATCTTCGTTTCTTGAGTTCTTTTATTTTCTTCTTTCATATATTAGTTTCCTTATCTCCATCGTTATACATGGCTTCTTTATGTCTGCCCTCTTACTCACCAGTTGCTCTTCTGCTACTTCTACAATAGTCCTCTTTTGCTCATCCCATTTTCCTTGCTGTCCATTTCTCCTTTATTTTCTAGTTTCTTGACGACTGCCACGGAAAATCTTTCCCTGTTCCCTTCTTCCGGCAGTATTTAATGTCCTTTTGGTTCATGTTTCATCTTCTTATTTTCTTGTATCTAAGGAGGCTCTCAATAACTACTAGGTTGTGGTCAGTGTTTATATCTACACTGGTATAGCTCCTTCACCAGCAGGTGATAGGGCAGTAATTCTTAGGATCAAACAAGTCTCCCTTCTTAGTTATTACAACTGTGCATTCTTCAGACAGCCAAGGTCGAATTCATTCTCTACCCGTTGTATTGGTCACCCTCAAGGTGACAAATCACACTCCATCAGCGAGTTACATGTGTTCCTTGTTCTCCGAATATATTCTGCTAACTAGGTGGATGGATGCTAACTAGTCCAATCCGAACTCCATCTCTCTAGCCTCACTCTACTCCAGAATGGTGTCCAGGGCAGCTTGTATGTCTTTCGCATTGGAAGCATAGTGCACTAAGTCATCCATTTAAAATAACGGGTAACCTTATGTTTCATATCACCTGGCACACTGCACATATATCCCCTACCTTGTTGTAGGCTTATGGAGAGAGGTAGAAAAATAACGAACAGTAAGGGGCTCGAGCTGTAGCCTTGGAAAGCACTGCAGAGGTATGTTACCAGCTCTGTTGAAACTGACCGCTTGTCTCAGGTCAGGATGAAGCGTGTTTTCTAGAGTGTTAAGAGGTGTTGGATGCAGGACAACAGCTCGGGGTGGACTTAAAATTACCTCACCATGTTTATAATGAGCTCATGCAAAGTGGTGTCGAATGCCTTCTAGTTGTACACCCAGCCTATTGATAGGCACCGCTTATGAAGGATGGCATCCTGGAATATGCACCTATCAATGAACAGGTGGTCCTTAAATCCTATGAGTTCATGCTCTGAACCCCTCTGCTTGTACATTTTCTTTTACACAGGCTGGATGTGGTGGAGAATAGGGTCACTCATGATGGAGGTGAAAACCTTGAATGCAGTGTTGAGGCAAGTGATAGGGCAGTAGTTCTTAGGATCGAACAAGTCTCCCTTTTTAGTTATTAGAACTGTGCATCCTTCAGTCAGCCAAGGTGGAATCCATTCTCTACCTGAGAGAAAGGACATGAAGATTCCGGCGAGGTGTATGCAGGTAGTAGTCAACTTCTTCCATCAGCAGTTATTCACGGCATCCATTCCTGCAGCCTAGAAGTTCTTGTCAGAGACGACCTGGCCTTCATGTACCTGTGTCTGAAAGACAACATTATGTAGGTGACGGTCACATAACTCTTTAACGAGGCCTAGGGCTGGATTGTGTCCTTTTGATGGCGTCGACGTTTTGTAGATATCCTTCCATAAGCGCTCAACCGCATAGACGGGTGGCGGAGATTCGATGACAGGCGAAAATGTCGAAAGAAAATTCATCCAGACATTCGTCCAAACGAAACGGAACCGTACCGCGAAACGTCACGTCTGGGAAATGACAATCTAGTAGCGCAGCTAAGGGTTCGAAGTGCGCATAATTGCGGTTTGGAACACGACCTCAGTTTTCCAAAGACGGTAAAATGCCTTGTTCGGACTACCATCGTACCTACGATGGTTCGTACGTCAGTAGGCCGCATGGATTCCGCATCATACCCGCGTGGATTCCACCAAAATACTTTAACATGCTAATTTCCATTGGAGATCCACTTAAACTACACGTGGGTCCCACATCAATTCCACGCGGGCTCCACTTCACGCTCATTAAATATTCATTTTGCGAACTTTATAGTTATCTAGATGGACACAACTCGCTTACTTATTTGAGTTTTTACACAGTTCCAGGAATTTCTACATCCACATAAATTCCACGGGTAATTGGTGGAAATTAAGAAACTCCTACCTCCACCAAATATGTGGATATTGGAGTGCGTGGGCACTCAGGTGGATTCTACGTGGGACCCACGGATCTGTTCGTGGGTAATTAGCATGGGACTCAATTGTTCGTCTTTCGTACAAGTCACATGAACGCATTTCCACCCAATACATTTCCGTTTTAAAACGTTTTTTTCTCAAAACTCTCAAACTATCTAAAGCAGTTTTTTTCGTAAGTGCGAAAACGATACGAAAAGAAAACGTTTTTCATTGGTTTCAAAACGAACAAAATCAGTTTCCGGTCCGCAATTCGAAAACGAAACGTTTTAAAGCGTCTGTTTTTTGCTAGCGAATTTGTACCTCCCCACAATTCCCCATTCCTATGTTCACCGGTCTGCTCGGCTCTACCACAGTCTAAACAAGTTTAGTTTGGCTCTAGTATAGACTGTGGCTCTACCAAGTTTAGGCGGTTTGAAGCCGCCATTATCATGATTATCATTTTGATTCCGTGGTGGCGAAGGTAGGTGGGTGGAGAATACCTTGTGAAGAGTGGCTTTAATGCATTTATTGGTTGACCAATTGACGCACTGTACTTGTTTTTTGTTTGGCCTTTAAGTTTCTGCCTACTTTTTGTTTTTGTTGTGGCTTCACAGGACAGGAGATTCGTTGGAATTCCAGTGGTTCATACTTCAGCTTGAAGATGCTGACTGGAACGTCAGCGAGATTGTTGTCCAGTGAAACCAACGCACGCGGCGAATACCCAGAAGACGTGCGGACGACAAAAGATTTTTTCCCAAAGGAAAAGAACAATTTGACCACGAAATAGATTTCACCGCGGTAAGAAAACGTTTTTGACGCCGTAAAAAACGTGTTTGACACCGGAAAAAAAACATTTTTAAGGCGAGAATAACGCGTTATTAAAACTGTAAAAAATCGTTTTTGATGCGGA
Organism: Ceriagrion tenellum; assembly: GCA_963169105.1. Taxonomy (NCBI): domain Eukaryota; kingdom Metazoa; phylum Arthropoda; class Insecta; order Odonata; family Coenagrionidae; genus Ceriagrion; species Ceriagrion tenellum. The sequence goes on from OY720632.1 coordinate 46,462,897, forward strand.
CATTAGAACCTTTCAAAATCTTTTTTCCCCCGGTAAGAAACGTCGTTCAAAAACGTAAGAAAAGCGTGAATAAAACGTTTTATGCTGTGTGGGTTGCGTACGAAAGGCGAGGACCGCGTATTAAATATTTTAGACCATTCCCAATTTCATTAAGTAGGTAGGTACTTTTCCTCAAGCCTCAACGTAAGCCTTGTCTATCTCAAGCATACACGGCTCAAGAACACACGGCCATCTCCAAAGATGGCCGTGGCTCATCCCAAGAGTTAGCGTGCAGCAGTCATGTTACACGGGCATATTGGCACAACGGTAGCACCGGCTCATTAAAAATCATAAAATGAGCGATGGATTGTTTACATTTTTTATTTTGAACAAATACCATTTTCCATTTTAACTGTAAGACTTTTTGGAGACCCTATGATATTTCTGGTAACTCACCACTCAAGTGTAGTGGAGCAGTAAAATCCTACAATACTTGAGTTCAAAACATGAATATACTCTATGTATATTCATGGTTTAAAATATTGATTGAATAGTACCACATAATAGTTGAAAGTGCTTTCGCATATTTAAAAATTTTGCAGCGGAAGATAGCGGCATTTGTGTTAAATAAGCTTATAGCGGTTATTATTCAACCATGTAGTGGGATACGTACTCGGGAGAATTTACTTTTGAAGACCCATTGTTGATCTTTTGGTAAGAGTGCTTAATGATTGCTCCATGATTGGAAAGTTATTGTCAGAGGTATTACAACATGGCACTCACTGATGCCTGCTATGCGAGCTGCTTAACGAAATCCTCTTGCTAGTACTTCAGCATTTTGTCCACTTTCCTAGCAGAGCCAAAATTTAGTCCTGAAATGCGCTCTATGGCCCAGTCAGTTTACCGGGTGATTTCATACTCGTACGGCTGCTGAAGACCAGCTCGAGCAGCCAATCTTCCCCCGTCAAATAGGTCTTAATCTTGCGAGGTGGTTAAAAAGTGCCATTTTGCTGGGATGTTAAAATGTTATACTTGAAGAAAAAGTTCAGGTGAAAAACAACTAATCCATCTCATTACAATAAGACATCTTTAAGCATTAGAATCTTAGATTTCTATAATTATATAAGATCTTTTTAAAATAAATGCCCTTGAGGTTGAGGTGGCATTCTTTAGAATCCGTCCGAATGAGACGAAAAGAGCAATGTCCGAATGAATTTCATCATCCACAATTCGTCGGAGGAAATACAATCGAAGGGGTGGACTGTTGTTTCGTCGCTCTTTCAGTACACACCTCCAAATCTGTGCCGCAATACATAACGTCATTTGCCAAATAATCTGAAATTTAATGAACTTGCCGAAATTCAATCAAATATTTTAAAGTGGGTCCTTCCACGCCTCCTCGGACCAATGTTGACCTTTGACCTCTCAGATTTTGACGAGAATTCGAGGAAACATTTGCGTAGTGAAATAATGAATACCATTTCCTTTTATACAATTTTTTAAATCACTTCCCGTTGACTCAAGAGTGTCAGCGAGAAGTGATTTTAACGTTGGCACCGTCGCTCTCTTCGAGGTCGTTCACACAACAGGAGCTGATCGAGGGTGGGAACACCTTAGCCTTCGGAGTTAAAATTAGAGTTAGCAATGTGACAAAATATGTTCATGTCTGTAGCTAACAAGGGAAGTGTCAGATAGCCGGGTCTCAGATTTTATTCAAACTTCGTAGTTGTACAGACCGCTGTATGTGGTTCATGAATCACCCCACATATAGGGTTATATAACCAATAGTTTAAACAAAATAGGCCTTCAAAAATTTCAAAATTCCCTTTATACGGGCCACCCACATAACTGACAAGCTGGACGGGTGACTGACGTGCTCGTCTCCGGTCTAGAGACACGGGTTCGATTCCAATACGGGGTATGTTTCTTCCGCTGTTTTTATAGTTTTTATTTTACGGCATCCCACAATGCGCTCAAGATTTTTTTATTTTTGCTCGAAATATTATTTTTGCGCGGGGCAAATTTTTCATTTGCATACACGACGTCAGGCTTAGTCTCTTTTTTCGGTCGAAGGCAGCCTTATAATTATGTCACTTCCTTATCTTTTCACGACGTATTTCCATTATTCCTTCATGCACATGATTTCCATTTTCTATAATTATTTTATAAAATTGTCTTCATATTTTTACAATTCAAGCATAATTCTTAATAATATTAAAATATTTCATAGCTTGTCAGTTATGTGGGTGGCCCGTATAAAGGGAATTTTGAAATTTTTAAAGGCCATTTTCGTTTGAACTGTTGGTTATATAACCCTATGTGTGGGGTGATTCATGAACCACATACAGCAGTCTGTACAACTACTAAGTTTGAATAAAATCTGAGACCCGGCTATCTGACACTCCCCTTGTAAGAGCCAGTTAGAAATGCCTTCTTCGGTAATGCAGTGATCTACGATAAATTAATAGGAACACACTAATATTAGGCTAAGTTTTGAACCAAAGACACGACGAGATTCCTAGAGTTGAAAAAATATATCATCGTACTAGAAAGAAGTCGATATCTTTAAAAACTAAAATCAAATTCTTTATTTTTCACATATATCGTTACTGATATATTTTGATAAATTAATATTCCAATGTTAGTGGTGAGTTACCACAATTATCATTGGGTCTCACAAGAAATCTCATAGGCAATAAGGAAATTCGTATTTGTTTTATGTTAAAATAATAAATATAAACAAGTCGTTTTTCATTGTATGGTTTTTTTAATTCAATGAGCTGGAGCTATCAGTGTACGCCTATGCACGCAATACATGTCTGCTATATGCTAGATCTAGGGCTGAGCGTGGCTGAGCCCGCAAGGGCGAGCGTGATAAAAATGCATATGTTAAAAATAATATTTTAAGCATGTTTATTAATTGCCAAGAAATTTTACTTCAGACCAAAATAGTTGCGTATGGATTAGGTAAAAGTTTTGGCCGATTCAGAATTGGAGTATTTGAGAAAAGTTAATAAACAATTTTTTAAACATTATAATAAAACAAAAATGGGAAATTCAATGAAATCAATTGTAAATGGCATCACTGTCTTTGGAAAAGAATAAACTTTAACATGAGGTACATATCGTTCCTCTACCATGAATACAAACCGAGATATGTGTGTCAGTACGCAGCACATACCTCCTAGTGGTGGGTCTCGGGCAATGGTATGCTGGCTCTCAAGGTAGTACTTTCAGAAGGGATCCTAGCTTGAGTAGAATAGTGAAAGCAGGCCTAGGGTATTACTATGTTTTGGTTTCTCTTGAGGCATACTGGCCAAAATGTGCCATAACTGACCAGTAGAGAGCTGTAATTGTTAGCAGGGAATGCTGCGCATGGTGTGGGTACTGCAAAGGCTGGTCACCTTGCATACTCTATTACAACTTACTCAAACTGTCACAGAGTAGCCTCGGATGGCCAAAGGCACAATGGGCGGCGGAAGCTGAATAAGGTTGGCCCATCAAGATACGGACATAGCAACATGACCTAGACTACCCGTACTTGGAATGTGAGAGGAGTATATGACAATGAGCATAAGTTGTTGAATGAAATGAAAGCGAGACGAATGGATGTTTTGTGTGTATATGTAACTAAGCGCAAGGGGCGGGATGTTGTTACTGTAAATGGCAGTGGTCTGACACTGGTCAGGAGTTGACGATTAAGTACATGGCAGTCAAGGTGTAGGACTCATTCTTAATGAGAGAGCTAAGTTACTAGTAAGGAAGTACGAGTTAGTATCCCCATGGTTGCTCTGGGTTCGCATGAAAGTAAGTATTAGGAGAGTTGTGATTGTGGCGTGCTATGCTATGATGGAGAGAGTGACAGTGTAAAAGATAAGTTTTGGGAAAAACAGAGCGAGGTCTTGAATGAATGCGACCCTGGTGAGAGAATAATCGTACTAGGTGACATGAATGGCTGGGTTGGTGTGAGGCAGGATGCATCTGAGAGAGTGGTTGGGCCATTTTGTGACTCTTGAGTGAATGATAATGGTGAACACTTGGTGAGTGTGTGCTTGGAAAAAGGATTTTTTGTGTCGAATACATGGTTTAAACATAAGAGAATACATATGTATACTAGGCAAAGGGGCTAGTGTAAAAGCATGATTGATTTCGTTGTGTTTGATGAGAGATTGAGAGAGTAAGTGTGGGACACGAGTGATGAGGGGTGCTGAATGTGGAACAGACTACTATTTGGTAATCTCCAAAGTGAATCTGGGCAGAAAGTGAGTGCCAAGAAAGAACGTTGCACGTAAGCAGTTGAGAGTTAAAGTAGAGAGGTTGCTAGACTGTGAGGTATGAATGCAGTATGGTTGCAATCTTGAGGCTGCTCTATCCTTGAAGCAAAGAAAATGGGATGAGTATATCTGAAACGAGAATGTGAATGATTCACGGGAGTGTTTAAAAGGAGTAATTGTAGAATGTGCTGAAAGTGTACGTGGAAAAGGAATGGTAGGAAGAATGAAAGGTGATGCGTGGTGGAATGAAGAAGTGGAAATTGCAGTCAGGGAAAAGAAAGAGGTGTACAAGAATATGAATGCTGCCAAATCTGAGGAAGAGTGCACTAAGGCATGTGAAACAGAAAGAAAAAGAATGAATACAAAATCGTTGTGAAAGAGAGCAAGGAAAGAATGCGTACGGATGATGCTAGCAAGATGTAAAACAATTTTGAAGGCAATGAAAAGCTGTTTTGGAAGTGGGTAAAAAGGACTAAGATTGGTGAAGGCAGGGGAATGAACACGGTAAAGAAAATCAGAGGAGAGATCGTGTGGGATGAGAGCAATATCGGGGACTGCTGGAGGTGTATTTTGAAGAATTATACAATATGTTGCTGGTGCTGAAGATGAGCCTTTTAAAGTAGTATGTGAGGAAATGATGGAAAAGGAGATCAGTGAGAATGAGGTCATAAGGGATGTGAGAGTATTGAAAAATGGGAAGGCTGCAGGCATAGATGGGATATCCTGTGAAATGTTGAAGTGTGGGTGTAAATTACTCATTTGTCGGCTGTGTGAACTATATAATTTATGCTTACAGGATTCCGTTGTTCCAGTGGATAGGAAGAATGCAATCATCATTCCATTTTACAAAGGGGAGGAAATACAGAATATAATAATTATCGGGCCATTAGTTTACTGAGCATTCCAGGCAAAGTGTTCAGCAAAATTTTAATCGAAAGAGAGAGGAATCTTACTTCTGACAGAATATGGGGTGTGCAGTGTGGGTTTATGCCAGGGAGAGCATGCAGTGACCAGCTTTTTGCACTTCAGCAAGAGATAGAAAAATATATGAGCATCTGAAAGAAAGTGTATTGTACGTTTGTTGATTTAGAGAAGGTATATGACAGGATGAATTGAAAGAAGTTGTGGAAGGTTTTGAAGGACAATGAAGTGAATGGGCAGTTATTGAATGTTGTGATGGCAATGTATGATAATAGTAAGGCAAGTGTGAGAGTTAACGGGGTTCTGAGTGATTGGTTTGTAATAAAACCAAGGATGCGTAATGTTACCGTGGCTGTTTAATGTATTTATCGATAAATGTGTTAAAGATACATGTAGTGAAAACGACTGTGTTTTGATTGGAAATGTAAACGTGCCAGTGCTACTCTATGCGGATGATGATGTTTTGATCTCAGAGATCCAACAGGGATTACTGAAGCTCCTAGATACGTTTTGTGAATCAACAGAGAGAATGGAATTAAGGGTAAATGTGTGCAAGACTAAAGCAGTAGTTTTTGATAAGGATAATGAGGAGAGTAACTGGATGATGAGGGCAAATAGTGAAGTAATTGAACAAGTGGATGATTTTGTGTACTTAGGTAAGATGTAAACGAAAGATGGACAGATAGAGGAGGAGCTAAAGAGACGTGCAAATGCTGGAAGGAAAGTGGTATTTGAGCATATCAAGGAATGGGTGCCAGTCTAAGAAAGCGAAAATTGCAGTGTACAAAAGTGGATTTCTCCCCAGTTTGTTGTACGGTAGTGAAACATGGGTATGTCAGGATAAACATAAGAGTAGACTAAACGCCGTGAGTATGAGTTATCTGAGGAGTGTTTGTGGCAAAAGTAGGATGGATAGTCAGGAATGAATGGGTGATAAATGAATGTGGGTTAGATGCTCCAGTAATAGACATATCTGAAAGGAGTGTGCTTCGTTGGTTTGGCCGTGTTGAGAGAGTGAATGAGAGTCGAATAACGAAACAGATATATAAGAGTGATATGAATGGTGCTAGAGGGAGAGGTAGACTGAGAAAGTTGTGGTTTAGGGAAATTCTTAAGAGGAGGAATATTAGGAGTCTTAAAAACAGGAGGGTGTATATGAAGCAGTGTAAGGGAGTAAATGAGGCAAAAGAGGTTTGCTAGGATAGGTCAGTAAGGAGGAAATTATTGAAGCAGAGTGAGGTGTACATATATGTATTTATGAGTGAAACTTAGTGACTGTGCCTACCCCGGAAGGGAACGGCGTGATGGGTATGTATGTATCACTGAATACAATTCTGTAAACTTGGAGACACATTAGAAGCTTCATTCATGGAATTTGTGGCTATAACAAATGACTAGAGCAACAATGAATCATGGAGATATTTCTTGGAAATTCTACGGAAAGGAATCTGAGAAAACATTCCACACATATGCAAACATGAGAGTAAAGAACCTCGTTGGCATAATTATTGGTATAACCATGAAGTAAGGCGGGAGATAGGGAGACAGCGGCATTTATACAACTTAAATAAAAATTCTATTAAGTCAGGTAACAAAGCAAAGGAACTGATGGCAGGAGAATTTGCATTGCTCAACCCCAAAAAGAAGGAAAATGAACCGTACTACTCTACGAATCTTCAAGAATAATTCTAGGCGAATTACTAGATGTAGCCCCAAGTCAATCTAGTCTTATGCGAGAGAGCTACAAGGTGAATCTTCGACATTAGTCTTTAATGAACAATAACGGCAATGCAGTGGAAAAGCAAACTTATTGAACCACCACATTAGACCCCTGCCCCGCACTATTAATCTGTTCCACATGACCGTTCGTAAAGTGAATTAACTCTAAGTGAACCACCATATTACCAGACAAGGGATCGGCTTAAATACATCAATACATGAATTCATTGGTATGCAATCAAGTATAGGTAAGAAATATGCTGGAGTCATATGATTTAAAATGTTATTTAACTAATATTTTAACTCTACAAAAGATATAGTAAATTGTTAACACATCGAATTTCCTTGCATGATTACATAAGATGTAACTCTTCACCCCTGTACTCGCCCTATAACTGCAATTCCATTAACTTAGTATTTAATCACATTCCTTATCAATTAGATGAGAGCATGAACTAGAAATATTCGAATCCCACCCTTCTGCTGCTTGCTACTCTGCGTCAGCACTCAGACATCTATCTTTTGGTCTCACGCCATCATCTCATTATCTTGATTACCACAAGGGCACCTCAAAAAGCATGCATTGAAATGCGTTGCAAGCTTATTAAAAGTATGAACAAAAAATTGGGCACCGAGATATGATCGAAATAAGGTAAGGGTGACTGAGAAGTAGCTTAATTATAGTAATACATAGGCCACAGATGTAGAAATAGTTAACAGCCTTTCCACAGGTGATAATTTACATGCCCATCTCTGTTGTCCCTTACCCATCTTTCGCTTCCGAAGATCTTCCTTCTTCACATGACAAGCTAGCAGCATTGGTATTATTGTTTCGGTTATGGGCATCCCTTGGAAATATGTACAACAACCGAATAACTATAGAGATAATACCATGGGAGAACCCTTCAAAGCCCTTTTTCCGGAACAGCTGACCTGTCTTACAACGCTTGAGACTTATGAGGGGCTGGTTTTTTTTCGTCTGGGACCCACTACCATCCTATTAGCATCCATACATGGAGTGTGAAAACACAAAACTTATCAATAAATCCATGGATGTAACTATTTAGATGGAAGCTTAGCTAAGAACTAGTTTGAACTTTCAATGCGGAACTAATCTTTCTTGCTTTGATGATACAGGCCTAATGAAAATAAAAACTTTTCCTTGAAAAGCAATGTAAGAGGGTTTGGTAATCTCTATATAGATGAAGTCTTTTTTTTATGTCCTAATACTTTATTTTTTAGGTTTGTTAATCCCTATATTGTTGAAGTCTTTTTATAATGTCCTAATGATTTATTTTTATTGCCGCACGATAAAAGTTGTCCCATCTATGTCAGGATGATTCTTATCCATCCTTAGACTGTCTTAAGCAGCAGGTAATTCTTCAATGTCCCTATATGTTACTGTATTTCCATCAGTAGTATCCTCCTCGCTGCAATTTCCTTAAATCATTTTCTTGAGTTCTTGGAGCTCCTTTGTGATCAGCACTATTCTACGGTCATCAATGGGCTCCTCAATATCATTTCAATCAATCTCAAGCCCTACAGTTCAACCGAAGTCTAAACAAACCATCAACATCTTGCAATTTGAGACATCAAAATTGTTGATACAGTTAAGAGAAATGGTTAACAGCACAAACTATGCCCTTAATTAGTAAGAACACTTCGCAAGGAAGGCACTGGACAACAATGTTCTTTTTTCACTCAATGGTGGAGCGCGTGATCCCAGATGGGAGTGTGATGAAGATTCTCTCGGTTCAAAGTTATAAGGGGTAAGAATATTGAAGTCAATATTAGCAAGCCATACACTATGTCCCTATCATTCACTGAGAATCGTTACGAAATACTTAACTCGTTTCATTGACGTGATTCATTATCCTGTGAAAGCTGGAATGCTTCCACATCATTGGTAGGTAACACACTCTAACAATAAGTTACTCTTTGGTGGAAGTGGTCATATTTTTCCAAGTTGTTCGACTACATTTCTCTATCTTGACTGAGGATAGCCTCAATGTGAATCATCATAGACGTTGACTGTCACTACAATAGAAATGTTGCATTACCTCGTCAGAGCTGATCAGCAGTAGTGCTTACTACATTTAGCAACATTTGCTAAAACCATGTGAATAGCTCATTATTATATAAATCAATCATACATCATAATATCAATCAAATTTATACAAATCAAATAATGCAATTGTTGCTATGGTAAAAATATAGTCAGTGTACAAATTAGGCATTGAACACTGAATGGATAGTAAATTATGGGTGTAATAGGTTGACATAATGGGAGTTTCAAAGTGCATGCACAAAATCAGCACCATTTTTGATTTCTCACATGCTGATTGTAAGGTGAAGGCGGGGGTCTACTATATTTCAAAATTGTACACACACAGGGTGAAAAATTACATAATTCAGGCATTCCCGACATCAATGAGCTGATGGCTCATATAATTAATCAATGTGATGGAATAACTAAACAACTGCGTTCGATTAAAGTAACTCCTCAGGCCGAGAAGGAATACCTGCATGTATGCTCAAGGAGTTAATGCCACACAGATTGCACCATTCCAAGAAATCATGTAAAGCAAGTCATTATCCAAAGGCCAGGTACCCCAAGACTGGAAAAAAAGGAAACGGACATGATAGAGGAAATAACTGGCCTCTGTCGTTCACAATGCTTTCTTGCGAAATTCTCAAAACAGGTAGTTAGCAATATTATCACCTCCCAGGATAATCGAAACTTCTTATATGGCAGTCAGCACAGCTTCCAGAAAGGTAGATCCTGTGAAACACAGTGAGCACTCCTCCTTCATGACATTCCAATATCAGGTGAATTAAAAAGCCAAGTTGATGCGATATTCCTTGATTTCAAGAAAGCATTTGACAAGGCTCCTAATGAAAAATGCTATTACAAACTGCAATAATGTGGAGTAAATGAAGAAATAGTGGATTGGATATGGGATTTCCTAACTGATTGCAAACAAAGAAGTCCTTATCGATGGTAATATTAGTGTTACTGCTAGAGTTACATCCGGTATTCCACAAGGAAGGACGATTGGCCCTTTTATTCATTATTTACAAGAAAGACCTAAGTTCTAGAGTTAGCGGTAACCTAACATTATTTGCAGGCTAGATGGCCACCTACTGTGAAATACCGAAGAAATGGACTTAGAAGTTCTATCATTGGACTGAGACAACATTCATTCATAGGGCCAGGGATGGGAGCTGCAGCTAGATCTTCGTAAGTGCATCACACTAAAATTCTGGTGGACGTCATCCCACCAATACCATATCTATACTGTGGATAGAGAAAACAAAGCCTTCAAATACAGTCAAATACCTTGAATTTACCTCAACTTCAGACTTATCATGGGGAACACACATACAATAACAAATGCGGAGCAGCATTAAAGAAACTAGGATTTATGAAATGTATGATAGGAAGGTCCTCAAGGAAAAGTGAAAGAGAGATGCTACTTTGAACCCGTTAGGCCTCACCTCCACTATGCAATGGTCATTTGGGACCAAGGTCTGAAAGATTGAACTATAAAAATAAATAAATACAAAGGAAAGCTGCACCCTTCATTAAAAACTGCTTCAAGAGAACAAATAGCATTTCATAGGGAATAGGTAGATAGCCGTGAGAGACACAGTAGGCTACACACTAGGCTTAGTTTGCTTGAGAAATTCGGAACAGGTGTGATAAATTCTTCTTAGGATTCCCACCAGGTTAGATGCTCCATCATGGCAATTATAGAGCATCTAACCCGGTGGGAAGCTCGAAAAGAATTCATCAGTATCATTAGCTGGGAAAGCATGAAATCTTACATCAGAACAGGTGTGTTTCTGCGTGACACAAAATATAATTTTGATGCCACACTACATATCTGGGTCTGACACAGGCAATAAAATATGAGAGATACATTGCCAAACAGATATTTGCAAACATTTGTTCTTTCGAATCAAATAAGTGACCTTAATAAAAACTGAGCTCCATTCAAATACACTTCACCACCTGACCTCCAAAAATTATTATAAAACCTTATCTTTTACACAGTTTGTGACCTAATACCCCCTGCCAAATGCCCATGCAGCGGCTCACTGGGTAATATGTTGAAGTAGATTTCTTTCAGCCACTATGAGCAGCTCCTAATTCCATCAGCACAGCCAGTGATAAAGGACCAATTAATACTTTCTATCTTTTACTTCCCCAGTTCCCAATTTCAATACTCTTGAACTCTTCCACCAGACTTCCCAGGGAAATGATGCCTCAACAATGAAATAAGTCGTGAAGTTCAATGAAGATCTGCGTGGACAGCAGAGATTCTCTAGGTACTTCATAGTAATTTCCATGGAGTATTACTTTGTACATAGAGCAACTCATTATTAACCCTTTGAGTGCGTCATGACGTGATATCACGTCATGGTTCTCTTTGCGCTGGGGCTGAAGACATTATATCACATCATGGGTACCGTGAGTGTTCCAGCTTTCATTAGGGGCCTAGTGAAAGTTGCCGAGTAAAAGCTGGAACACTCACGTACCCTTGATGTGATATAACGTCATCAGCACCGGCATAAAGACAACCATGACGTGATAATATGTCATGCCGCACTCAAAGGGTTAATAGCAACTCATTGTTGCCATCATTAAAACAACTATGTGTATAATTCGTTGTCTCGGGCGTGACTTCATGGAATCGACTTAACATAATGAAAAGTAAAGTTGTAATTCTACATATATATTTAATGTACTATTAAATACATTATATGTACTGTTACATGTACTATTTAAGTACATTAAATATTTATGTGGAATTACAAAGTTTTCTTTACTTTTCATTATGTTAAACTATGTGTATGATTTTAACCACATTTGATATGAATTCCTCAGCCAATGCTCAATTAATGAGTTTCATTTCATTTTCCTCAGCGAGTTCCCAATGCCCTCTGAACTCTTCCTTTTGATATGATTATGTCATCTAGAGAGACCAAACAAGTTTAATAACTACCACACCACTGGCCTCAAGCTCTTGTAGATCACACTTACTTGGAAGAGATAACAGCAGCCAAGAGGTTAGAGCATGGCTATGGAAAAATGGGTCTCTCACTCTCCACGTGATGACTTTAGATCTCCATTGGTAACATTGACATGACACGTTTTTCAATGCTAGAAATTAATTAGAAACTACAGAGAGACAGAGAAAAAAATCTGTTGTTCTCCCCCTTGCCCTCTCCTAGAATATGGAAATTTCAAATTCTTTAAAATAGCATAAGATGAACTGAACCCAAATAATCATAACCAACCAAGGGATGGTCACTATATGAGAAAGAGAAAATAAATGGGTTTAAAATATTTGTTAACATATCTAAATCATCAATCTCTTGGGTTAATGTGCAATAGGAAATGAAGATGAATTTTATTAGAAAAATATCCATTTGATCCAAACTGCTTGTACATGGAAGATAAAAAAACACGCATCATTGAAAAATAAACTGATAGCAAAATATGCAGGTACAGCATCATGAGTACAGTTAAAATCCACTTCACTGCATCTTTTACAAAAAAAATATAGATTAAATTCACACTCAAAATGACTCATGTAGCCAAACTGGAGAATTATAAATCAAGCATAGACAATTTGTTGGCTAATAAGCTCAGTAGCTTCCTTAACATCACTATATAAATAAATTTTAACGAAAAGATGATACAGAGCGGGGTGGTCAAATGTCACTGCATTGCAAATGTAGTCCCCATTGCAGCACCATTGCAATCTACTGTGGCTCAAAAAAGAACATTTAAAAGAAAACACTGTGAGTGTGTGTGCAGAATTATTAATATTTGAATGAGTGAATGCAGCAATATGCATCAATGACTGTATATGCAACATGGCTTCAATTTAATTAATGTTTGGTCATTATGTACATTTGTGATATAAGAAACCATATATTTGCAATACTATATTGTCAATCAACATTGGCAAGCATCACTCTAAGTGCTCCACTGGTGCTCAAGTTTCATTCCTTGTAACCTGTAGTTTGTACATTAGCGCAATTACTTGAAAGATACTAAGGGACTAGATGCTGAACAATGTGATATAATTGTAAGCAGTTTTCAGTGAAAAATATCACAAATGGAAAGTGTTACTTTGCCCCTTCTCTTTCTTGGGAACTGAAAAACAATGCATTTTCATAAGTTCAGAAGAATGGCTTTAAATGTGTAATTATTTGTAAGAAAAAGCTGATCCTCTTTCACAAGTACAAAAATAAAACAAGTGAGATGGAAAACAAAACAATACTCAATAGCTAATGCATTACAAAATCCACAGATATAAATTACTAACATAATAAGTTTTATATTACAAGAATATCATTTTCAAGAGATGTGATTTTTCATTCTGCTCATATGCAGAGAGCCAAGCGACCAATAATACCAATAATAAAACATTCAAAAACATAAATGCAACTGATACAACCTTATCAAACACAGCATGCAGAAAGTTATATTTTGGCATTATTTGTAACTGTTGAAGATTTTGAAAAAAGCAAAGCATAAACAGAGGGGCAGATTCATTAAAAGTTTTAATTTTTCCACATTAAGTGACTCCAGTTGTAACTGCTGCTCCATCTTTAAACTATGATTTGCATTTTCATAAGTTTCAAAGCATACACAATTTAAAACAATGTAAATAGTTTCTTTCCAAATTAGGATATAAAAAACAAAGAGGTATTTCTTTAAGTGTACATGCCCATTAACATCACCTTCACATACTTCCAGCATGTGAGGGCTTGTCAACTGAATTAACACTCATACTTTAAGCTGCTATCAGAAAACTGATTCCCAAGAAAATCCACTTTTCACACTTGAGGGGTGCATATAAAACAATTATACAGTCACCTCTCTCTTCACTGATTTGAACAAAATTTCCTTTGAAGTTGTACACAAACTGTAGCTTTGCAGGTCTCAAGTAATGAAGATCATGGTTGAGTTAGGAAAAGCAAAACTGGGTTACGAAACAGAGCACAGAATACATGAGAGGCGGCATGAAGGCACGTGTGCACTACTGCCCTTATTCCATGCGTTCACACTCTCACTGCCCTCTTGATAACAATGCATAACGAGGGAGGGAGGAGGGAAAGGGAACTCTAAGGAGGATAACAGGGATGAGGGAAACTGGCAACACCGCTGCGCCACTTCCACAGGAACACATTCTTTCCGGATGAAGATGTTCAAAGGCACAAGTTTCGCACCTGATAAGTTTTTTGTTATTTACAAGTGAAAATGTATAAAAACAACTTAAACATTCAAATTTAAGGTGGTACCTAATTTTTAGCAAATGACTCATCTCTTAAAAACTGGTAGAAAAATTGTCTGATAATGGTGACGCTCAATTCAATCAATTGGCTTCACCTGAGCCATCACTTTTCCTTCCCACAAAGGCAAAATTTCATTATCATCCATTATTTCCTCTTGAATCACTTTCATATCAAGGTCCTCACATTCCGTCTTGAAGAAATACCTGTAATTATGAGAAAATGCAGCTTAAATAAAGCTACCATGTGAACTAGAATGCCTATGTTAAAACAATGCTTTTTTGTCTATACTACTCCATAATCCAAAGGATATTCTACATTACATTTATATTTTTAAAAAAGCAGCCTAACAAGAACCAAATGGCAATAGTTTATTCATCTCATAGACATTGCTTGGCTGGAGAGAGTCATGCAGTATAAGATAGTATTCATCGAAAGCTTTTTATTATATATCACTAATTTATAAATGAATTGGACACTGCATCACTCAAAATCACCAGCATCATCTTCAGGAATTTAATGTGAATATTAATTGTCTCTATGATTGTCTGTACAGTAAAACTTTGACTTCAATTGGAAACATTAAGGTCTGGCAGGGAAGCATAGGGTATTTTAATGGCAAACCCTTGATTTAACATAGTTTTTTATTTCATACTCCATATTATTCATCTTCTTCAAATATTAAATAATGTTGTTAATTTTTGCTACTTTTTTGGTACTTCCAAATATGTAAAATCAAGGTTTTACAGCACATTGGCACCTCATTTGCAACACTTTACATCAAACAGGATTTCTTTACAAATTGTCTGGTTTAAATGATTAGTCATCATCATCATCACCAACAGAAACTTGCATTATGACTGCAAGCATCTTCTTGGATTCCTCAAAAAAACAAAAATGCTTTCCCGTGAATGTGACAAATATTGAAATAGATATTTCCTTACATATTGCAAGCAAATATGCACTATGAAATCAGTTAAATGCACATATAATTATAACCTGATTAATGCATAGTCAATCAAGTATATTCATTGGACAGGGTTCACTGTGCATATTTAAATTGGCATAAAGTAAGAGTACATGGGAGGGTAAATCACCATAGGATTACAGTGAATCATACCATCTACATTACTCTAAACCTATTAATACCGATAAGAGTCTAGCCTAATACTTTTTCCACATTCAACAATTATTTTCTTTGGATTAGGCAGTAAAACCTTAAATACATTATGCACCATTATTTCATACCAACCATTTTCTACTATGGCGACATGAGATTGTACAACTTTTGTAATTCTCTCTGGAAAGTTTCACCAAAATTGTAAAGAAAAAGGGGGTTATAATTTAAAACTTAACCTTACTATCACTCTTAATATAAGCAAGCATTTCAGCAGTTGAACTAGAGAAGGAGTAGGCCAATAAGAGGGACAACTGAGAGAAATTCAGACAAAGCAATCATTTGCCATTAGTGAGATCTAAGTATGAGCTGATTCTTCTCAAAGTTCTGCTTTTTCAAGAAATTATTATGCTAGAGCAATCTTTGATACAGGGAATTAGCACTGATTCTATGCTCAGAGAGAGATATTAAACAACAAATAAGGGCTAAAACCTAGACTAAACTAGGATGGGCTACAATTAGCAACTACTTAGCTAACGTCTTTTTTTCTCAAAGAGCAATTCCTTTCCTGTTAAAAATATCTCACATGATTTAAATAAAGTAAATTAATTAACTACATAGGTAGAGAAAAAACAAACTGAAACACCTATTTTTAATTTTAAAGGAGTTTATAAATGTCTAACATAAGAAATAGTATAAAAAACTTGTACCTTAATTCAGTTGTTCCACCACAAGTACATGAGCTGCACAAATATGTGAAAATTATTGCAAATGTAAAATTAAGGCATAAGCAGTAATCAAAATAAGTTTTCTCACAGCAAAATTAATTTGGTGGGAAATAAGGAAATAAAATTGTTAACAAAACATGACGGGTCCTCAAACATTAACCTTCTTACACCAGATTCTGTCATTGATAGCATCATGAAATAATCTAAAATACAGTAACATATTAATACACAGAGAGAATCTACACCAGAATACCTGAAAATTTTGTGGAGAGCAGAGTTGTACATAAAATTATTCAGCTGAAGGAGATAGCAAAAAAATCAAGCAAACATCACAAAACCTTTATCATTCTGCAGTGCAGATTTTTACACTTACCTCACAGAAACTGTGTGTGGATACTCTATAAATCAATTAACTACTTTAGTTAATAATTACCACTTATTACAACACAACACTAAATTAACAACTTATTACAATAGTAACAAATATATAACTTTGTTTGCGTTTATGTTTAAATATCACTCTCACTACCACTAAAAAGGGGCTAAGAATGTCACCAATATGACTTACTTCCTTCTATCCTCTAAGACTAAGTAAGAATTTCAGCATAATTAGCCTTGCCAAGTGCAGTGAAAAGATAACACATCCATGCAGTTAATTGCTCATTAAAATGAAAAATTGAGACACTTCTTTCATTGATTTACTTTAGCATTTCATTTTTACTAGGGTTAATTTTGTGATTTTTATCCTTTTTTCATTAATGGTGAAAGCAAAATGAAAACAAAATTAATCCACACCAACTCTGGTAATAGTAACCTTAAACAATTAGTACATAATTAGTTCTACCCATTAGCTGCTAGATGTCAGCACACCTGAACGAAAGAATAATGGGAACTTACTTCAGGGAGGGAATTAAAAAGCTATTAGAGAAGAAATGCTTTAATGAGATTGAAAACAACATCTAACTAAATCCTTACAATAGCATAAGCTAGATCCTAATAATTTAAAAATATTTTTAATGATAAATGACTCTAGCAACAGGTACTTTCAAGGCTATTAGGGTAGTCCGAGCGAGATAGTTCCCTAGACATAATAGAGACCATATTCGAATTATAACTTTTAATTTCACCAGCTGTAGGATGCATGAATTAAATATTGCATCACTAATGATGCAATAATTTAGTTTTGTATGACAGAAATGGTAAGTAATTAAATGAAAATTTCTAAATAAGTCTTTAACTAGACTCATTTTTTTCGCATGGCACATTTGAAACTTAGTTTTTTGTGATACCCAAGAACCTATTGCAGTGACAATATGATTAATTTTCAAAAATAGCTGAGAAAACATACAAACTACATAAATGATTTAAGATTTTCCCGGTGTATTATGTTTAAATATCTTTCTCGGGCTTCGCACCAGGTAATGTTTTCAAAATCCGCTGACGTTTCGGAAAACGACTTGTTTTCCTTGGCTGACATATTCCGCTGGCCGTTGAATCATTTTCTCGTCTTTTTAATACATTTGATCACTGGCCACCAGGTATTACTCAGTTGGAATCTGGTGTGTCTATTAAAATTATGCAGATGCAATCGTATCTCGATGGCCTCTTTGATAATGCGGTCCCAGTAACCAATCATAGGGATCGCAACCTTCATTGTTGGGGCATCAACAGCTTGTTTAATTTTAGTGTTATAGTGGTCACGGCGGAAATAATACGTGCCTTGAAAATGGAAAGCTAGTCATTTTCCAAAAAATCGGCAGATTTTGAAAACATTACCCGGTGTGAAGCCCAAGAAAGATTTTTAAATACAAACTACATGCTGTTAGTTTTTTACGACATCTTAGAGTTAGAAATTCCTCATTTTGTAAATAATTCCTTTCTGGAGTGCATACACATACCATTTCCCATGTAAAAGGGAGGGTATCCTCTGGCTAATATCTTGGAAAGTAGTATGGTAAGGGTTGGAATTTTTGGTGTCATTAGAAGGGTGAGATATCTTTCTTTAAAATGAGACCAAATTCATTTATTTTCTAAGTCAAATGATATTTTGCTCAAACTACCTTAACTGAAATATACATGCATGGTTTTGGGGAATTTTGAAACCCAATTCCTAAGATGATACAATAGCATCCTAAGCTACACCTAGAGTCACGCAGAAAAAATACACATTGCAAAGTAATGTTTATTGTGTCACAATGGAAAAATTCCATGAAGTAGAACCAGAGACGATGTCTTATATCTACCCAATGTTGAAATGGTCTTGTTAACTACACATAGGAACATCACATAGACTGCTAGGAATGCATCCCTTGAGCTAAATGAGGTATTACTGTATTGTTTGGTATAGACAATTCAAATTAAATTTGCTGCAGCAAAATACATACCTGCACTACTGTGCGACTATTTATAAACAATTTCTAAATCTCAACTCAGCCATAGCACAATGGAATTTGGCTAGTTGAGTCCCCCTCAGCACATTTAATATGACGACATCTATAAGTTTCAATTCACTCTAGCAACAATATAGTAACTTCCAGACCACTTTTTAGCCAGAGACCAATTTAACCAGAATTTTAATTTTTTTAAGAGTCGTAATCTGCCTCACAACTTGCTTGCTTCCCATTTTAACTGTCCTTGTCCTTGCAATAACACAACTTGTGCAATACGAACCACTGCCTTCTCAAGACATAAACTCCTGCTAACGGCTGCTTATCCTTATATATCTCGTCACAAAATTAGAGAAATGCACATGGATAAGCATTAAATTGGCAAAGGTTGCTATAGAATAACTTAACTTGTGAGTTTCGGTTGTTTTCATGACTTATAATAGAGAAAGGACCTCAAGGGTGCTTTTCGGCAAGTTATTGAACAGACTAACCATGAAAGTACAAGTATTTAAAACATGGTAACCAATTAATTTTACCCATCTTTTTCCAAACTGTACTGGGACTGTGAGAACTCGATGTGCTGAGGAGGAAAATGTATCAAGGAGGAATATCCTAACCTGGTTCTACTGCATTGTGCACCTGAATCCACACATATAAAAATAGGAACTAAATCAAAACTCTAAATTGCATAAGGTAAACAAAATTTTTTTCAAATTTGGCATTCATTAAACCATCATCAGAGGTGTGAAGGAAAATATTTCAAGGCATTGTATATGGCGCCTCATGACTGCATCCCATTATTTTAAACTTTATTTTAGTAAATCATTATTTTACTAAACTAGTTTAGTAAAATAATAATTATTATTACTTTATTTAACTAGTTTATAGATATTTTGGTAGCTAAACTGACAAAAAAATTGAGAATGATACCAAGAGATAGGATAAAAGTATGCTATATTCTTAAAAATGCACATTTTTGGCCTATCCTTCATCAATTGACAGCCATTTCCAAATTGGTTGGCAAAGGCAGTTGGTTAAAATTCATAACTGTACTTACATTTTTGCTCATAATCAGTGTGATGAACAAAACTGAAGATGAATCGGCATAGGGACAAGTACTGAAAACAAGAATAACTCTTACCTATAGCTGCCCTTCTTAGGAAGGTACTCCTTGAAGTGCTTCAGAGTCAACTGCCGGCCAGGGATTTTTGTTCGGTAAGGAAATTGCTCATCACAAAATGAGAACACAACGGTGGTGAATTCTGGCCCAGCACTACCTTCTCCTGATGGTGGTGGGGGACCAACTCCTCCTCCAGAACTTCGACTTGTATTACGACCTTTCCTTAAAGTTGATGGGTTGGAAACAGATGCTATAGCTGTGCCAGAAGCACTCCCAATTACACCCTCAACATGACCTCCCTTCCCAGATGAACTGAACCTATAAGAGAAAGCAAATGACATTGTTGCAATGTGTACTAATAACAATGTTAAGTATCTACATGACATGCAATACTTCCTCCTAACATACAAAACATATCGCCTCAGGACATGTCAAAGAAAACCTCAGCCTTCAATCTCATACATTTACAATTTAAACGAGCGATTAAAGAGTATAAGGGTGAAAAGAATACTGTGATTAGGTTTGCATGTGAGCTCTTGTCTGAGATTTGAAAACTTTTAAAGAATCAACAGCCAGCATTTAAGTAGTCCTGTGAACACTCAGATCCACAAATTAATACTCAATTTTTATCAATCCTCGCCTGGCAAATATTTAGACACCAAAGAATTTACACTAATTAATCAATTAAATATATAAATCAACCAAAAAGAAATTTTGTCAAGAGTTGATATTTCATCCAATGCAAAAGAAAAATATATTTAAACCATTAATATGTACTTGAAAAACAGCCACTTCAGGCTTCATGAATGTTCCCAACATTCAAACTGGAAATAAAAGAAATATAAGCACTAGTGATGGGTTGAAACCAAAATAATTTGAATCTACATCCCAAATTTGAATCCTGTAATTTTAAAGAATAACAACTCTTAAATCTGATTCCTGCACTTCCCAAGAAGAGTGAGTTGTTTTAGACTTTAATCTAAAATCTAATTATTTAGCTTAAAAAAAACAATAAACCTGAACAGAAATTTGTTTCACAAAAAGGTATACAGTGGCAACTCGATAATATGAAGTTGGCGGGACCAAAAAATCGGCACTTCGTATTTTCGAACCTTTTTAATAAATCAGGAAAAATATTACCCCTCTCCCCCCTAGCTTCTCTGGTCTTTGAAAATGTTTTAAAACAGTTTATAGTCGTTATTCGAGAAAGTACTCGAAATAATGCCTTTAAATCATAAGCTAAATGTCACAAACGTTCGTGAAATAACTATCACTACTTAATTCCTTGTGCAAATGATTTTTAGTTTGATATCATTTTCCTCGAAAAATTTGCGCCCTGTTTAGAAGACGTATATAAAGCAAGTTCTTCATTATTATGAGACTTTAGCTTAGTTAATCTGAGGCAAATCAGAACATTCAACTGGTATGGGCGTTGTTTCTAACATCTATGCAGTCTAGACGGAAGCTGGCCCGACTGTGCTTCCAATCACCCTTTCTTTATCGCTCAATCACAGATAAAATGAGCAAAAGACTCACTTCAGTCAAAATAATCCTCCACAGGTCATTTTTTGAGGTAATTTCCTGTTGCCTGCTGGATATACGAACTTAGGAAAAAATATTATTTTGTTCCAATAACTAATCGCATGACGACATATTGGGCGTGAATCGGACATTTTCCATATCTTAATCATCTCGGAGTACACTAAGTTTCCGGTACTAAATTGCAATATTTTTTGGACCGATGGAATATTTATGTGGAGGTCGTGGAGAATGATACCGAAGAAAATAGAACCTCAGATCTCAGTTTGTGGAGAAAGAAGAAACGCTTCAACGGCAGCCCAGGACATGCCTTCGCTTGCAATGACAGCACTTCACCAATCTAATTCTTATTAATGTTTCTAACATATACGCAGTTTAGACGGTAGATGGCCCGACTGTGCTTCCAATCGCCCTTTCATTATCGCTCAATTATAGGTAAAAAGAGAAAAGGACTGAGTCCATTTAAAAAAATCTTACTCAGGTCACTATTTGTGACATCTTTAAACACATTTTATCTTTAATGCTTGTATCAAATGTTTGATAAATAGGGTACATAACGTAAGTTACAGCTATTATTCCTGCATGAAGTCTCACCCCTTCTCTCTTATCATTAATCCTATCTCACTCTCCCACTTCTTTCAAATTTCATTTTGTTCCATTTGGCAAAAAATTTCCCACTGAGTACCAAACATTATCATTTCCCACTTAACACTTTGATTTAACATAACTTGATTGTAAATTCAGCAAAAAATTTGGATCACAAAATGTATCTCCACTCTCTAAATTAAATCTCGCATTCAAGGATTGGATTGGATATTAGGGAAGGTGACCGACAGCTAAGGTCATTTGTGCCATAGAGAACAGGTATGGGAGGAAGGGTGGATAGAAACCTGGCATCATCATTAGCCTGCTCTTATCAAAAGGCATCTGGCATCAAGTACGAATAAGTTGACTAAAAGTACTCACTACAAAATGCTGCTCAGAAACATTCGGTTATTCACAATAAAACAGTAAAATCAGGTTAGAATTCATATCTTGGGAGAATGAATATAGGCAACCCACTCTATTTTGAAGAAGCAATCGTATCAGTTACAATATATGGGCATTTAATTGAAGCTCTAAGCAAAAACGTGTGGCAACGTTCACATTACTTAGATAAAAACAAAACTTTAGTTTCCACTTAGCATATTTCTATACTTTTGTCAACCTCAATGGCAGCAGGCTTAAGTCCTTGCCTGCCAATCTGAGGGCCATCAGTTTAAGTCCAGCCTGGGTGGATTTGCCACTGCTTAGGTAATGGGTGTTTGTGTCCATCCATTTTTACCATTAGTGCATCCCATGTAGAGGCCCAAATGTGTTGTTTTCAGGGTCGTGGAAATGAATAAATAAATTTGGGCTTTCAGGTCTAATAGTTGCATAGGTCTGAAGACATTAAGAATACAATTTTCATATGGATGCATAATAGGATGCACCCAATTTTCATTTCAAATATTCAAAATTTTGATTTGCTTTTCCATAAATATACAGTACATTGCATCTCCATTAATGTATTACCTATTCACGAGACTTAAGTCACAAAACACAATTCCAAATGATTCCGAAAATTCCCTCAATCATTAGAAGGTCTCAATGCGGGAAGGCCACCTCATACAGACAATAAGAGAAAACTACTTGTCGCATGAAGAAAGGTAGCATAAGATATTACAATTGGTTAAACAACTAAATGTCCTGACCCCAAGCCGATTAATGAGAGTGGTAATACCCCAAAGAAATATTAAATCATCCATAATAATAATGGTGTTGAGCATTTGTACCGACGACTAATAGGGTACAGACTTCGAAAGACTTTCCGGTATGGAAAATATAACTGGGCAGCAGATGGCATGATTTTCAAGGAACGTTTGTGTAAGCCATATTATCTGATTAAATTCAGTATTAAATGTCAATTACAACTTGATTAAATATTTAGAATCTCAACTGTACAATCGAGAACAATTTCAGTTGGACATTTCGATTTAAAGATAAGATACACCATGATATCATGGTTTATGATGAATATAGCACAATATAATTAGCATGACTTTAATTATCTCTCATTAATATTCTATTATGGAGTAATCACTAACATGTGCATGATTTACGTTGGACATTGGTTTCTTAAAACACGTATTTACTTCACTGAGAATTTAACATAGTAAAATTAAATTAGATAATTGCACAATATACGTCAATGGGGATATTAATGACACAACAGCTGACCTTTGTCTTGTCAGTGGAACTTGAGGGACAGAAGTATTTCCACCAGCACTGTTTCGTGGCCTAAAGTCATCCTCGAGCCGTCTCCTTGCTTCTTCCAGCTGAGTAGGTGTGTGTGGAAGGGGCAGTGGAGGCATACAAGGATCCGCTACAAATGGTTGAGCAGGACTATGTCCTCCACCCCATCCACCACCTGAGACTCCTGATGAACAAATGCCTGTATTCTGGGCAACGGTGCCTGACCCGCTTGCCCTCTCTAGGGAACCTGAGCGAGATGATGAATTGTACACAACCACAGACTTCTTTCCCCTCCTGTAAAAAAGGGTAAAATATGAAAACCAGCGAAACAAATAACAATTGATCTTTCTTTTACATGTTAGTCAAACGATAAAATGGGAAATAATATATATATATCGAAGTAACAATAATATATGCATCACAGACCTGACTTTGATCTCATTCCTCCAAGTTACTCTAAGAAATTACAACATATGTATTAGCCACAAAGTCTAATACATAGGTTTGCCACAAGAACCTCTTTATATGTTTTTGAAAAAAAATTGTAAACACACATAACAGTGCTGAATGATTAATATAGCAATTCAGTAAACATGTAATATCTCCCCACTAAAAACCCTGACTTGTCACAGCCAATCATGTTTTCCTAACCCCTTTTTTATAATAGGTAAAATGATGACATCAGCTTTCCCATTTTAAATCCATTATGATTTTTATCTCACACAAGAAATACCCAGGATCAGTGTTTATCAAACTTCTCACAATTAGAAATGTCTAAAGAAAGAAAAGAAATATAAAGCAGACTCAGAAACCGCTGTGAAGGACGTTTAACCTTAAAGACGTGACTATGACATTTCCTGTTGTGGTCCAGCTGGTAAGAGTTTTTCCCAGCATTTAAATTCCAGTAGTCCCCTAATATCCCTTTCATATGTTAAAGGTTAAATCTAGTCAATCTGATTAAAGCAGTTAAGGGCACATATTATCAATTATTTATCAACACCAACTGCTTTTGAAAAAATGGGCAAGTGGATTCAGACAATGAAGCCTATTTGCAATTCAGATGTCCTGACAAAGACATACAAGATATTAGAGCATAAATGTCATTCAAGAAAATTCACCTCATTTTCTAAGAACATGTTTAATCCATATTGTGTCATCGGTGATAAGTGAGCCAATCTAGTCTTACAATTACTTCAACTATTTGTACACTATTTCAAACGAAAAAAGTTTTCCAGACTTTTATATAATTTATAATTGTAAAAGTTTGTATGTTTGTTACTCAATCACGCAAAAACTACTGGACCGATTGAGCTGAAATTTGGCATGTAGATAGAAAATATATCTGTGGGTAATATAGGCTATATTAAAAAGCCCTCAGGGTCCCATAAGGCCCCCCAAAGGCCCTTCTGGTGGTCCATGCTAATCATTGGGTTCGGTGCAGTGGTTTTATTTTTTGCTTTTTAAAAGTACTTTCACTCAAGATAAAGGGCTGGAATTTTTTTATCGGATGGCTGAACTGCTTTTTTTTCAACCGCTGGACTTTACCCCTACTCTCCAATCCTGTTTGAAGATACTCAACACCCATATCAAAAATACAAAATGTCGCAACTGAAATGAGTCATTGAATGCAAATATATGTATGTACACAAGGGAAGCTAAGTTCATTCACTCAGAAGACAGCTCAAAGAAGACCGCTCAGTATTCTTCAAGTTTAGTGGCTTTCGTATATAATAAATTCAGTGTTTTTCACACCCATTGAGTTTCAATGGGTACCTTTTGCTAGTTATGGAATAAGGAGAAAAACGCCTACACAACATATTGTTATGCTATATCCATAAATATTCATGCTAATCTGAATCGGTCTCTTTTGATTTTTAAATGTTAAGCATAACTATGCAAAATCATCGACATAAAGAAACAATGGAAGGGACAACAACTACATAGAATTAACAGTCTTAAAATTTCTCCGTGGATTTTTTTTGGACATGATGAATTATAAGAGAAAAATCAACTTCGTATTGTGAATTGATTTAAGTACAAACATTACCAATAGCTAACCCTTTGGACTAAGAATAAAACTAAATTTTATATTGCTGTGCATAAAACCACATTTTTACAAGATAACATTACACATTTAAGCATAAATTCTTTTACCATACATTTGGAGAATAAGTTGAAAAATATAGAGCTAAATTTGGTAGATGCAAACCAACATAACCTAGGACGTAGGATTTATTCTTTTTTTTACCACTAACGATCAAACTTAGGAATTTGATTTTTGAAAGTATTTTATTGCACTGGAAATCTGTTACGAATAAGCTTCTTGGCCACAGTGGCAGCGGGGTTAAGTCCTTGCCTGCAAGTTCAAGTTCTAGTGTTGGAGTCATGCCAGGGTGGATTTTCCACCATTCAAGACATGGGAATTAAAGCTAAACCATTGTAACTTGTTGATAAACCTGATTTAAAAAAAAACGAGCTATTTTTGAGAGTGTGGAAAATAAATACAATAAAATACTACTATATACTATCAGCAGAAAACTCTCCATGAATTTAACTTGACCTTCCAACTGTCTACAAAAATTGTGCTTAAAGGGTCACACTAATTCCCACAAAAAACATTATGCCATAAAACTCTAATGCTGCAACATTTTTTTCCTGACACTAATTTGAACTTCTTTTCCAGGGCAATCAGAGTTCACAATTTTTGCTGTTTTTTTGGACACATGTTAAAATTGAAGATAGAGGCAATAATTTTACGAATCCATTTTTGGATAGCATACCCTTGATATATATGGTCACAGATTATCTTAAGCTCCTTTATTCATTTAGTGCTCTTCCAGAAATATCAATGGGGTCTGTGGGCAATACATGCCATTACGGGAACAAACTACAAAATCTGATAATGAACACATAGATTGAGGAAAGGAGATGGCCATATTCATTATTTATAAGGGATTTACCTTGATGATATAGGTGAAGTGGCACATGTTGATGAGCGCATTCGATGTTTCGAGGAAGAATCTCTATCACTGACATGTGAGTGACTCCCTCCACCTCCTCCACTGCCCCCACAGCTGGATTGTTTCTCACTCTCCAGGAGCCAAGATAAAACCCTGAGACATTAAAAAAAAACATGAGAAACTTGAAAACAAGACAGTTACCAGCAAAATAAAAAAACATTACCAAATGCAGTCCTCATTAACTTAACCAACTACACAAAATTATCACTTTACCTTTCTTTACTGTGTGCGCTTGTGCTTGGAGCATGTAGTGTTGAAGTTGGAGTATCGGAAACCACACTTACTCCACTATCTGTAAGTTCTGTCAATGTCTTCTTGCTACTGCTTGATCGCCGTCGATCAACTTCTTTCCCAGGCCGAGCAAACCTTCCATCATGCACCCCTATAAGAAATGTATGCATTTAAACACAAAGAAAACAGAAAAGTTAAATCAATACTAAATATATAAAACTTTGATTTAATGATATCATGCATAAATTGATCACAAATATATTCAAGAGTAACAAGTGTAATAGAGAGTGATCCATGCAAAATATTTCTCAGCTGTGAAGGTTAGGGCATATATAACATTCATTGAATCATTTCATCCCATATGTGTTACAGTCACTTAGGATATCAGAAATACTTGCCAAGAATTCTATCACAAAGCAAAATAATAATACTAAGGTGTCATAGCACATAATTTGAGATTGTATTAAAATATTTTGTACAGCATCATAATTAGCCAGCTCTACCAACAGAGGTTCATACAAATGATTCATTAAAAAACGTGGATAAATGAGAGACACACTTATAATTTGCTCAATGATGACTGGATGTGAAAAAACTAATGTGTACCATTAGTAGCATACATATGAAAAGACTCACCAGTGACGGGTGAATATAAAAGGTCTTGCCCTTTCTGGGCATCTCCATAATCTGGCATTGATTTTGACTTAGGCAGATAATGGTGTGGCTGAAGGGAAGACTGTTGTTGCTGTCGCCCCATTCCTGGCAATCCCAGAGACAATTCATTTGGAGGGCCTATTGCACCCAGACTACCTCCTCCACCAGCATCAGAAGGAAAGTCATGCACATTACCAGAATCCGAAGAGAAAGTTGAAAAAACATCCTGAAAATGATAAATGAAAAATTAGGCAGGAGATAAAGATAATTATAATGATTTCAAGTAACAGGCCTTCCTTATCCTTAGCACTGTGAATTTAATAAGAGGTTTCCAGAAGAGTGCTTGGGAAATCTTCATGCATAGAATCCACTACAAGAATTACCAAGAGGGGTTTAAATGGCCATTCTTCATTTGAGTACTCTAATGAAAATATATCCCTAATGGCTTTGTTCTTCATTAAGTCCAGAACAAGAAAGATTACAAAATGTGTCAATTTTTGATGATGCACACAACAATCAAACAGAATATGAAGATAATGACTGTATTATCACATTATAATGAGATCACGTGTGGCAATAACATGTGTGAATTCACGGTCAGTTTCAAAATGAGATCACATGTGGCAATAACATGTGTGAATTCATGGTCAGTTTCAAAATGCTGCACGTGAGTACTTATCATCTGAAATAATACTTTTAATTCATTTTCAATTCTCATCTGGAGGATGGAGGAATAGAATGGAGAGATTAACCTTCACACATCACTTTCTTCTTAGTGCTAAGACTTTCATTGATTGATTCACACATGATTGTGAACTATATATAACGAATTCCTACCTTATCTTTTCGAGAATGTCTTGGACAATAAGATGGTCGCGCTTGATATGGATGTGGTGGAAGCAATGACACTCCTGACCCACTAGTTGCAGGTAGAGAAGTCAATCCTGCAGCACTACAGTGAGATGAAACAGCTGCAGAGCCCAGTAATGACCCAGGCATAGCACTTACTGTGCCTCTTTTCCTTCCACTACCATCAGGTGACCTTGGCCTTGGAGACGAAAGAGCACCAGGTGATCTAGAAGGTGTGAGGTCTGACCACACTCTTGACACATGTTGGTCTACAGGCCAAGCAAAAACAAATTATCACATTAGCAGATGGATGAAATTTCCTTCAATGTAAGCTTAAACATAGGTGCCATAAATTGATTTCCTTTACATTCTTCAAAAAGTGTCAAGCATCATTTGTCATGATAACTTTCAGTTTACCCCTCAACAATAAGAGTAAGGATGGATTATTCCAGTTCTATGGTTCTAAGTTCTACCACTTCTTAAGCTTGGATTCAGAATTGGAGTCAAAGCAAATTAGTATGGGCACAAAATCCTAGGTGGAAAAACCACGTGGATAAAATATTGGACCCTGAAAGAGGAGTCTGTACTTCAAAATTTAGAGAAAAATTGTATATACTTTAGCAAAGTAATGTTCTTCCAAAGAAAAGCAACCACATGTAAAAGGTAGACATTAGAGGTGAGCAAAAATTCATAACTTTTAATTGAATCAAACTTATTTTTTTGTTTGACAACAACTGTAAACTGAATCCATATCTGCACGACTTCAAATTGAGAATGAATATGAGTGGTGGAAGATTGTTTTTATTATTCTTTTCCTTGTTTAGTTTTTCAAGTTTCTACACATGGCCATTCCATCAGCCATTTGTTATGATAAATGTGATACTTAAAAAAAAACTTAAAAAAAAAAGAATCTGAATATTTAGTCAATTTGCTTTGAAGTCTGCATACAGTGGTCGATTTGATTTTTAAAATCTTGATTCAAAGTGAAAAAGTATGATTTGCACATCAATGGTTGGTAATAAATCAAGTTTTATATCTTCCACATTTTTATTATTAAAAAGTACTAGGTACTAGCTTCGGCAGTTATGCCATCTCCAGGGACCTGATGATCGTGTAACTGCCAACACTAGTAGTACTTTTTATAACAAAACTGTGGATGATACAAAGTTTGATTTATTACAAAGTTGACCTTCCAATATGTTAAAACTTCAACTTTTGAATGTATTGATAGTTTGTATAGAGATCATTAATATACACTATTTTCAACTCTAGGAAGTAAATAAAATTCTGTCATGAGTCACTTGGTGATATTCCGTGGTTCACAAATTTCATTCACCAAACTTTTACAATACCACATATTATATAAAAAAACATAACCTAGGTTTCGATGATTGATTTTCATCAGGAAGTGCCCTGATGATAAGAATCATTCGTTGAAATCCTAGGTCGTGCTTTACATAACATGTGGTATAGCAGAGGTTTGATGAATAAAATTTTTAAACTCTTGGAAGTAATAAAAGACCACCTTCTACAGCATTTTGTGTCTGATAGAATGGATAGAGAACCTATATCTTGCATGGGAAGTCCCTAAGAAGGTTTATCTTGGTTTTAAGAGGCTCTGCATCAAAAGCATGAGAGGAAATTTTGGAATTTGTTGACATGGAGAATTCATGACAACAGCTTTGTTTCAATTTGGTACTTTCTAACTTTTGGGTTTCAGGTCCACAACAACCACCTGAATTTGAATGATACATGAGTGGTGTTAGATCACACACTTACATAAAAACTATTGTTGATGTAAAAAGCAAGCATGACAGCACATAAAAATTAATTCCTCCCTTAAAAGAGAAATTACCATCACAAAAATTTCTATAATGCACAGCCAAGGTGTCTGATAACAAAATATGAACAAATAAATCAGGGGGGTAAGTACTTGAGAAAAACACATCTGAGATTTTCAAAATAAAAAATTATGCCAAACAATTCAAATTCCAAAGATTAATTATAATATAGTATTACCCACCATTGCTTGCTGTCAAATGAGTACGAGCACTCAGACATAAGTATTTCAAGTCTGAAGTTATCAAAGACAAATCAAACACAAATTAAAGAGAAGCTCAATTTTTCATCC
This sequence comes from Ceriagrion tenellum, assembly GCA_963169105.1. Lineage (NCBI taxonomy): Eukaryota > Metazoa > Arthropoda > Insecta > Odonata > Coenagrionidae > Ceriagrion > Ceriagrion tenellum. Next base: position 46,493,151 of record OY720632.1, read on the forward strand.
CCAATAGCTAGGCAATGGAAGTATATTTTGCATAGCAGTTGAGCATGTTCAACAATGTAGTGAAACAGAATGTATCCAACAAATTTTGTCTAAGTCAGAGGTTGACGGGAGCTTGTTGTTCGAACTGGTGAGGAATAACCCTAATAATTAAGACTTAGTCTTAGGTCCCATGTTGCAGAACAGTTTATGTTTATATGATTATTGCAACACAAAATTGGCAAAAGCAGGGGATGAATTCAGATCCATAACTGAGAACTTCAGTGTAACCAAAGAGAAGGAAAGGAGACTGATTACTAATTTAAAGAGCACATTTTTTATGGTGCTGATGGGTAGAGGAACTTTGGCTTTTGTATATAAGATAATGCACTTAAAAGCCCCTCATCATTAAAATAACCAAGGACAAGGTCATTTCATTAAACCTACAAATCATGCATTAATTATGCATAAAAAAATTTCACTTTTAGTAATATGCTTGAGGCCAATGGAATTATAATGAAAGGGGATGTGTTATATCCAAACCAAGATTTACCTAATATTGCCTGATCACTATCATCTGTCGTCAGCTGCAACTTTTCCCTGATGGCATCAGCCAAAGTTCGTGGACTAGCCACAGCCATTGTGCCACCACCAAAACCACCAACACAAGCCATACCTTCCATGGCCCCACAGGAGTCTTCAGCGCCAGACGCACCTTCACCCTATAAAAATTGGAGCTTTTGTGAATACTACTAGACATCATGACATAAGTTTCATTATATTTTTCATTTAGGTTATTTAAAAAAATATCATTAAAAAGGAAATATATGCAAAATATTCTCATTTTATCTAATTCAAAAGCATCACTAACCTCCTGAAGTTTCCTATCAAGCTTTTCCTGAGCTTCCTGTTTCCTCTTAACAGTTTCAAGTTTTTCAATTAAAATTGCAGCAAACTCTTCAGGCTTCATGGGATGGACCTGAAATAAAATAATATTGCTCACTTCAATCATTTGGGTTTTTTGGGAAATAAAAGGGGGCAAAAGCCCATGCAAAGGCACATAGATCAAACAAAAAATAAAATATCAGCTGGAATCAGAAGTCATGAAAATCTAGCACACAGATAAAAAGTACCTAAACAAAAACTTTCTAGGTCATTTTGCATGACAGAATGACAAATGATTCAATAGTGGTGTACTAAATGGCCATAACTTAGCATTCAAATATTAATGCCTATTTGTAAGTACCTGCTCCTTTTGAATGCGTTGTGTACGAGGTATAACAGTGTGGTGCATGCAAGGATCACGGTTAAGGTTGGCACTCTCCTTTATTTGCTTACAGTGACGAATGTATTGCTTCTTAGACAGGCGATGGTGACCTCCTCCAATCGACATACCATCACTATAAAAAGTAAGAGAAAAAGTGTTGTAACCATGAGTATATCAACACTAGTTCAAAATCAGAGCATCTACATATTTTTATTAAGCCAAGATGACAACTGAAAGAGAACTTCATTAACGTGAATAGGAGAACAAAATCAATCATCACTAATGATAGTGGACCTTAAAAGGGACTCAAGATAATAAATTGAAAGGCTTCAATGGAAAAGGACATAACAATGTACTCCCGATGACAATAAATCACATGTCAGTTATTGGTGTTTCAGATTTCTTCCTTACTTTACAATAAAATGACTTTCAGCTCATATTCATAAACTACACATTCATTGTGGTTTGGCATTAAGTATTATATATTTGCACATTAGAGGACTTAAAGAAGGCATATGACAGGGTAAACAGAAATAAATACTGGAAGGTTTAAACACAGGAGTCAAAATGCACTTATTGAATGCTATGAAGGTGATACTGAATACTATGAAGGTGAAATAGTACAGCAAGGAAGAGAGTTAATGGGGTCTCGAGTGAGAGGTTTGAAAGGAAACACTGCATAAGGCAGGGATGCATTATGTCGCCAATCTTCTATGAACAAATATGCGAGAGGTGTGTGTAGGGAAAATGTTGTTATAATGGTTGTAGATAAAAATGTACGAATTTTAATCACATACAGATGATACAGTGCCGCTTTCTGAGAGTCCACTGAAATTACACAGGCTCCTGAATGACTTCTGTGAAACAATAAGGACAATGGATTCAAGTGGCAAATGCGAAACGGCATACAATCAGATGCCTTTGCTTAGTAATTTTTACTTTAATTACAAAACTTAAAAAAGCTCATTCCTATAAATTATTGACTTTATTGATTCAGCATTGCAACAAATGATTTAAGACTAAAATTTGATTGACATTCTTATTCCTCATTTATACTTTGGCTTAAAACTGGCTTTATATCCTGGCTATGTGAAATTAGTCAATGTTCCGCATGAATCTAAATGGAATTTCCTTTGCAATTCTAGGAATAAGATTTTCTTCTTAAGAAATACATTCTGTTGTGCAAAAAGAAAAAAATTAATAACTAGAGCTTACTATTTCAATTTAAAAACATCACCTTGTTCGCCATATTTTTTTAAAATATCCGCACAGTTATTTGCTCCCGTACACAAAGAACTTTTCAATCATAATTCAATACAGAAAGGCTATACAACGGCAAAAAGATATTATATTAAAAATTCATGATTGTAGCCAACTCAGGAGATCATTGACAGATCATTACTTCCTAACTCATTCAGGCAATCTCCCTAAAAGTTTTAATATAAGGTTTGCAAATCAGGATTTTATGAAGCTATTTATTATTAAATAAATTTCAGCTTTAGAGTAAGCTTAAAAATACTACAAAAAGGCTGATTAAATACACAGAAATGAGAATGAAAGAAGGAGCTTTCAGAGATGGACCACAGACACAAGAGCACATTTATACAATAAGAACAAACATAGAAAAAAATAGAATAATAAAGATTTCCACAAAGCCTTTATGGACTTATCTGCTGCCACTGATACCATAAATCGGAAAGAAATATAGTAAATCCTGGAGAAAATGAAAGCACCACTAAAAAAATAGATGCAATAAAGAGTGCACACAGAGAAACAATGGGATAGGTCTGAATAAATAAAGAGATAGAAACATTTCAATGGGAAAATGGACTAAAACAATTCAAGGCTTGGAAATAGAAAATAAAAAAAATAGAGACCATTACAGAATACAAAAAATTAGAAATACTTGTACATAAAAATGGAAATGTCAATCAAGAAATTCAGTATATATAGAATAAGCCAGCAATGTAACACCAAATACAAACAGGCTCGATAAATAACAAATTAATAGAAAAAGGAGAAATAAGCAAAATATAAAAAAGAAATATACAAAACAATTCATCCACCTGTTGTCATAAAGTTGGCCAATTGCAACCAGAACATAAAGTAGAATAACTGCAACAGAAATGAAATTCTTGAGAATAACGAAAAAGTCCAAAGAAACTGGAAAGAAACTATAAATTTAAGAAAAACTTCAGCAGAAGCCCTAGATGGAAAAGATAGGAAGAAACCAAAAGATGGTATGCACTCCACGGTAGAAAGGACCAAATATAATCCCCAAGAAAGTACTGGATGCTAAACAAGATGGAAAGAAGAACTTGAGGTAGACCAAGAGGGACGTGTATAGAAAAATATGGAATGAGAAGAGGGAAGGAGACAACATGAAGTTATAAGTGAAGAACCACAAATGGCAGAAGGCATTTTTTACAGGCCCCAATGCCAAAGGCATTAACGCAGGAAAAAGAAGAGCTTCTGGGTGCAATTGAGGCAGAGAATGGTTTTTCGTCTAGTTTAGCCTTCAGAGTTCTTCATGAACAAATTCAAAAGCTTATTTTAAGACAAAACTTACCCAATTATTCCCTGAAAAATGTGTAATGCAAGATCATCTGAGGCAAATTATCAGGTGGATGGTCATTTTTTGAAAATTATAGCAACTGTTTTTTTTTTGGCCCTTTCTGAAGTATTAAAAAATTTTTGGTCATTTAATTTTTAAAAACACTATGTTGAGACCACCGATGGGTCAGCTACAAAAAAAATGAGGCTAGCAACTTTTTGCTACTTTCCAAAAAAGCAGCAGCCATTCTTTTAGCTACACACTGAGGAAATGTTGCAGCCACATTACAGCTAATCATAAAAAGTAGCTGACAGCTATTTTCAGCAACTACTTATTTACACTCTCAAAACAATATAGAGTTCAAGCATCTTTTTACACCAAAGATGCTGAGCTGTACACATATAAGGTACAAGAAAACAAATTCCATTTAGGTGTTACAGTGCCAGCTTAATATAAATTATTTTAGTTTTCTATCCCAAGTTCTCTACCAAGCATATAAAGGTAAGGTGATAGGTAGGTAGGATAGACTTCCCATAGACCTGATCAAATCTGAATAACAGTATCTATGGTATCCAATCGCAATACACACAAAACATAGTAACTAACACATTAACATATCTACAAAATCAAAGCAAGTATCTTAGTAAAATGTCAAATTCAAACATTGTGTAATATAAGGTGGAGAGGTCGTTTAACGATGGACCATCTAAAGTGATAACATCAGAGGCATTCGGGTTCTTCTTTAAAAAAATTATAGCATAAATGAAAACCCATAATATGCTTTTACACATTTTGAGCAATAATAGTGCCTCAAAATTCAAACTTAACATTTTACTCCAGGTGTAATGCGGCACAACTTTTGTTTCCGAAAACCAAGTCTTCTCATACATACTTGACGGCACTGATGAGTCGTATAATAAAAAGCTTTGTGTGTACTTTTAAGATGGCCACGCTATTTTCTGATGGTGAGTTTAAAACCAAGGGACACTCCCAAGAATGTATCTCACCTATAAGCTGATTTATTGTTTAATGTATTGCTTAGTATTCACAAGTTATAAACTCTAACAAAACTATTAAGGAGGTTAATCGGCCCCGGTGGCGGCGGGGTAAAGTCCTCGCCTGCTAACCCAAGGGTCGCGGGTTCGAGTCCCGCCTGGGTAGAATATTATCTGCCCAGGACATGGATGTCTGTGTCTCGTCCGTTGTTGCTGTTGTTCACCCGACGTAAAATGGCCTATTGTGCTGTATTCGGGGCAGTGAAAATAAATAAATAAATAAATAAATAAATAAATAAATAAATAAATAATGAACACTCCCACTAACTTCATTAAAAATGACAGTAGAGTTCTGTTGAAAATTTGTGAATGCCCACAAGGCATGGTCAACTAAGCCCTAATTTTCCAAGGATACAGGAAATATTTTTCCAGTAATTCCACTGCATGAACCTACAGTTGGCCACATATACATGCTGCAAGTAGGGCTAAGATTACTGCTATGAAGGATTAAGATTACAAATTCGCAGTGGCTGCTGCAAGGGTGCAGTGCCCTGCTCACTTGGTCTCATAACGGATGAAAAGCATCACTTTATATTATCTTGTCTAAAGAGAATTCCTTACAGAGAATCAAGGAGAAATACCCATAGCACTTGTATTAGAGGGAGCATCTATATCCACTAGCACATTCAAAATGAATCCCATGCAAAATTTGGCATAAATAATAGCATAAGTATTGTATAATCTGATGGAATTCCTTGAAAAGAGGCATTTATCCTTGTTAACTGACCATTCCGATACATTCCCGTTTCAATGAAAGGTAAATGAGCACAGCATATGGTTAATGACCCCACAGCTCAGTGGATAGGACCTGTATATACCTAAGGAAAATCCGAAAATATTCCAGATGGGAACGTGTTAAAAGGAACCACACCAAGAGGTTGAAGAAGGCTTTTTGAAGGAAGTGCTCAACAAAGATCATAAAATCTAAGAGACAAAAGGGTTAGCTGGTAAAGGGTGTGGAAAAATATTTGGAGCCAACATGGAAGCAACTTTCTTACAGAATCAGCAATACTCAGTTTTGTAGGTCAACAACTGAGTTGGAAAAGTAGTTTTTAAGAACAACAACAAGCCACTGTAATTTCTGCAGCTACCACATTTACCACTACATTTTAAAAAATTGTTCCATGCCGTAGCCAAAAGTACTGTAAAAAAGATACAGTTATTATTCATCTCTGGTTGGTATTCTTAACACAGTTACTTCTGGGGAGAGGGGGGGGGGAGGGGAGCGCTGGTCCTGCTTCAAGCTAATGGTTCTCTGGGCAAAGCAAAGTTCAGATTACCCAGACACACCTTGAATGCAACAGTTAGGATTTCTCCTCAGCTAACCCTTCGTAACCAATGATTCCTAACACTTGAAATCAGATATGATTCCCTTTCAGGTAAAAAAAAGTGGCTTGAATTTGACAAACATAGGTAAATACATATATCCCAAATTAATATGGGCTAATGTTCTAAATATGCACTTGTAACAGAATAATGTAACATGTTAGTAACCACCATTAATACAGCATATTTTCTTTCCTCCATTGTATGATTACATATAAATGAAATTTATCGACAGAACTTTTATCATCCTGTGAACTTACAAATAGTTCTGAAGCATTATGCAATTTCATTTAATCGAGACAGAGCAAGTAAGAATGAATTTCAAAGACCAATCAATGACACCTCTCAAAGTTACATGGAAAAATTTACATATGCTATTAATTATTGTTTGGAATGAATATTGAGCAGGTTGACTGAAAGGACTTTTTGGGTATCCTAAAATCAGGTGAGTCAAAAAAGTGAGTCGACACAATATTCCTTCATTCAAGAAGGCATTCGACAAGATTCCTCACAAAAAATTTATTTTTAAATTGCAATCATGCGGAGGAAACAAAATAAGTGAATTGGATAAGGGACTTTCTCAGTGATTAAAAACAACAAGTAGTTATTAATGGTTTTAGCTCTGATATGGTAGGATTCACATGCTGTTTTCCTCAAGGAAGTGTGTTTGGCCCTCTTTTATTCATTATTTATACTAATGACCTAAGTTCTTGAGTTACCACCAAATTAAGATTATTTGCAGAAGATACAGTTATCTTCCATGAAATAAGCACAGACACGGACTTAGAAGTTATGTCATCCAACCTTAACAACGTTCGTTTTCGGGAATCAAAAACTTTTAATTAATGGTCCACCAATATTTTGATTGTTTACGACCCGGGTTTCGTCACGTAATGACATCTTCAGGTTCGTTTTCATTCCAATATTCGTGGTACCAGGAGTGGGGATTAGAATTCAATCTTAGTAAATACATCACAGTAGTAAGCACTTAGCAAATTCACCTCCAAGTCATCACACGCATGCCATATCTACACTGCGGGTGGAGTAAAAATAAAATCTTCAGATACAGTTAAATATACACCAGGGTTGAAATTCGCTATGAAAAAATCATTTGACTTGACCGGGATTGACAGTTAAATATCTTTGAATTACCTAACTTCTGACATATCATGGGGAGCACACACATAAAACATGTGGCACAGCACTAAAGAAACTAGGTTATACTAGGCCATACCTACACTTTGGGTGGAGTAAAAATAAAATCTTCAGATACAGTTAAATATCTTGGAATTACCTAACTTCTGACATATCGTGGGGAACACACATACAAAACATATATGGCACAGCATTAAAGAAACTAGGTTTTGTTAAGCATATAACAGGAAAGTCCTCAGATGGAAAAGTAAAAGAGAGATGCTAATTCGCTCTTCTTAGGCCACACCTCCAATATGCCGAGAGCATTTGGGACCCTGGTCATAAAGGTTTAATCAAAAAAATTAATAAAATACAAAAGGCTGCAGGCTTCATGCAAAACTGCTATGAGCGAATATATAGTGTTTCACAACTATTAGAGGGATTAAGGTGGCAGCCCCTAGAGACTCGAAGGCAACATGCTAGGCTTATCTTGCTTGAGATATCCACAGCTGGTGTGTTTCAGAGCGACTCACAGAATTCAGTTATACTGCGGAAGCCTCTGTACCAATTTTACTGACTCGCAGAATATTGTCATGATGCCTCACCACACCTCTAGGTCTGACAGAAGCGGTACAATAAGAGACACATTGCCGTACAGATAGGTGCAAAAACTCGTTCTTTACGTACAGAATAAGTGACCACAATAAAAACTGAACTTTACAAAATACACATCACCATTTCACCACCCTAAACCTTATCCCTTACATCTTTACATGGCTGGTGTCCTAACACCCCAAAGCCAAAGTGGCAGCTCGCAGGGCTGTGTGTAGATTAGATATACAACCATGGTACATTTAAATTTCATGCTTGTTTGCACCATTTAAGTAGAAGAACTTCTAATTCTGGAAATTTCCCATCACAAATGTGCTTTTGCTTGCTGTCACAATGACCACTTTGATTTTTTCGTGATTACTGACAATCCTGCTTCAGAGGATGCAGGAATATTCAACCTTTGAGCAAATTCTATTTGCTTTATGAGTGGATTTCTGTCAACTTCTTCTTAACTGTCCTTGCAATCACAACTTGTGCAATATGAACGACTGCCCGTTTAAGACCTTCACTCCCACTAATCAGCTGCTTATTGCTTTAGGTCACGTCACGTCACTAATTTGGAGAAATGCATATGGATAAGAATTAAAATGCCGAGGGTTGATATAGAAAAATTAACTAATGAGTTTCAGTTGTTTTTATGACTTATGATATACTAGAAAAGGACCTCCAGGTTGCCTTTCTGCAGGTTATTGAACCTACTAGTCAGGAAAGCACCAGTATTTAGAACATAGAAACCAAAAAATGTTAACCGTATTTTCCCCCAATTGTACCATGACTGAGAGAAATAGACGTGCTAAGGAGGAATGACCTAACCAGGTTCTACTTAACTGCCAACTGAGAAAAGTAAGTAACAGGATGATGGCTTTGATTCCTTAACAGCCTGGAAACAAAATAAAATTCTTGGGTTTTTCCCAGTAGTTTCTCATATCTGGTTTTTTTTCAGTTTTTACAGGTGAGTGGCCAACCTACTGCCATGAGCAGTATTTTCCACATGACTTAAGAGATTATTTGATGCTTAAAAGTAGAAATGAACACCTTGAGCTTAAAATGAACTAAGTAGGGTTTCCATGGTATTAAAATGAATGTAGTCGGAGGTAATGATCATGAGGAAGCCAGCCAGTTACTAATTCATTTTTTATCCAAAAAAAGCTTCTGAAAAGAATGCACTTTTATAACATACATAATTTTATTGGTGGCACTATATTACTCTTGTTTTCAGTTTTAGATTATTAGTACGAAATGGATGCAACAATGTGAAAAACGACTACTTTTACGCTTCAATTTTAATCACAAGTACTAAAGATTTTTATGTGTGTATCTGCTCATTGCAAACCAGTTCCTATTAACATGCACACATGTGGCATCAAGTGACACTGCTCTTCAGCCTTCTGGATCAGATAATGAGGAAGGTAAATAGATTCCAAGATGCACTATCTTCGTACATGGACCTACAAGTCACATGCAACCAATTCCACACAAGTATCTTTGTGAAGCTGCCATAATGCACCCAAATGCTAGAATTTTTACCAGAGAAATATTCTAAAATTATGTGATTAGCCTGAGACCAGGTGCTCAAAAAATCTTGAACCAAATCACCTTTGACCGCTGCGGTCAACAGCTACGGCAGCTCACACTGCTCCAAAGACTGAAAACATTAGTTATCTGACCAAATTGATCATTTCTAGCATGAAAATTCCAATGCCACTTTAGTTTCAGACAATAAATTCCACCAAAATAAGATATCGAAAAATGAGGGAGGATCAAAAACTTAACTCAAAGGAAAAATTAATGCATGAAATTTAAGATTTTACAAGGAGCATATGGTAGGCAAGGGATGATATACACACTGAAACTGAGAGAAACCACCAAAATTGTCAATGCTGGCTGAAATGAACTTTATTTTGCCAGACTGAAGTCGAATAAATTTTGGGAGCAGTTAGAAATATTTCATAAAATCTCAAACAGCAACTTTGTGAAATTATTTGTTTTTCAGGTATTTTTAAGGGGTAGAACAGGTTTACTGCATATATGACAGTTGTTCACATATATTACTCCAAGATGCACCATAGGCTCTTACTTAGCAGAAATTTTAACGGTAAAGGTGCACAACTTCAGATATTTTCAGCTTTCGACAGAAGATTCCTTACGTTTAATTTCTCTCTCTCCAAAATGTACCAATAGTCATTAACAACTTGGTATCTTATGCTAAGTCTTTTTTACAATTTGATTCCAGTGACCTTGGAGTGCTCGCAGGATACATGGCAATATGTTAACAACAAAATACCAACTGAGAAGTTGTTAACCTTCCCCTAGCAGTCATTGTATGTACTTGGAATCCCCATACATGATTCTCATAATATATACAGGCTGGGATGAATTTTTAAGGACTGTTTAGTAGGCATTCTATCAAATTTAGGCATCCCATTATAATAATTTCATTATCCATTCCATTGTTAAACCTGTGATCTAGCTTACTTCTCGCAGGAAAAAATATTGGGTTGATACATTGATTTTTTGCACTAAAAATCACCACTGTAATTTCTGCAACCAATTTTTTAAATCAAGCATCATAAAATAAATGCAAAGAAAAAATTAGCTAAGAACAAAAAATTATAAATACAACTATCAGTATTGCTAAAAAGCACACAAGACTTGACAAATACTGATCTACAGGAGAGCACTTAAAATTACAGAGAAATAACCATACCATATCAAGAGGAGATAACCAATGGTCCTGAAAATTTATCGCCTGAATAAAAAAAATAAAGTGGGAGCAACTCTAATTAATAAAAAAAGTGAGATGCACAGAAAGATTAAGCAGCAACTTACACAGAACTGTCAGTAAGTGACATGGTGTCATCAGTATGTGCATCAGAAGAGAGGCTCTGCAGCTCGCTGTCCTGGCGGGACACTGGATTGTATGAGGAGTACTGAAGGTGGGGATGGGGTGTTGAGGGTTGCAGCAGATGAGCAGGGATATGTGAGGCATGGGGATGGAGTCGGTGATGTCGGGAGTGATGTGAAGGGGTGGGAGTGGGTGAAGCCAGATTCAGGTGGTAGTAAGGACTGGGCAGCATGCCTTGCTGGCGCAAATACAACCTAGTTTCCGTGCATCACCGGCAACCAAACAAAAAATGGAAAAAAAGGAAGCAAAATAAATGACAATGTAGTACTAAAAATAAAATCAAAGCAAACAACAAATACTCAACATTACATAATAATATATCTGGAGAAATTTCCTATTCACTCACCTTCAGTCCAAAAACCTCTGGATAAGCTGGTTTTAACAGTTGCAATACCTTCACCTAGTAAATGCCTTTGTTCAAAGTTTTTCTCACAACTTTTTGACACACATGCATACATACAATAGAAAGAAACTAGTTAATCAAACAAATAGCACCATTTAGATGAGATGTGAATTTTAAGAGAATTTCCTGATAATTTAGTACATTTAGGCAACAGATTTAGCAAGAAACTTCACAAGGTGAAGAGAAAATACATGACTATCTTGAATAAAATAATGCATTCAATCTTTTTATTTAGGCAACAACAAGAAATTGTTAGGTAATAACAAATGCCCATCATTGCAATATCATTAGTATTTGATACTACATAAAAGGTAAGGACTGTGACCCTTGAAAAACTACCAAATTGAAACAATACTACTCTACAATAGTTAATGGTAATTATTCATAGCCACTAAATGTATCAAGCTGATCTTCCAACTGTGTAGTCAAGTAATCAATATAAAACATTTTAACAAGGAAAAGGCTCATAATACCTGTGTTACTTTGATTGAGAGTAGTCTTTACACATAACAAAGATTTCATAGTTCAAGCCAATACCTCTTGCAGGTACATTAAGTTAGAATTGGCTGCTATGTGCAAAAACAAAACTCAATTCATGCAATAATAATTACTCAAACTATGGTGAAAATACTTTACTGGGACTTAAATTTACTGGGACATTTGTCAAAAGATGTTAGAAGTGTATAAAAGCATTGAACTAAATGGATAAAAAGCTGATACAGTACATAATTGATTTCAAATGAAAGCATGTTGTATAATACTAAAAGCATCCATAAAATCACAAACAAGCTCTAAGCACAATTAGCTCAAACATTCCAATGAAAAAGCAGTGACAGCAAAATACATATAGACTTGTTATTTCAGGAGCACCATAAGCTGGTAGTATGATAAAGAAGTTGACACTGCAGCACATGAAATGATCTACAATTCAACTTCATAAAATGCCTCTTACAATTCAGAAATTCTATAAAATTACTAAATGCCTCATCTAGAATTCTCAGCACTAAACAAAGTTTCTTTTTGAATTCACTGGAGAATTAAGAAAAATGAGCATCTCATCAAAATAGTTCTGTAGGCAATGCAAAAAGTTTGTTACAGAAAATAACAACTGCATACATGATAAACAAGACCAAAACCAAAGGGGCAGGGTCATGCACAAAAATATCCTCCAACAACCACTAGCCATTAAATACACCTACCCAGCATAGGCTTCTGGTTTAGGTCTGAGCTCCATTGCACGACTATTTTGTGTGACTAGTAACATGTCTCTAGTCAAAGGCAACAGGGGATCAAGCTGCGAAGATGGAGCTCCACCGGGAGCAGAACACTGCACACTATCACCTCCAGTGACCAATTCAGAGTCTTCGTGCACAGTTGGAAGGGGTCCTGTGACAATGGGGCCCCCAAGAGCACCCTCTTCACCACCCCCACAGCTGCCCCCACTGCTACTCCCACTGCCCCCACCACCCCCTCCAGGTATAGTCCCTCCTGGGCCTCCACTCCCAACCCCACTTTGCATGCACTGGACGTGGTTGAGATAAAGCTCAGACCGAAGGAAGTTTGGGTAAGTTGTCTCGTTGATATGGCGTTCAACCTCTCTCTGGACGGAGTCAAATACGTGACAATCTGGCCGACTGCTGGGGAGTGGGGCAAGAGGTGGTGTAACAACAGTAGTTGTGGCATCGGGGGGAGTTAACGGAGATGTGGCTGATGTGGCAGGAGCAGTGGACGAGGTAGTGGATTCCCGAACACGCCTTGCCACTTCCCGCCTCATTTCTTCAGGCACAGCCAAAACAGCCCGTGGAAAAAACTTGCGGTGGATCAACTGTGAGAAGAATTAAATCCAATTACCCAAAACAAACAATCAGGGGAGTCAAATTTTAATAAACAGATCAATAACTTTAAATTATAATTGAATTGCTGGATGTATTAGCATTAGGATAAAATAAATAATAACAGAAATTTGCACACGCATTATTTAGGATAGCAAAATAAAAACTTACACAACACATTTCTCTGTAAAAGGGACACCCATTCTAATTGGGGCAACATTATCCTTTATTCCTAATTCAAAGTCTAACACATATAATTTAAATCCAATTCAAACATTTAAAACTAAACAATGGAGAAAGCTGCACCAAAAAATTTCTGCCATCCACTGTCTCTCACGTATTTAATTTTAGTCAGGATGCGAGGTAGGGAGGAAGCACATATGAAAAAAATTACAGGAAAAATTGTGAATATTCAAGCATGTAAGAGTTCCATTGGGATTAAAGCATTAAAGCCAATTATTCACAACTTTGGCTATGATAATTTCTGACAGAATTAAATGCCCATGGTTATTTTGTTTAAAATGGCATGCAATGTTTTTTACAGTTTGAATAAACCAAAAATGAAATCCGACACTCCTAGATCAAGAAATAAAGTGTTTATTCATTAAAGCCAGACTGCTTATAATGAATGCAATTTTTTGGAAGTGGAGATCTGGTGGACTCATATCCTGTCTATGCTACGGCTGTGCACAGGGAAATTACAACGTTACAACACTGAGATTTTGCCAGCATCTTACAACAAATTGGAGGAGTCTCATTAATTATTCCTACGATATTATAGGATTGTCCATCAAAGAAAAGCGACACTACTTTCAGAGTCCAGAGGTACTGATGATTTGAAAATGTTTCTCCATGGTGCCCCTAGTCCAATGGTTTGAAACCTCTTGATTTGCCAAACCCATGATTAATTGCATTTGAACCCCTTGATGATGTACAAAATTTTCCTAGATAGTAATCTAACTGCTTTTTTAAACTTACTTTTTCCATTATTAACACTGTTTTCCTTCCCTTAACAGCCAAGCACCATATCCATGAGTACATGAACCACAGATTAAGAATCTCTGCCCAATACAAACAGAATAAAGTCATAGAAAGAAAGAGAGAAAGAGAGAAAGCTCCTATTTCCTCTACTTTATTTTTCATAGAAGAAATTAGTCCAAAGTGGTCAGCAAGGGTATTTCAAAATGAGAGGTCAGGTTCCCCACTTACTCATTCAGGGTGGCCTCTCATTCAGCAATACCAAACTGATAGTTTTTCAGTCTGAAATTATCATTTTCACAATTTTGCAGGAGTTAAACGCACAGTCATTAAAAATCATATAGGTACTTATTCAAAACTTCATGGAACTGTTGGAATGTAAATCATTTTAGTCACAATAAGGTGCCATTACTTAAAAACAGGTGTTAATATTTACATCTACATTCTACCCTGTGAGCCAATGCGTGGGCCTATGGAAGGTGTTTGGACACCAGCCATTTAAAGGTGTAAAAAAAAGTTATTGGAGGAGAAATGGTGAAGTATATTATAAGAATGTTTGAAGTGGCACTTAAATACTACACTTGTGTTCTACTTTCTCCGGCAAGATATTGTAGAACAGCATATTTAACAATGATACTCAAACAATATCGTACTGTCTACCAAATTTATTTCAAACTCTTACAACACATGTTTTGACTGTCTAGCAGTCATCATCAGGTAAGACTGCTCTGATCTTACCTGATGATGACTGCTAGACAGTCGAAGCACGTGTTGTCAGAGTTTGAAATAAATTTGGTAGACAGTACGATATCGTTTGAGTATCATTGTTACACTTGTGTTGGTAAATAGCGATATTTATCATTGTTATAAATAAATTGTAAGAGAGACTGAGTGAATATTTATAGCCATAATTGAGCCCAGCTGTGGAGCATCCTTGTGTGACTGTTTCCTGCATTAAATTCCTAATAAATCACACAGGAACTAAAAGGTCCATTGAATTCAATGTGGTTCTCAAAATATTTACCATACACACTTGTTTGCTTTATGTGCAATGCTGGTGTCCTTGTGCTGTTACAATCTTGAGAAGCCACTCTAGGTTTTTAATTATTTCTATGGCACCAAACCAGCAAAACCAAAAACTTGATAGAAACCATGCCCTGGGTGGAGAAAAACCAACTCAGGTGGGACATGAACCTACGACCCCAGGATTAGAAAGTGGAGACTTAACCAGGTAGGGGAAAGTCCACAATTATTTTAGGACAAGAAATTCGAGGCTTTTGCGGTCATTACATCATTTCTCCCAGTTAGGGTTAAATTTGAGATTTTAGCCACATGTTCATTTGTATCTTAAATATGTCAACAGACAAGTCAATAAACACAAGCATTACCTAAAACAATTTAGAACTATATGCACATTATGGAAACCTACCAGCCAGCATCAAGTAACTTATCACAGAATTTCAATGCTTTTATTTTTTGCATAGCACCAAACACACAGTGAGTTTAATGGACAATGGGCAATGTGAGTAACACTTAAACATTTAGGCAAGAAAAATACATTATAAATCTACTATTAACAACTGAATTTAGAAATAAAAGCTTCACTGAAACAGAATACAAGACACTTACCTTGATTAATTGTGCTAAACGACCTGGATCATCATTTGGCTGTTTCTTGAGGCCTTCACAGGCAAACCAGAAGCTGAGCGTATCAGCGCACCGCTCACCTTCCAGGTACCTACGGAACAGCTCTACTCCATCAGGGTCTTCAAGTAAGGAGCGAAGATTTCGAGCCCATCTCAAGTAGGGTGGCGTTCCACTTGAGTCAGGCAAAGAATTTGAAGAGGAGGAGGCCGACCTGGGCCCACTGTTCTCAGGATCCAATGCCTGAGATGTCTCTGTAACCATAGTTTTGATGTTTTTCATTGAGTTTAACATTAACTGGCAATTAGATCAATAAAATATGGTAACAGGCAAAGAAGCAGGCATCAAATTTTCCACTGCCATTCTTTGGAAATGATCACTGCAATAATTCCAACATAAGTTGAAACTTTTCGAGACGTATTTGACATATTATTGAGCCATGACTTTATGCGATACATTCAGGTTTGATACTTAAGTACAAGACTGGGATAACAATAATTTCCCACCAACATGCCATGGAGAACAATCACCGAGAAATACAGGCATATCTCAACTTACATCATTTCAAGTTATGCCAGTTTTTCTGGCAAGTTAATGAATGAATCAAGAGACACTGAGATAACAGAGTTCAGATGACAATGCTAGGATCAAACCATTATTAACGTGATTGTATGTCATATTCGTGGACCTGGAGAAAGCCTTTGACAATGTTAATTGGAGCAAGATGTTCAGACAGCTGGAAAAACTCTGAATGGATTACAACAATGGAAGAATAATCTACCAACTACACAGGAAGTAAGTCATCACAATGCAAATGAAAGATGGAAGTCAGATAGATGCTATTACAGTAGTAACTCGATAATACGAAGTTGGTGGGACCAAAAAATCGGCACTTCGTATTTCCGAGTTTTGTATTTTCGAACCTTTTTAATAAATCGCGAAAAATATTTCCCCCCTCCCCTCTGACTTCTCTGGTCTTTGGAAACATTTTAAACGATTTATAGTCGTCATTCGCCTTGAAATCAGAAGCTAAATGCCACAAATGTTCGTGAAATAACTATCACTACTTAGTTCCCTAAGCAAATGATTTTTAGTTTGATATCATTTTCTTCGCAAAATTTGTGCCCTTTTAGAAGACGTACATAAAGCAAGTTCTTCATATTTATGAGACTTTAGCTTAGTTAATCTGAGGCAAATCAGAACATTCAACTGGTATGGGGTTGTTTCTAACATGTACGCAGTCTAGACGGTAGCTGGCCCGACCACACTTCCTATCACCCTTCTTTATCCCTCAATCACAGATAAAATGAGCAAAAGACTCACTCCAGTTAAAAAACTACTTCCCAGGTCATTGTTTGTGGTTTCTTTCCCGTCGCCTGTTGGATATACGAACTTGAGAAGAAATATAATTTCATTCCAATTACTAATCGCATGACGACAAATGGGCGTGATCCAGACATTTTCCATATCTTAATCATCACGGAGTATACTAAGTTTCTGGTTGTAAATGGCGATATTTTTTGGACAGATAGTAAATGTACATGAAGGTCATGGAGAATGATACCGAAGAAAATAGAACCTCAGATCACGGTTCGTGGAGAAAGAACGAACGCTTCAACTATCGCCCAGGACATGCCTTGGCTTGCAATGATGGCGCTTCAGCAATCCAATTCTCATTGATGTTTCTAACATCTACGCAGTTAAGATGGTAGCTGGCCCGACCGTGCCTTCAATTGCCCTTTCATTATCGCTCAGTTATAGGTAAAAAGAGCAAAGGACTCAGTCTATTTAAAAAATCCTTCTCAGGTCACTATTTATGGTTTCTTCCCAGTTGCCTACTGGATATACGAAATTGGGATTAAATTTTCTTTCGTTCCCAAGCCGAACGGTTTCACCGCTCATTGAAGTTTGAGTAAGAAACATTAACTCATGACCAAGTTCCTTTTTACTTCGATGATTTGCGCTTATAGCACTATTCGGCAAAACATTGATCCAGGAAATAAAGTAAACGATTATTTTTTTATCCTTCTACGCATAATATCTTCGCATCGTAGGTGTTATGCAGAACGCCAATTTATCCAACCTCTCACCAGCACTGTTCAACATGTAATTTGAAGAGACTGTAAGAGAAGCACAAGAAATTGGACTGAGTGAAAGAAAGATAAACAGAGAAGATATAAACATGCTCCGCTTTGCAGATGATATTGCAGTCGTTTTTTCACTATTCATTTCAGCATATAACTTAGCATCTTGAGTGGTTCACAATTTTAATAAGGGTGCTGACGGATGAAGTGAATTAATTCACTCAATTAATTAAACTTATTTCAAGCTTGAATTTTGGCCTAGATTATAGGCTGAAAAGAAGACTTGTACTGTAAGATATGTATGTATGTAGCACTTTCTTTTTTGATTTAGAAAAGAAATATGACATCACCAGGGCTCAGGGTAGATTTATTACTGTCACAAACACATACAAACACTAGTAATGGAAAATGTAATATAGAAAAAATAGAAATTTCAATAAAGTTGATCCTCGCTGATCTGGACTATATGAGGAAAGGTGTTGTCTGGATTATCCAGGCCTGTGGGTATCCCCGCATGATCCATTGATTATTCAGGGATAAATAGATAAATCTGGAGATAATCCATGTCTAGATAAGCCAGGTCTTCAGGAACATAAATGGAGTTATTTCAGGTAATGCTTAGTCACCATAAAATATTCCATTACTTTCCATTTCATTATTTTCTTATTAAAAGTAGCAGTTGGAATACAGCTTAAAGAATAGCATAGAGAGATAAAAAGATCGTATTGACATCTGCAATTCCATCTAAAGAAATGCACCAATTAAACCTCACTTCTTTTGTATACAACTAATTGAAATCTTTATCCTTTCAATTTGCTTGATGATTCAATATTTCTAGTACATCAAAAGATTCCATAGTTGTTCATTTTTTCTCTAATAAGGCATGTGGAAATGCCAAAATTATCCTTAACCACCCCAAGGGATATTTTTTTATCTATCATGTACTGGAAACCTCTAATTTCCATAAGATTAATAATGCCTCAAAAGTGGCATAACACCCATGCCCAACAAAATTAAACTGTATTTAAAAAATATGATGACACTTAAGTTGAAATGAATCAAGTTTAAGCAGACACCTTGAGTACAAGATAAGGCATACCATCATGATGAGTGGTAGAAGTATCAGTGACAGCAGCTGCCAAGCGATGGGCGGGCATAAATGGGGAAGAGGAAGATGCACGGTGGCAGGGGGTATGGCAAGGGGAGCCAATTGCCAATCCATGACTTGACTTGCAAAGCTTTGAAGCCCAATCCTTGGATGTTGGAGACTCATATTCCTCTCCGATGTCAATTGACTCCATCCCCAAGCACCGCGATTCATTTTCTTCACCTGGAAATGAAGTTCTCTTTAAATGACAAAATTTAAAACATATTATATATGGCTAAGAACTATAAGTAAATAACAAGTGACCATGAATGAACAATCAGATCACCACAATGATGCTGCAGAGACTTAATTAAGAGCAAGGATGTTCAGTTAACTTTGACTAATTACAGAGGATAGGCACAGGTAAAAAAGTTTAATCAACAAAACCATGGCTTCTTTGTGATAGTTGTTCATTACCTTTTAAGTTTCTAGGTGAATACGTGTATATTAAAAAATTATAACTTTATTGGTAACAATCATCACTCATATTTTCATAACAGATGAGTCTTACATTAAATAATTATTTGGGCACATAATTTTCACTAAATAACTGTCACAAAGTTATCCTTGCTTGCAGTAAAACTTAGTGGCATACTTTCCTCAACTATTATCCATACTTTGACATAAGTCACAAAGTGAGCACATTTTCCTAAATGATTGCAAGAATGACGCTGGCTCATGGTTCAGAGTGTTTCATACCAGCTGCTACCTGATTCTTCATGCACAAAAGAATCACACAAGGACTTTCTCACATGGAATCATATGTTTGAATCTTCTGACAAGGTTCTATTTGGTCTATTATGAAAAAGACAGCTTTTATAATTGTGATTCCTGATTTTGCTCTAAATCCAAATCCAGTTGCTACTGCAGTGGCATTCACATTATTTACAATCCAAGGTTATTCTCTACTTCCATCACACACTTGAACAATTTTTTTTGACCGTTAACATTTCACGCATCCCCATGAAATTTATGTGACATACATTGCCAACCTTCACCTTTTTTATGATATTTATCCTTTGGGAATACTCGAATTCTATCTAATAAAATTCTATTAAAATATTGAATAATTCAAACCACTGAAGTGAGATTTTTCCTGTCTACCATTATGCTGTTTCTCGTTGTGACCCCTGCTTGGCACAGCCATCAATGAGTGGCCTTTGCACAGTAGGGTATCTCATTCCACACACTTCCTTACTGTGGTAAACATCGTTGATTAATCACAGGAAATACAGGAGTTTTGGTGCACTATATTACTCCTATAATATACTTGGTTGATCACTAATAAAACTGCAGTTTTTATGCCCTTTTATGTTATCGTCACCACGAAATTCCTAAGAGTCATGAAATAGACTTCTCCAAATCTTACAAATACCTCCACTATCACCTAGTTACCCAACAGATATTTGACAGAAAGTAACATGAATTTATAACTTCGTACACACTTAATAATGGACATATAGAAGCTAGAAAATTACCAAAAATCATGAAATAAGCTTTCCCAACTCTTAGAAATGCCATATTGGGTTTTCAAAATGACCATTTTGGGCCTATGTATCATCCCATTCCAGCACCCGTTTCACTTCTTAGGCCCGCAACCTTGTCGGCTGAGAAAAAAAGGGAATATTTGAGATGTGAAATAAATGAGTTTCCCTCTACCACAAAATAGGCTTTAGAAATGCCATATTCGGCTTTCAAAACAGCCATTTTGGGCCCAGATACCGTCCCACCCCAGCACCCCAAAACCTTCCTGGCTGAGGAAAAAAGGAGAATATTTTAGATGTGAAATAAGTGAGTTTCCCTCTACTGGAGCTCTGGTGAAACTAAACAATTGGTGTCGAAAAAGTAGGAAAAAAATCACAAAAATGGTCATTTACTACGGTAGAGTAGTGCGGAGTCCGTAAATTTGATATTTGAATTGGTATCGAAGGACAAATATAATCGACAATGAACCATCTTGGGCCAAGCAACGAGAGAAGATGTCTTTCTCATGGGTCAAGCTAGCGACTAGATACAAATACAAAATGCTGCATATCGTGGTTTAGGCGAGTCACAACAAAGCCACTGATTGACACTCCTCATTGTTTCAATAGGCGCTCGCCACTGACAGCGTGCACAACGAGATGACTATCACTTAGGAATGCCAGATGGAAATTGATGTAATGGACTACTCTATGGCTTTTGGCAGAGATATCGAAAACATCGAGTTGTAAAATACATACATACATACCACTCATGCCGTTCCCTTCTGGGGTAGGTAAAATAATCCAATGAAAATAGAGTGAGAGGTGAGTACTTGAAAAATCGACACCTTGATGTTTTTTAGTCGATGTGGCAGCCCTACCATCACTTTTCGTACTCATAATGCAGACCAAACTGAATGTTCTGAGGGCTCACAATTCGGTTTCATCTCCCCAAAGGTATAGTTGCAGACCCCCATCCACAGTTTTTTCCCGGCGACAGCAAGAGGAGGAAACGCAAGCAAGACTGCGTTAATGCTTTCTACAGTAATGATCCAGTGGCAGAAGACTAAGATGCATTTGTAATGGTGCTCTGAATCCGATACGCCAACGTAATTGTGATGGCCTCGACGCATTATTCTATGAATATACATATAGGACTCAAATCTTTCTCCTCATTGCCTAGGTAACGTGTTGCCCCATTTTCCGAATTTAGCACACACACGTCGGCTGCAGTTAGTAGGTGTTATCACGAGCCAGATGTTGTTTTAACTTTACAGTTGATTTTTTTGGACATCTCCGAGTAACTTTGCGGATGTGAAAGAGGAAAGATCTGCTATTGGGATTGGTAAGCAGAGTGGCTGATATCTTGTGGTGCCCTTAAGAACTAAGAAAAGGGTGATTGGACGTTCCTGTAGCCTTGTGTTTATGTAGAGATAATTGCTCAATTGATAGTTGAAAATATGTATTTTAATGCATTAATATCCTGCATTATTTATTTAGACAAAGGTTTCCCGAGTCCATTGCCGGAGTGTTCAAAGACCTTGTGCAACCGGTGGCCGTAGTATTTTAATGAATGCAGATATACTGGCAATATTGTTAAGCAAACATGTGTATATCACTAATTATTGACATCTGAGATTACTTTGAGTGAGTTTGAAAATCTAAATTTTAAGTTCCAGGAATGTTAATGTCATTAAGAATGATGGTAAATGTTCATGAGACATGCCCATCGATTTTCTATCATAACTCGCTTCCCAACCGTTCCATAGAGGTATTTTATACCTCGTTTTAAACCTTAAACTTTGCATTTCATTACTATACCTCTTACATTTCCGTACTTCAACAATTTAAGTGTTCCTAAATGTTTGAAAATCATGATTCTCTCACATATTTCAACTGCGTTTTGTGACACTGCAGAGTTTCAACACTACCCACCAGAGGAATACCTCATTATTTTTTCACTTCAAAAATATATATCGCATTCGTAATTGTATCATAAAATAACAATTGGCTCGTATAACATCTGAACGTAATTGCAAGCCAGTATGAATACCTAATGCTTCTCTTCCTTCAATGCATGAACATGCTATGCGATTGCCAGAAACAAACATGATCAAACATTGCACCAAACATGGCAGGGATTACACACTCTTTGCATGAGTGGTTTTTGAGGGTGGAAGAAATTCATTACCCCAAAAAAAATGTTGTAACACCCACATCCTTACTTTGGTTGTCATCATTCCCTCATGGTTTATTCACCAATGTAAACAAACGTATTCTTTCTTTCAACTCCCTCTATTCGACCATGACACCCACTCAAGTGGAGCCACCTGCAATTCCCAACAAATCGCAATAAGATGAGTGCAAGAGATGTATGAATCTTCCATGAAGAATTATTCCAAGGTTTTGTTATGCTTTCTCTATAGAAAATTTATTTAGTACCCGGCTAGAAAACAGGGTATTTGCGAACGAGGGCCAAAAATGCCTAACTCGTAGAAATAGAGAATCTGTTCAAGGTGATGGTATGTGAAGACTTATCAAATTGCCTGAATTGAGTTAAATAAGCAGAAATAGTGGAAAACCCCTGGCATTCGAATCATTCAAAGTGGCCACTTGGTCTCTGTGAATAAGTTGTGTTTATTTGGGTTGGAAGTCATTTTTAAAATTTTTTTGAAGTCCGATTTTTCCCTCGTGAACGTGGTCAGTAAAGGGGAAACCTAAAACAGAGTATTCATCTAACATAGTCACACTTGTATGTACATTCTGTCATCTTTTGTAATAATGAGAAAAATGGCGATTTTTACCTCATGTTAGACTTCTGAAAATGACTAAAACCCTACATTTTGCAATATTTTAAGCTGGAACTCATTTAAAGCAGTGGCAACAGGGATAAAAATTACATGACAAAGAATTGGACAATAAAAAAATGTATTTCAGACTCTAGAAAGCATAAATATTAAACAAAAAATAAATAAATCTCGACTACAGATGAACGGTACAAAATAGATAAGAATGAAGTACATAATGTACCGTACATTAGGAGATCAAATTTAAAAGTATAGGCATGGTTCGCCTACACCTCGGGATCATCATTCCGCTGCTTTTCGCAAGTCTTAAAAAGCTGCTCTAGTGGAGACAATGCCCTCTTCTCTACTTTCTCATCCAAAGGCTCATTTTTCTTCAGCTAAACGTTTGTCCGTGACCGCAGTGTTTGTGCCCCCTCCAACATACCTTGGGCGATCTTGACTTTTGTCATATCCATTTTGGCAAGCCTCCTCCGGCTTCTTTTTTGCCTCGTTGACTAGTTGACCAGATGCCTTGTGCTCCTCAATCTCCCTCTTACTTGTCTAATTCAGATAATCCTAAAGCTTGTCCAAGGCCTGTTGTTCCTTTAACTGGGCGCTGTATTGCCTCTACCTCTCCAGGCCAGCGTTCTTATCTCCTTGCAATCTCTTAACCTCGTCTTCTTTTAGTTTCCGCTGAGCTTCCAGGTACTCTTCATACTTGCTGCATGCTTGCACACTTGCTGCATGCTTGCACGAGCAGCTGCGACATCACGGGCACATGTCAGGGATACCATTGTAGTCTCGAAGGTCATCCATGATGTTGAGCCTGGCATTAAGAGTACTCACCAGCATAGCTGACCTGTCAGCAGGGAGCTTATTTCTGGAAAGAGAAAATCCTCGCTTGACTTCAGAAATGCTACGGGCCAAACAGAGGGCAGCTTTCACCACTTTGCTTACAAGCAGATACTAGGGATCACTGGCCCCGTCTGCATTGGCAAATATCTGGGTCTAGTAATGGGCAATTCTAGTTCCAGGTTCTGACGGCAGAAGGATTTTCAGTCATCACAATCTCCACTCATCTCGAAGGCCACCTTCATCCACTTCCATCGGCGTCTGCAGTATCTTGTAAATGGATACAATATTCTGCAAGCTTTCCTTGATGTTTTGAGGCTTCAAACATTTCAGGTGACAAGCCTCTCTTTCTTGTGCCAGGGCTGATTTCTGGAGAAGGTGGTTCTACAGTAGATTTTCCTCAAAAAAATTGTAGGAGTTGCCACATTTTAATCCTGAAGGTACGAGGCAAGGAATCAAAGCATAATTTAAACTTATCACGCGCTTATGTAACCTTATTACGCATCATTGTAGTAATTATGTATACATGCATCGGCTACCTTACCGAATGAACATTGTAGAAGTTTTTACAAGGTGGCTTGTTCCTACTTTGAAATAGAGAGAATATTATATTGTTGGTGACTGCAGGAAGAGAAACAGAAAACTGTCAGGGCGATAAAGCAAATTACATCAAAATATAAGGTAAATCACATTTTGACCCACTAATTAATTTAAATGACTCTACTACTGCGGGATGTAGTGATCCATGAATATCCCGGCGATAACATTCCATAATATTAAATGTTATTAATTATATAAATTATATATGTACCTATGTGAGAATTCACGGGAGGAGACAGGGAAATACTTTTTAGGCAATCTAGAAATCCTAGTAATTATCGGAGGGTACTCTGTACGTAATCCCTGCATATTGACGGGAGAATCGTTTACCAATACTCATCTATTAAAAAGTATGTAGTAATTATTTGAATGCACCTTGAGAAAAGCGTTTCTCTCCCTTCCCCCTCAACCCCCGTTTCAAAAGAGATCTCTATCCCTAAACAACAATCTTTCCCCTCATGCCAACAAAGCCTTTGTATCAGGGCCATGACCACCTTTCTTCCTCTCAGGTGGCCACACAGATGTTTGTTTCATAACCCTCCAGCATCCACGCTTATGAACCTTTCCAATAAGTCTGTGGCCTGTACATCACCATTTGGTTCATGCTCAGGGGAAAATCCCTTGGGCTCTCAGTTTATTACCCACAAAAACTGACTCGCCAAACCCATGCCAGGGAATACCAGTTGATGTGGGAGACGAGGAAGAATAAGGTGAAGGAAAGAGTTGCCACTCTCGAGGTGGCGCCACTTCTGTGCAAAATTCTGGAGAACTGGATGAAAATATGAGTGACTAATATCAAGAGGCTAAAAGTAAAAGAATAAAAAAAAAAAAAACAGGTCCATTCAGGAGTATTTCCAAGTCCTGCTGAAAAGGATTTCCTCATTTGAAATATTATACTCGTCGTCATCTATATAATTACTATATTTCACATTGTTTTCAGTTAAAACATTGTTTCGGTTGTTAAGAGTAGTAAGGAATCTATTGTTGAAAGATTTAGTAAGGAATCTATTGTTGAAAGATGCACAATGTTTCTGCAAAGATATCCGAGAGTTCAATTGGTCCTATTTTCTAAAGCTTACACTTTGGATATACCATTAGAAAGACCTTTGTTTCTGCTGTTGCTATGACAATACATGAAGGAATAAACGTCTACTATTCCCTGAGATCAGCCCTAGTCGGACACTCCCCCAATCCTGATGAGAGATTGCACCTCCATTCAAAATACATAATGTATGCTACATTTTCTCTAATGGTTATTATTCCTTTCCAATCATTGTAAGAATAATGCTGTTTTCTTTCCATTGCCTAGCATTCCTACCTAATGTGATGAAACTGCTACACTGGTGCCCAAAAACCTGAAGTGGCATATGTAAACTCAAGGAAAATTAATGGAAGCTTTTAAAATTCCTCAGAATGAATGTCAGAACTATATGGGTATGACATACACGAAACTTTTCCTGGCCCTAACCAAAATTGGAAAAGTTCCTTTTTACATTCATTCCAAATATTATGGGTCCATTATTGTTATGGAACAATTTTTATTCCGAGACTATTGCTCATCTTTCAGTTTGATCCCATATACCGAAACTTAAACTGAATCCAGTCTGAAATAATCAGGTTTGATCAACATCCCTGGGTAGAACTACAAGCAGGAAAAGGTGAATGGAGAACCCATAGCAGAGTGAAACGGTAAAATAAACGGGAAACGGAAAGAAAAACAAGGGCTTCAGGTCCAGCAGTGCTAATTGCTCAGTTTTCATTTATTAAAACATGTACATTTCTGTTTACACGGTTCTGCCTTGAAGACCGCCAAAATGCTATTTCTTTTGAAGGGTACCTCTTATCCTCCCCTCCATGGATGGGAAAACCAAATATTCCTGAAGTTCTCCAACATGATGCACCAAGTTCATGAGACCATGTCCCAAAGCCAATGAGAGAAATTTGGCATGCTGTTATTTTTCCAGCCCATTGGAAATACACCACGGACTGAGAGGTAGGCTAAATATATAAATATTTACATAAATATACACACATACATACGCACACACTTATGCTAAAAGCTTTTCACAAATGTGGGAACAATTAAAGCTTTGCCAAAGAGTGACAACAAGATGACAATCAAAAGAAAACTTGCTATATTTCAGAATTTTCAGTGGGTCGCCTGCACCTTCATCAGTGATAGGAAGATAACCCTACCACTGAAGAAGGTGTGGGCGACCCAATGAAAATTCTGAAATCTAGTGCGTTTTCTTTTGTTTGTGACCAGTGTTTTTGTTGTCACCCAGTGATGAAGTTTTTCATAGTTATTTATGAGCTACAGGGTACTTTGACGTACTGTGTATGTTAATTAGCTAGATAAGATCAGGAATAGTGTGTAATAAGAGAGAATTGGAAACATTTGGATTCAAGGTAGTGACTGCGCTCCTGTGAAATCATCGCAGATGTTGAATGAACAATTACCCAGTGAGAACACATACTGATAATTGTTCATTCAAAGTATATGCCAGGAATCCCTTCCATCCCATCCAAGTTTGTAGCCCAAGGAAAAGGCTCTTTTATACAGCAAATTCCCCCTTTTCCACCTTCATTCACTGAGTCATCATCTTCCAGAACCCTACTCTTCAAAGCTTTCCATCAGTTAAGTTACTCTTGGTACAGTATCTCTCGCCTTGTTCTACACTTTCCATTAAAATTTCCTTTTCTTCAACTCCGAATGACATGAAATATGAAGGAGCATTTTTACATTGATTTCTCACAGTTCAGTAGGCAGCTTAAAATTTTACCAGAGAAAGGTTTTCTTGCACCTCTTTGAACACAATTTTCATCCATTACTCCCTCCATTTTCTTGTGTTCTCAGCAAATTACATACATTGTCACTTAATTAAGCTGACTCCTTCTTCCACTCAAATTTTTGTACTCCTTCATTTTTCCACAAGATCCAGTACTTCCCATTCGTTCAAAAACTTTGTATTTTCTGTTACTCTTCTTTCAATTTATTTAACACTGATTTAAATATCATTGGTAATGTCTTGCCATATTTATTTATGGCTATCAACATTTTTAACTTCAACTTTCTTTACTGTCCTGCCATATTAATTTGATAGATTTATCACTATTTTTTCTTCACTTATGTCCAAAACCTGTAATAAGCTAATTTACTTTGTTTCCTTCTTTCCCATCAGCCATTGATTTCTTTTGTTCATAAAACTTTAGTCAGTATTTTACAAGGACCAAATTGAGATAGCCGCTAATATCCGTACTAGGGTCTCTTTGTAGTCTACCACTCATAATCAAAGAATTTGATACGTAATGAATAATATTATTGATATTAATTAACTACTGGTAGGCTATTATACTATCGGTCCTTTCAATCAAGTTAACAATGGGTAAAAGGGTAAACATACTATCTTTGAAAATGATAATATAATAAGAATCAGCAATAAGTACTCCATTGTAAAATATAACGTTTCTTAAACAACAAGACAATCATTTGCACAATAAAAACAAAATCCAATGACATTCCATACAATTTCTGTTAAAAAAATCAAGTCTTGACAAACCTGGTACTGGAGGACGAGGCGAATTCCGGTGGAAGGTCTCATCATCTGCGTGAGCCACCATCCTTGTTCCATGCTCATCTCTGAGTTCAACGCTGCTGCTGCCACCTGTGCATGGTTCTCTTGGGGAGCGGATGTTGCTCATCCTGTTACTTGCTCCACAGCCTTGCTCTTATGTGCAAGACCACCACCTGCTTGATACTGATCCCAACTCCACTGTAGCTGCCTGCGCCACAAACAACTGCCTAAACAAAGCTCCCACAAGGGCCGTAACCCAGGAGGGAAGCTCATGGTGTGTAAAGTTTAAAACCTGTAAAACACATAATCATGAAAATTAAATTTTTTTCATCTTAAAAAAATACTATTCAAGCTACTTAATACTAACATGGTCAATTTTGAACCTTTCCTTAAGCAAATAACTTTAATCAGATAAAAACTTCAACTTCAAACCTGGGTTGTATAACATAAGTTCACTAATTCACTTGCAGGTAAATCTTAATTATTTCCAGCTTTCATGGTTTACCCATGCTCATTGTCGACATATTTATTTTATAGCAAAGGAATAAATATAAGTCTAGTAGAAATTTAAGGTGATTATAGAAATTCTTTTAAGAAACATTGGACAGCTTAGGTTCCATTAATCTTAATCCCAAACCCTGCAACAAACAAAAATAAGAAACACAATTCAACACTTGCAACTTTTGTCTATCCAGACCAGCAAACTTGACTACTGCAACTGGAGAAATAAGTACCAAGATAGATCTCTGGAGGACGCATCTTACCCTTTGGTTAGGAATAGTTCCATAGAAATTATCAATATGATGTCACTCACACCCGATCGAGGCATTTTGACCACAGGAGTCTCTAACTAAAGGACAACTCTCACTCAAGACAATCATTGTTGCAAAGTCTCCAGCACTTAAGTACAGGCAGTGCTGACCTGAGATCTGTGATGGAAGGCTGAACTATTTGTGTCACCATCCAAGCATATCATGGCCGAAAACCGATCAAATTGCTTGTCAACATGAACCAAATACAGATTTTATCTTACAACCATGACAGCTGTTACTTAGCATTCTGATAGAAGAAGGATAGAGATATCTTTAGAAAAATGGAGATATAGTGATATCTCCCTTTTATCTTTGTTTAAGATTTTACAATGAATATATAATAGTAATTGTAAACATATACCCTATAACTCGCTGTTTTCCTGGTGGTTTATTTATGCACCGAGAAAAAATTTATCATATTTGAGACATGGGTCTGGGCAAAAGTCTGTTATTCATAACCTGAAAATTTTATGCTGATGACATATGTCTTTCAGAAACATTCTGGGGTCGGAAACCATGACAACTGATCGAGTGGGTGTGATGCGTCACCTTGAGGAAGATGACTGGTTTTAATTAGGTATTGTCAATAGAGGACAGAGATCTTGCAAAAAAATTAATTACTGTTAAGTTTATCAAATATGCTTAACCACTATTCAAGTTATGTACTGAAAACCTATTCCAATGAGTTAATGTAGATGGCAAAATAAAATTTTTTTTTCTAGAATGGGTTGAATGGTCTGTGCTGAACTAATATAAAGCTAATACAGAAAATTGATTACTGACAAAATGAACATCAGGCAGTTTTCATGGTATAAATTTTCATTAGACCCAAGTTTCAATTTTTAAACATTACCTTCAGGTGACTTGTGGCACCATGTGCGCAAAATTTATGTATAGCGAGGAAAAAAGTATGTCCTTCTCTCCTTCCCCTGGCTCCTTTCCATTACCAAACCCTCTCCCAACTATGCACAATTGGTGTGCACCAAGCACAACTAGTCACTAAAAGATGATATATCTACAGTGAAGCCCAGATTGGAAGTAAATTTGAGACATATCCCACAATTTTTATTACATTGTGTTTAAACTCAACTCAGTCTCGCAAGAATCTTTCAAGAAAGATTACATTAAGCATTGAGTACTATTAAGTACTGACATAGCCATGGGAGATAGCTATTAACTGAAATCATAAAAAACAACATTAAAATATACACCCATCTGACTTCATTATTTAAATTGAGCAACGAAATTTCAAAAGCAAAAAGAGATGTGTAGTAAAAACTGGTTTATAACACCATAGATGGGTAAATGATCACAGCACATCAGAACTTTGAGCAAATGGGCTACCAGAATGTTGAGTCTACAAGAGATTTCTTTGCGATAAGCTTGAGAAATTTATCTACATAAAATTTAGCCATACATGTTTTTTAGTTTTTCCATTAACTCTAAGCAGGGGCCAGGCACGTATTTCAAGTCACTGCAGCACAAATTGATGTTTCAAGCCTGGAGGAAATAATATGAACTGGAGTTGTGGTGGATTTGAGAAATATTCAGCACCAACAATAGCCATAAACCAAGGGCACAATGGTTAAATGTTCCATCAACAGAAGGAAAAGCTAAAAAGGTTCAAATGCCAAAAAAATGTCTCCATCCATCAGAACTTAAACTGAAGAACTATGCACAAAGAGCCAGTACTCATTCACCACACCAATCTGAACTATTGAGTGCCAGTCAGAACAGCACTATACTTCATCAGGAACAAAGAATATATTCTATGATGCACTCAAAATATCATACCTGTCCAAGTAATTCAATTATAAAATTCCACTATCTTGAAAAATTAACCTGGAAAATCCTCCATTTATCGATCCATTAAAAACCCTTAAATGCTCAGGAACATCTAATTATCTTTGACTTCTCTGATATTATTAACCCACACAGAACTGTGATGGTAAATGAGGTTTGGTATCTTCCAGCTCCAAAAAGAAAAAAAAAAGTATTCTACCAGGGAAGGTAGGTTTGGTTGAATGTCAGAGAATCTCCTCCCAGTTTTCTACACGTTCAGAGGCCTATCTCCCTCTAGGATATCCTTTTAGGCCTCAGCATATGATCTGCCCTTCTTCATCCCATCCATGAAACTTATTCTCTTCCTTCCCCTTCCCTACTTGTCCAACATCCTTCCCTCTATCATACTCTTCAGCAACCCATCACCCTTTATTATATCCTTCATCCATTTACCCTGCCTATCCCGGATTTCATTCAGAAGTTCCCTATCCTCACCCGCCATCTCAAACTCTTCCTCATTAGTTTTCATCTCCATCCACCTCACCTTCTCCATCCTTCTCCACGCCCATATCTCAAATGCCTGAAGCCTATTCTCGTCCTCCTTTCTGTGGGTCCACGTTTCTTCCCCATACAACACTATGCTCCATATCAAGCTCTTCACCAGCCTCTTCTTCACAGCCTTACCCTATGTCCCCATCATCAGCTCCCTTCTATTACTAAATGCCTTCTAAGCTAGTGCTATTCTCTTCCATATGTCTATGCCACTATGCCAGTTTTCCTCTAGTGTGCTACCTAAGTAATTAAATTGCTCCACTAGCTCGAGTTTGTATCCTCCAACTTTAATCACCAGCCTCGCTTTCTTTGTACTAGAGTATATCATTACTTTTGTTTTCTTATGATTTATTTTCATTCTGAATATCGCGCACTGTATTTCTAAAGCATCTACCTAAGTTTGCAGTCCCTTCGAAGATCCACTAACCAATGCTTGATCATCCGTGAATCTAACAGACTTAAACAGATGCCTTCCTACTTTAATTCCCTTCCTACTTCCCATGCCTGTCTTACCATTTCCTCATCATAAACATAAAAAATCAATGGCAACAACATCCTGATTCACCATCAGCCACCCTAACCTGCACCCTTTGGGTAAAACCCAGTCTTATACAGTTAATCTTTTTCTCCGGGGATATTCAGAGGGCAACACATAAATCAGACTCAGTTGGCTGAAATTAGGGTATATGTAGTGAAAACCTAGTTGTTTAACATGTAATGCTTTTTCATTTTACATGCACTGTAATGAAGCTGAAAGGTAAATCAAGAAAGGAGAAAGCAGTATTGCAAAACAGGTGAGAAATGTAATGACACTACATGAAAAATTGGAAGTACTTGACAGATTTACTCCCAGAGAACCCAGAGCTTCCGTAGCCAGGTTGCACGGAGTGAACGAATCCTCTACTAGGACAATTAAAAAATGTGAATAGTCAATGCAGACGATTACAGGTGCTAAAATGCCCTACATGACACAAAATAGTAATGTTGAAGTAGCAGAAAAAGCATTGAATTTTTGGACTGAATCTAAAAAAAATCAACAGAGTGCCATGAAGCATAATCACAATCTGAGAAAAGCTACGTGATTATAATCATCAAATCACACCCCTTCCGCTAATTTAGCTGGCATCAATTTTTTTGAATGCCTCTTTCTTTTCACTTATTCGATACACTAAGCATCGCCTTTCATTTTCCCAACTGCTCATTAAAAATATGCTTTCAGTACATTCAACAATCACTGAACACACACATTCAAGGAACCAAATTTAGATGGAAATTTACTTGCTTTCTCTCCATGCTCATTTAGCAAAGGTCACTTGACTTTAGAAATATAAAACAAACCAGATGTCTATCAGCCAATAAGCTGGTACCTTTACGTCGAAACTAGAAGTACAATTGAGAATAAATTGTGGAAAAATACAAAGGGTTCTTTACATGATAAATTTCCATGAAATCACGCCTGAACACCCAGAGTTTATCAAGTGGTTCAAGTTGGTACCTTGAGCATTTTAGAAAAAAATTATATTTGCTGAGTTGACAGTCAATAATTTTAACAGTTTCAAAAACTTTTATTTAATTTTTATATTTTCTGGTTACCAATTGTTACCATTGTTCAATATTGGTGCAGAGTATTTTAACATGTTTGCAGGCATTGGAAGTAACTTCTTTTCCTCAGCTACAGTTAGCTCTGGGATAATAAAGTATAACTTATTATATGAGCCATTCCATGCGAAATCAACACACCCAATTTACCTCACCATTTTAGATTTTGTGAAATTTTGGTATAGTCATAGTGAGTGCTGAGACTAAGAAAAAGACCAAATTTCAATTTTTTATCTCAAACAGTTTCTGAAATATGGCTACGTAAACTATTAAAAAACTGACCAAAAAAGCATGAACAGAATTTTTTTAAATCACTCCAGGAGCTGTCCTAATTGAGCTAGAGAGCTGGGAAATGTGTCATTTTGCAGTATTTTTTATGCTTTTCCAATAATATACAACACAACATAGGTTCTATAAAAAAACTTTTTTCAAAATACAAATGTAAATTTTCAAAAGATTTCCAAAAATACTTAGTACTGTTGTAAACCACATGGCAAAATATAAATATGGGATGATGAGGGGTTCATTGTTAAAAAATATTATTTCTGACTATTGTTTTTCACTAATAGCCCGGTTTTGACCTACCTTTAACAAATAGGAATTTAATTAAAATATACAGACAGGTTACTAAACAAATAACAGAAATATCAAAATGCCATCTTCTTAAAACAAGACCAATCAGCATATTCTATATTTAAATTAAGTTATTAGCTTACTTTAATTTTATACGATTTAAACTAATAACTTAATACATTGGTAAAACAAAAATATTGAACATGGGACCCATAACTACAAATTTAAACAAGGTATGAAAAAGTGTAGGTATTGATGAAATAGTTCTGGTCCAAACAGATTAATCAAAAGGTACATTTCATTTCCATTTACTTGAGCCAGTATACGCAGGTTGAGCAAGTTGGTTCTCCTGGCTATGCATGCAGGCTGTGAACAAGTTGAAACAAGCACAGTCTGCCTCCAGCCATGCACTTGCTGTCAGTACAATCATTCAGGGGCTAGAGCCTTTGCTGAGAGGATGTGTAAACTATAAATTGAAGGAGTATTTTAAGTGATTTTTGTATCAATATGGAACCTAGTAAAAAGTGCAGTGTTGTCATCCATTGAAGAAATCTAATCATTTTATTAGAGACAGCAAAAAACTGCGAAATGTCACAGCGTGGATGCCTGAGTTATTTCCACAAATACCTAATGGCTCCATGATTTGTGATACATGTAGGAAAGATGTAACCAAGTTGAAAAATACAGAGCCAATCTGTGATAAAAATGCTGAAGATGAAGATCGTTCTGGAACTGAGGTAATCATCCCGAACAAAGACCCAGACTTCACTATAAATTCAATGGTTGTTCAAACACTTAACATATCACTTCAAGAACTAGGTGACTCCCCAATTGCTAAGAAAAAAATGACATCTAAGCACTATGCCAAATCAAAAGTGAAAAAAATCTCCTCATCGATGAAACATAAACTATTTGTTGCTGCTGAAACTTCTTCGTCAGATAATGATACCTATTGTGATGAATCTGCTCTCCAAAATCCTAAAACTTACTTTTTTAATTCTACAAGTAGGGCAAAAAAACTAATGATTCTTACAAGTTTACCTGAAAAGTGGAGTATCAGGAAGATAATGAGCGAATTTAATGCTCCTAATTACATTGTTCGGCAATCCAAAAAGATTTTGAAAGAAAAAGGATTTATGGAAGGTCCAAACCCAAAACCAGGGAAATGTTTACCAATAGAAACTGTCACAACTGTACACTCATTTTATGAAAATGATGAAGTTAGCCGGGAAATGCCAGGTATTAAAGATTGTGTGAGGGTTACAGAACTAAATGAAAATAAAACAAAAATATCGAAAAAAATTATTTTGTGTAACCATAAAGAAGCTTACAAACATTTGAAAAACAAGTTTCCAAACATAAAAGTAGGTTTCTCTAAATTTGCTGAGTTTAGACCAAAACATTGTGTATTAGCTGGACAGAGTGGCACACACTGTTTGTGTTTCATTAATTTAATCATTAATTTTATAAAAGATTTAAGTTTCTCCTGGTGAATAGTATAAATAAACTTTTCTTGGGCTCTGCACCAGGTGATTGGCTTCATGTTTACCGACGTTTCGAAAAACGACTTGCTTTCCATTATCAAGGCGTGTTACTCTGTCCGTGTCAGAATGTAAACTAGTGTCCGTGAATGTAAACTAGTTTACATTCTGACACGGACAGAGTAACACGCCTTGATAATGGAAAGCAAGTCATTTTCCGAAACGTCGGCAAACATGAAGCCAATCACCTGGTGCAGAGTCCGAGAAAAGTTTATTTACATTAATTTTATGTTTCACCAAAACATAAAATTAATGATAGAAAATACTGAACTAAATGCAGTAACAAATTGAAACTTAAGCAATTACAAGCAATGCATTGCAAAAATGCTTTGCAATCCTTCATCAATTGATTGCAACATGGGAAATTGCGAATATTGCCCAGGAGAAAGTGTAATAAGTAAAATTTTACAAGACTCTCTTGAAGAAAATTTGATTGAATGAGTTCAATTCCGCCAGTGGGTGTCAGCTGATCGCTGTAAACCGGAAATCATACAGAAAACTTCCGAAGAATTTATAGATTTATTCTGTAGTAAGATGTCCTCTTTGGTTCGGCATGACTTCATTGCCAAGCAACAAAGAGCATTCCTTAACTCCACAAAAGAAAATCTCAATGAATCGGAATTTGTTGTCACATGTGATTTTTCAGAAAATTATAGTATAGTTCAACAGGATGAAGCTCAGTTACCACTAGACAAGCCAACAGGTTACTATACATCCTTTTCTTATATATTACAAACAGGAAGACAAAATTGA
This sequence comes from Ceriagrion tenellum, assembly GCA_963169105.1. Classification (NCBI taxonomy): domain Eukaryota; kingdom Metazoa; phylum Arthropoda; class Insecta; order Odonata; family Coenagrionidae; genus Ceriagrion; species Ceriagrion tenellum. The sequence goes on from OY720632.1 coordinate 46,528,956, forward strand.
ACATGTGAGCTTTGTCATTGTTTCTGATTGCCTAGAGCACAATACAATTGCTGTTTACACCTTTCAAAAGAAGCTAATTTCATATCTAACAAATAAATTTCAAAAGCTTCCAAAGAAATTTCACTATTTTTCAGACGGTTCTGCCACTCAATATAAAAATAAGAAAAACTTTCTGAACCTTTGTCTTCATGAGGAAGACTTCAACATAAAAGTCGAGTGGCATTTTTCAGCCACAGCACATGGGAAAGGACCTTGCGACGGAGTAGGGGGTTCCGTTGAGAGACTTGCAGCTCATGCAAGTTTGCAAAGGCCATACCACAACCAGATCCAAACACCGCGAGATCTATTTGAGTGGGCAGTAGATAACATAACAAAAATAGATTTTGCCTATTCCACTCAAAAAGATTATGCTACTTCAGAAATGTTCTTAAAAAGCCGGTTTTAAGAAGCGTTAACAACCAAAGGAATGCAGCAATTTCATGCATTAATTCCCAAAACTAAACCAAAATTATTAGTGAAACACTTCTCAGATGATGTGCAGGGTTGGGAGAGGGAGGTAACGACATCACCGGACAAACTGAAGTTGCAAGACATATCAGGCTACATCACCACTGCATATGACAAAAACTGGTGGCTTGGGTGCATTTTAGAAAAAAAATGAAGAACCTGATTCAGTGAAAATATCTTTTCTTCACCCATGTGGACCAGCTACATCATTCTCCTATCCTACACATGCCGATGTGGAGTAGGTGTCAGTTGTGGATGTTCTCATAAAAGTAAATCGATTTACTCCGACTGGGAGAACATACACTCACGTTGAAAGTAATGTAAGCCAAACCCAATTGGCTTTTTCAAAATGTAATCAGTGAAAGTCTGAGATGGTTTTTAGGGGAACTGCTTTCAACTCAAAACTTAATTTTTCCTCAGGTTAGTAAGTGATAATTTATATTTTATAAATAGTTGTTAAAAAATGATAGCTAATTCCTTTTGTGTTACATTTAGCTATATATAGATACTTATTATTCAAAAACAAGCATCATTTATTTACTTTTTGTATTCAATAGTTCTGGTCCAAGAATCTCTTTTTCATACCTTATTTAAATTTGTAGTTATAGGTCCCATGTTCAATATTTTTGTTTTACCAATATATTAGGATATTAGTTTAAATCGTATAAAATTAAGTAAGCTATTAACTTAATTTAAATATAGAATATGCTGATTGGTTTTGTTTTAAGAAGATGATATTTTGGTATTTCTGTAATTGTTTAGTAACCTGTCTGTATATTTTAATTAAATTCCTATTTGTTAAAGGTAGGTCAAAACCAGGCTACTAGTGGAAAACAATAGTCAAAAATAATATTTTTTAACAAGTATTTTTGGAAATCTTTTGAAAATTTTAATTTCTATTTCGAAAAACATTTTTTTTATTAGAACCTATGTTGTATTGTATATCACTGGAAAGAGCATAAAAAATGCTGCAAAATGACACCTTTCCCAGCTCTCTAGCTCGATTAGGACAGCTCTAGGTGTGATTTAAACTACTACGACTAGGATTTAAACTACGGCAACTAGGAGCGATTTAAAAACATTCCATCTATGCTTTTTTGGCCAGTTTTTGAAAATCTTACATAGCCATATTTCAGAAACGGTTTGAGATAAGAAATTTGGTCTTTATCTTAGTCTCTGCACCCACTATGACTATACCAAAATTTAGCAAAATCTAAAATGATGAGGTAAAATTTTTATCTCAAGTGTGTTGATTTGACATGGAATGGCTCATATAATGAATATTTAACACTACAGTTTTATATTCCTAATAATCTGTAAATACTTATGCTTCATAACTAACATTATTACCACAATATGGAGTTAAAATTGCAAAAATGGCCATTTTCCAGAATTTTTTTGAGGAAGGTGGTTTGACAAATTCTTTATATAAATCTGGTATATAACCTTGAATCAATTCTCCATGTCAAAATAATTTGAAGTTGGGAGCTTATATACATTTATTATAAATATGCAGCAAAAATGGCACTTTTGAAAACATTCAATTTTTAAGGCCAAATATCTCTGGTGGGCTGTTGTTTAAAATTTATACAGTGGAAAGAAAATAAAGACCAGTGAATATGCAATCAATGTAAAAAGTTTGAGTTAGTGACATATGAAGTTCAAAAGTTGCAGCCATGTAAAAGATGCTAAAATCTCTACTCACTCAAAATCAACAATTTCAAAGTGTCATTTTTTTCCATTAGAGGATCTATTAAAATATGCTATTTGCAGAATATAAAGATATGAGCAATATTTAATTAAAACAAAAATTTTGTGATTCAATCTGTAAGAGATCTGTGGCAGTCGTAAACTAGTAGGAAATTAATTAAATATTTTATAGTTGACAAACCCATTTTTGAGAGTTACTAAGGGTGTCCTTTAACTATATAATAATGAGATTGAAAAATGTGCACCAAATTAAAACTAGAAAAATAAAAATAAAATAAAACTTGTTTTGAACTGCTGAAACATTATGCTATCGACTCTGAAAATGAAAATTTTTCATAAATGGTCAAGCTACCAAATTAGACCACTTGATATAGATTGACTCTTATACCTATTGAATAAATTATATTACATGATATAATAATTATTAAATCCTTAATAAAGAAGCCAAATGGAAGTTTTAAGTTAAAAAAATATCCAATAAGTACTAGGAGGGAGATAATCTTCCAGAGTTTGCCAATATGAAAAAGCTAGTATCTCCACCATCTTTTTATTTTACCTTTCACTGCCTGACATAATTATAATTGGATAATCAAATTGCCCCATATGTAGAAATAAAAATACACAGGTTATTTAGCTCACTTATAAACTTACGAACATTTTCATGCAAAATATGTTAGTAATGCAAAAAATAAACTGAACTTAAGAACCAAATTTCTAATCTCATTCATTTATAAAAAAAGAAAAAAAGCCATTTCCACCATAAATTATAATATAATTTTTGAAAAAAAATAACCTTTCAGTATCCTTATAAGATTTTTGACACATAAAATAAAAATAAGTACAAAAATAGATCTCAGAACTTGGCTACAATCATAATAAATTACAGCAATATGAATCAGATATACTACTTGCAGGGTTATCTCTTTGTAAACATATCTAAATACAATGAATTCCCTCCACTGGTAGATACTTATCACCAAAAAAACTACTTATATAGTTCCATCACAGACATGTGCAATTCAAAACTATGAGCTCAGCCATTCAAACACAGCGTCCCCCCTCTAACCCCCCAACCCCACTCCCGACCAAACCGATCAATATTGGGCTTGGCTTGAACTAAACACTGCGGCACGATTCAAATAGCAGGGTGGCATTTTTCATTATTATAAACTCCACATCGTCACAAAAGGGTAGGGACAAAACAATTCAATTAAAAAAGCATGTTATTTGAACCCAGATGCCAAATCTATGTAATATATATATATATATATATCTTATATCAACATACCCCGTTTGTTAGTCACACTTTATGACAAGAGATGTCTCAGAAGCACTCACATTTCATGCAACCAGTGTTTTCAATCACACAACATAGCTGTCACTTTTTGAGGCAATGTCAGGGGGCCCATCTTCAATTACCAAATCATTCTGATATGATGAAGGGTCTTGAGAAAACTCATGAAAATTGGTATGAATTGAGGGATAATATTGCATTGTTTACTTTGTCATTAGAAGACCGCAAATAATAGCTGTCCTGACAGCATCACAAAAGGGACGCATACATACCGAGCCTGCTCATTGTGGTTCGTCGGAGGAAGGATGATCCCTCACCTAAGAGGAGGGTTGGGGAGGACAGGTGAAAGACAGCTGTCTAGAGCTAGGTAGATGGGTGGTTTCACTCAAACTCACGGAGAGAGGAAAGAGTCAAAAATTTTCCACATTCAAGCCAGGCTTCTCGATCGCAACTCTTAGCGTCACATTGAACTATTGACCAAGCTGGGGTAGTCTACAGCCGTGCGCAAAGAACATCAAAGACGACTGCGCAGTTGAGTTGCATTTGTGTCCGCTGGCACTACCCATGGCGTCGTTGCTCTTTCACTAATCGATCCCGTTTCCAATCGCCATAATCGTAGGATGAATCACTCATATCCTTCACATTGAAAGCAAGTCAAGCATAGAGCACTCTATGGATTATATGAGAGCTACCTCAGAAATACTATCCATTCATACTTCCCCCATGAAAAAACTGAACAAAGACCCTTCCCCCAATTTCTATAGAAATATGAATATGGCCAGATTTCAACCACTAAGGGTCTTCTACCTACCCCTGACTTTGATTGACAGCTGAATACTTCACAAGGGCTCCATAAACAGGTATATGGGTTAGTGTTTTGTTCTCAGATAAAAAATTTTCCCTGTAGTTTTATGCCAGTTTATAAGGGAATAAAACAATAATATGCTTCTGGAAATTGCAATTACTTCATACTAAGCCAGTTATGTTGTAAGTAACACTCATTCCAAAATCAAAACACTTTTGAACTTTACATGTTAAAATGCAATGGTGGAATACAATAGGTTTATAATTAATTAAATTGTTGGTAACACCTACATTGCTTCTCAATATATGACAACTGGTGATGGCTTAAATATTAAAAAAGGCACTTTAGTTATAAATCACAAAATCAAAAACCACATTTTTCATGAGAATGATTAAGCACCACCAAGTTTTACATAACACAGGAAAGGAGATTCATTACCAATAAAGACCAAAAACCATAATTAACCACCACAACTATTACCTATTACTTGTGATGTAAGAGACACCTAATGATGCTATTGATTTAATATTTTTAAACTACCATCTCCTTTTATATTTTTGGTATAATGCCAAAGAATAGCTGCAATAGGAGTAACTGAAACATTAATTTTAAAACCTTCATGAACGATTCTACTTCCATTGATTATTTCTTTGGACTTTCCTCTTTAATTTTGCATAATGTTGTTTCCCCCTGACTAATCTAGTGGAAATAAAATTGATTGTTAAATATTTTCCACCGCACACACATTGTGAGCAAGGTTTGTAGATAATCTCATACTTTAACATTACCTCTCGTACATCGCAAAAATTGCCTTTTCTTTTTTCCAAATGCTATAACATATTTCTGGGTGGTTTACAACATCTTAGTTTTTTGTCCATCCTAAAAAAACATGCTCGCTCGAAAATCGATCTGAAATCCATGCCGCGGAAGGTAATGGCATAAAGCCGCAGGGATTTTGAAGAGGATGAAAGCCAGGGTCACAACAATACGGAAATACGGCCACCATCCCGCATCCTTCGATGGCTCGAGCGGCCATACCCCTCCTGCCCCTGGAGATGGTTGGAACTCTCCAGCCGTCTGCCTTTCACCCAATCCACCATTACGCATCGTTGAAGGTCCGGCGGCGGTAACGACCCACGGTGGGCATTGATTGTTAAGAACCTGGCGAACGTAATGCTCTTCGACATGCCGGTTTTTTTCCTCTCAGATGAAAGCCACGGATAGGGTATAGGTCTTGAAACTACCGAGAGGCTCCCCTTGAAATAATTCCTGGTTAAGAACTGAAAATCGTAAGGGTATTGCCAGTGGAAGTAAAAGAGAATACCTATCTTCAAAGTTAATCATAACCACACAGCGAAACAACTCGAATGCCAAGATAAAATACTTTCCTTTGCGAAATGTCTTTAGTTAGCAGTGAAATAATTTTATCTCTCAACATGTCACCCTCTACTCCACAAGTTCAAGAAGCGGTTCCTTTTAGGTGTAATCCTCTCCTGCCTTTATTCCGATGATAATTTCTTATCCAAAGAGGGTTACGATTATTACTCGATCATGACCGCATTTTTGCCAGGGAGCACCGAGCTCGAGGGTCTACGAATCAGTCTCAACCGAAGAAAGATGTGAATCAGCAACATAATGCAGTGGAATATTCGTGACGCTCGTTATTGCGTAGGTGTAATCAGAAGGCTTGTCTCAAAATTGGTGGGTTATAATGGAGATTACTATGATAAAGACTGCCGCGACCTTAACGATCAGGCCATTTCCAACATAGTAGTGTGTAATATTATTGATATACAATTGGCAGCCCAATTAACAGGAGGACAGGCAAATATATGTTACGACCGTCAAATTTCTCGATGGGAATAATCGAATTAATAGCAACATATATTAGACGGAAATATTCATAGTTTAAGTTAGAACAGCTGATGGATCCACGTAACCATTACACCAGATGCGTATGCCTGTCATATTATATTACACCTCGTACGAGAGTCATACTCCTGCACGGGAGAGTTATTACTTACACATACAAATAATACCACCAAGCACCCATAAAAACAATATAGATAAAAAATTTTAATTGGCAAAAAAACTTTTCTCTGGGCAAGCTGGAGCTGTAATATGAAAATATTGCACGCAGCGCCAATGGCATTTTTCATTACTATAGGGCGATTAATATGTATTCCCCATACATTTGACAAGCTGAGAGAAAGCTCCAGAAATACCTACTTATTTCCAAGCCAATACTTAGCGCTTTTGAGAAATGATGAGCAATGTTATGGTAAATAAACCAGAATGACATTTGACCAACTACGATCTTCAGGAGCTCCAGGGCCCAATTGAATGGTTTCCACTTCGGAGGAAAACACAATATCTTTCCTAATTATAATATGAAAAATCGCTGATGGACTGTCACTTAAACTTATGGGCGGCAAAACGTTAAAAACCCGCTTAGTTGGGATATAACCTAGTAGTCGTGCCATTAAACCGAAATCGAAGAAGACGATATGCTGAAGTAGGACGATCCCAATACGCGTAATAGTGGGTATTACAATGATGCCACATTTCAAGGTTCGCCAAACCTACGCGATCACTAACAGAACTCCAGTAAAATCTATTCGTTCCCGAAGTGCTAACACCCTTTGACCTGAGGATTCGCTCGTATGTAGCATTAATTATCAATAGGTAGCAGGCAAAATGAAACCGCAAAAATGAGTACACGAACGGAAAAAGCATAATCTTACTTGCGAATCAAAAATTACGCGATTCGCGAGTGTAATTATGCAATCGATGTACATTTTCACAGTTCCAGATATGAAACCGTGGCTCGCAACGGAGGATTCAAGAGCTCACGCTCCCAGGGTCAGCGGCATATCAGACCCTGAGGGCAAGGTCATTACGGCGGCTCATGAGATCCTATATAGTGTTCTCATCATTCAAATATAGTATTCTGTAAATCTTTTGATAATCCGGCAAGCAGCCTTAACATGGGACTGTTTATCTAGGCAATACAGACTTAGACGGCGACATAGTGCCGTGTGTCGGTGTCCCGCGGCTGTGCTCGGTATCCTGTAGTAGGTTGTGGCACAATCGGTAGACATTTAACCACTTTAACTCTTAGAGAATTCCAAGAATCATAAATTTACCCTATGAATAATTCTTAATGTGCTAGTCGTGGATGAGGTACGGAATAAATTGTAATTGATGTATAATCTAGAGGGCGCACCATACGCGTTTCCATCAGATCAATTTCGTTACAAACCTATCGAGGGAAATATTAACTACGACGGAATATTTCTTTATCCACATTAAGTATATAACCTTCTCCAGTTCACCCAAGGATGCCAGAATTAATTATCTCTATTACCAGTACCCATATCTGGTAAATTGAATGCAAAAAAACACCTATTTTCAGGCACAAAAAACTAGTTATTCAACACATAAAACTTAAAAACCCAGCTAGCATTCTAGAATGACCACACATGGTACCTTGAAGAGTTTTGATAAATACATATATCGGCAATGAATACTCACAAACCCCAGATATTTAATTACTCATCACGAGAATTAACATGCCGCGGGCGAAATAAACACGATTTGTGGCCGAGAGGCAAGGGACCATTTAAACGCTGGTCTCCGAATTACATATTCTAAGGCTCACTAAAAGCCGATGCCTTCAGTAAGTTCTAAATCCGTTAATGATACCACACCTCTTCCACGGGAAACAATACTCCCTCAATTTCACAAAATCCTTTTAGGTTTCACTAATGAGAGCAAATTATTCAATGCTGTTTCAGCATCAAATTGTTTTTTGATGGCAGCATAAATGATATTGGTAAAGTTTTGCAAGTCCAGTTAATATCACTTAGAACATTTAAGTCCAGTTTGAACACTATGGACATTTAAAACTATACATTTTTATCAAACTGAATGCGGTAGTGCACACCCGTCAGGCTTTGCTAAGAAACTTCAGTCCACTTAGAAAAGTCCGCAGAAAGAAATAAGAGATGCGAAAAATCATCCGAAGACAATGTGATAGCTCATTCGACAATAAAAGATCACCCGCGTGCCGAATGCTCGTGTGACATATAGCACAAAGCAATCAAGTTAGTTTGAGTACGCGTTTTCTGTCTAAACCAAGAAGTTAAGAAATCCTTATTCTGAAATATCCTGTTTTTTTAGGAAAAATCTGTTTCGCTCATATAACGGTCTCTCACTCAATTAGCACTGCCAAGGAAAATATTATACATAATCAGACTCGGGAGCTGAGATGAGAGGTTAAAATATTAAATGCAATAAACTTTCGAAACGAGGGCCCCTCTGTCCTCAATATTTCTGGCTCTTCTTATAATTCTTCAAAGGAGGCTCCATTGGGTGTTTCAATGTAGTAGTCATACGTCAACGTTACCTATTTCATTATTTTTTTCCGACACATCAAGTTTACTTTTTCCTAAAAATGTAATCCTATTAAAAAAATGTAGGTGGACCAACTGGATTCAACAAAATACTGGCGCGAGGAATTATAGTGAGGTACTGAACGACAGCCAATGACACAACTAGCAATAATCTACAAGGCTTATCACTTAAACCTATGGAAAAGCACAAAAGAGCATAAGATTCAGCGTTCAATATAACTAGAAAACATCAAAGCTTCGGCCCGAATCATCGATAGCTCCTTTAAAGATGATGCTCCGCCTGAAAATCGAGTAATGAGGGAAATGAAAATTCGGGGTTACTCATCAGTAGCCGTAAAATAAAATGTAACGTGCATCCACAGAGAAGATTGATTCCTTATACACGACGATATACATGCCCTACCTCCACATACTCTGCGGCACTGAATAAAATTGATGCTAAAATAATGGAAAACGGGACCGAAAATCTGCGTGTGAGGAATGAGCAGCAGTTTTAGTTGGCAAATATGATGAGGCCAACTTAAAATATAATAAATATACGACTATAATGTTAAATATATAACACGCAACGGAACAAAAGTGTTGAACTGACAAGGTATACTTCCTAATTAATCGGGTTTCTCCAGTACGAGCCTTAACTGCTGGCTTTCCGTGAGAACAATCGCTCGGAGGACCGTGAAGCACACCCACCGAATATGGGGTATTAAAGACAGTTTATTGAGAAAATATGGAAATATTCACGTCTGGATATCCCTAATGCTACGCTCTCTGAGGGTGCAACTTCACGAGCAGAAAAGAGAGGCTGGAGAAAAATGTTTAATTTCGCTACAGGGACCCGACGTTGATGGCATATATTCGCCATTCGTTTAACATTTGTAAACCTGTCTAGACTGTTTCCTAGGTACAAACAAAAAGTAGCCATGGACCATCCAAAGAAATAATTGAAACCCGGCAAAGAAGCCGAGCAACATCAATTCCACCACACAGTGCCGAAATTTTTTGATTATCGGTGTCAGGATGATATTAGCACCCCCACCCCACAGTTTTGCAAGTAACAAGGAAATTCACGCTTGTCCAGGAAACTATACACCTCTGCACCATCAATCTAGGATGGGAGATATTAAACATTGCACATATGCTTAAAATTACAACAAATTATAATAAAGATATGGTTATCTCATCTGCCGGGTGAGTAACTAATCCTAGGGCTGACATTTAAGTGTAACTCAGGAATACACTTGAGAATATGAATATTTTGCATGTTCACTGAGTGAAAACCTTCTGACCATTCATTTCAATAATCTTTAGCATTCCAGTGTGCTAAGAAAAGGAATCAGCCAACGCAAAGATTCAACAACGGGGCATAATATTACAAAACAGAAAGCAAATGCAACTATATTTAGTGTGGGGTCTAGATAAAAACTCGTTCGGTAAAATTGAATTACATTCGCACCCTACGTCAAGTCACCGCCAATACTCCTGCTGTCATACTGACGGATCTCCGAAAGGATGCGCGTGCAGTCCTTCAAAGACACAAAGTTGATTGAATAATGAATCTTCTCAGATGACTTTTAATTCCGTGAAGTTGGCACACATCGATGAAAAGCGATGGAAAATGAAGTATTCAACGAAGACGGAGCTGACATAATAGTGCGCTGTACTTAACAAGAAAGTCCTCACCCGGCTGCTCGATCCTCAGGAAATTGATAAGTTAATACTGCAACGGCAAATTAATGAATGACAAACTCAGAAATTAGATGTCACTTGCAAGATAACTGAAGAAAATGAATTTTCATGATCTAGAGAAAACCTTCATATTAACTATCGAAAGAAATTCACGGCTAAAGACAACGCCGTCCGCAACATCCATTCGCTAGGTTCATTAAATAATTAAATAAACACGACGGGAATACATAAAGAGCAAAATACGAGCACGACTAATTATGATGACAAAAGAAGTATTGACTGACGTAAAACGACATAGGTTACTGAGTGATACCCGTAAGTCTCAACACACAATTATCGGGATTGCCCCACAAAGGTGGTGTATTTTGAAAGTTTCCGAACCATCAAAATGAAATATCCAATTTAAGAATAAAAAATTGCCAAAATTGGACCAAACATAAGTTGAAATGGCCAAGAATACCATAATTATGTTTCAAATACACTCTATCTCAGTAAATTGTCAGAATACGTGACAGAGAATGACTGTAAGATTGTCATTAAACGAAGGGTACAGTAAAGATCGTTTACAAACTGAACTACGAGCTACAATTCCCCAAATAATCAGGCCTCATTGAACATTAGGTAACTTGCATAGACAACTTTTTCGGGCCGCATACTAAAACCACAATAAAAAATTTGATACTCGACATATAACACAAAGGAATCATTTAAACGGATCTCCGCTCTCCGCGGTACAGGCAGTAAATAAAAAGAATAAATGCAAGTACGACGAAATATACTACCCTGGAGACTACTATCACCACTTAAAGCCTATAAATTCTACATGAACATCTCTCATTCCACTCGCCACAGAACTAGAAATAGAAGCATGGTACTAAGCATGTAGAAAGATGATCTATTTCACACAATGTTTTATGAGAAGAAAGCAACAAAAGTCCAACCAATTCGCTTATGGGTTCAATGACAATTTTTTCAGAATTGATGCTGAAAGTGAAGTCCTGGAACACAGTAATACCTCTAAAAAGATATTTTCTAACCTACCTTACGAATGCCTTTGATGTTGATTCCTGAGGTCTCGTAAAACAAATCACCGTAACAACAAATCCAACAGTGGCACATTATTATAAAACTAATCCATCACGCATGGGACCTTAACAACGTAATATAGGCAAAATTCACGTTAAATTCTAACAAAATAGTACTGTCAACACTAACAAAAAGAAACTACTTGACGTACTTTTACGGATGGACATTTTACGAGTCCCTCTGGCGGTGGTAATTAGTAACTAATTTGAAATACCCGTTCCTCTGGTCTTAAATTGTAAATACCATGGAGAATCTCCGATGAGAACGAAGGAATGTTCATAATATGCTCTAATTCGAGTTTTTATCAGCTACTTCATAAAAATTATAGGGTATTATCCGATGATATTGGTGCCACATGATATTGTTTGTTTATTTACAACAGATGAGAAGCGGTAACATGGGTATTCGGATGCTGTGGCGCGTGAATTAATTGAATTTAATGGCTTATCGAAATGTCGCTCATGGATATTCTAGCATTATTCGACAAACATTTCATCGCATTCAAAACTCTTAAATTTTGAACTCCTACAGTGATGTTGATGATATCGAGTTAAGTTTTACTCAGTCCAAGACTATCGTGACGTCATAAGCGAATCAGGTGTACGTACACGTGAGGCAAGTAGTTAAAAAAATACGACATTCGGATCAATAATTCATCGGAAACAGAAGTATTTTCCATTTTCTGACATGCTGGATTGGTATACCTGTTGAAGATTGTGTTAGTTTACGTTTAAACCCGCTTTGAATGTCCGATGTTAGTGAGCGGTAGTAATATTTTCGCTATCGTCGTGTAGAGCAGGCTTGAGGTAGCGATGTCAGAAATGAATGCCACTGTTGAAAAATCGGAAGGAGGGCCGACACTAATGTGGTTTCGACATGGTCTACGCTTGCATGACAATCCAGCTCTACTTGAAGCATTGAAAGATTGCTCTAGGTTTTATGCAGTCTTCATATTTGATGGAGAAAGTGCAGGTTCTCCCGTGTCTTTCTTAAAGGATATTATTTCTCGATGTCTTCGGAAAATTTCGTGCGTTTAATACCTGCTATATTCATTACCTTGCAATACTTTCTCAGGTACGAAGTTAGTCGGGTACAATCGAATGAAATTCCTGCTTGAAGCCCTGAAAGATTTAAATTATCAGCTGGAATGTCGCGGAGGGAGGCTTTTTCTTTTGAAGGGGAAACCATCGACAATTTTCAAGAGGCTTCATGAAGAAGTTGGACTAAGTAAAATTTGTTTCGAACAAGTACGTGCAATACCAGCCACTTTTAAACATTTTTACACCCTAAATACGGGCATTACCTGATGTTATTTCATCTTTTCAGGATTGCGAGCCAATTTGGAAGGACCGAGATACTTCTGTGAAAAAAACATGTGAAGAACTTGGGATAAGATGCGTTGAGAAAGTGTCTCATACATTGTGGGACCCCAAGGAGGTTATTGCCGCTAATGGAGGAAGCCCACCATTGACATATCAGATGTTCATTGTAAGCGGCCTATGGAATCAGATCTGTTAGAGAAATATTAGGTGAATTAGAAAGGGGAGTCTTAGAATTTCTTCTGTTAGACTACAACTTAGGCATGGTAGAAGGGTTTGTGCATTCCAATGTCCCCAAAAACAGGACTAGTAGGACCAGTAAAGATAACTCCTTGTAGGGGCCTTCGATGACAGATTAGTCTAAGAGTAAGAGCCTAGACAAAAGATAGTTCAAGTCATATTGCTATGTTAAAAATGATGTTAGGACAGCGCCATAATATATGTCAGAGGGTATAACATATTCAGTTTACATGATTTATATGCATAAGTTACATGTACACAATATCAGCAGCTGCATGATATCAGGCATGCTATTCAACTGTACCCTTACATTAGCTCCAGGGCATTTAGAGGTCATATGTACATCCTGAGCAGATGCCTTTTACGGTATCATCAGTGTACTACAGGGAAAAGAGATTTCTCAGTAAGTGGAATGACACTGCTGTTGCTCGGGAGAAGAATCAGCTTCCCTTCTGATGACACATTATTTGAAGGTCAGCGAGGGAAATTAAGATGCATAAAGATGGACTCTTTCTTGAACTCTGTAAGCGCCTGCCTGCCCCAAACATTTTTCATGCTGGCCACCAGAAAGGAGGCACATAAGATCACCTTGCAGGCCTTTGAATCATTTCATTGAACTCTCTCACTCTCATTGTAGTTTCCTCCTCAGTCTTTCTCTTGCCTCTCATTTTTCTCTTAGGCTTCACTCCCCCTCTTATACTATGGCATTGTCTTGTATGTAGCTATTATCCTCTTCTCTCACTTTAACCTATGGTGCTTAACAGAACTCTGTCATTAACCTTTATCTTCCGAGCGTCTCTCTCCGGCACAAAAATTGTGTCCCTAGACTGCCGAGCGTGTTCATTTGGCACATTGATGGACATTTAAAAAACCCCGGCCAGCAAGGCTTACGACTACGGAAAAACTCAGGAAGGTAAAGGTTAAAGAGAGTTGCCTCTTTTAATTGTGAACACAAACGTATTTTCAATGCACCTGTCAATCACGGTGGAAAGTTTTAAGTCTCAACTTTACTACGGAAATAAATAAGCTGTGAATAAATTAATAATTACAGAAGTAAGGAATAGAAGAATTAACAGTGCAATTCCACATGGTAAAAGATAAATTCACAAGGCCGTTTTCACTGCAGAGCAGCATCATCAGGTAGATGGTGCTGCTGTGTGTGCTCTGCTGGTGTGGTGAAACCGGTCGTGTGAATAAATCTTTTACCATGTGGAATTGCTCTGTTAATTGTTCTATATCAGATATCAAGGAATTCCACCAAGTGAGGTCTGAAGTTATCACCTAAATTACATAGGTATAAATGTAAAAAAACTGAGATAAATATGACATTTTGCTTTTCACCAATTGCTCTTAGGAAATGCTGGACAATTTCTTCTGAATGCTTGGCAGAGTATGTATTCTCTTGAAATATTGTAACTATGGCTGTCTTATATTTCCAGCATGTAAAAAATATCTTGTAGATAGTATTTATGAAAGATGAAAAATCTACTTTTTAAATAATACCGTAATATCCATAGATAGACATTTATTTTTTTATTTTCAGTACCTAATTCATTTTAAGTAAACGTAATGAGAATGAGTATATTAATGGTAGATTCTCTGTAGTCTTATTATCTGTCAATGTCACTGTATAGACCAGTGAAACATTTTCTGTTGACTACAAAATGAGGTATGGCATTGAATTACCATGTCTTGATGAAGCTCCTGTAATAATAATCAGTATATATTTCCAACCCCATTACAATCATTGACTCCTTCAAGTCATTAAATATTTAAACCTTACTAAAGTTTAAAATAATTAAGGATGCCGACCTCAGGACATGACCTTTACTTGTCTCATGGTTTCTCTCATTGGCATTCTGTCTGTCCTTCACCATTAGGCCCAAACATTTTGTTTTGAATTTAGGTCCGGTGAGTTTGGTGCCCAGGTTGACTGTAATTTTTCAAATGCTCCCAAAAAATTTCTCTGAATTTGATGCTTTGTCAATGGGCCAGTTTTCTTTCACAAATGTTATTTCTTCATCACCTGGAATACTTCATGTATAGAAGAAATGAAAAATGTGAAGGATTCGGGCTTCATTCTATGTTGTCATTTGAGGCAGGGTTCTTAACAGCAGTCCAGACCCAATGATCAAAATTGCTCCCCGAAACGCAGACTTATGTACGGAGATCTTTTTATTCCTCTATGTTTTTGGGTGGATACTTGAACAACAAAAGGAATGTAGTTGTTTTTTCTGAAGAGGGAAATACTCTCACAAGTAATTTCAATTACTAAAGTTATATTGATTATTATGTAAGAATTGCATGTTTACATTGCTCAACATGTCCATTCTTAACCCTCTGAGTGCAGCAGGCTGACATATTGGCTCATGCACAAAAATTGTTCAACTTTATTGCATTAATATAATCACAGATATTTTTTAGACAATGTATAAGTCTTTTAAGATAAATACCTAATTCAATTGGTGCACAATTTAAAAAATTACATGTGTATATTTTAAACTATAACTTCATAATATTTTTCTCCTAAAATGATAAATTTTATTAAATTGCCCTCTGCAATTCTCCTAGTACCGCTGGCAGGAGTCAGCACTAAGAGGTTTAATGTTTCCAATGTGTTATCACCATTGGAAGCCACAATATTCTAATATGATTGATCCATATGCAGGTACAAATGAGCAAAATCCAGACTCGCCATTTAATTTTAGTATTTTATTGCTATCATTTCTTACTGGCTTGCAATTTTCTTGCATACCGGCTTTGTAGAGGTGGCTTTTCTTTGCATTTATGTTGCCATTCTAGTTTAATGTCGTATTTATCCCTTCTGCCCTGCCAACAGCAAGGTGATTGTCTGTAGGATAGTAACTAATGTTGTTATCATTTTAAGACCTGTATCTTGATCCCAGCTTCATTGTAATGTTACCATTGTCTTATAACCCTCCCTATAATATTTTACCCAACAGTATGTTGTATTTCCATCCTATTGCATTATCCTTGAATTGAAAGTGACAATGGAGCCTACTTCAACAATCCCATTGATTTTATCTTTCTCTCTTGGACTTAGAGGCATTTTGTAAATATCATGAAAGCTTCCGCGGAGTGGTCTTGAATCCTGATGGCTTTTGGGATGGCTTCCGCGTGGTGTCATTTTAGTTGACAACAGTTACGCGAGCGTTCCAGCTTGCTTCTTAAGGTCTGAAGTAATTTTGATGCATTAGGGCCGCTACATATATAGCTCTCCGGAGGGTCAAGCATGGAATGGAAGCTTCTGTAAAGCCGGTTTTGGGGAAGAAATGGCTTTAAACGTATGTTACTCAAGTGAAGATTTCAACTGGCTTGAAAGTCGTGGTGAAATTGAGTGTCCAACTAATTTTCCAGAATACATCCGCTGCAATGACAATGTGATCACCACTTTTGAAGAATACCCCGTTGAAGAGACCACGGTTGCTAAGTCAAATGAATTTGATGGCAACAGATGAGGGATAGAAGTGATTCGTAGGGAGAAGAGGAGGCCGAAGAGCAGCTGATAAATATGCAAGTGACTCGTAAAGAGGCATTTTCTGCTATCTCGACAGTGGAAATGGTGCTATGAAAAAGACTAAATTCCGATAAAAATCTTTTCCAAGCCTTCTGTGTAAACATGTGCACGAACTCTACGAAAAGGAAAGTAAAAAAACAACTATAGATTCATTTTTTCCAAAAAATAACTTTTGTAATGTGTTTTTAGGTAGCTGGTAGCTAGAATGGTCATTCAAACATTTATAACCATTTTCATTTCCAATAAAACTTTAGCAAAAAATCGTCAATATATTCTTTGGAAATAAGAAGACATTTTTTGCAAAATCATAAATGCCATTTTTGACAGAATATCGAACTCAATCTTTGGGATTCTCTCTTTGGGAATAGACTCTCTCACTCTGGTGCCTCCCTTCTCTCCGAACTGTCAAGGCAGATGATTAGAGGTCATAATCCTTGATGACCCTGACTGAAGGGCTCCGCACCTGATGACTTGACCATCTCCAGGGAAGTCTCGTTGACCTCTTGACTTATCAGGTGAAAGGAAAAGTAATCATTTTTATCCACCTCTGCAGAGACGAGTATTGATCAGGTACAGTAATTTTAGCATTAAACATTTTAATACTCAGCTGTCATATCATGTTAATGTTAGCGGCACTCGTATCGAACATGAGGAACTTAATAATGTGGTGATAATGATTGAGTCCAGTACTGTTTTTCTCTGTTGAATTGTTTTATTCACCTAAGAAAATGCTTTAGCTTCAATCTCACTAATAGCCCGGCATTTATTCCTCCATTGTAGGTTTAAATAGCTTTGAGGATTAGCCTTATTGACGAAAGGCAGGTGCAGATGTGTCTTCGAAAAGAAAACACAACGCACTGACTCTTTCGGAGAAGATGAGTATTCTTCATGAGGTGGACACTGGGGTGAAAACAAAAACGAAAATCGCAAAGCAATACGGTATTCCGCAATCAACGCTGTCGACTTACATTAAAAATTGCGATGCAATTGTATCACAAGCAGAAAGCAGAAAGGACAACGGCAGGAAGAAAAGAAACCAGGGAGACAAGCACGAAAAGGTAGAGAGCGAGTTGTTGAATCTTCCAATGTAGGGCAAATAATATCCCTCTGTCTGGTCCCTTAGTAAAAGAGAAGGCCAAAATGATCGCTCTTAAATTAGGTGAAGAATTTAAGTGCTCCATTCGGTGGCTGCAGAGATTTCAGAAGAGGAATAATATTGTCTTTGTGCGTGTCTGGAGAAGGCAGATCAGTGGACGTAGGTGCTGCTGAAAGGTGGCGAGAGAATGGCAAACACATTTTTCAGGACTATGCACCAAAAGATATTCTCAAGATATTCTCGTTTTTGGTATACACGCTTCCAATTGGTTGATAGTGTGTAACCATCTTCCCTGTTGACATTATTTGGTCTTTTTGTAATTTCAATCACCTCGCGTATCAGCCTAGGGAAGTATCTCGTCTCCTTCGCAATGATTTTTGCTTCTTCTAAATACATACTATGCGATGGCCTGCTCCATGTATGCTCTGCGACGGCAGACGGGTGGGTTGTCTATTTTTGATAGCCCTCTGCTGTTCTGCGATGCGGCACTTCAGCGATCTCGAGGTTTGACTGACGTACGACTTCCCACATTCACATTTAACTTCGTAGACGCCACCTTCAGAGCCCTTCGGTAGTTGGTCTTTGTGTCCGTGCAGGAGGTTCGATATTTTGGTGACGCATCTGTTTCTTGTCTCCAAGTCAAATTTTTGGAGTACTCTAGCTATCTTTTCCATGGTTCCCACAACATATGGCAAGACGGCATAGGATGATGGCTTTGACTCCTTTTTCTCTTGCAAGGTCCTTTTCAGGGCCATAACTCTTGAAATTCAAAAAGACCAAATAATGTCAACAGGGAAGATGGTTACATGCTATCAACCAATTGGAAGCGCGTATTCCAAAAACGCGGGAAAAAACTGAAAGAAAAATCCACGCTTGACCCTCCGGAGAGCTATATATTGCGGCCCTAATGCATCAAAATTACTTCAGACCTGCAGAAGCGAGCTGGAACACTTGTGAAATTGTTGTCAACCAAAATGACACCACGCGGAAGCCATCCCGAAAGCCATCAGGATTTTGATCCCTGGAAGTTCTCACGCAAAATAAAGTGAAGCAAAAGCATATACATTCAAATCTGCATCCAATCTAACCTACCTGTCAATTGCTCTGAGTCTCTTGGCATTAAGTTGCTTGTGGTCTAACCTACAGAATTTTGCTCTAGAAAATATCTATCATTACCTGATTTTGGTTTGGGCATACCAGAGTTCAATGGGGCATTTTAAATATATACAAGGTAATCTAATATGCCTCCTTTTTGGTGGCTATTGCAGATAATTCTCAGAGCAGGGAAGCAGCCAGTATTCCATCACAAACACGTCATCTCAGAAACATAGGATGAACCCATCGCCTTTCTGGATTTGAATTTCCCTCATCAAACTAAGAATCATCTGCCATCAGTTAGGAAGTCAATTTTTCTCTGGAGTGATTGTGGTTTCACCATGTTTGTTGAAAAAAATTGTCTTTATTAGTACCCTAACAACATGCCACCCATGTTGTCCTAACATTATAAGTTCCTCAAGAGATAATGGGAGACAGATTCCTAAATGAGGGATAAGGCGATGGGTTTTATGAAAAAGCCTAATAATTACAAGGTGTTACAATGGGATCTCAGCTCTCATTATAAGAGATCAAACTGGAAAGTTACGAATTTAGCTGAATGGCGTTCAAAGAGGATGGAAGAATTACGTCAAAGAGCTCTTCAGCAATTGTGATAGGTGTATAATCCAAGATGTAACCAAATCTTGATTCCTGTTTTGTATCAGTGATCTTAAGAAGCTACAACTTCCTTTCAACCACTTATAATTTGATTTTAGCAGTTGTTGGACACTTCCACGTATTGATCTTCTGTGTGTTCTGGCATCTTATGATTTTATTCTTTGATTTAAAGTGAGGTCATCAGTGATTGAAATAAGAATTCTGATATCCTATGTCCATGAATATTCTTAGGTTCTCAGAATCCATTGGCTATTCCTAAGTTATTTTGTTCACTTGTCAGTCATAGTACAATTCCATTTTTGTTATAAGTATCTTCCTCATGTTTCCCATCAACTGTCATTCAACTTTTTCTCACCTGACTGTTCAGGTTATTAACATAATAACTTTTGAGAGGCCAAATTTTTTTATTTCATCAGTTGTAGAAAAAAATACTGTTTTTCTATTGGTGCAAAGGGAAAAAATTGGAACTTCAAGGGAATATGAAGCCAATTAATTCTGACCACATCATCCACTTCTATTTATTCTGTGACTTGACGCAGAAACTAACTGTTTTATTGCATGCCAGTCAGTCATTTTGACATTTCCCTCTATGTTTTCAAAGTTCAAAAGTAGGAATGAGTTGGTCTACTTTTTTCGATTCAGATTCTTTGAAATCGATTCTCGATCTTGATTCTATGGATTCTTATTCCTAATATCAGGTGGGACATTGATATACCAGTAGCGTATGACTATTATTTAAATTCAAGTATTGGCTAAAATAAAATAACAAAGACAAGTCACTCAAAAAGTATATTTATTAACAAATAGCAAATATATCCTCAGTTTATTGAGGCAGATAAAAAGTACAAATTTATAGCCCTCACCCAAAATTACTGTGGCAAATATATAGCCCACTCCCAAAATTACTGAGACAAATATAATGTGATAACTGAAATTTTATTTGAATATTTATCCATCTGGAATCAATGGAATCGGAATCGACTTTAGGTGATCGATTCTAGATACCGATTCTAATCCTGAGAATCGACAATTGGATTCGACTCATCCTCATTCTAAAGGATTAAAATCCAAAGCTTTGCTGAGGGCTCAAAATTTAGTTGACATATATAGCCATTTATATCCTAACCAAGTATTAAATGTATTTATTCAAAAGTAGGTGTTTTTGTCCCCCTCAATTAGCATCAAATGGCACATCTTGCTTATGGTTTTCCTGTATAATAGTAATCCCATCAATGCAACTATTGTGAGTCTGTTAATTTGTGAACATGGTTAACATGTACAATATTTTTCAGGATACTGTGCTTTTAATTGGTTCACCTCCAAGGCCAGTTCAAGATGCTGATTGGACCAACATCAAGTTTGGAACACTACCAGATCATTTGCTTGATGAGTTTGAGGTAACAATATATCACTCCTTTGTTTATATACTGTCTATACTGGTATCTCCAAATATCTTACACCTTTGTATGGCTGGTGACCTAACACCCCCTGCCACACGCCTAAGATATAAAAATCAAAAACTAAGAGATTCCACATTCAACGCACCAAACCTCACTCTTCTAGCTCAAAACTTGACAGAAAGAAACAAAACAGATACAGAATGACTGACACGATACAAAATTAATATGTATTGATACCTACATTCTGGAGGACTGGTCATGAGTCAAATTGATCGTAAGTTTGAAACGATAGGTGAAGCTTGCTTATGCATGGCTTAAAACTGACACTCAAACCACTAATGTGCTGAATGAGGCAGGTATGATTTTAAAGGACATGTAAATATTAGATATTATAATTTAAATTACTAATAAATTATAAAATATTAGACCTATAGTGTAAAACATTACTGTTTATAATTCCACACACCGTTTTGCTACACTGCTACAGATATACGTACAAAGAATAAGAGGTGCATAATGACTTTAGGTATTGAAGCACTTATACCAGGATTGAGTAACTGACTTTTTTGTGTACTACATTGAACTAAAATGTACCTACCAGCTGGGTATGTGACAGTCCTAATTAATTTCAATGCAATCATTTGAAGTTTAATTTAATTGCCCTTTTCTTGACGTTGTACCTACGAACCTTTTGTATGTCACCTAGTGGAGCACATGCATTAGTTTGCTGATTGCTGGCATATTCAATTCAAATACTAGTACATACTAAAAACAATAGCATTGTACAAGGCATTTTTAAAATCTCCAGCATTGTCATGTAAGTTATACATTCTGAATCAAAAAAAAAATGCCAAAACTCCTGTTTATACCTTAAACAACCTAAAGAATGACTGACATAAAAATGAAAGATTGTTAGAAGTGATTTCAAGTCTCTTTTATCAGTGCAGATCAACTGGCATTACGCTCATGGGTTCAAATTGCATGTTGATGTTTAAACTCTTTGTTTCTACACTTAATTGGTTTACAGTCCTTGATGCAGTATAGTGCCCAACTGTTATGTTACACTACCAGAGTGCCTGCATTTATGACCTTGCTCTTGTGGTCATAGAGAGAGTGTTTTTCAATTGTCTTATTCCCTCCTTTGCAAATTAATCTATCCTCTCAAATGAAACAAGGAATTACTGACACTTGCCAATTTCTTGTTGTTATTGTAATCCTTATCTTGGATTGTTTGCCTCCTACCCCTATTTTCTGTCCAGTGCATATACACATGCTATATGGTGCCAAACTGTTACATTACACAATCTTTCATCTTTATTTAACATGAGTCGTAAACTTAAGTTAATATTTTTAACCCAAAAATGAGACTTTGGCTCAGTACTTGGAAGATATGCATAAATTAGTTATTGATTGTGTATCAGCTGAAGGTATTATATGTTTTCATCTTGGGAGGCATAGTGTTTTCAGAATATCGTTGAAATGTAACACCTTTTTGGTTCAGTTATGCTATTTGTGGAATAGCATAACTGTCTACGATAGGTCTACGATAAGTATCAAGTGTTAAATTTTCCACTGTAGTTATGCAACCTACCACAACTATGGTGTCATTTCTTGGAAACCCTACCCTGTTTTGCACGTTCTTCTAGTTACCATGTTCAAGATTTTGATCCCTTTATAAAATGTGCTAACAAGTGTCCACAGTAGAAGTGGAATCTCGGAGGGTAATTTTTTTTTTTAAATATAATAATTCTTTATTAATCTCATATTGAAGTACATTGGTCACAAAATAAAAGAAATAAAAAGACAGTAAAGACATACAGACTATCCATTGTACAAAAGATGTAATACACTTCACTCTATATGACATATACAATTTTGCATTAAAACACATGAAAAAAAGAAGAAAATCTCAAGCAAAGTGGATAGTTTCATTAATATTTTTAAACCTTAGGAGAACCTCTGAGCCACAACAGGCTCATCTTACTAAAGCTCATGTTACTAAAGGTACTAATAATATTAATTTTTTTAGACATTAAAGAATGTACATTTGCAATAGTCTTCGTCAAGAATAAGGACAACACAAACAAAATCAATATGCAGTATTTAGGTTTTTGCACAATAAATATTCTTCAATAGAATAGAAAGCTTTTGATACCAGCCAACAATGAATTACAGATTTAAATTTTGGCAAGGTGACAATTCTGGCCTCATGAGGCAAAATATTAAACAAATTCAGCTTTAGAACATTAAATTGTTCTTTTGTTTTAGTTAGCCTACATTGTGGTACAACCAGATTTTCCTTTCTCCTAGTGTCGTGGTGATGGACACTGACACCTTTGTTAATTAACTCAATATTTTCTTTAACATTACATAGGCGTTTGTAAATATACTAACTGGGAAGTGTTATAATACCAAGTTGTTTGAATAATGGCTTTCAATGCTGTCGAGGGGTTGAGTTAGAAATAATTCTCTCCGCTCTCTTTTGGAGAATAAAAATATCATTTGCCATTGAAGCATGACCCCATAGTTCAATGCCATAATTTAGATGGCACTGAAAAAAAGCAAAATAAATTGATCTTAAATAGTCCTTTGGAATAGGTTCCTTGAGCTTGCGTAACATGAAAATCACCTTGGATAGTTTGATACAAATAGAAGATATATGAGTATTCCACATTAACTTGCTGTCTAGTTCAAAGCCTAGGAGCTTTATACTGTCCATTTCATTTAATGCTTTGCTTAAGAAAAAGATTTTCGATTGAGTTTTTTCTGTATTTAAGGCAAGTCCATTAGCTGAGATAATAATGACATATATATAATGATAAATATGGTACGTTTGAGACACATTCATAATAGAATGATATGAGTTTTGGAGGTTGTTCAGATCATTAATGTTATATAAGAAGGTTGTATCATCAGCATAAAGAACTGTCTGACATGGGACATTGTAGGGAAGGTCATTTATCATAATCAAGAATAGAAGAGGGCCAAGCACAGAACCTTGGGGAACACCATGTTTGACACGTAAAGGTAAGGACAGTTTATCATCTAAGCAAACACACACCGTGAACGATCCTTCAGGTATGAGATAAGGAGCTTTAATTCATTGTTTTTGATTCCATATTGGTCAAATTTTTGAAGAACAGAATGAGACACAGTCAAAAGCCTTATAGAGATTGCATGCAATCAAGGCAGATGATGATTTTTCTTCAAAAGCCTTTAAGATTGTATCAGTAATATATCTGACAGCTGTTGAGGTGGATTCGCCTTTGCGAAAACCAAACTGTGATGATGTAAATAGAGTATTGCATTGAAAATAGTTGTTAAGCTGAATTTTAATGACCCTCTAAAATATTTTACTTAACACTGGAGTGATTGATATTGAGCGATAATTAGAAGGTGTGGTTTTGTCACCTTTTTTGTGAATGGGAATTACTTTTGAGAATTTTAGTGGTTTAGGGATACATCCAGACTGAAAACAAGAATTGCAAGCCAGTGAAAGTGGTTCATCAATTACGTTGGTAAGGTCTTTGATCAGTTTTGATAATAATCCATACACATCAGTACAATTTGAGTTTTTAAGAGTTTTTATGACTGACCTGATGCATAAAGTTAATAATTATTTCATGCTTTTTGTCTTCTTTTTATCGTTATCATTAATTTGGAATCACTTGGGGCTGATGAATGTCATCTTGTTGGGCCGCAACAGGCTTTCAGCTCTTTTCCCACTCCAGAAACATTCGGCTTTGAACCAGAGGTGAAGGGAAAATCACCAGTGGTTCGTTGGATTGGTGGGGAGACTCATGCCTTGCACCAGCTTGCACAGCGCCTCCAAATCGAAGAATATGCATTTAAAAATGGAATGTACTTACCAAATCAAGCCAACCCAGACCTTATTGGTCCACCTACTTCTCAAAGTGCAGCTCTTCGATTTGGATGCCTTTCTGTAAGGAGGTAACACAAACTTAGTTTCATCTCTTACTAATTTTTTTTCAAGTATGGTCTTATGTTGAAGTCATCAGTGGTAGTTTCCCTTTTATAGTTCTTTAAATGCTGAATATGAGGACCCATTCATCTCCATTTCTTTTAATGGTACGTGATTGTCTCCTTTGAATTGTAATAACTTGCAACCCAACCCCACCAGCACGTAAACATTAAAATAACGTTAGAAAAATGTTATTTGGTTAGTGCATGCCTCTTACGTTTGGATTCGTAACCATTCTAACCTAAACTTCTGTGAGCCTCTCATCGAGTTTTTATAGAAACGTTACAGTAACGTTTGAGGTGAACCTCCGTTGGAGTCTCTGGCAACCCAGTAAGCAAAGGGATGGGTTTATCCCAGGCAGAATTAAATTATCTACCTGGGATGAGTATATCTTCCACTTAATATATCTCCAACTTCCATGATTTTAAGCTGTATTCGATTCAAATAATTATAACATTAATTGTGCAGAGTTATTTGAAGTAAATCATTTTTAGTGTATTAATGAACTAACACATTGCTAAATAATGACTTCGGTGGTTCTTGCATAAAAAATAGATGTGGATCCACACACAATCCACTTTCCCTTGGTCACACAGTCTCATGCTTTAAGGGTCCGGGTCGGGCATGTGTGCTCGGCTCAATCCAGGTGTGTACCTCTTCCCCCTAGGAAGGGAGGGAGGGGGGTTCAATGGAGGGGAGGGAGGGTAGGAGGGTTCAATGGTTTCCAGATGTGGAGAACAATGTGGGAAGGACACTGGCCGGCATTCTGCCACTGTATTCTCAGAGCCCTCCGGAAGTTTTAACAGCAAAGACCGCTGAATTTGGTATTAATGCCTTTATATTACTCCTATATTAGTTAATAAAGCCTCAGTTATTACAGCTTATTAAGATTTGTAATTATTTTGTTTATTTGCCTTCATTTTGATGTTGTCAGAGCTGTAAATCACTGTGGTAATGACATTATGCAATCCGAAATACATAAACGACAGCTATTTGGCCACTCATGAAAACAATTAAGGTGCCCCAATTGGTGTTATTTTTTACTTGTTTTTGTAAATCTCTATTTGACTAATGTTGCATATATATTTTCCTTTAATATTTGTTATAGAGCTATTTATTTGAAATGTCTTTTTAAATCTTTTTATATCTTATGTTACCATGTTATATGTAATAAATTTTGTGAAATAATATGTATTTTATCTAATTTTGCTTGATTTGCTTTATAAAATATTTTTGTAGATTTTATTGGGAAATACATGATATCTGGATCCAAGTTCATGGGAACGATTGCGCAGCAAGTGATAGCATCACTGGGCAGCTGATCTGGCGAGAGTATTTCTACACAATGTCAGTAGATAATCCTTTCTATGCTGAAATGGAGCGAAATCCAATATGTTTAAATATTCCATGGAATGATGATGATGAAAACCTTAGGAAGTGGGCTAAAGGAGAGACTGGCTATCCATTTATTGATGCATCAATGAGACAACTCCTTCTGGTAAGTTTATTTGGTGACTTCCATTTGCATTTATAATATAGATATGTGTTGCCTTTTACTTATCCTGTAGTCTTTCAGCTGAATTAAGTTTGCTAAAAAATAGAAGCTCCAAATATGTAGAAAAGGAATTCTTATGAAAATTCAAACTATTTACAGTGAAACATCACTTTTACACCCCTGGAATTTATGTTATCCCCTGATTTACGAAATTTTCTTGAGGCCTCAAAAATTTTGTTAGGATCCAATGCAGATGGCCGAGAAAGACTGAGGCCTTATGTTTTAGGCAAATCTAGAAATCTGCATTTTAAATACTTAAAACCTTACTGTCACCTATGCAGCCAACGTGAAGACCTGGATGACTTCTTCTTTTTTTCAAGGATAAATGCATACCCTTGATGCAAAGACTGGGGTCCCAGAGAGAAAAATCCTTTTGTTCCTGGATCAGTGCCCTGCACACCCTGTTCACTTTAAATTACGAAAAAAAAATTATTCTTCCCTACCAATTGCTCCAGTTTACTGCAGCCACTAGATTTACGGTATATTTCATTCAAATTAAATAAAAATATGACACATCTGGTTATGGTTTTGCATCAGTTTCCTGCAAATTAAGACCTTGATTTATTCTTCCTGCGATGGACACTTTTTTCCTTTGTCTCCTTCAAAAGTGCAATTTACATTTATCTCTATGCTTAATCTCTTAAAAGTGATTCATAGTAGAAGAATAAATTATTTGTATTAGCTTCAGTCTATTATTCATGAAACTGTTATTCTGGCATGGCCATTAATTTGAAGGCCAATATGACTTGGTAAACATGGTAAGAGAAGGTAAGGTGGACAGGAGGACGATGAACAGAGGAGTATTAGGAATAGTAAAGGAAGGAGGTAAGTTTTTGAAAGAATTCAGGAGTGGGCAGATTATGGGAAGTAACAAGAGATGCTGGATATTGAAGACCATAATATAGGGGAAAATTTTGGCTAGCTAAGGGGTTGTAAAGTAAGGATGAGTAACAAAGGTGTAATGCAAGTGAAAGAAAGGATGGCATAGTAAAGAAAGAAACCAAGAAAGAAAAATAGTCTTTCAGTGTAGTCAATTCATTGATAATCAGCTTCCTGGTATTTCATTTTAAAACCAGCAGAATACCCTTGCTGATACTTGCATACCTTCAAGATATCCTAACTGAAAATAATAATCATATCTTGTAACAAAATGTTTTGCCATGTAAAGGCACATTTCATGTCCCCTTGCCTTTACGTTACAACAATTCTTCTGTAGTAACTTTCGTGGTAACCTGTGTTGAATTTTCTTATTAGGAATTTGATACAATATCTTGGCATGAGTGTGTACTTCTTTAATTGTTATCCTCAAACCTTGTGATTTGAATAGCTTTCATACGATGTTTGCTCTGTTGAGTTTATTTTTAGATGAGCTGTATCCTTGTACATGAACTGAATCTGTGGCTCTTTTGTAAACAGTTTTAATTTTCCACTATTGTCAATGATTCAAGTATTTTACTTGATTGATGTTACTTTTTTTCTGATAAATACAAACCTGCTGATTTTTCATAATTTTTATATGCTTCAGGAAGGGTGGATACCTCATGCAGCCCGCAATGCTGTTGCTTGCTTTCTGACCCGAGGTGATCTTTGGATTTCTTGGGAAAGGGGCCTTTCTATATTCCTGTACAACCTTCTTGATGCTGATTGGTCTGTTTGTGCTGGTAACTGGATGTGGGTATCATCATCTGCTTTTGAGAGACTCTTGGACTGCTCATTATGTGTGTCTCCTGTCAGCTATGGACAAAGACTTGATCCTTGGGGCACTTACATCAAGTAAGACTTTTTATGGAAAAATTGGCTCTTTTGTTATCTGATATAATGCACAAAAGCTAGGGATGTGCAAGCAGCTTGAAATTTGAGTGGAGTTGAGTCCAATAAAGAGCTTGGCTCAACTAGAGCATTTTTATACAGCTCGAGTTGAATCTACAACAATTTTTAAGTTGTTGGGAAAATATTGTATGGTATCTGCACAAATCTAAGATAATATTTCTACGCTTCTGGACTTACTAAGAAAATTGGGTTTGTCTCCAAATTGGAAGCAAAATCCTGTACTTAATCAGATTGCCTGAACAAAATATATACATTCACCAGTGTAGGCATGTACATAGTAAAATTGTTTGAGTTTAAGTTCCATTAACATTATTTCAACTAACAAAATGTTCGTATCACTGTTTATAATTTACCTAAATTGGATTGTAAAAAGCTTTAATGCCATATTCCTTGTGTTTCTTCTACATTTCTGTCACTCCAATAAAATATCCGGGCTGGGCAATTGTGATTATATTGCGGAGGAGGTTATGCCAAACCGCTATCACTCTGAACAATTGATCTAGTCAACATTATAAGTTTGTTAAGTGATGATATTCTGATTGCACATGGAGGCAGACGCAAGTGTCTCTTGAAATAATTAGGAGCATCCATTAGTGGCTCTGTTGTGACATGCCACAAACCCAATATGCAGCATTTTATAACATATGGCTAGGCACCAGGTAGACCCATGCCTCTATGCTTGACCCATGAATATATATTATGGATTTGGATGTTTGGCATTGTTGCCTAGGCTACGTGTTGCCTAAATTTCCACATTTAGTTCACCTAGTCCTTGGCGCCACTACGATTAGAGTCTTTTCTGCTGTTATTGTAAATAGACATAGTTAATTGTTCCTAACGTGAGACTGTTAAATATTCAGTAACAATCGAGGAGATATAAATTAATTGATGCTTAGAATAGTATCTTGCTATTTTTGTAATCTAAAAGCTACTTTGTAAATGCAAGAGAGGAAATATCTATTACAGAAAATGTGTAATAGGTTCATGAAATGTCCATCGTGTGCTGACGACGATGTTTGCCCGAAGCCGATTATAAATGGAATGCATTAAGCCCGTTCAACTTAAATAAAGAATTGAAATGCCTTGTTTGAACAGTACTTGCTTCGTACCAGGCTGCAAAACAGGGTATGGGTCTACGAGGACCCAAAATAGGAGATTTGGATTGAAAAATAAGAATCTGTTCAAGGTGGTGGTAAGTGCATTCCTTTTTACCTACAATGCAATGATGGCCATTTGGAATTCTCATGAAGTCACCTCGCATTATTATTAAATTTTCATATAGCAATATTCATGAAGTGCTAAGAAGTTAATTGTGCATTTGTGTAATTAAATTTGGAGAGGAATAAAATATATCTGTAGACCGGACGATATTTAAAAAAGTGTATAATTACATCCTGCGTGTAGTACTACATTTTTCATCCACTGCATTATGATTAATTGTAAGTAAAACCCATGTATATTCATGGTAAAACTGGTAAGACAAGTTTATTAATAATCTGTCGACTGTATTTACATTTGAACTTTCGTCTTTCATCTCTAGGCAGTACCACTTTCTAAATAGTCATTTGTTTACGGAATTCAAGACAACAGTTTTTGGCGACGAGATCACAATCCATAATATATATTCATGGCTTGACCATTGGTTATTCAATATCGAATGTATTTCTCCTTCTATATCTTGAAAATATTGAATTCCTACCCTGACTTTACCGATGCCATGCTATTCTACGTGTTTCACTTTTTTGCATTGTCATCACATATTGGTCTCAGCGTCAGAAATGTGGAGGAATTCCAAGAATGAGCATGGCCTCTTGGCTAAACTGTTTCTTAAATGGGATTGTAAAAAGCATTGACACTGTCGTGGTATGCACTGCAACAATGTCGGTGCATAGGATTCCA
Organism: Ceriagrion tenellum; assembly: GCA_963169105.1. Taxonomy (NCBI): domain Eukaryota; kingdom Metazoa; phylum Arthropoda; class Insecta; order Odonata; family Coenagrionidae; genus Ceriagrion; species Ceriagrion tenellum. The sequence continues at coordinate 46,559,031 of OY720632.1, forward strand.
AGCTTCCTTACAACTGCATCTATTATAGTGCAGATTACACGGAATAATTCATTAATGATCACAGCCTTATTGTTTCAACTTAACAAAAATGACTTTAAAAAGTATTAATGCCATTGTGGTTCAAACTTTGGATTCAGAGCTATGTCAAGAACTCTTCTTAGTTTACTGCCTATTAGATGGATCAATCCAGTGATGATCATACCCTTGAGATAATAGCTATATTTCTCTATGTACAATTATTGCATGACATTATTTGTCAATACCATCTACAGAAGTATCTAGTGAAAGGCTCTCTCAAACTGCAGGAAATGCTAATGTAGGAAGATGGGATCTCCTACCTGAGTAAATAGAGCAACTCATATTCCTGCAATACAAGTAATAATTTGGAGTGTAGGCTTTCACAGCTGTTGATCGGTAGTTGTGAAGTTGTAAAGGTCCTGCATCTTTAGTATTTTCAGTCCAACTTCTCATCCCTGTATTGCAGCAAGCATTTTTAGGGGTGAAGTGATTTTTGCTGAAAATGTGTCATCTCATACATCATGGAGCTGCGAGGTCTGGTGAGAAAGATGATAAAATGAGACCACGCAGCTCCACAAAATATAAAACGACAATGTCTCTGCAGCAATTACTTCATCCCTGAAGATGCTTGCTGCAATGCAGGTGAGACAAACTGAAAACACTCTAAACACAGCCTACCTCGAAAACATCGCCACTTCCAATTTATAAGTTGCTTTCAACTTCATAGACAATTGGAAATGAAAGAAATTTTGTTTCTAATACTAATTCATGTTTCACTGATTCCTTTGCTTTTCTTATCGTTTGTCAAAGATGTGGTTATACTGAAAAAATTCTTTTCTTGTGTTTCACTGAACATTAGTTTTTTAAGCATTTAAAGATATAAAATATAGCATTCATTCTCAAACTCTACTTGAAACCCAGTTTTTATTATCAATGATCAGCTCAAGTATCAATGACCGGCTTGAATATCCAGTAAGCGCACATCCCTTACAAAAACCACAAGAAGATTTTTATATAGGTGGTCACTCAATCAAATCTGGATAGCATCAGCTCCAAAACTTCACCATGAACACATTTTTGCCCTACCTCAATCAATGCTGAAATGGCCATGTTTTTCAGCCCATAAGATGTTTTTTTTTCTCAATAATATATTGTAAAAATTGGCCTGCATCTTATAGATCTAGAGGAAACTATAATTTCATACATCTGACATTGCATTGCCATTGGAAGAGCATATCTCAAAACTTTCACCACAGATAGCACAGGAGCAGCAAGCTAAGGATGCACACACTATCATTATTTTCTTTTTGTGATTCACTGACGAATGGGTATTTCTTAGAACTTTCTCCCCACTAGACGATGGGTTCACTTTACAATCTACATGCTGATGCATGCAAATTACAAAAATTTCCCCTTTCCATGATGTTTTACTCCCATTATTTTTGTATATTCCTTCAGCATTCTTAAACCTTAATTTTAAATGGACATCATGTTTTAAGATGGCATATTTATGGTTTTAATGATAAGAGTAATTATGAGCTGTTCGTGCAATTATGGCAAATGTTGTGATGACTAGTGCTACCGACGGTCAGCTCTAAATAGAGGACTTAACCTCCGTAAGTAGTCAGGATCGCATCTATGATAATTCAAATTAAGGCTTCCTTTAGTCATTGTAGAGACATAATTTTTTCCCCCACTTGGAAAAATGTGAGCACCTCCCCAAAATATTAACTTATTGTCTGAGAGCTTTACCTACCAATGAAGTGATATGATTCCTCAATGGATATCAACAACTATCATATGAATTTAAATCACATCAACGTAATTGACAAATAACATTGTACTTCTCTGTGAATAATGGGGATGTAATGTAATGGCATACCTAAAGTTACATTGCTCTGCCATCTGGGTTGCTGATGGATCTACCTGCTCTACTGTGGCATGAAGATCAGTCTTCAAATGTCTTTCATGTGAAGTGTTACTGTCAAAGAGTGTGTAGTTTTTACTGTGATGCAAAGATTGTACACGTGGTATGACCTGGAACAAAAAGATTGTACATTTGGAATTAATGGAAAACATTTTTCAACGGTGAAAAAAATTTCATAATTCTAATATTTTTATTGTGGTCACCTAATATAATTCACATTATTTTGGGCATTGTCATTCTTTCATTTCTAGGAGATATGTTCCAGAACTGTCTGGGTTTCCATCTGATTACATACATGAACCTTGGAAAGCACCGTTAGAGATTCAGGAATCTGCTGGTTGCATAATTGGCCATGACTACCCTGAACGGATTGTGGACCATGCAGCAGTTTCCAAGAGAAATCAAAAGGTTGGATCTCATTTATGTACATGATGGTGTCATCTGAAGAAAATTACATGAATTAGGTTGTCTTTGGCAGCTAGTAATTCTCATAGGTATTTTTACCCAAATGTAACCCCCTCCTCCTTTATTTTTTTTTTTAATTTTCCCATGTGTCATGGTGCAAATGTTAGCCATCTTGCCTTCTTCAAATAGGAACACATTAATATTATGACAAACACAAAAATAACACATTCGACATATAATTAACCCAAAGCCAAATACATTTATTGTCAATAGACTCCTTTTAAAACACCAAAGCAATCAATCGTTAATCAGAATATTATTGGGCCCAATTTACATTACAACTGTAAAAGTTTTTGAGTATAACATGTAAATTTTTACCCTCTCACTATTAAAATGATCAGTTAATCACCATAGACTTTTCTTTAACAGACAAAGACACTCTGCAGGGCTTCCTCCGACCGCCCCTGACTGCTCTCAGTCGGGACGGAGAGCAGTCAGGGGCGGTCGGAGGAAGCCCCGCAGAGTGAGGGGAGCGAGTTGCCGTGACCTGCCTCGACGTACGGGAGTGGACCGTGCCTCAAGTTTGGTTTTTGGGTGTACTTCCAGATAGTGGAAATATTAAAGATTATTTGGAAAGATTCCCGGCCTTTCCTCTTTTCCTTTTGGCCCACCTGCCCGTCACGTTACAGTACTCAGGTTTAATTCCCGGATATTCTCGTGAATATAAACTAAATAGCGATAAAAACTATTTTTCATATTATCATAGAATTATGACATTATTACATGGGGAGTTTTGGTGATTCAAAGTAGGTTATTACTCGTTTGTTTATTCGAGCATAGGGAAGGCAAGACAGAATTAACAATCTGCCCATAAGTAGTATAACAATTAAAAATATTTAACAAATCAGTGACATTTTACATGAAAATTGCTAAACTCAAACAGAGGAAACATTGTCCAAAATAAAGTAAAAAGATTTATGTTATAGGGTCAAAAACTGAGATGGAGGGATTTCAAGCTGAAAAAATACGAAAAAACTTACCTTATAAATATAAAAATCCACCAAAAAAAAAGTCGATGCTGGAACTTGAAACGGCACACTCCAGGACAAAGGCAGAACACAAACTGACTACGGTGAACAGAAAAAGTGGAGCTGTAAACAAACAGACTCTTGGGAAAGGGAAGAACCGTTAAGATGGCGATGACTGCTTAAGCAGTCATCTACCACCGGCGAGTGAGCGGCGTGACTTCTTAAGAAGTCATCAGTACTGAATGTGTTAAATAGATTCACCCAAGTCTGCACTTACAGCGCTGATGACCTTGGCAATCTGGAAATCTTACAGAAAGGCAAGACAGCAGTTTATGTTAATGGTAATACAGGGTGCATTCCATAAGTAAGGCAAACAATTGTTTTCCAGATGCTACAAAACACCGTAGCACGTCCTCACATGCTGGGCTAGATAGAGGGGGTGTTATCTCCTAAATGCACCTGGTCTCAGTCGCCTTTGAGCTGCCAGAGAGTCAGGGCGTGCATTCCCATGAACCCCAATTTGATGTTATTTAACAGGGCATGATGAATTGTTCTGTGGAGTGAAAGTTTCACTATTAAATTTGGGGTTAAACTTGGGAAGTCCGCTACCAAAACGTTTCTATTAATTTAGCAGGCCTTGGGGAGTGATTGCTTGTCTGAATCACAAGATCTCCAATGGCACAAATCATTCAAGGAGGGCCAAGAGGAGGTCGCCGATGAACCCCACAGTGGACATTCATCAACCTCCCGAATCAACAAAATTTGATGCGTGTGCATAATTGTTTGAACTCTGACCAATGGTTAAGCCTTCAATGGATAGCAGAAACTCTGAGCAGAAAACATGACAAAACAACCATTTATCGCTCTGTAACCGAAGATTTGAACATGATAAAGGTGTGCAACTTAATGAAAACTGAAAAGGAGGGTCGCACGCTGCCGAAGCAGCATCAAGGACTTGTCGATGATTTCCTGGCTAGGACCCAAGCTCCATTGGTTCCCCAGCCTCCCTACAGTCCTAACCTGGCTCCCCCAGATCTTTTTTGTTTCCTCGCTCAAAAGGAGTCCTGTAAGGGAAACATTAGGACACGATTGAAAACATCAAGCTCATGTTACATTGGCTCTAAAGAACATCCTAGAGAAAGACCTTTCAGGATGCCTTCCAGGCCTGGGAACACCACCTCCAGAAGTGTATCGATTCAGGAGGGTGCTATTTCGAAGATTTTCAACTAATTGTATGGATATGCTCAATAAATGTTTTTTTATGAATTTGGTTGCATTACTTACAGAACACACCCTGTATATTGGAAGAAGATATCTTTAGGGTATTATATTTCGAAAAATGGACCAAGACCAGTGGGCAAGAAAACAGTTCATATCAATGGTAAAAACCAATAATGGTGATAATGTACGTCTACTGTGAAGGTTTAAGTCGGTAAATCACCAATGTTGGCTGCTAAGTTTGTGAAATTACTGGAATTACTAGTAGAATAACAAATTAAAGGGTGGACTTCCTCTGCCCGGGTGGGTTACCCAATTTTTGTGTTTTAATTTGTCTGAAGAGTATCGTGAGTGATTTTGAAGATAATTATTTTCATCATCATACAAGTGATACTATTGCCTGGTGTCACCACGTATCTTACTGATAAAAGACTGAGCGAAAGAATATCACTAATATAGGAGCTATAATTAGTAATCTAACGAACACGTAAAATTTAATGAAATAAAAAAATGATCTCGGTATTCAGTTATTTGTTCATATTATTGCTTCCTAATTATAAACTGCGATTAAAAATACTTGGTACACCAGGTAAATATGATTCCAAACGTGATATAATGCGTAAAATTAACGAAAAGGAGGATGTTTTAATAAGCCATGATATTCCACGAAAAAAAACATGTAAACCATTGCGGGTTGCATAATCAATCACATTACCGGTGGCGGGTGACTGCTTAAGAAGAATAATAGATTTAAATTTAAAATAAAGTAAAATTTAAATGTTTTTCATAACAAGCGATGGAAAATGAACTTAAATGCCAATTTTCATGAAGAATTTCCAAAAAAAATTTAACCGCCACCCGCATGAACATCAAAAAAATGGATCAGCACGGAATGTGTTAATTGTGTGGTTTCTGACAGCACTTCTTGCAGCTGACTCAGAATAGATAGCTAGTACAGGATGGAGCACTATATGAGGAATAGGTGACATCGACTGAAATCGTGGTATTGGTCTTGGTTGGTAGTTTTTTTGTGGAGTGACGTGATGAATTTATTGTCATCAACTTAGATATTGATATCCAGGAACGTGATAAAAGAGTCAGTATTGAAAGATGTGGAGGAAACTGAGAATTAATGGTTCAAAGTGGAGGTGAAGTATGTAAGATAAATAATCACATCCATGAGGTCAAAGGACAAATATTTCATAAATATAGAGGGCATGGAAGAGATGCTTGAGTGTTTGATCTTCTAAGAAAGTGGTGTCTAGTTGGTCCATGAATAAGTTGGCAGTAGATGGCGCTATGTGTGTACCATGGCAGTTTGGTTGCCACTTCTTTGTTTACCACCAATTACATACATCAATTCTCCAATGATGGTACCCTTATGATTTCAATTAACCTACATTGGATTGTAAAAAGGATTAATTCCATCTTGCTTCAATTTCTTCTGTGTCTCTGTCACCATGAAAAATATCCCAGCTCGGGCTCTGCTACTCAATTGTGGAGGAGGTAAAGCCTAATTTTGAATGCTCTGAATGATTAGTCTTGTCAGTACTATGCTATTGGTTAGTGATGATCTTCTCGTTGCACATGAAGGCAGTGCCTCTTGAAGTAATCAAGACTGTCCATTGGTGGTTCTGTCATGATGGGTCAAATTTGCAGCATTTTATAATTCGTTGCAAGTTGCCAGATTGACCCATTCCTCTATTCTTGACCATGGGTCATTTAATATTGAATGTATTCGACCTTCAACACCAATGTCTCCTAATTGTCCTCATGTTACCTTAGGAGGCATTGTTTGATACCTACAAATATATGGAATCAAGCAATGCTGCTTGACTGACCCTGTGCTATTCTATGCGTTTCACTTTTTGCACTCTGTTGCATCAAATTTTTTGTGGCTACAGAAATGTGGAGAAATGCATGTCCATGACCTGAAACTTATAGTTTACCTAAATTGGAATGTAATAATGTGGTATTAATTAGCTCATGACTTCATTCACATTCCTAATAATCTTTTTACCTATTAACTTCTGCAAGTGTATGTGGCTGGCCTACTTTGATGGAAATTAACATTTTCCTGCAAGAACTGCATTCTAACTTTAATATACTCCTTTCATTAAGCTACTGCTGAGGTCTTTCCTGCTCTTGTGTGTGCAATCAGAATTTGAACTGATGACTCTCCATGCAAATTTTCCTGTGGCTTACTGCCTTTGCATCCCTCCCTGATGCTTGTCTACTACCGTCATGGCAAAAAACCATTCAAAGGAAAATTGATTTCTTGGCATTCCATTTTAGCTAAGTCTTTTATACTACCAAAAAATTGGTTCAGGATATAATTTTTGGTGCTTGAGTGATGCCAACGTAGAGCATCTTAATAAACCCCCTGCGTTACATTTTGTAGGACTGTCTGGATTAGGGGGAGTCTACGTGCTTTTAATATTATTTTAGCTACCTAGAATTTATCTGCTTTTGAAATCTTAATAATGATGAGCTAAATGGCTTGTACTCAGATCCTGCATGCTATTCATAATACATCCTTATTTTGGATTCTACTTTGAAATCTGTACCAATGGAATGTGTGTTTCTTTATTAATTCAAGATACTTATGTTGTGTTCATTGATGGACATAAGTGAACTGTTTTTACCAAATTATCCAAATATTCATATTTATTTTTGCTCTTATGTTTTGACAGTACATGGAAGACATCCGAAATAGCCTAATGAGTGATTTTCCTGCACCACACTGCTGTCCATCGAATGAAGATGAAACTCGTCATTTTCTCTTGATGGATGATGCTGAGATTGACCATGTTCATTGTTAAGAATCTGACATAGCTTATCATGTTATTTTTTGAGAAATTTTATTTTGAGAACTATACATGTATCATTTTGTTATATATTATTTGTTATTTTTGAGGTTAGTGGTGCTTGTCTGTGATCATTATGCTCAGTAAACCTTGCGTTTATTTTATCTACGAATACTCATTAACTTTTACATGCAAATGCTGTGACTCTTGGTGTTTTGGTTGTAGTTCTGAAATATATATTTTTACTTGTCCACATTCAAGACCAAATCAGTTGTCATTATAGTTCAACCAATTGCCTTTCATCTGGACTTACCCTCTATCCTTCTCCTTTTGTGAGTATCTGGTAAGTTTTTAGTTTTTAGATGGTCTCAACCTTCCAGTGGGTGCATGGGTGGAAATTTGTGTCTTAAAAAAACCCATGCCCCACCCTTGTAGGTGCTCATAGCCAGATAGGACTCAAGTTATTCTCTAACAATCCTAATTGACATAAGACTACCTTGTCATCGTGTAGTGGAATCATATGTGGCAAGCACTAGTCAGTATCAAAGCTGACCAGTTCAAGAAAAGTACACCTTCTGGAAGGTTAATATTATGATGTCCTATATGTATTACAAAAGTCGTATTTTACTGATAAATTTTGGTTAATTTATGTGGGTTTGCATGCCTTACTGTCTCCTCTGTTTAACAATGAGTAGTTGTATGGTTGCACAAAAGACAAAAAACATGGCAAAAGATGGAAAAGTTACATACCTATTCTGAAAAAAATTGATAAATTTATCTAAGCTGACTGTGGAAGCTCTTCCCAAGGATTACAACATCGTAAAGGTGGAAGGGCTTGTGTGCTCTGATGACCCCAGTAGCTGAAGTAGCGGGAGCAATGCTCTTGGTAGGGCCAACCATGCCAGATTGGTTGAAGGTTAGAAGTCTGGCAAATGGTAGTCCACATAGCATCTGTTCCTCAGTGAGACGGCTGCATAAAGCATCTGACTCCAATGGGACGGCCCCTCAGGTGGTGGTGTCAGGTAAAAAACACTATTGAGAAGTCCACGAGAATAGTCACCCAATTATAAAAAAAACTTGAAATCGCCACCCAATTATAAAAAAAACTTGAAATCATGGACAGTATTTTATGGAAATGAATTCAGGTGACCATGGGACATGGCCCTGATATCGTGCCTGGCAGCAGGAGGAGCTAGCCCCCTGTGGTTGTCAGCGCACAAAATCCTTGCTTGGAAGTGGCAAATGGTGAATCAGAGGAAAAGAAGCAGAAGAGAAATGAAATAATCAGACTAGACATGTGGAATGTTAGGATTATGCCAAGGGGGGGCAAATTAGAGAGTATAAAGAAAGAAACGGAGCAGGTGGTTGTTGGCAACATGGGTCTAAGCAAAGTAAGATTGAACGGTAGGGGAAATAATTGGAGTGTTGACTATGGGTGATATAGAGTGTAGGGCTGAAACCAGTGTTGGGTTGCATTTGTAATGTGCAGGAAACTTAGTAGAAAAGTATTCTATCCACAACAGATGACTGATAGGACTATAGTCATTGAGCTAAGTCTTATCCAACAAACTTAGTGATAATCCAGATGTATATGCCTTCCTCAAATCCTAGAGAAGAAGAGGTATGTGGGGTGTACGATCAGGTTTAGGAAGGAATACCCAGAAGCTAGCTGTCGGTAGTAATGAGGGATTCGAATGCAGGTGGGTGAAGGAAGAGATGGACAGGAAGTGGGTGACGGTGGACTTGGAAGGAGAAATGACTGCAGTAAAAAAGTACAATCTTGGTGGATAAATAATCTAGTATTTAAAAATGCATGGTTTTGGTATCACCCTGGGTATTCATGGAAGATGCCAGGTTCCAGATATTATATAATGGTGAGACATTCAGGAATAGTGCGTAATACTCTCTTACATATCCAGAAGCTGATTCAGGCACATCACAATTGATTGGTGATGAAATGTCACGTTCGACTCAAAAAGATAAGAGATTGTAGGGTGTATAAGTGAAACAGAGAGGCATTGACTGGGGCAATGAAGAAAGAGTAATGAGAGCAGCTGGATGAAAGCGTGGTTACAGACTGTGGAGTGAGATCAGTGGAGATTGATTGGGGAATTTTGAGAAACAGAGTTGTTGAATGGAGCTGTAGGGACAGTAAGTGTAACTAAAATTAGAACATGAAGAGAATAATAATGGAGCTGCTGGAGAGAATGAAATAGAAGAGCATCAACTCAGAGCTAGCTTGAATTGAGGAAATACAGGGAACTTGCCGACAGAGGAGAAACAAAGAAGCAAGCAAAGTATGGTAGAAACTACAGATCGCTTTCTCAAAAGTCAAGGGGTAATATCAGATGCTCTGTGCTGAAAAGTAAAGCAATTGAAAAGGGTGGTAATAAGGGATAAGAAATTACACCAGAAACGGACTAGAAAGGACAGTTGATCTTGAATCCAAAAGAGATCCAGGAGAGGCAGAAGGAATACTTTTTATTTTTGTTTACTTTGTTGTTATGTATTTGCAATAATGTTTTTAATGTAATTTTGCTTTCATTGTTTTTTTTATTCTATCTTGATGGGTCTTATGTGTGTAGGTATATCATAGCCATCACTGACCAATGAAATTTATTGTTATTATTATTATTAATGCATTGAGCTCATGTCAGGGAGGTAAGGTTGGATATAGAAAAGGAAGACGACATCGATAGAGATTGTATCTGACTGGCATCCCTGATAATGAAATCAAAAGAGCACTACAAGACATGAAAATATCAGTGGGAATAGGTAACATACTTGCAGAGTTTCTTAAGAGTATGGGGAAGAAAGGAATAGGGAAACTTTTTGTGTTAATCCATACGACATATTAGGATGGAGTGTTGCTGGGAACTTCATGAAGACAAAACTTATTCTGGTATTGATGAAAAACTGCAAAGACAAGAGAATGATAAGCTTAATATCCAACCCATCCAAAGTAATCCTTCAAATTATAAATGGTAGGCTGGGGAGCATGGCTAACATATACTTGAATGACGGCCAGCTTGGATATAGGAGTGGGAAGGGGACATGTGTATAGGTGTGATGAGAGTGCTTATAGAAATAAACAATATGCGCAGGATGTTATTGCTTGCATGGTAGATTTTGAGAAGGTGTTCGATAGGGTGGGCTGGGCAAAATTAATGAAAGTGCTGTAGAAATTAGGGGTGGATTGGAGGGACAGACATCTTATCTGGAATCTTTATATGAATCAGATGGCACAGGTCATCGTAGCCATTGGAGAATCAAGCATTGGTCTGTAATTCAACCTAGTTATAGTCAATAATGAATGCATTAGAGGTGCTAAGTCAGAGGTATAAGAAGATGACAGTAATGAGATTCTCTAGAAAGCAAGAAGGTGGGGCTGATCATAAGGATGGAAAGGCGCAAATAGACTTTTATTTATTGGAAGAAATCCGTAAAATTCAACTAAATAATCATTTCGAATTGGCGGCGGGTGGCGCTCGTGTTGAGTTTGCAATACAACCAACACTCTCAAGTTAAGCAAAAAAGTGTATATTTCTGGCCAACGAAATACCTTCCATTCCTCGGTGAAATCATAGCCAGGGAAATCGTTGCAAGAACGAAGAAGGAATTTTTACTGAAACAGGTACTTGTGATTTAGCCAAGTATTCATGACACTTTGATCGGACTACCCAACAAGCGTGACGAATCTTTCAATAGTTGGTACTCATGGAAGGTAAAATATCGCATGCTTCATGTTTTGAGTGGGGATGAGTCCCACGTGAGATGAATTGTTTGGCAAGTGAACCGCTTTGAGTTGTTTAGTGAAGGGTTGGCTGATAATAATCCATTTTACTATAAAATTTGCGGCCAATATGAAGCGGAAAAAGTCTTTGGAAGTTGTTAGTGACACTTGTGGAGAGGTGCAGCCGGCGAAGAAGACAAAACATCTTACTGGACTTATGTTTCGGCAGAAACTAATGGGAGATGACCCTTCTCAAGGTTTGACTTTGCATTAATTTTTAGGAATGCCTAGTTTCGAGGTAGTATACTAATTATAAAATTCATTCCAGCAATGAAGTTGTTTCTGGAAATATATCGAGAGGGGACTTCAAATCAAGATATTGTGTTGGAATACCTAGAATCGGGTGGAAATGGTGAGGAAATATTACTCATACTGCCTAGTGACAATAAGGATCCTGAAATGGTGATCAGCATTTTTAGTGTGTTGGAGTGTATTTTTCTGCGGTAAGTATTACGTTTCTGCTATCTGTTTGGTAATACAGGTTGTTTCAGGAGGAATTTTCGAAACTGCTAGAGAAGGTAGGGCAGGTGATTTTAAACATTATTTGCCCTATCAACCTCCCTCCTCCTCTGGTAGTCAACCCGAATATTGGTTGGCATCAGCTTGACTGGTTGGCACTCTCCATTCCTCACGTCTCTTCGCCTTCCTTTTCATTTTCTCGTAGCTCTTACGTCCGACATCCTTCATTATCTTGTGTATAAACTGGAGCCGTGGTCTGCCTCTGGGCCTTTTGCCGTTAACATGTCCCTCTAGGATGGTCAATAGGATCCCCCAATGCTCATTATATACCCTATAAGTTGGATTCTTCTGTCAACGATCGATTGCCATAAGCTTCTTTTCTCCTTAATTTCATTTAGTATTTCTTCGTTTGATATTCTATCTGCCCTCTTAATTTAAAGCATACGTCTATAACTCCATTGGTCGAATGAGCTTAGTCTGTTCTTATCCTCCTGCCCCAGAGTCCACGTTTCACAGCCATATAATGCCACACTCCATACGTAAGCTTTGAGAAACCTTTTCCTAATTTCAAGGCTGTTACTTTTGGATGTTAAAATTTTACTCATATTATGGAAAGCCGCTTTTGCCTGCGCGATCCTGCTTCTTACGTCTACCTTATTTCTTCCATCTCGAGTGATTTTACTCCCTAGATGGTGAAGTTGTTCACCCGTTCAAGTTTTTCTCTTCCTGTATTTATTTGCATTTTAAAAACTTCTTCTTTATCACACACCATTACTTTCGTTTTTGATTTATTTATTTGCATGTTGTATTCTTCTTTCATGACAGCCTCCATTTTATTTAGAGTCGTCTCGAGGTCTTCTTGACTTTCAGCAAGGACAGCAATGTTGTCAGCATATCTTATTATGACTATTTTTTCACTATTTATCCTTATGCCTGTGTCTAATTCTTCCTTGACTTTGTGAAGAGCCTCTTCTATGGAAAGGATAAAGATAGTGATAGTGCACAGCCTTGATGAACACCTTTTGGACATCTCTACTTCCTCTTGCTCTGCCCTTCCTCAAATAACAGCCTCTTGCTTCTTTTAAAGGTTCCATATCAATTTTTGGTCCATATAATCTATTCCTGCCTCTTTCAAGATCACAAACATTTTATCCCATTTTATGCGGGTCATCCAGAAAATAAGTTCTGTTTTTCTTTTTTAAATCGAGTTTTTATTGAAAAAAATTTAAACTTACAGGAAATGTTCTTGACAATATTTATTATTTTTCAACATAATCTCCGGCAACCTCAATGCACTTCGTGTACCGAGAAATTAGCTTTGAAATCCCCTTCTCGTAGAAGCTTCCCGCCACCTCCTTGGTCCCAGCCTCCTTGACTGCTTCTTTTACTTCCTCGTCATTTGTGAAACATTCTCTAGCTAATACCACCTTCATTTTGGTGAACAGCTGAAAGTCTGAAGGGGCCAAGTTGGGACTGTAAGGTGGATGGGTCAGAACATCTTAAGCGAACTGATTAAAAAGTTCCGTAGTGGAACGAGCGACGTGAGGCCGTGCATTGTGAAGAAGGCACACACCAGATGTCAACATTCCTCTTCTCTTGTTCTGGATGGCTCGACGAAGCTTCTTCAGGGTCTTACAATACCGGGAGGCGTTAATTGTTTCTCCTTGAGGCAAAAAATCAATCAGGAGAATTCCTTTTTGGTCCCAGAAAACAGAGGCCATGATCTTCTTGGTGGACTTGACAACTTTGAATTTTTTTGCACTTGGGGAGGTGGTGTGTTTCCACTTCATGGATTGACTTTTGTTCTTTGAGGTATAGTGTGACACCCAGGTTTCATCTCCAGTGACTATGGACTTGAGGAAAATGTCCCCTTCAATTCTTTAGTGGCCCAAAAATTCGCAAGCTGCAGCCACTCGTTGTGACTCGTTGTGCACTTGTGTTCGGGCGTCAGCTCTCTCGGAACCCATCGGGCGCAAACTTTTCAAAAATCGAGTTTTTCCGAGACAATCTCATGAATGATGGATCATGAGACCTCTGGGAAACACTTACGGAGTTTATCCATGGTGGAATGGTGATCTTCACGAACAGCATTGTTGACTTTTGCCACAAGTTCGTCCGTGACAAGTGAGGGTCTGCATCTTCCACTTTCGTCCTCAAGTGAATGTCTTTCAGTCTTAAATTCATGAACCAATCACCTCACCATCGACTCACTCATTACACCCTCTCCATACACAGAAATAAGCTGTTGATGATTTTCAACAGATTTGAAACCACGGGCATGAAGAAATTGAATCACTCCGCGCACAACAACTCGAGACGGAACAGGCACCGAGGTGGTGGGACGCGACGTCGAGGGCTCCATTTCAACGACTTGCTGTGATCGTGTTTTCAAGGCTACTGCAGCCCTTCGCCTCTCATTCTATTCAGAAGGTTCCACTCTTTCGTACAATGCTGCCAGTTTTGGGAAATAAACCCCCTAGCGACCTACAGACCAAAACGGAACTTATTCTCTGGATGACCCTCGTATGTTATCAAATGCTTTTTCTATGTCTACAAATGCTATATATGTAGTTAAGTTTCTTTCTATTTGCCTCTGTATGATTAATCTTAGAGCTAAAATTGCCTCCCTGGTTCCTGTACTCTTCATCTGACAGTTTTACTTCTACTTTTTGCTCAATTCTGCCATGGACAATGTTGGCAAGTATTTTTGATGTATGCGTGACTAAGCTAATAGTTCGATAGTTTTAACAGTTTGTGTCATTTGATTTCCTAGGGATAGGAATGATTATGCTTTTCTCAAAAGCAACGGGGAGCTTTCCCTGCTCACAAATTGCTCAAACAAGGTTGTGCAATTATGTCTTTCATTTTTCTTCCCCCGATTTCAGAAGTTCTGCTGGAATGTTGTCTACTCCCGATGGCCTTGTTGTTTTTCAGCTTTTTCAGTGCTGATTCAAACTCATCTCTCATAATGGTTGCACCTATGTTACATTCATCTACCTCTGACTCCATTTCAATAGCATTAAAAGGTACTCATTTCTTCTCTATAGAGCTTTTCTAGGTAGTGTTTCCATCTCTTTGTGATTTCCTCGTCATTGTCTAAAGGAATTCTGTTCTCATCTCATACTTCCCTGCATTTGCTTTTTGTCTCTCCAAAAAAGTGTTTTATCGACTTATAGGTGTTGTCTATATTTCCCTTTCTCATGTTGTTTTCGACTTCAGCTTAGATACCTTCAAGGTAATTTTGTCTTGCCAGTCTTGCTCCTTTTGAGATCCTGTTTCTCAGAATCTTATACATACGCTGGTCTTCGTCATTAACTGAGCTTTTTAGTTTCCTTCTTGGATCCATCATCTGTATTAGATCATCGGTAATCCACTCTTTTCTTATATTGCGCCTTTCCCTGCCTATTATTTCTTCTGCTGCCTGCAAGATATCATTTTTATGGCGCTCTAATTCTCCTCTGTGTCATTGCTATCACCTTCATGGAGAACATAGGCATTTATTTTCTCGTCAGTGGCCTGCTGGTATGATTTTAGTGAGCTCTGGTCAGTAAGTTTTGATACTTTCCATTTGCATCACATTCTCTTTTTGATTTTCTCGAACTTTAAATTACTTTTCATCATGACCTATTCATGGCCACTTCTTGTATCACAGCCTGGGTAAGCTCTGCTGTCTTTGACATGGTTTTTGAACCATTGCTTTACAATTTTGAAGTCGATTTGATATCTATTAATATCACCTGGCATTTTCCATGCATACTTTCTACCTGGATGATATTCGAAAAAGGTCTTCGTGATGCATGGTCTATTTCTTTGATAAAATTCCACCTATTTATCTCCTCTGTCACTCCTATTTCCTAGTCCAAATGCTCTTAACTACCTTTCCTTCTTTTCTTTCTCCTACAACAGCATTCATGTCTCCCAATAAAATGAGATTTTTATCCCCTTTCACTCTGCTAATAATTTCTTCTAAGCTGTCATACATTTTATCAACTTCGTCTTCTTCATGGGCAGTAGTGGGCATATATACTTGAATTATGATTGTATCTCTGGGTTTAGGTTCAATTCTGACAGAGATAATCCTCTCACTGTACTGAACATACCCTTTTATTCTTAGTCCCAGTTGTTGGTCGAGAATGATTCCTACTCCTGCAGTTCCAGTTCAGTCTTGTACTGTCCCAGAGTGTATGACTGTATATTCAGCTGTCACACAATAAGTCATCTGGATTTGGCCATCTCCTTTCAGAGATTCCAAGTACATCAATATTCATTCTTTTCATTTCTAATTTCACGTATTCTAGTTTACTGCATTTCAATAGAGATTTGACATTCTATGTTGCTATCCTTCTTGTCTGTCTTCTTTTAGGAGCATGTATCTCTTTAGTTGTCCCCTCCCAGAGATCCAAGCAGGGGATTATTTTACCTCTGGAATTGAATTTAACCAAAGAGCCCATCTCATCTTAGCTGCTGATACTTGGGATGCCCCTTCGGATCTTAATAGAGTGGATTCCCATTGCCTTCTCTATCCTATACCTTTGGCCATCTTGTGGCTCTTCTGCCTTAAGGGGTAGTTTCCTATCCCTAGGGCAAGAGGGTGCCCTACCTTCAACCTGCTCATCTGCCCTCCAAGGAGGCCATTGGCACTTGGTAGAAGGAGATCTCCTTATCCCGGGAGATGCTCAGTCCCTGTATTCGTTTGCCATTAAATAGACGTTGCCCCCTCTCCATCACTAATAGGTGAATATCAGGATTTTCCCTTCACTGGATCTAGGGCTAAGTAGTGGAAGAGTTGAAAAAGGTGGAACATCAAGAGTTGTTAGAAAGGTATAAAGGTTAAGCAATGGGAATGGGGACAGTCAAAGAAATATGGGCATGGTTATTGTGAATAGAGAAAACCATAGTATTAATAGAAAAAAAGGATAAAGAAGCAATCATTGCTGTAGAAATTTCTCAGAAAATAAAAGAGAGAAGAATGTGGGAAAAATGTCAACTCTGCCATAGGTAGGAAGAAGTATAAGGAGCAAAATAATACATCTCTGGCAAGTAACAGGTTGAAGACAATCTGGTGGAAAGAGGAACTGGAAAAGCTACAGTGAGAGGAGGAATTGCGTGTGCTCTATTTGAAAGTGAAAGTGCTATCAGATGGTTTGAGAGGGTAAATGTCACCGAAGGTGTAAGGCAAAACAGGTAAGATACAGTAGAGTGTCATTTATCCGATGTCCATCTGGTTAATGTTAACTGTCCATCAGGTTATTTATCTAATGCTCTGCTCTCTTTTCCTTTCCTAGAGATGGGTAAGTTACCTTAATTTTCTTTTGAGGTAACTTACCATAGTAAATTACAGTAATTTAAAAAATTACCATAATTATCCAATACTATTTAATTTTCTGCAATTACTAGCTAATAGAGGAATAACTAGGAAAGGCAATAACAACAGAAAGGGGGTAATACATTTAAACCATAAAATGGCTACGTGAATGTATTAGAAATAAAGAAAATGTGAAAATGCAATGGCTGCCCACATGTAATTTGGCATTCTTTTGCCCGTTATGAGAAATTCTTGTTCAAAAAATATACATATATAGACTTAGTGTAAAATAATATGTTTGGAATACATTGGAATGAAAAATATCTGAGATGGAGGTGAATATTACTGTACTTTTTCAGGGGCTGTGGTAAATTACATAAAATACCATGGTAATTTTCAGAATGGCCCATCTCTATCCTTGCCTACTTCAGCTTTAGTTCGCACTCGAAGCCTGTGGCTATGTTCAAGACTACAAAATGTCTACACTTTATCCACACACTAGTTTTTCCTACTGCTGGATTTTCAAATATGCAGATGACATGTTGCTTTCTCATAGGTCTCCTGAACCACTTCCCAGTGTTTGCTCAACCTGGGTGAGCGAGGTTATGTTGCTTCCATGTCCATTTTGTGTTTAAGTTTCCTTCAGCAATATAATTGAAAAATGTGTCTAATTCTTTGCCATGTGTTGGACATTTTTATGAAGTTGAAGATAATTAATTGGCAGAAAGGTGGAAGAACTTTGCTTGCAGTAGTACGTAATAAGTGCACCATGGAATTGGGGTAGTTGGTGGCCTTGACGTTATATGTTTATTTGGAGAGTAGGCTAAGTAAGCATGAAGATATGGGACTATGAACTCCTGGGGTGACCACTAATTGCCACATAAATGACAGGCCTAGGTTAGCTATAGTTTTAGGAGTAGTATTGTGTCCTTTTTGTGTTTATATGTGGTATTTTGCTCTTAGGATAATTTATTACTCTCTTTAATGTTGTATTTTCAACTGAAGAGGAATAAAGCAATTTGTTTAGGCTGGTTTTATAGTCTGGTGAAATATTTGTTCAATATGAAAACAGATGCTAGTGCATAACTCCTTTGTTAATACACTCATGTCTGTCTGATGTAAGATTCAAACCCTAAGTTTTGGTTAACATTGAGGCTACATAATTGTTATCCAGGCATTATACATGTCAGCTTAAATGTATTGGCATTAGATTTTCCTTTTTAAATTACCTACACTCTCTGTATCAGCTTTATTGTTCTTTTAATACTATTTTGCTGTTTTTTTAGGGTAATGACTGACTTAACATCATATTTGCCTGATGCTGAGGAAACTGCTAAATGCTTACTTCAGTCACATTTACCAGCTATTTATTTGCTTCTCTCTGCTAAAAGTTCTGTTGAGAGTAAGAAAGCTGTCCTACGGTTACTAACTGGTAGGTTATAATTTAATCATTACATCGTCATGTTTGTTATGAGGTCTGTCAGTGTACTCATGTACCTGAAATTAATTTTATTTCCAGTTATGAGCACATTGAGTGGGAGAGTAGCAAAGAATATATTGACCTACTTGAAAATTAATAGCAACATGATGTATGGACTTACAAGATATGACAGTCCCAGTAGGCCTCTATTTATTCACTTTGTGCTGTCATTCATAGTTGAAGGAAATCCCCAAGTGGTGAAGCTGCTGCTTGATAAAAAAGGTAAGTTTACATTTTTCTGATATTTCCAAAAATCAAAGAGCAAATTACAGCTGTGTGTTGTGGATAACTTTACCAATAGAATGTAGGTAATGCATATAGATTTATGTGTATGTTGAATAAAAGATATGTATAAATTCGGTTATTTTGTGGATTGATTTTTGAAGTGCCATGTCAATGTTTTTGTTGTTTTTGGGATGTCTATAAAATGTACATTTATCTCTGCCTATTTTGAAATTACTTCTAGGAATCTAAACTGACTAACTGTAGGAATGTAGGTTGAGATTCACTGTGGTGAAACTCCCAATTTGCTCCCAATTATGCACTCGTACACCCAATTTACTTCAGTGGCGGCTCATGACCTATTAAGTCAGTGAAGTGCTGGACTGAGAAAATTTTCTGTTTTCTCAGTTCAGTGATTGGTTACCCCCCATTGTAAATTCCCCCCCTTGTCAAACTTGTCAATTTTAATGTATGATTGTACATATTATTACACGAAGGCTTCTACAAAAAGTCTGTATCATGCCACAAAATAGTAAACATATGATAAAGCAAGCATTACCTCATTTTTAACTCAGAACCTACCTTTATTTACTGCTTGTAGATCAGATCTATCCTGTGGTCTGTTAGGGCAGTGAATCTATTCAAAATCCTCTTCATGAACACTTCAATGTTACTATTTTCTAGTTGACACAACAAATCTCTGTTGCAATATTCACTAATGATGACAATCGGGTCTGGGAAATGGTATTTCATAAATAAATCTTACTTCTTATTAGGAGCGAAAAGCTTCTATCATGCTTTCATCCTTGGTGAATCTTCCATTTGATTTCTACTTTCATTATAGCTGATGAAAGATTCCTGTTAAGAGCATCCCATATGTTAAATGATTAGCTCGTTGTCTTCAGGGTTACTGATAACATTGAGTGACTCATTTGTTAATCCAATGCCTGAGATCCTGACCTTGAGTCCAATCTGAGGTGAATGCATCTGCAACATTAGCTAGGGAAGCAAGGGACTTTGCATCATTACCTAATCCAATGCTGTGACTGAAATAGGAAGGCGTGGGTTTTGTTCTAACCTTTTCACTTGGAATCCACCTTCACCATTGTTGTGTTCATTCATTTTATTTCTTATCTCTCTTCTTTCTTTTTCTATTTGAAAAATATATTCTTGCATTCACTGTTGCCAATCAGCCTCAAATATGAAGATTAGAACTTCACTGGAGGATAGTGTAATTGAAAGAAAATAGGGTAGTCTCATAGGGAATGTATTGGGCCTCTCAGCCCTTCTTGAATGGGAGAATGATGATAAAAGTGTGATTTTAAAGAAATTCTTTTGACTACTTAGATTGGGACTTTTGTGGCTCTATCAACAATTCTTGACCATTAACATGTAATAGGGCATTTTTAATTACTTTTTTGGACTTTTTTTGGCATGCCAGGACTTGGACGGAAAAAATTGATTTTTCTGGGACTTTTCATTTAAGCTATGTTCTTTACTTGAATTATCACATGGGTGTAATCTAAATGGATATTTGCAGCTACAATGAAATGACCTTCATATACATGTATCCCTCATCAACTGTGGAGGCTAGGTTTTTGAAAGACCCTGTGGTTGGCAAACCAAACCATATGGGGAATCAGGGGTTAGGTTTCATGAGCAGCCATACAGTGTGTAAAATTTAGCATAACTTTATTTTCACTATAATAATGCACATATGCATGTAGCTAGACATGTTTCCCCCTACTTTTTCTCTCTCATACGGTATATACTGCCGATAACGGTTTCGAAAAAGATGAGCAGAGCAGAGCAAATTGAGCCTTCTGTACTGGAAATTTTGTACTAAATGGAGTCGCGCCATCACTTTCCTGTAAAGTAAATTTTACTGGGTGAAGGGTGTAAAGTAATTTCCCAACATGAAGACATCTATGTCGTATATTATAACCTAATAATATTTTTTATATGATGGGAATATGTTAATATAGAATTAATGAATGAAAATATCATTTTACTTACTCGGTTTGCATTGATTATTAATGATCTACATTTTTTGAGTTTTAACAGCAGTAATAGTGTCGGGATCACTGGGGTATCCAAAGGTTTCTGTTATTTAAAGTCCTTCTGTACTTCTCATTTCAGCAGTTCCTCCTTTGCTGAGGAATGACTAGATGGTCAGCTGGCTCATTTTTTTCTTAGATTATTTTGCAGTTCTTTATACATATACAGCAATTCCTCTAAGCCTCTCTTGAAAAGCAAACCGCGATCCATTTCGGGGTCAATGTCAAAGACAAAATTTGATATTTCTGTGGCTGTATCTAGCATTTTGTTGACATTCGAAGATACTATATCAGAGGCTCTTCTTCCTCCTCTTCTTCAGCCTCTTCTTCAGCCTCTTCCAGTTCTGAAACCACTCAGTGAAAATATTGCGACTTACCCAAGCCTTTCGGTTGGACTGCCAAATCACAGGCAGGTGATTTTTAATTTTCCCTGATACAGCCTGTGGGCTCTGCGAGCGGTAAATCAGCATAGGTTTCACACGAAAATCACCAGCTGCATTAGAACATAAAAGAAGGGTTTGGATTGGATTTTGGGGAGGCAACCGACAGCTAAGGTCATTTGCACCATAGGGGACAGGATAGGGAGGAAGGGTAGATAGAAACCCGGCGTTGGCACTAGACTAATGAAAGGTGCCAAAGGGACCTAGGTTTAATGTCTCATCTGACCTACGGAGTACTGTACTTGAAGTGCCCTCCACAAGACACTCAAGTAGGGATCGGGGTTTCCTCTGAAAAACATCTTCCTCTGTGGGGAATAAAAGAAGGGTAATGCCGTCTCTGCTGAACTTTAATCCTTGAGCAGTTCTTTTGGACAGTGAGATGAAAGTCTCGGAAGGCATTCTCTTCCAAAAAAGTCCCGCTTTATCGGCATTGAAGACTTGCTCTCTTGAGTAACCATTCCCTTCAATTAGGTTCCTAAAATTATCAGGATACTCATTTGCAGCAATGTGGTCTGCTGAGGCAACTTCAACAGAAATATTCACTTTATGGAGATTATATCTCTTCTTAAAATTCTTGAACCAACCTTTACTTGCAGTAAATTCTCTGTTACCACTGCGCTCGCCAGATGACATGTAATGTTTATGTAATTTATGGCTATTTCATGGATTATTAGTGTGCTTAATGGCACTCTGTTTTGTGTCTTAGATTCAATCCAAATATTCAATGCTTTTTCTGTTTTTTCTACATTACAATCTTGCGGCATGTGGGACACTTGACACACTTTCAAGAGATCCAATAGTCTGAAAGGAACAAAGGACCGAAAGGAATGAAGAACTGTCTGACCGTAAGGATCAGTCATTTCATAGAAGTCAGTCCTCGGTGTTTCCATTCAATCGAAGGACCCGTTTCTTTGGACCCAATTGCTCACAAACGACCCACCTCTTCTCCTTAAAACCGCTGGAATCGGTGAAGGGTTTATATGAGCAAACACTCCCCAAGTCTTGGCCTGTAGAAGCAGCCTATGTTTGACCCGAGGGCAGCAGTTCACCCACCGATAGAGAGAGAACAAAAGCCCAAAAGAGGAAATGGAATAATGACTCAAGCACTCTGACAGTGGTAAAGATAGAGAACAGGCATTTTGGGGCACATAGAGCCCAAGTAGGAAATGAGCCATTCAGGAAATGCAACCAATCATTCATTCACACAGACTGCGTGGCGGCGAATACATGTATAAATATTTCGAACAGACAGAAGGAAAAAGATAGTGGATAGGAGTCACATGCATGGATTAATACAATGTGGTGTGGTGATAGGAAGATGACCAATTACTAGTGGAAAAAATTCGACTTAACTGGAAATGGAACCACGAACCTTCCAATTTTGCATCAGCTGCTCAGACCACCAAGCTACCCATTCTTCGTAGAACCACTGGTATTGGTAGGGGTTAGGAGATTGAAAGCTTAACCCCCTTTTTTGGTATGACCTTAGTTTAAAACAGTAACTCCAGTTAATGCCAATCTAATGGACAGATTTAAAATGTAATTACTTTTACAGGATTAGGAGGGAACACTTACCTTTCTTTTGACTCTTTCCCTCATAAACTCTATTTCTGTATCTTATAGCAGTTTAATTTTTTTGTCAAATATTTTCATATCCATGTTTAGTACTTAATAACTACTTGTCAACCCTTAGAAAGGACTAGACTTCATTTTGTCAGATGGTAGTGATGCTGGACTCTGTGTAGAATGCACTGCATATCTTACATTTGTGGCACAAAGGCACCACATGATGAAGCAATGAAATAGTACATGTGTCAATTTTGCAGTCTAGTATATGTTTAGAGTGCATTCTATGTTAGGTGTTTATTTTCTTGCAGCTTGAAACTTCATTTTTCAAAAACATTAAATATTTTTGGTCTTTGGCATAGGGGGGAGTATTTTGAGAGTATTGAAGCAGAAGGAAAGGAGTTGAATTTTGGATTACATAATGAGAGGGTGTATATTTTAATAGCTTAATAGGGACCTAATGTTGCTGGTCGTGCTGGAAAGGAATAAGTAGAAATAGCCATACATGACGCAATGAGAGAGGAACTGTCCTCTTGCTATCATGTTTGGTAGAATGCTTACAAAGATGATTTCTACTCATTATGATGTAGTGCGCTGTATTTTATTTCCAATTGTACTGAAAAATGTTCTTATCAGACTTCTCCATTTAATCCATTGTTAATTTTTTCCCACAGATTACCTTAGGAGCATTACACCTGGACTCATTTATGACCCAGCGGAAACAGTTGAAATGGTTCTGGCCATTCTTCAGAAGAATGTTTTGGAGAATCCTTTGATTACTAAAACAAATAAAATGCATGCTTTCAATTCAAATGTGTTGAAGTCATTCTTTGATCTCTTTAATTGGAAAGGCCCTCAGAAGGCTCAGAAGAAAAAAAGGAAATCATCAGATGCCCCTTTGAAAGAGGTTAGTGCATTTTTAATTACCTTATTCTCATTATGAGTTATTGTTTTATCTAGCACACTATCAAACAAAATGAATAATGATTCTTCTTGAATTTTATAAATTGAATGGTAAATAAATCAGGTTGTAACAAATACAGGTAAAGATAATTTACTAATAATTATGAACTGATTTGAGTTCATCAAGAAGTTCATGACCTTAGAAGTGAAAATCAGATTCATATGATGATGACAAATGATGATCTCTCAGTGGAATTTTCAGGTGTGCAAAACTGTTCTCTGCAACAAAGCCATCCTTTCTCCTGCCAAAAAATGGAAACTATTAGAGATGAATCAATCCCATAGGCCCAAGGCTTAATGGCATGCCTAAAATCCATGAAAAATCCAAATCAACCACTCTGTGATTCTAGCACTGCCTCAGCTGTGTATAGTTACTACAGGACTGTTGAGTGCAAATTGATGAAGCTATCAAAGTTTAGTGCCAAGTAGAGTCAAAAACTCATAAGAACTGGCAATGCCATGACTAAAGTAAGCTCTCTTTGGAATCACCCTGTCAGTCAAAATTCAACATTGTGAATCTCTTTAAAAACTTACCCGAGGTGAAAGCCCATCCTCTTTTTTTGGTTATGTGCTATGTGAAGCCAACTCTCCCTATTTAATCGCTGAAGAACTTGTATTCCTGATTTCAAATTATGTGAATCAAAACTAAGTCATGGGTTCTCAGTTGTCACCACTTCATGCAGAAATATTTCTGAACAATTTGGAATGTCAAATACTTAACCCCTCTCTCTCTCTGCCTCCTGATTAATTGTCATTATTGGTTCTGGTATGTTGATGACATTTTGTGATTGTGGTTGGGAACCAAAAGGCTTCTAGAGACAGTAAAACCTCCATATAACGAATTCGCCGGGTCCGGAAAAATGACGACTTCGTTGTACGGATGTTATATGCAGGTTGCGTTGTTGCAGGAGCAGCCAAGAGTTCGTGTTGCTTAAGGACGCGACTCACATTAATTTCACAATCCAGTTTCGACGGACATAATAATCATAACTCTAATGCAGAATACCAATTACGATTACTCGTGGTAATTGATAGTGAAATCTAATCGGATAATCCATTCATGTTCCATTTCAAAGTAGATTTGGCTCTCGCTAGTATCAAGCAATAATTGAACCCTCACCCAGTAACAACGCTGTTTGTTTTACTTTTCAGTACATTAACTAAATACATCCTTCTTAGTTCTTCATGGACCTTTCCTCAGGAGAAAATACGGGCTGTTTTCAGTACTAAAGCTACGGAACGACGATTATTAGTGATTCAAGCATGATCTCATGTGTAAACTAAATCGTATTTAAAATTATGTAGGACTCCTACTACACCCTACTTAAGAAAATGTAAGAGAGCCTAACCTCTTCCCCATTCACGTCTTCCGTAGTACTTCAATGAACTCTAATGCCCCGTTCCAACTACCAACGTACGGATCATCGCACCAACCAATCGTGCGTTCCCAGGAGTATTTCCCCATTCACATTACTATCCGTTACTATCGTCCGTACGATCGTACAAATCACGTCTGCCTTCACACTATGATGATAACAGATGTGCTGCCCTCTAGCGCCAACCAGTTAAATAATTTCCGCAGCGTATTAGAGAGAACTGAATGACAACCCACAGTTGTACCAAGACAGTAGTGAATGGTTAAGGAATGGAGGGGCGGAAAAGGTTACCACAAATTTACGTGAATTTCTTCCGCCAAGGTAGGAGATGACAATTAAATTGCACCCCTTTGTAAAACTTTGTGTCCCAATGAAGTCTTAAAACCACTCCTCTGTCTCTCCCCATCACAACCATCCACCTGCGTCACAGCAAACTAAACCCGACACAGTAAGGTGATCCGATACTCTTTTAGAGTGAAACTTTTGAGCTCTGTGTGAATCGTGAACAGTCGTAGGCAAAACCATGGGTGAGGTTTTTTTTTCAAGAAAGGGCAGTAACATCCCTTACGCTGCGTTATTAAATTTCTTTCATCTGGGGCCAGGTGCAACTTCAACATTACACAGCAAGAATGATTCTTTCTCAGGTTTCCTACCGGGTTAAAAATTTACACAAAGATTTTTCTCGGGATTCTTATCAGATGCCCTGATGATGAGAAAGGAGTCCTGTCTTGAAACGTGGGAAGCTATGAAAATAATGGGTCAGGAAAATAAATTTGTAGTTTTCCACAAAGAAGTTTTGCATTTCACCACCAATTTGGACGGCTACGTCATTTTCAAATTTTTGAGTGAAAATGACACGCGAAAGTAAAAAAGAGTGGAGTAGACTTGCAGCCGGAGTCCCGGTACCTAAAACAATTGCCTCTGCTAGCCGAATTTTAGAAATACCTTAGGCTATCATAGAGGCATTAAAAAAATATTTTACCGAAAATAAAAAGACTACGCCGGATAGTCTTTGAATCAATAATTCATTTTTAATTTTATTCGGAACAAATTTGTTTTAAGATCTTTTGGATGAAAATAATTATTTAGGCACGTGAGTGATTAACTTAGCAGCTATTTCGGGGTAATAACGGTACAAAAAAATCAGGTAGTATCTGTGTATTGTGTTGCACGTGTGCCCTAGTGCAACCCTCACCAGCACAGCTATTTGCCTCGACACTACTGGAAATTTGAAGCAATATAGCTATGCTCTCTCTTCATCTTTGGCGTTCCTTGCTCTTTGCTATGTCTGATGTACAGTGTGTGGCATACTTGGCTTTTCCAGATTTTTTGTGCATAACGTAGCGATGTACCAGTGTCTCACGGACTACATCGCCGGCATTTCAGCATTACCTCTATGAGACACCTTGCAAGCCACCTCAGAGCTGTGTAGTGGGGAAAGCCAAGTTACATCAGGTTGTATGGCTGAAAACCAACGCAATTCCATCGTGTTTGGATTTAAATCAATCGGAAACTTACAAGTATAATGATTATTATATGTATTTACCATAAATGTTCAAGAAAAACATTATATTATTGAAATTAAAAGTCCATGTGTTAGTCATAGCGCTTGCCTCGGAAGACCCTTCATAATGTGTACTTACATTGACTGGGAACAGGAGGTGAAGAAATCAAGGACGTTCCAAAGGCTAAACACGAGCAATCTACAAATGATGCACACAATACGGTTGCTAGAACCCAACTGAAGGTCAACTGCACGGTCGGAAGCGAGCTGGAAGGGTATTAGTCACGTACGAGGGCGAGGAAAAGAATACACGGCTGAGAAATGGACTACGTCAATTGACGTGCTCCGTAAATGGGGATAGACGGGACCACGTCTATTGACGTGTTAATGAGTGCTATGTAATACCACTATTGCGATCAATCTGAATACCTTCATTGTGATCAATGGCCTATCAGTAAAGTTTGCATGGGGTATTTTTAACCACCCACTGTTGTTCTCTCACAGTTCTCACGGAGTTTTGGAGAAGTTCATGAAAAGAACAATAGCTCGATGCAAGAAGGTAAGGTCCATGAAGAACTAAGAAGGATGTATTTAGTTAATGTACTGAAAAGTAAAACAAACAGCGTTGTTACTGGGTGAGGGTTCAATTATTGCTTAATACTAGCGAGAGCCAAATCTACTTTGAAATGGAACATGAATGGATTATCCGATTAGATTTCACTATCAATTACCGTGAGTAATCGTAATTGGTATAAAGCATTAGAGTTATGATTATTATGTCCGTCGAAACTGGATTGCAAAATTAATGTGAGTCACATCCTTAAGCAACACGAACTCTTGGCTGCTCCTGCGACAATGCAACCTAAACATTTTTCTGTCGTCATTTTTCCGGATAAGGTCCATGAAGAACTAAGAAGGATGTATTTAGTTAATGTACTGAAAAGTAAAACAAACAGCGTTGTTACTGGGTGAGGGTTCAATTATTGCTTAATACTAGCGAGAGCCAAATCTACTTTGAAATGGAACATGAATGGATTATCCGATTAGATTTCACTATCAATTACCTCGAGTAATCGTAATTGGTATACTGCATTAGAATTATGATTATTATGTCCATCGAAACTGGATTGCGAAATTAATGAGAGTCGCGTCCTTAAGCAACACGAACTCTTGGCTGCTCCTGCAACAACGCAACCTGTACATAACGTCCTTACAACGAAGTCGTCATTTTTCCGGACCCGGTGAATTCGTTATATGGAGGTTTTACTGTCTCTAGAAGCCTTTTGGTTCCCAACCGCAATCACAAAATGTCATCAACATACCAGAACCAATAATGACAATTAATCAGGAGGCAGAGAGAGAGAGGGGTTAAGTATTTGACATTCCAAATTGTTCAGAAATATTTCTGCATGAAGTGGTGACAACTGAGAACCCATGACTTAGTTTTGATTCACATAATTTGAAATCAGGAATACAAGTTCTTCAGCGATTAAATAGGGAGAGTTGGCTTCACATAGCACATAACCAAAAAAAGAGGATGGGCTTTCACCTCGGGTAAGTTTTTAAAGAGATTCACAATTTTGAATTTTGACTGACTGGGTAATTCCAAAGAGAGCTGCAAAGTCTGGAAGATAAAGCCTTCTGTTATTCTCTTTCCACTCTGTCCTCCATGACAGCTACTTCCAAAATCTGTGATAATTCCATCTCAAATCTTCCTTTCCTCCTGTCTCCTTTTCTTTCACTCTCTCCTTTCTCCCTTTCTTTCCCTCCCTTCTGTACCATAACTTCCGGTTCTTCTACCAGGTTCGTAAATGTCCTTCCTTTAAGTCTTGGCCTCAATGACTCGCATCTATGATGTATGACTGGCAATGTGCATTTTTCTGGATAAAGTATTTCTGAGAGATCCCATTAAAAAAATATAATCTCAGCAATGAGTTTTCAGCTAGGTCCTCTGCATTCTTCATTTCCAAGTGGCCTTTATTTGGTGATTTGTTCATCTTTTCCTCGGAAAACTCCTGAAAACATGGGAATTTTGTGATTCAATGTTGTGTGACATGAAGGAATATGGCTACAATTAGAATTATATGCTCTTAGAGATTGAAAAAATAGCTTTTTCTGAATTGTAATAGTTTTTGCCTATGCTTGATTTATTTTATTATTGTTTTTGAATTCATACTCTTTTTTTTTAGATACTATATTAAAATTCTAAAAGGAAATTCCATAATAATTTGAATTGACAAGGATTCAAAATAGAATTCTTCCAATATTGACCTGCTGTGTTAGCTGTTGATCAATCAAAACGTATTTCATTGTGATTTTCTGTGACGTTTTTGGGAACTAGATATTATTGCTTACTGTCAGCATTGTGGGGCAGTAGTTGTCATTAGGATGTACCCACCTTACTTATTCTGAAGCCATGAATATGTATTAAGCATTAATACCTAGTGGAAAAGTCTTATGGAGAGTGATGTGTTCTTCCTTCATCAGGTTACATTTGTTGGAATTTTTCGTCTGTTGCCCTTATGTAATTGTGATAATTCTTTCTTTAGGCTTAGATATCTATTTCTCAAAATATGTGTCCTGTAATAAATGTCCTATTTGATGGCCTCTGCTAAATATTAAACTAATTTCAGGTTGATATGTGTAAGAAGGTTGATGTCCAAGAAGCCCTGTATCCATTCCTTTGTATTTTATGTGGATCCACGAAATCAGGTGTGGTATTCTTTGATCCATCTCTGGGTGTATCTGGCAAGAATCAGAATCTACTTGTTCATAAAGTTCTTGAGGTAAATAAAAAAAATTACAATTGTTATTTTTGCTGTTATTTTACCATGTGTGATCTGTCATTTGAAGTCAAATAACCAGGAATTACTATAAATTAAGACATATTGTAGGGAATACTCATGCAACAAAATATGCAGCACAGCCTTAAAGAAACTAAGATTTATAAAGTATATACACATTTGATAGGCCCTCTGATGAAAAAGTTAAGGAGAGGTGCTACTTAACTCAGGGTGGATCACACCTCGAAAATGCCGTGAGCGTTTGGGACCCTGCTCTGAAAGATTTTCCTAAAAATCCATAAAAAAGTAAGGAAAGCTGTTCACTTTTTTAAAAGTGCTTTGAGCAAACATATAGTGTTTCTCAGATTTTAGAGGGATTAGATTGTTGAGATAATCATCATGAGTAAAGGTAAATTAGGAAAAATGTATCTAAACTGCAAACTCAGTCAACATAATTATTAGTTCGAAAATTGATGGAATATTTTGTTATTGAGTCATGAATTTGAGATCTATTTTTTTCGTTATCAATTGCCAATTCTGTGAATATGTTCAAATTTGAATGGGTTTGCCGGTGAAATTAAAATCACTGCATCATTGGTCAATTTCTTTGCATTATATATAATTGTATTGATTATAAAAAATGAATGAGTGATATGTCTACTTAAATTGTAGTTGTTTCATTCACACTATTTTTTATGATTTTGTCTTTCTTCTTTCCTTTTTATCAGCATGATGAATAGTGTGTCTATGGGTTTGACTAGGGTTATCACCTGGAGCTAGGGACGTCACCTGTCTTTGAATTGAATTATTTTTTGGTGCAGCCTATCAATTAATATTTCTCAGAATTTGCTGTGATCATTTGTGAATATTTAACAGCTTTAGTGGAATTCTTTTTATGCTTGTCATAACTTGTTTACTGTGGAATATATTTGGTACAATCCAATTGAATAATTTCCTCCTAAATGCGTCAATTTTTCAGGGTCCTGATTCCATCCTGAGGAATACATGTTAGATTAGTTGGCATTTTAAATGTGTATGGATGTGTTCAATAATTTAGGGAAAAATTACCTATCAATTCTTATCTATTACTATAAAATTTGTATGCACAACAAGATCTCCAATGACAATTTTAAAAATACTAGCCCTTGGTAACTTAATGCTCTGCCATGCGTAATGTTATGACATTTTAAATTGTGTATGGTGATTAGTTGAAGACTAGTTCAATGGTGGTTTGCTTTTCTACTTTGTGTTTTTTATTGTAAAAATGGTAGAATCTACCTCCTAATTCCTCTCATTGGTTTGCTATTTCTAAAGCGTGCGATGCAGTGTGTATACATTTTTTGTACAAATAGTTTTAAGAATGTTAACATCATAGAATAATATACCATTATTATGACTCTCAACATTGTTGGAGGCTGTATGCGTTACTTGAAGTAGAAGCAGAGAAAATGTCCTGAAATGTAAGAAAGAATGTCACTGGGAGGTCATGTAGTTGCTGAACTCATTCATTCCCTCAATGTTTACTGACTTTTCTATACCCTGAATCAGAAAATACTCACTGAATAGACCCCTAGAATTTGACACATTATGCTGACATTCAGAAACTGACCTTTACTTTGAGCAAACAAGTTTTGTAGGTGATACTTAGTGATGTATATGTCTTTCAAGAACTTTTATCTTATTTATGACCCATTTTTTGGACAGGGCTTGGAAAAACCATGGGAACATTCTGTGATTGCCAAGTTGCTGGTAAATATTTTTACTGCTTGCCCTGACCTTATCCCTACTACTATTCATCAAATTGTGCCTCTTCTTGAGCCACGTGCATCTCAGAAGTGGTTGGAAGCAATGGAATTCATTGGCAAGGTATTTATTTATTATACTCTGCTCAATTAGTTACATTGGTGGATTGGACTTAAGACTTAATTTTAATTTAAGGATTCTGATTGAGTGGTAGTATACAATTTTATGAGGAAACATTGATTAATGAGACCATTATTATTTAAAAAGTACGCTTTGGACCTCTTATGTTAAGAGAATTAAGTGTAAATAAAGATCTTTAATAGTCTGTGAAATGTTTTTCATTCATTTGGAGCTGTTGCCATTCAGTTTATATGCATAGTTGATTTGTCTCTGGATGAAATGTGGCATTATAGTTGGGGGTTTCATCTTGTATGTAACCTTAATTGTTGCCACTTTTTCTTAGTCAGTAGCAATTTATTAGTGCTTATCGTAATTGCTCTATCTGAGTTATGGTTATGGGAATTGTGATGGAAGGCATTATTTGTTTGCTCATCATTTTTATTTTCTGGTATCCTTATGCCTTAAGCATTTAAGAGTGTATTTAATTTTATGAGTATTTAAAAATTTGTGTGTGCTTGCTTTAAGGTTATTGATTCTGCAGAACCTGGAGTATATCTATCTAAACCAAGGGCACTGCTGCCAGGACAACTGTTAAGTGCTCTAGAGCGAATTTTAATCCCTAAATCATTGCTCCAGCCACTAATTGGCTCATCGTTTGCTGATGAAAATGCTGGTGCTGCTCTTTTCCATCCAGAGATAATGGTTCGCCACTGTGCTGTCCAACTTCTCAACAAAATTCTTAAGACAGCTACAAAATTTTTGGAATATGATGGGCTTGAAAATTATTTTTCATCAGCATCAACAGCAAATCAGTTCTGCCAGAGTTTTTTGAATATTCTCTCTAAAGTAAGTGTGAATTCTACTTCATTTTTGAAATTAATTAGTGGTACGTACAGAGTAAATCTAGGAAGATGTTCTCTCCTTCCACTCCACTATGTCTGTAAGCTACCTCTGCCTCCACAAGGATTGTTTCATGTAACAAGTCATCCACCTGCTAATTGAAGTAATCTGAAAGAGTGCCGTCACCTAGCAAACCTATGTGGCTTGAAAGCTTTGCTGCAAGGGTTGTGGTTGGTGGTGGCAAAAGACACCCCATGTATCAATTATGCTGGAGCTGATTTACTCAAATTAATGATAAAACAATTAAACACCACAACTTGAAGCAGTCCCATTGACATATTTCGTGATTATTATGATTTCCACCCCATGTCCACATTCCCGCACAAAATCTCTCTCCTTTATAAAATCTAACATTAGGAGTTGTATGATATAAATGAGTAATATATATCCTTCAAAAAGATTTATGTATTTTGAAATTTCAATTCTTATCTATAGAGAAATCAGTCTAATTGACATTGAATTTGAATCCAAAATTATGAATAGAATTAAAATAATATGATAATCCTTAATGAATTCAGCTCTCACCACCCCATTGGGCCACCTGGTAAAAGTCATGTAAATAATACATGGGATTTTCAAGGATTTGTTTTTTGCATTTGACATATGCTCTGGGAGCATTTTCATACCTGTTTTGTGATTAAGTATTGGTATTTATTTAGTTTAAATTTCTTTGTTTTTCAACAGGCATTACCAGATGTGGGATCTATTATCAGAATTTGGAAACAGGCCTTAGAAGATATCAAAAGTGATAAAGGGATAAATTTTGATCTTCAGTGTTCCTCTGCCGAGCTTGCTTATTCTGCTGCTTGTCATCTTCGTGGAATAGTAGAACTTCTGTTGGTTTATGCCAAGTGGTGGCCTCCTCTAGAAATGGGGGCTGATGGTGGTGATTTGGAAGATGGTTGGGGCCTATTGAAGCATCAAAATTTCTTGAAAGAAATCCAGCATTTTGAAGGACTGGAGTTAATGGTCCTAGAATTGCTATCTTCCATTGGATGTTTAACACTTTCATCTGATCAGGTATTTTCTTCCTTTTCTTTCTTTTTATTGTGGAATATTTTAATATTTCTCTCTTTTTGTAAATGTATGATTGCCTGTTGAAAACCATTTTTTTCATATGTGTGGTAACCTACTGGAGTCACAGCAAAGACCTTATGACTGTGGATATTAAAACATTATGACTGTCATTTGCTATTTAACTATGAAAACTTCATATGAACATGGTTTGAAATGACGAAAGTCTACTTTAACACTTGCAGCCTGAAGGTAAAAATTTTAACTTTGCTCAACGAACCTGGGTTAAAGAACGCCGACATTGTTTGCTTAATGGAAATATTTGCTCCCAATTTGCCAAACACCTAATTGAAGAAGACCACCGAAGTGACTTCAAGTCCTTCACATACAATGTAAGGGGCACCAACTGGATTATCTAGAGAATCTGGAAATAATTGGACATTCAAAAAATCAAAATTTATGTGTTAAATGAAATGTTCTCTTCCCACTCTCCTTTCCTGACCTTACCTTTCCTCCCCCCCCCCTCCCATGACATTCATTCCTTAAACAATATGCAAACCTTTCCCCTCCCGCTCTACTCCTCCCTCCCCCCTTATTTGGACCAGTCATCCACTCTCCACCCAATTAGCTGCTTTCCCATCCTCTACTCCTTACTTCTCCTCCCCTACACCCTGACAATGTATATAAGTGGCTCGTGGTGTAATATTATCACCTTGATAATGACTTAACTTGAGTCAAAACCTAGGTTGGAATTATAAAAACCATTGTGGTATATTACAATGTGAATTTATTCACAAACCATCGCAATGTTGTTCCACCTAGTGAAGCCTGAGAATTTATTATGTATTCCAAATTTTGGTGTTGAACCATGAATGTAGCTAGTGAAAAAAGGATCTATCTATAAATATTGTCATTAATAGTTAATTGTTGTGGAATGATCCTCTGTTTTTTTTCAATCTAGTCAATGCCTAGTCCTGAATAGTAGGACCTGCATGAAAATGTGGAGCATCTGAAGTTCAGCAGAATGCCATATAGTCTGGCAGCTACAATAAAAACTAAAACTTCATAGGAAATCAAGGAAAAAGTGGGGAATTTCACCTTTAGAGTCATCTACTAGGACTAATAATACCAAGGAGGATACGGCATTTTCCGATGCCTACTATATGGAGTGTAGTGATAGCTGAGCTGTGAATTTCTGCGAAATGCTTTGAAAGTTTTGGAGAGGGGTAATGAGAACAAAATGGAATTAAATTTTAGGCATTGTTAATGCAAAACTACCCTAATCTAGTTAGTGCTTTTCAGGAATGATGTATTTGGATATAGTTTGTGGTGTGAGTTAAAGGCATTTCCTGTGATTTCTACTCTCAATTGATTTCTTTGAGATTTTGTTATTTTTTTATGATCTATTATGGGGAACTATTAGTATGGAATGTATAGGTTAAAAAAATGCATTCCCACTCTGATTATTACTCAAGAGCATTCCTTTTTTAATACGATGGATCAAAATGTTGATGAATTGGTGTATTTCTTCCTGCCAGTTTAGCCTATATTCCCAAATGGCCTATTTCTTCCAGTATATTTTATAGGTTACATTTCATGTGTTTTTATTACAACCCTATTGTTTCTCACTGGAGTATTTTTTTCAGAGCAATGGGGAAATTCTACGCCACCTGTTCTGTTCATATGCCAAAGAGAATGAAAAACAAAATTTCAACCCATGGAAGAACCTCATTCTTACACTTTTCTTGAAAACAGGCCTTTTTGAAGGGAATGAAGTTGAGGCATCCATTTGGGTTCACTCATTCCGTGCCTGGTACCGAGAAAGATTAAAAAAAGTTAAGGGAGAAGTGTTAGATCTTGAAGAAGCTAATGTGCTGACTGATTTCATTGCCTTGTCTTTAAATAAACTCATTCATTCACCAGAAGAGTATGTGAAGGTTCTTGCAGATTTATGTTCCAATACTGTGCTCATGGAAGGAGTAAAAGCTGGAGAGACAAATTTCAAGAGTGTTACTCAGGTTTTGAATGGTAGGCATTTATTGTAATTATTTATCATGATAAATTTATGATCATTCAAATTGTTCTTTACCAGTTAAGTGCATTCATCAACCCAATTTTTACACTAGACATGATGGAGGATGATTTTAACCATGATGAACTATTGGAAAGGACATTTGACAGCCTGGAAGTGAGGCAGCCAAGCTGTGATTTCACTGTTAGCCCGTTACTACCTGCAGCTTTATCTCAAGCAGAAAACTACCCTCCTGAGTCTGAACATCTAAGTGTGATAAATAATTACCTAGACATGGTAATTGTTCACATTTTATATGGGCAAGGCTCACCTAAACCTCTGATCCAGTTACTGAAAGTTAGAATGTCATCATATTCTCTTTCCAAGTCTTTGGAAAAATATATTAAGGTAAGTAGAATTTTGGAATGTTCTGTAAAATGTAAATCAATTTTTGGCCAATCAAAACTTAATTTTATAGTTTAATGTCACCTTGGATATTTTTAAGATCTGCAAGGGTTTTATCAATTGAAATCATAATTCTCAACCCTGCTAGCAGATCCATTTTTGCTGCAGTTATGGTTCGTGATGAATTGGTTTAAAGCAGAATGTGAATAATTGCTGACTATTGGTTGCATGTTAATGTGTTTTTTGTTAAAAATCAAGGCTATGATCAAATTTATCAAATCATTTTCAAATATGTCTCTTTAAGCCATAGATATGCCACTGTCTTATTTGGTGAAAATTTTCTATTTCAGAGTTGGCACACACAAACTCCCCATCATCTAGGCCAGCTTCTTATTGATGGGTCTATTTTTAGTGACTATAGCAGGCCTCTCCTTGATGGATTGAAGTCTGGGAATAAAGTTCCGTCAACTGTTCTTGTAAGCAGTGAAGCTGTCTCAGATGGACTGGATGCTGTTCTCCTTTTCAGAATGATTGTGTTTCATGTGGTCAGTATGGCCCAGCAAAGATGTTTAAATGAGGAGACACTTATCATGGCTGAGAATATGTTGGAACAGCTTATTCATTATCCTAGTTTATGTGAAGATGAGGAAAACTTGTTTCTTAAGAAATCTAATACAAAACAGAGGAGTTTGTTCAGCATCTGCTTTCTTTCTCTGTTTAATAATTCTACTGTGCTTGAACTGTTTGAACCGCTTGGAGGTACTGACATATGTCGAAGATTAGTAACTCGATTAGTGGTACATTTTTTACGCTTCAGAAAATATTTTTATAAAAACATTGGTGAATATGATGACATGTGCACCCATTTTAAGGACAAGTTCCTGCATTGCATTGTGGCTGGCTTAGTTGACCTCTCCAGACATAAGGTAAAACTTTTTTATAATCTAATTCTTTTGTAGATAGCAAATAGCCAGTCTAGTGTCCATTTATCAAGTGCAAGATTAATCATGTGCACATAGAGGTGAAGAACATCAGTGAAAGTAATGACGAGATGTACTCAAGCTCAGGGAAAGGGTTAAGGATATGTATTGGAAAAAAAGGCACTTGATGTTTGTGTCATTTGTGAAAATTTAGCCTAGAATAGTAATGATGGCTTTTGGAATTTCATGTCCTCTCTCTAAAAAAATATGTATACAAAACTGTAGAACTGCTTTAGTGCATCATGCTTGAAATTTTGGTGAATGTTAAATTAAAGTGGCAATTTTCCACAATATGAACTTTAAAAGGGTTTGGGTATGGATGCAACGCAAGTCACTAAAACTTGACGTCATGAGTGAATTGACTGTGATTGGTGGGTGGAAACGAGAGAAAAATAACAGTAACCTTAGCCAGTTTGATTACCCTCAAGTAAGAGCATTTATATAACAACAATTTCAAGGTTTATTAATCCCCAATCTCTCCCTTGAATATTTCTTTTTATTTTTTGAGTATTCTATCTCCTATTTTAGAATAATTAGTTTCATTAGCAGTCAATGATATTTTCCCTTAGATTTGGAAGAAAGACAGGTGTGGGAATAGGGGAAGTATTAGCAGAAAATTAAAAGTGGAGACTTCTATGGTAACAATAATTAAATATTAAACAATAGTGTTGAGCACATGCTTTTCTTTACTCAATGTCACTGTGCATTACTTAGGTGAGCAGAAAAAGATGATATTATCAAGACTTAGACATCGCTGGCTATGGCAGCGTACATAGCTTCATGATGTACCTCTACAGATCTGAGTGCCCATTCATCACAGCTACATATTCCCATGATTCTGAGTGATTAATGTGAAAAAGTACTTTTATCGTTAATTTAATTGTTGCAATATATATATTTGTGTATTAATAAATGAAGTATCCAGTTTGGTAGAAAGTAATTTTGAAAGTTTAACATTTGATCCCTGGAGGCCTGTACTCCAAGTGATAAAGAATGTTTAGATGTAAAACATAGTGTAATCATTTTAGCTAAATGATATTGAATGTATTCTGCTGGATAATTATTGAATGTATTCTGCTAGATAATTATCAATTTTGTGATGTCTATTGAAACTTTACAAGGTGTCCTTCCTCCTCTGTTATATACTACCTAACTCTCCTAGAAATTACTCACAATGAATAGTCAGTTCCTGTTACCATAAAAAAATAATGGATATGAATGAGGTTGATAGAAATGATATTGAGGAGCCCATCAATGATCACAGTAGAGAGCTGACCACTGAGGAGCTCCAAGATTTCAAGGCAATAATTGAAGGAAGTAGCTTAGAGGAGGATACTACTAGTAATGGAAATACATTGACGTAAGGGGACACTGCTTTGGATTCAACCAAAAGGATGGTAAAGAAACATCCTGACATAGAAATGATTGAACTTGTACCGTGAAAAAATGAAGTTAAAGTAATTGGACACTTAAAATGACTTCCTCTAGATATTGTCTAACCTACCATCTTCCATTAATTTATAAAGGAGAAACTAATTTTTACTATTTAATGTGCCTTTATCATCATTGCTGGAGAGGTCATTATTGTTTCATGTTGAAAGTTTTACTCGTTCTTAATTAAGCTTGCTTCAAAATGGTTGTGTCCTCTTTGTTATTGAAAAGTATTTTGTGTTTTTGCACTTGTTACACGTAGCCTATAAGGAGGTTGTGGGTCCTTGACATTAACAACCAACTCCTCATAACTCACCCTACCCTGAAGAGTTAGTTAAGATGTTCTTGGAAAAGGGCCTTCAGTTAAGATTCTCCCCTCTGTTACCATCTCTATTGTTATTCAGCGATTAAATCTCCAAGGGATGACCTTAACCATGATAATGATATCAATGCTGCTAACTTGGCTTGTGGAAAAGGAAGATCGTCGGAAGTGGAAGATGGCAAGTGATGACTACGATGTGGACATAAATTATCCGTGGAAAGGCTACTGGCTATTTCTCCCTCTGTTTTCTACCTATTACTATTAGCTACATATTTCTGACTCATCCTTACCTTATATTTATTATAGCTCAATGCCTAATTTTGTGCACATACTTTTAATAAGCTTGCAATGCCACTTTCTATGCACTCGTTTCTTCAGATATTTTTGAGGTAACTGTGATGTATACTTTATAGCATGAGACGAAAAGAAAGATTCCTACGTCTGACGCCCACTAGTACCCAGAAGTACAAAGGGATTTGGATAATTTCTACTCCACATTCTCTTCCTATTGCTTGAAAATGTTGTTAAATATTTAGTTGCTGATATTGTAGTTAGACCATGGGTACTGTGGTGAAGTGGATAATCTTGCATATTCATGCGAGAAAATTTGATTTGTTTACAATGTACTCTATTTTATGTAAAGTTTACATTTTGGTTAAATAACATGCAAATCATTTGATAACAGCATAATTTGTAAGTACCTGTACTCACTTATGTACCACTGAACACACTGGCATTGATGTATTTAAAATAATCCCTCGTCCGGTAATCTGCTGGTTCACTTTATGAAAGGTCCAGTGGAACAGATTAATATCATAAAGCAGGGGTTTTCTGCATTGTTTATGATTACTTATAATACTCAAGATGGTGTAAGCTTTGATGGCTGAGATGCAACTCCAGAAAATTTACTTCAGGTTTGAGGAGTTTTATGTTAGGGTGTTTCATGAATGTGTCAATTTGAAGAATGATATGGCTAATTGATATTTTTATATGCATTAGTCATGCTTTCATTAATTTAACTCTTATAGCCTTACTATGATCCTCATATAAGGAGTGTGGTCTCTTGGCATTAGTTACACATTGCTCATGTTTTAAAATTTTTATACAATGTATATACAATGAATTTCATATAATTGTCTTTGATTTTTTTATTTAGAAAGAGACCAAGGAATGGGATGAAGGACTTATGGACACACTATTTGCATCCTTATCATTCAGTTCAAAGGATGTGATTGACTTGCTGGAGAGAATTAAAAGTATACCTGCTGCAGCTTTGGTGAATTCTTATTCTTGGAAGTTATCAGGACCAGGATTGGTGTTAGTCAAGTTATTAAAGCTGTTGTGCAAGCTTAAGATGACCACTGTGAAGTTGATCTTAGATGCACAGATATTCTCTTCATTGGCTGATCATGTTTCTTGCATTGAGGAAATATTTGAATCATCGACTTCCACTGATGGATGTAGTGATGCTTTGAATCTCCTGGAAGCTTGTATGCTGGACACCCTGCAGGTTTTTCCCCACCTCATCAGCAGCTTTCCAAAAAGTTAGTCTTTATTGGAGCTCTAAGTCCCTTCTAATGGATATGGTGGAGATGTGTTATTCTACATTAACACTCGGAGTACAGACCTCAGATCTCTGGAAACCAGAGAATTACATTTTCGAAAATCATTCTTTCAATAATTTTTTGCAGTTATTGATACTCCACATATTCCAAGAGAATCATATTTGGGTTAAAAAACGTAAAAGAAGTATACCTTAATTTAAATTACAGGAATCCCCAGACTGTATAAGACTGAAGCACTAAAAACAAAATAATTTCATAGAGGCCCCCAAGAAAGCCCTATGCAAGGAGTTGCACAGTGATATTTAAGTCACTGAATGGAAATCAATTTTTGTTCAGGTCATTTCAAGATCCTATTTTGGCACAGAATTTTTTACTGTATGAAATATGAATGATCTGCCCATACAAAGTGTGAATAATTAATCTTTGTACATATTGTGTTATTGCAAGTGCTTCATGAATGTATTGACTATTTTCTGTATACCTAATTAAGATGTGCTCTGTTTATTATTCCTCTTTTAGGACTCTTTATAAGCTTGGTTTCTACCAAGTTTAGTCGAGAATCAGCATGCAAATTGAGTCATTTCTTGATTGGCCACAGTGAAACTTTCTCAACCCTTTTTCTGGAATACTGTGATTCAAATTGGAATGTAGTGTCACTACAGTTTGGGAGACTTCTGTCACATCTGAATTGTGCTCTAGGTGTGGGAAAAGAGAGTATTCCAGATGCCATTCTTACTCGCATATTTGAGACTGAAAGAGAAACATTAAGAAATAACATCAGCAGTTCATTGGACCCTCCTTTGTGGATTTCAGATTATCCTCAACTATTTAAACTGTTAGTAATGAGAGTTATGGGTAAGTTGTTAACTTATGTATCTATCCTCTGCCTTGTGCTTGTTGATTTTTTCTCTGATCTGTAGTAATAAAAACTTAGATTTCTAGATATTTCAATGGTGCTTAGAAATGTATTATGTTAACTATTAATAATTATGTGTAATCTTCAGTCAATTTGATGTCTGGTTTCGAGTGGCCTCTTCTAATTATTTTGATGCTACAGCTTGTGAAGGGCCTCCTGAATTATTTGCCTCTATTCCTCTCTGCCTTCATCCTCCATCTTCTCACTCCCAATTTCTGCAGGTCATCCTCCTGATTATCCAGCCATATTTTTCTGACCCTTCTTTGCCCTCTTTTGCCTCCTGTTCTCCCATTAAAAACTTTTTTCAAGACAGTTGTATCCGGCATTCATTCTTTGGTGTCCTGCCCATCTGATCCATCCTCTTTTTATATCATTTACTCTGTCCGGCTCTGTGTACAATCCTCCTTTGTACAATTCCTCGTTTATACATATCCTCTTAAAGCCTTGCTTACTTACAGAACTATAAATGATTTTCATTACCTTTCTTTGCTATTTCCTTAGCATCTCTTCTGATCCATAATCATTATTGGTTTCAAGATAGTTAAGTTTTCTATGTGAATGTTCTTCTACCCCAGTATCTACTGATGAGAGAAATAGCACTGATGTCCTGTGACTATTTTATTTATTCCTGATCCCGTGTGTTTTATCTTATTTGCAGTGACCCTCAGCCCTGTGCTCCCTTCTGCTTCCTCTAATTATACATATCCTTTTTCCCAATCCTTCTTTCCTCTTGTGGCTAGCAGTATATCATTAGCATATGTTATGCACTG
Organism: Ceriagrion tenellum; assembly: GCA_963169105.1. Lineage (NCBI taxonomy): Eukaryota > Metazoa > Arthropoda > Insecta > Odonata > Coenagrionidae > Ceriagrion > Ceriagrion tenellum. The sequence continues at coordinate 46,600,559 of OY720632.1, forward strand.
TAGTATTCTATTAAGTTTCGTTCCTACTGGGTTTATAGGTATCTGCCTGACTGCTTTCTCTAGTGAGAGATTGAAGAGTACTGTTGACAGAGCTTCTTCCTGTCTCAGACCTCTATGTTTTAAATGCACCTGTCATCCTTCCTTCTACTTTAATGTTGCTTCTTGTTCCATCTTATGTCATTGTTGTCAGGCTTATCAGTTTTATTGGTATACCAAAATCAGCCATGGTTTCAAAAAGTTATCCTCTGTTTATACTCTTGTATGCTTGTTTATAGTCCAGAAACTGGTGATATAACTCTGTCTGGTAAAACTTTTAATACATATAACTCTGTCTGATAAAATCTGTCTAATCAGGAAAATTTGATTGTGGATTTTCCTCATTTGAAACCCCCTTATACTTGCTCAGTATGTTTTTTGCAATTGAGTCCAGTGTCTTAGATAGTATTTCGGTCATTACTTTGAACCCCTCACTAAGAAGCTTTATCCCACGGTAATTTTCTCATAGAGTATTATCTCCTTGTGTATGTATGGGGCATATTATCCCCAGTCCCTAGTCTTTTGGCATTTTCTCTTCTGTCCAAACAGCTTCTCTGAGTTTATGCTGCTATTCTATGATCACGTCTTATCTTGCCTTCAGTATTTCCACTTCAATCTTGTCTTTCCCCAGGGTACTACTATTTTTCCAAGATTGCACTGATTGGTGTACTTCTTCCACTGTGGGTGGGCCAATTTTTTCTCCTGCTTGTTGTTCACTCTGACCGTGGTTTTCCCTTCCTTGTCCATTTCTCTAATTATCTCCTTCTTCTCAGTTATCTACTTCCTACAAATTGTCACAATTTAGGAGTTTTTGGGAATACTCTCTCCACATCTTTAGCATTTCTTGACCATTGTCTTCAAGCTGCCCTTCCTTGTTTTTCAAGAAGACTGTCCTTGGATTAAAAACCTTGCCTCATTTCTTTTATTCTCTGATATAAAAGCTTAATTTCACTTCTATTCTTCAAGTCTTCTATTACTTCCACCCTGCACTGTTCAGACTGCCTTTTCCTGCTTACTCCATGTGCCTTTCGTCTATAGCCTGTCTGGTTTTCTGTGGCAGCGATTTAGCTTTTGCTTCTTTTCTTTTGAGAACAGTTTTCTTACATTCTTGATCAAACCACTCTCTTAGTTTTCTTTTCATTGCCAAGCTCTTCTTCATTTATGCTATGTAATGTCTATTAATAAATCTTCCACTTTCCTTCACAATCTCTTTCCCCTTCTTCCATGCTTTCTTTGAATGTCTGTCCCACATTCCTTCTATACTCTGCCATCTGGTCTTTGTTTGGCTATAATTTGCTTACATCATACCTTACTTGAGCCTTCTCTTGTGATGATTTATTAAGGCTATTCTTTGTCAATACTTCATCCAGACCAAATATGTAGTGGTCTGTATCTCCATCTGCCCTCATGCAGCTTGTAACCTCCATTGTCCCAACAACCTCCTCTCCCTGCTCCAACAACAAAGTAAATGAAATCTCTGTAAAGTAAACCTAGCAATCATTGAGCAACTAAAAAAACAGAATAAGGTAAATTAATGGCTTTTAGTGTAAAAGCTTAACTAGATTGAAAGTTAACTGGATCTCTGAACTCGGTTCATAGTTCAAGATTCATCATCATTAGTGATTAAGTGGAGATTTATTGGGTATTAGAAGCATAGTATCAGCAAGTACTTAGCTCATGAGAAGAGAGTCCTTATAACCTTCCAATTTTCCCTTTTCAAAGTGGTGCCTGCACTGCAGTCCATAATGTTTGACCTTTTTTTTAATATTCTACGAAAAATACTCATGAACTTTTGTTTTTCTTGAAGCCAAAGATTTTTACTGTTGAAAATTATTCATATTAACCTTAGACAACTTGTCAAACAGCACCTTTTTCATGCTGCATAAGTTGAAGTTTTCACCTGTCTGTTGTTGTTTGTCCATTGTGCCATGGTGGTTGGCACAGATGTATTCTAGATATAGCCTTGAATCATGACCATTCAGCTAAATACTGGCTGGTCTTTTCAAAGAAATGCTCAAGGAGTTATTTTACCCCAAATCAGACAAATTTGTGAAATAAATGAGAAAATGAAACATATACATATTTCGAAGAGCACAGTCTCGATTAGCGTTTGAATTTCCTGGAATGAATTATTAACAGAAATTAGTGACTGGGTGTATACGAGGTGTGGCAATTAAATAACCAAACTTGTGCTGCTACCAGCAAACAGCGAGCACACCACGGCAGGTTTGAACATGTCCATGCCTGTTGATGCTTCCTCCACTCTAAGCTCGATGGTCACGGTTTGTGTGTAGCTAAGTGTCATTGTAGCAATTGCATATTCAAGTCCTTGCGCTACCGTCTCGTTGAAAAAATGCTAACAAAAATGAAAGTGTTCAGATGGAGCAATGAGTTAACCTCAAGTTTCTTGTGAAACTGGGGAAAACTGCATGTTAAAGGAAGTGTACGTAAGTGAATGTTTATCGCACACACAAGTTTTGTGGTTTAAAAAGTGTGATGGCACCAATTGATGAATTGAAAGAGCCCAAACTCACCACGGCAAAAAAAGCAAAAATGAGCAAATCAAAATTCAAAGCCATTATGATAGTTTTTTTGACAAGTGAGGAATTGTCCACGTTCACTGGTTCCCCGAAGGTCAGAGTCAATCAACATTATTATGTTGTGGTTCTGACTGCCCTACGTGAGCGAATGAGGTGACGAATCCCTAATGTGTGGAAGAGCAATTCCTGAATGCTTCACCAAGACAATGCGCCAGCCCATTCCGCCTTGCCTGTGAAGGCGATCTTAGCGAAATATGGTATAGCCGTGTTGGATGAGCCACCATACTCGCCCAATCTGGCCCCCTGTGACTTCTTTTTTATTCCCTAAGGTCAAATCGGAGTAAAAGGGGGCGAGATAAGGTGTAATGGAGGTCATATTTAAAGAATACAAATTTTGTTCTTTTCCACAGATTATATTTTATGTGGTACGACGCGTTTCACCGACTTGCGGCATCATCAGGTACAAAAATTCAGTCCAAACGGTGAAGGTATATATATAATATATTGTATATATACCTGTATATTAAATATTGTATTGTTTGGATTGAATTTTTGTACCTGATGATGCCGCAAGTCGGTGAAATGCGTCGTACCACATAAAGTAAAATCTGTGGAAAAGTACAAAATTTGTATTATTTAAATATAGATACTGTTAACTTCCCCGAAGTGAAGCCTGAAACTGTACAGAAGTGGACTTAAAGCACTGCTTTGAAAAATGGAAAATTCGTATGGAGTGTTGTAGGGATCGGCAAGGAGAGTACATTGAAGGCAATAAATTTTCTAATGTAATAGATGATCAATAAAATGTTTTGTAGCCCCAGTCTGGTTATTTAATTGCCACATCTCGTAGAACTATAAATGCTAATGCCAAAAGTGCAAAGGAAGTTGTTTGATAGATTATTACCCAGTGTGTGTCATGTGGATTTATGATTTCAGATGATGATGCATGCTTCCAACTCTACAGCCATCTGATTGCCAGTGCTGACAATGGTTCTGGTCTGCCAATTTCTTCATTGGAAGTACTATTTCCTGTTTTTGAGAAAATTGAGAAATGCTCTTCCTTGAAGTTGAAAGAGAAGCCCAAAGTTTCATTTTTACGTCTAATGCTACAATCTTTTGTCAAAACATTGAAGACTGCTGCAAAAAATGAGAGCTATCTTAGTGATGGAAGTCTGCAAACTGATGTATCAAAATATTTACTTGTAACATGCAAGTTAATGGAGAACAGTGATGACTGTAGTGGTGAGACCACATCTGAGACAAAATGGAGGCTGATAAAAAAGTGTGGCATTTGGAAGGAATTTTCGCAGTTGGCTCTGAAGGTTGGAATTGGCCAAGGCAGCAGTTTAATTTTGAAAATTCTTGAAAGAATTTGTTCCAAGGTACTGTGCGTAGATGACCCAGAAGCTACTGTAATTTACAAAATGACGATCCTGCATTCAAAATTTCTGGAGATAATGCTCGAGAACAAACCTGGTAAAGGTAAGAGAAGAGTTAAAACATTTTCATAAAGTTCTCCATTTAATGGGTTGAGTCTCATTTTTGCTGTGGAAAACCAAACGATACTTCATTGCATTGCATACCTTGCCTCATTTACCTGGGTCAATTATTCTTGGATACACTGTTTTTCCTGTGATATCATATTAGCCAGTTAAGATAAGTTGCTTTCAATTATTGAAACTCATAAAAATGTTGCCTCATGGTTCCATATTTGTTTCAGTTGAAATCATTGAGCTTCTTGTGATGCTAATTGAAAAAAACTCTGCAAATAAGTCATCATCATTGGTCCCTACCATACTGAGCTCTTATGGTGCTACGTTGAGCAAATGTGATATTTTAATCTTGAAGGTAGGCTGCACATTTTTAATGATTGTACCATTCATTTGTATTTAACTAAATGGTAATTAACTCATTTTCTTTAATATGTGCAGGTATTGAAAATGTTAGATCTTGGTGATTTGAATTTTAATCAGTTTAGTCCATTCCTGTGGGGAAGTACGGCTGCCAGCTTTTTTTCATTGAAGAGGAAAGCAAAAACCACGACATTTTCAGCTTTTTCTGTTTTAAGGCAGCCCAAGGCTGACCAAGTTCTTGATCTCCTTGATATTAATGTAGTAATGAGAACCATTGTCAACTTTCCCATTCATAGGAAACTGCAGGCTAGGGTAAGTAAAATCGGCTTGTTTTTCCATTAATTTTCCATCACTGTTTAATAACGTAAGTACCAGGTGACTAAACTTTGCTTGGCAACGAAATGTGTTTTTAAAAAATGAAAAAAATCATAAATGGAGTATTTCAAACAAACCAATGCAATTGGAGATAATAAATTCTATTAGAATAGAATATTGAATTCCTATGAGTTATCCGGAAAATCAGTATTTTTTTATTTATTCGTCATCGTAGTTATCCACTTGTAGAACATTATTGTAAGGGTTGAAGTTATTTATTACTTCTTTACATTCTACGTTTTTTTTATAGCGAGGATTTTCTGCCAACAAAACCAATTGTTTAAGCATCAAAATCATTTTTCATTGCGATAGTTGGTAAGGTCTTTCTTTTTGCTGTGTACCAATCTTGAAATTAATTTCTTTTGGCCTGTTTGGATTCATGATTACAAAATTTACAGCCCTCTGTCTTTAGTATAACGTGTTGAATTCTGTATGTGGAGCTCATTTTTGACCTTGCTGCTTTTATGAAATTTTTACTATTTCATTCTACTGTATTTTTAACAAATTATTACCAATTGTAGGTCTGTAATACTTACAAATAAGAATTTCATGATATGTATAAAATATAATAATGTTTTGCCCACAATTAAAGAAGCATTATCTGCTGCTTCAAACATAAAAACATTGTTCTAAATATGATGGTGCCTTAGATTGCCTGGTAAAGTTGAAATTCCATCTTTTTCAGAGGACGTTAAGGAAACATTTTAAACTGCAATATGACATATTTCAATGAATACACTGCTCAGTGTTACTTTCCAATCTGTTATCAACAATTCAAGTTAATCTATGTATGGTATGTCATTTGCACTTTGTTTACTTTTATTGCTTGGTATGTTGTCATCTTGATTACCTATTGGGCACACATTAAAAATTTGACTTCTAATGTAATTTATCGAATATAAATTAATTTTCCCCAGTATGAGACCTTTCTCAATTTTATTTTCTTGTCTGAATGTAAAATACCACATCATTTCATCAAAATCACCAAAGCCATTTTCAAGAAAAAAATTCTAACACACATAGAGAAATAGCACGTCTAATAGTTTAGAGTAAGCTTCTTTATAAAGTGCTACACGTGTTTGTAAGTTCTTCCTTGTAATGCATGTAATGGTTTTTGGGATTGGTTTACTTATTCTATCTCCTTATCTTGTTAACATAAATAATCCATCTTTCTTCCTGCCAACCTTTCCTGTGTTTTCTGACTCTTTAGTGACTCACCATTGAGTTACTTATCCCTTTTTCTGGAAGGCATGGAATATCTGGCACATGTACTACTTAAGTTAGCTACTCAGTTGTTCAGAGAACACAGACACATTTCCTCTAGCCAAGCTTATAACTTATATCCCTAAGTAGCCTAACATTAGTGTATGTATTTACATTTCACATTTAAGAGAATTGGGGTACTAGTTTTCAGGTCCCTAGCTCCTAATTGTCACTGTGGTGAGCCAGCCGGGGTTGGTAACGGATGGCATCTCTTGATACCTGCCTTTGAATTCTAACCTTCCTGTTGTTTTTTGTAAGGAATAGGAAACCATGTACATGCTTTCAAGCATAACCACTGATGGATTGGAAAGAAAATTGTTTCCTTAACCCTTTCGTGCCTTGCGTCAGATATAGCCAATATGAATTTTCCTATGCAAACGAATCAATGTCGGCTATGGCCGACGGAGAAAAGCCAACGCAAAAGATCTAATGTTGGGTATAGCCGATGGAGGGAAGAGAAGTGACGAATATGGGAGCAATAATCCTAGATATGCAGTAAACCCTTGCGACCCAGCTTAGGGACAGCCCAGACCCTTTCCTTGGCAAGTGAGTTTGACCCTCCGCATCATTAGTAGCCCTCTTTGCTGCATGAATCTGCAGTTAATTTATTGTATTTGCAATGGTTTTTCAAGGCAATTATTTTTTTCTCTCTACAAAATTTTTTACTCTATGAGGTGAATTATTTGTTTTTTGTTGAGTCTTAGCAAATTTCAAACGAAATTCTAGCGTTGATAGTTCTTGTGTTGAACTCTCAATAATTGGAGCTCTAAATAGAACTCTAAATTCGTTAATATTAACGCTAGAATATTGTTTACAATTGTAAAACACTCAGAATAACATTAGAAATGCATTTTAAGGTATAAGTTTTTGAAGCATACAGCTAAGAATTATTAAAAAAAAACAACGTTAATGCGACAAACTTACAGCGGCCTCCTGCTGAGAGAGGGGCTGCTAAGGGTTGGGGGGTCAAGCCAAGTGCCCGAGGGAAGGGAGAGGAGAGAGCTCCATAGAGGGAAGTACAGAAAATTCTCATGCTACTCGTAGCAGGGAAAGCATTTCCCTTCAAGAGACTTCGGTGCGAAATGGTTAAAAATCAAGCATTTAGGTCCATCTGTTGTACATGTGAATGAACTATGTGTCTAAATTTTGCATCAGAATGAAACATCATCATACGTAGATCTTCAGCTGTTGATCCATTTCATGGTGATAGAGATGGGTGAAGTTATTATTACAGTGTGTGGCCTTATTTTGTTATTCTAGGGGTTAATGTTGCATTACTTTGATTTGTATCTTAATGTGATGAAGAAATGTCTTCTGTGAATATTTTAAAATCTTTTTACTACTAATTGATATTTATCGTTGAGTTGCTGAATTCTTGCGTTGCATTTCAATTCAGTTGGTGTTACCCTTCTTATCACCCATTGGTTAAAAAATTGGTAGGCCTAAGGTGAATTATTTTCTAACTGCATTCACAAACACAAGTTCCTTCTTAATGGAGGACAATTATTTAATTTGCTTGTTTTGTGTTCCCAGGATACATTAGAGCTTGTCTATGCTGAAACAAATGTGTATGATCCGTGTTTTTACCTGCCTATTTTGAGTCATATTCTGGCCCCAGAAAATCCTATTAAAATATACAAGGTGGTGCAGTCTGGGGCCTTGGCACTTACTGTGATTGCTCTTGGAAGTTCTGACCCTGGAGTTAGAAGTGCTGCAATGCATATTTTGGCAAGATTTTACTCTCATCTGGAGACAGGCAGGTGAGTACCTTTGTAATTTGTTAACCTGAGGATAATAACTTCTTCTATGTTAATTAAAACTTGACAGGCATTCTAAGGTTCTCTAAATTATCGAGTGATTAAAAAATATAGATATGTAATAGGATTTGTATGCCTATACTTAATCATAGGATTTTTATAGGAAACCTGCACTAATATAGGAAAATCTGAGAGAAATGAATTACATTTTAATAAAACTATGTTCTATAGTTTATTCTCACATTGAAATCAATGATGAAAATGACTTAGTAACTATTCATTGGTATTTTTTTGATTTCATAATGGATTTTCACAAATTTAAGCCCGAAACCATCAAATTTATTCTCACATTTCAAAATAATACTTAAAATTTAAATTAGTGCCTTGTTAAAGTATTCTGGTATTTTTTCAAACTATGTATTTTGAAAGTGTAACTGAAGGAGGAGAAAAAAATGGAGGGGGACTGTTTCTCTAGCCAATTCATCATTTAACTGATGCTATTCAGAATTCAAGCTGGCATTTGTCTTTGAATTCCTTATTGCTATCATCATTTGAGGAAAACTTGCATTAACAGTATATCAATATTTCTGCTCTAGCAACAATTTCATCTCTCAATTGCTCCAATACATCAGATTCATCATCTTCATGCACCCAAGGGGAAAGATTGCTAACTTCAATATAAGTTTCAAACAAATTTGTAGCATCTGATGCATCTTCTTCAGAACGACCCTGAAACTCCTCCTCATCCATGGTGGCACCCTTGGCTGCTGTGCAATTATTTCTGCCATTTTAAATCATTGCTGAACTTTCACTCTATCATGCCAATCCAGGGTCAATCAGTACCAAGGTTGTTAGCAAGGTTGGGAAAAAAAATATACAGAGTCAATTGCCTTATGTTTTGACAGTTTGAAACTACTTTTATTTTTTTTGTTTTTCTGGTTACTAGGGATATTCGGACACTAGATTTTAACTTGAGCCAAGTTTGAGTTGATCATTTCTATAAAATCAAGTTTCGAGTAGAGTATGAGTCGAGTTTAAGCATCAGAATCATTTTTCATCGCAATAGTTGGTAAGGTCTTTCTTTTTGCTGTGTACCAATCTTGAAATTAATTTCTTCTGGTCTGTTTGGATTCATGATTACAAAATTTACAGCCCTCTGTCTTTAGTATAACATGTTGAATTCTGTATGTGGAGCTCATTTTTGACCTTGCTGCTTTTATGAAATTTTAAACTATTTCATTCTACTGTATTTTTAACAAATTATCGCAGCACTAAATTTTGCTTTATCTACAGAAATGATTTTTGTTATGTTAGTTTATTTTATATGTGAAGGCCTTTATAAATTCATATTTTATATTTTGATTCATACTATCAATAAAAATATCTTGTCCATTTTGTGGAAGAGTTATATCTTAAAGTGGGGTTACCCAATTTTAATGAGATCAAATTCTCCAGATAGTATGTACTTCTACATTCTTTGATATGCTCAGATTTTTCCTGGTACAGTGGTACAGCTGCCCATGTCCTGGATGTTTTCTCAATGGGTATTACATTCATACACTATTCTCTACCCTGCTATATAACACCAGGCTTCACCTGTGTAACAAATTTTGACACCACTGTTCCTCAGGTTTCTGATAACTATTTGATGAAAATAATGATGTGTTGAAGAAATTGTTTAGGACTCAATTATTATCAACTTTTGCAAAATTTATTATATTAAAACCCCAAACTTATCAGTGCTCACTACTCTGGGCAGATGGGCACAGATACTTTGTCTATTCTTTATTTTTGGGGAATAGGGAGCATTACAATGTTGAAATATAAGCCCACGTAATGGATTTTAGCCCGATGCCCAAGCACTTATTTATAGAAAAGAATTTGTCTGGCAGTTTTTCTGTCTTAGCTGTGATGAAATATAAGGTAACTTTCACCACATTTCAGCTTGAAGCCCATAGAACCCCCTTCCATAGGTGTGGGTCATATCACTCAAAATTGTTTTTTCTTTCCTTTTTAGGCCAAGCAAGGAAAAGAAGTTATGGTTGAATTTCATTGATTCTTTACGAAATGGCTTTGCTCTGTTGGCAAATTCAAAAGATTTAGATGATGTTTCAAGCCTCCAGTTGCCATCTGTGGTGTCTATATTTCTTGCAAGGTCGTCTCTAGTCATGTCTGATCCCCAGCATGTCATGTTTTTTCCCTTGCACAACTACTTCCTTGCAAAGCCTGCATTAGACTTGGACATGGTGCCTGAATTTTTCAGGCTCTTCAACAGCTCTGAATTGGAAAGTAGGTGAGTGGTTCAATTTTAAGTCAAGGTTAGTCCTTAACCTGCCTGTTTGAGGAATTAATATACTCCTTCAAACAATGTAAGTGGTCAGATGTTTAGTGTTGTAGGAGTGATAAAACTGAAGTATGCTGCCTATATTTCATTTAGAGTTCTATGTCGTGTGCCCACCAGGCAGGGATGGATTTAGGTCATTGTTTTGTATTGCCACTTTCTGCAAGTCTAGGGGGGTATGAAATACTTAATGGCCAGCATTTTTCCTATCATACCAGGTGCTTTACGGGAGTTGGAGGAGGGTGCCTCTCCCACTCCTGCTCCCTCTTAATCCACCACTGCCACCTGAGTTGGTTGTTTGGTATACTTCTTAAAAGTTTACCTAAGTGAACATGATTTATCTGTGTTCTGGTATCCCACTAGTCATGAAAAAGAAAACATATTACATTCACTAAAATCAAATAGATTCTTCATACATAAGTGCATTTGCATACCTTTAATATACCTTGCTTACGATAGAATGGGTTCCTTGAAAACCTGTCATTCACGAGGAATGCCCATGAAGTGTCCCTCCCAACTCATTCAAATTTTGCTGGATGGTAGTTTAATGCAATAAAACTGCATATGTAAAATTCTCTGTGCCACAATGCCTTGTGAACCGAGATATTCACTTCTTTTATACTGTCCTCCTGTTTTGGCTGAGGTGCCCCTTTGTTTCTGGGTGAATCTCTAGCTAGCTAGCATCCTTGAACTTTTGTTTGATGAAGTATTATGTGTAATGGACTGAAGCCTACCTCTTCAATTCAGAAGATATGCCGGACAATAGGCCTGCCAACCATCCTCATTTCCCTATATTCTCACAAGATTGGTCTGGTGGGAATTAATATTTATCTGGAATTTGGGCATTGAAATTTTCAAATGTAGTTATCCTTACTAATGTTAGGTAACCTTGATAATTGAATTTTAATGCAAGAGTAGTGGCTATCATAATGGGAATGCAAAGGGATTTAGGGGTGGGTTCAACCTGTGAAGTTCATAACTCTACCTGGAGGGTGATTGTTGAATTATCATCCTAGGACTATCTGCATGCCAATCATCAGCAAAATCCTTGTCCTGGATATTGGATACTCACCATAATATATTTCTTGTTGTGGTTTTTAATCTTTACATCTGTCTGATAACATATTCCTGTTATTATTGATACTTGTCTTGAAATGCCATTACCATTATGCCATGTAGCAGTTTGATTATGCCATGTAGTATTTCTTCAATGGATTCCCCAACACTTTGTCATATTATTAATGCAATAAACTGGAGTTAGAACCTATTGGATGAGGTATGCCTGAAGCTTTGAAGCAAAGCTGACATGCATTTGGTTGTATGTACCTGATAAATGTCATTCAAAGTATTTTTGACATTCGCTGCTTAAATGCTTTCAAGGTTTCCCTGAGAAAATTAGTTTCTTGCATATGCCCAGTTTCATTGATAAAATAGATGTTTACAGTTGAAATTCTGAAAACTTTTTATGTAATGGTACTCTCCAACTTATGATCAGGATATGTCTTGAAGACTACATCATAAGTCAAAATTGAAAGGTGAAGCTTAGGAATGCATAGCTTCAAATTGTAGACTCAAACTCTAATGTGCTGAATGATGCAACTTGCTTTTAAAGGTCATGTTCCTTTTTCCGTAAAATCATTTGAGCTACAAATAAAATTAGCTATATCAGCCCTAAATTATAACATTATTGTCTACAATACCATGAAGTTAAGTGGCACTGCTACCCATTATGGGTAAGAAGAATAGATGTACAAACCAATCTTACATATCGAAGCACCTATGCCAGAAGTTGGTAACTGACATAATTTGGATGCCTTATTTTACATAAAGTTTAACTTTAATCTGGGCATGTCTCCCCCCTGAGTAAGTTTAATTTAATTGTCCGAAATTCATTTTGATCATCTTTTTCTTGGTGTGGCACCAATGAACCTTCACACGCCACCTGGTGACGAGTATGCACTACTACGAGTACCTATTCAATTAAACAACTAGCCCTATGAGCCTTGCATAAGGAATAGCATAGTTTTGATGATTTAAAATATCCAGTGTATATCATGTCAAACATACCTCCAACCTTGAGTTGAATATGGGGGTTCATGTGACTGTTTTTTACGATCCCATGAAAGCATCTACCAGCAATGTTGTCTGTTTCAAACCCATGTTTACCGTTGATGCCAGTATCCTCACTGGGTGTGCAGTACGTGCACTGTGTATTGTTTTTCATTTGTCTGCCACATTGCTTTTTGGATTCACAGTGCACATTCTGGAAGTCATTTTGCTATGCCAGTAACAAGCTGCATAACTTGTTGCTGCAATTAAGATCTGATAATACTGTGCTTGTCCATGTTTTCGCTCTTTGCTCACGGATGCTGGCATTCGGTCCCATGTAAACATCTGCCAAATGGGCATCCAGGCGACTGTAAGTGAATGTAACTGATGATTAGCAATTCATATTGCAACTGTCAGCTAATCTTAAAAAAATTCATGATTTATGTTTGAAGTTGATTTAAATCATAATCTGGTGATATTAGCAATGATTAAATTACATATTTTGGTAGCTAAGCATTGCCACACTTTGTGTGTGTTTTTTGTTCTCATTTTACTCATTCTCAAAACTCATTTTTAAAAATAATTTTGCTTATTACTTAGGATGATTGTTAGTTGGATGGTTGTAAGTCTGTGAGTACCTGTTGTTCACCCAGATCAGGATCTTCCTCCATAATTATTTTCTTTTTATAACTTTTATAATTATTATCTAAAGCTGACATTATATGTTCCAAGCAAGCTAAGGGCAGCAACTACTGGAGCTGTAACATCCCTCTCTCTTGCACCCTCTCATTAGATATGGATTGAGGGTGTTTACCTTCCTATTGAAAATGGGAATATGTATCTTTAATTGTTCTCCAGAGAGCAGAGGTAGAGTCATATGTATGTTGAAACTACTGTATTTCTGATTATTGCTCTCTCTCTTCTTAATTATTATCCTGAACAGGTCCTATAGGTACTGGATCCTTGAAGTTCTTCGGGATGGTATGAAGTCAGAATTGGATTTTTTAGCTTGCTTGAATAGTGGAGCAATCAAAGTTTTATTGACTTCATTTAGTTCAGTCAGTAGTGATGAGAAGAGCAAGGTAAGTCCTCAGCTAGAGCTGAGAAATGTTGAAGCCATCTTGCATGTTGTCAGTTTATGGGTTTTGCAATTTTTGTATTTATATATATATTTATATCTTATTTTATATCTTCTAGTTGTTGGTGTTAGAAACATTAGCTGCTGCTGTGAAAACACCCTCCACAGCTTATTATCTAGTTAAGGGTCACGGCCTTCTTCCATGGATTCAAGAAATCATATGTGGTTCAGTAATTTCTCACAAAAAAGAGCCTTATGTCATTATTGGTGTCATCAATCTACTATCATATTTATGGCTTTCCATTGCTGATGACACCAGTTCTAAATTGAGATGGCTAAGCAAAGGATCTTCTTCCTCTATACTAATTTCAAGTTACATTCTTCAGTTATTTCTATCTTTGCTACCAAAACTGTTGTGTATTCAGCTTCAACTCGCAGACTATACCAGATTAATGGTTTCTCTCTTGTCTGTCTCAGAAGTTTTTAGAAGATTCTCAAAAAGTCAAATTGGTGTAGTTCAGGAGCAAGATTTAAAAAATACAATCGCTCTTGGAAAAAAGGTGCTCAATAATGTTAATGTATGTGAAGATGCTCTTGAGTATAGACATAATATTTTTCCTACCAGTCAAGAATTGCTAAGCTCATATGATGATACATCTATGGAGGCTCTCAAATCTTTATTCAAATTTGTTACTGTATGGCAACCAACTGAAAGAAAAGTTTTATGATGACAAATTGTTAATTATGAATGTGTATGTTTATAATGAAAATATAGTTTTTTATTTAACATATGTTTTAATTTTATTTTCCTTGGGTCTCATATTGTCAGTCGGTCTATTCCAGTTAAATGTTGGGCTTATTCCAGTTGAATGTAAGTATAAGTTCAGTGAAAATCTCTCTCAAGCTAAACCTGAGCAAAACAGAAACTTATTTATCCAGATAAAAATTTTGGTCCTGGGAGGGGTTTCAGGGTTTTCACTCATTCTTACATATTGTAAATGAGTACCATCAAAATTACTTACAGATTGAATTCTCTGAGACTGAGTGGTATTCCTGGAGCAATACCTAAGGAAAATATTTACTTTAGCAGGTTAAGCAAAAAACCAAATTATGGAAAAATGTTGTCAAATTTAAAGATTTACCCCTCCTAATTATCCTCTGCAGTGGTACTTTAGTAAGTGCATCCACATCTTCTTGTGCTACAATGTAGATTGATAATGAGAACAATTCATGTAAACCACTGCCGAAATTCACCACATGGGATTTTTGTTTTAACTGTTTGAGGCTCCTGACTGGTAATTGGAACTTCCAAGTTCATTTCCTGGTTAATTTTGTCATTGCAAATTTCATCTGCACTGATGCATGTGACTGCATATGTGCTATATTATTTTTGTATCGTGCCGTGATTGGAAATTTAAAAAATTGACAGTGTGGGCTGAATAATAATGCCTGTATTGAGAAAAGGTAAAAAAATGAAAACAAACTAGTTTGTGGGTGTGCAGTTAAATTTATAGGAACAGTGCTGTTTCATTATTTCTTATGGCTATTATATGGACTTCTACTTTTGTTAGACATCTGGCTCTTGATTCAGCAGGAAGCTACCTTGGCTGAAAAATATTATGGTCGTAAGATGTTCTGATAAAGGCATGTTTTTACAGTTTTATCTTTTTACTTTATATAGGCATTAAAGTTATATTTATGACACTTTTCTAGCCATACATATGATCATGCAATTTTTAACCTTTTTCCTCTACAGCCAACTTCTCTTTTCATGAAATTTTCTTTCTTTGTAAGTTATCCTTTGTATGAGCAGCCTGTTTTCTTGTATTTCAAAATTGGCAATATTTGTCCAATAAATGGCTAAGCAAGCAAAGCCTAATAAGACTTCCTGTCATGATGGT
Organism: Ceriagrion tenellum; assembly: GCA_963169105.1. Classification (NCBI taxonomy): domain Eukaryota; kingdom Metazoa; phylum Arthropoda; class Insecta; order Odonata; family Coenagrionidae; genus Ceriagrion; species Ceriagrion tenellum. Next base: position 46,615,752 of record OY720632.1, read on the forward strand.
TTCTTACTCTTAATTTATCATATGTATTTAGAAATTCTCACCTTTAGTAATCAGACCTTTTGAGCATTGAAAGCTGTTTTGTCTGAAGCTGTTGAAAGATGAGAAGTTGTTACCTGGACGGCAATTTATGTGTGGTAAAATTCAAGCTCAAAAATGCAAGACCTGATTTAAAAAATGAAGAATGCATCCCACCCTCATTGTAAATTTTGTTACTTTGATTTTTACATTTTTTCTTATCCACTTCATTGAAAAGTTGTCTTGTAGGTTACTTGTAAATGTGTCTGGCACTTTATGTTTTTAAAGGACAATATACTTCAATGCATTGAGGGATGCTGAGTGACTGTGCATAACTTTCCTTCATTACTTATTACATAGTTGGGGCTGTATGCAGGTATGTAAGTTTTCTATATTCCTCTTTTCTTTTTTTATCTTATATTTTGGTTTGAGAATACCAATGTAAATTTGAACTGAAAGAAAAATCATTGATAAAATTAAAAAAATTAATTGATGGTCTGATTGAAACAGAAAACTTTTGCTTCCTGTTGCCCCTCAAGAACTCTCATTTGTCTATACTCTGGCTCAGTTTGCTTTATTAGCTTTTACTATTGTAGAAAACGTAAGTTAGTTCTACCTGCTTATGTACCTCTTCTCTATCAGAGTGGTATAACTTGTATTTACCACTGATAATGTTTTCTATTCTTGTCTCTCATCACCTTGTGGTTGCTAATTGATTGTGACAATTGACCACATGACCCTTGTTTCTAAATTGCATTTAGGTGGTAGAAAATAGCTCTAGGTACTGTTATGTGCAGAAATTATGTGCACTCGAGTTAGGGTACATATAAATAAATAACAAGAAGACCTACAGAAAAACTAATCACACTAGATTTTTGTAATTTAATTTTGCGTTATTTAGTGATTAATTTTAATTTTTTAAATACATCCTTATATTTTTGGATATAATTAAAGAAGCACCGGTTTTTAATGGTGTGCAAGCTAAGTCCCTACTTTTAATTGTAACTTGAATAAAATTATTTCTACTACGACCGTATTACAGTAAATGGTTGATAGACATGTTTGTTAGACATGCTGTCAGTTTCAGCATTTTATCTTTTACAGGAAAATAGTAGTTATTAATTTTTTTAAATGCTCACATTTCAAAACTGGGGTGTCATGCAATGTCATTCTTGGTCGAATTGTAATCTGCATGTCTTGAACTTTTCAAGTATGTAATTATGCAATATTTCGTTATATGTGTTTAATTTATATTGTGTGGAATTAATATAAGTTAGTGATCCTAATAGACGAAGAGAGTAGTCCTGTAGTACTAAGATGGTCGCATTTCAATCTTTAGGTTCTATCGATGATGCACTGATGAGGCTTGTTATCCATGCATCATCAGAATTTTTAGTGTTTTAACTTGTGAAATACTTGCCAAGCAAGTTAGATATGTCGATGAGATGGTTTGGGTAATAGCATGGACCTAAGAAATTAATATTCTTTTTGAGAATAGTCTCACAAAAACTAATGGTAAACAGTAATGAATATGTAAAATAATGACAAACTCCTTGGACTCATATCTCTGCTCCCCTCATCGTTTATTGGGTATGCCCATGAACTATTTGGTAAGTTTGCCGGTGCAGAAGAAGGTACAATTGTACCTGCTATTGCACATCACTAATTCTTACCCTCATTATGATTACCACAAAAAAGCAAGTAAAGTTAATTGTCATATGGAACAAATGTTTTATGCCTTATTGTCTTGCAGAAAAAAATGAAAATTGTCTTTATTGTCTTGCAGAACAAATGAATAGCTACAATATGCCTCCATCAAACTATACATGCAGACCTAAAAATTATGGAAGAACTCTAGTTTCTATACGAAGAAGTTTCTAATACGTGTAGCCTAAGATGAGTTTTCATTTAGTATGTGCTAAACAAGATACTTGATAACTGCATGCTTCAATGCCTCTGTCAGTGTTGATAGTAAAGCTCCACACACAAGGTCAAACTAGGACGGATACTGAGGTAACTTCGTAAGAATTTAGTATTGGTACAGCAAAATGAATATTTCCTTAGTGATTTCATAGGTATTTCCTTTTTAAAATAGTGTGCTCTGCAAGACTCTGATTTTCAATGTTATTCAATTAAAATATTGCACCAAAGCATTGAATGAGCATTGAGATAATGGATAATTTGTTGCTTGAATCATATTCATCATTTACGTCTTACCAAGTATCTTTCATTTTCTGCAGATTATTTAAATGTATCATTTAAAAATGAAGGAATTATCGACTCAAGAGGTAGTATTGGCTTTCCATAATTTCTTTCACAAAGATAGGACAGTAATATATTTCATATATAAATTTGGGACATTCCATATCGGTAAACATTCATGGTGAAAATTCAAAAATACAGCAGTTACATTGTTGGTGGCGTTACAGCAACGAGCTATAGGCGGGTTTTTGTCTTGGGCGAGGTGAGCTAGGTACAGTTATCAGTTAATTCATTTTTTCTTTCAGCTACTTAACAAAGCGGGACTTTGGAATTCAATGGGGACATTCTTATAATTGTGTTAAGGAACGGATAGGAAACACCGTGTACAGAGTTAACATCGTGTATAGAGGTGTAGCGAAGGTCACATGCTAGGGGGCAAGGGTGAAGAAGGCCAACAGGCAAATTGAAATTCCCACTCAATATTACGCAATGACGTTTTCCTTTGTTACAATTCCAAAGGTAGATCGCTCGAGAAATATCGAGATTCTCTTGTCGTTCGAGAGCGATAAGTAGGTGAGGAAAAATGGGTTTCGGCGACTATCCAATTGAGTATAATCCTAAAGTTCATGGGCCATATGACCCAGCTCGGTTTTATGGAAAACGTGAGTAATTTAAGAGATCACTTACGTGAAAATTTACATTTTAGTATGTCCTCATATGCTTAATTACTTTTCAGCGGATACACCCTTTGGTCAAGTTAAGATGGGCGAGTTAGGGTCATGGCTGGCAAGAAGAAATAAATCTCCTCAAGGTATTGCTGCTGCCTGCAGCCGAGGTAAGCCACTTTTTATTATAATGCTTGTATATATGGTAAGGGTTGACTCTAACGAGGTTTAATTTTTAATTTCAGCCTGGTGGCGGTGGCAACATAAATATGTGCAGCCGCGTCGTGCTGGAATTGCACCATTTTTCCAGATAACTGCTGCAGCAATGACTTTCTTTTACGTGATTAACTATGGAAAATTAAGTAAGTCAAATGAGACAGATAAGGCATGATATAACGAGTTTTTACCGGTACTTACCCTTCGTTTTTATTCCAGCTCACCATAGGAATTACAAATACCACTGGTGAGGGCCTTATACTCAACTGGAGTGGATCTGTGCATCCAAGTGGTGTAGCATAGAAATTGTGTATTATTTTGATGCAGCCAAAAAATAAAATCACTCTGTAAGCCTTATTGGGGTTCATTCATGTACTTTGTAGATAATCTAGCAATTCCACTGTTAAGAGAAAAGAGCTTCTAGTTAAAACACGAATAAAGTGTGGCATTCTTGTTCTCTATATGCATTTAATTTAACAGTTAGGCCTCTGCTAGTTTATAGAAATCCAGGTGGTATTCTGTGTATTATATTTTGTTTTTTTTTTTACATTCGCCCTGGTATACATTGGATAGGCAAAAACGTTTAAGAGAGCCCCTTGGTCGTCGCAGGAGTGCCTAGTAAAATTCTCACAACTTTATTAGTTCACTTATGAGTAATGGGTTGTCATCCGTTGAAGCTTTATGGATGTAGCAGTTTACGAGGTTTTTGTGCAAGTTTTAAGCAGATGGAATGGGTGGATAACTAACGTCAAAACACGTTTTTTTTAAAGAGCTCTTTTCAAAAGTTTATTTTAGGTTGACAAGAAAACTTTGTAAACACATTATACTCCAACGATTCTTTTTATTAAGTACCCGGGAAGTGAGTAGAACATTAGTAGAAAGAAAATGATCATAAGAACCAAAATTACCGAAATAATTAAGTGCCTCTTGTTAATGCCCCAAATTAAATATTTGAAACTGTGGAATGGACTCCTTAACCATGAGGTTGAAGTATCTGGACGCCTGAAAGAGTTGATTTATTGTGTTATTTAGCTTTCTATTCTTATCACGACTACACATTCTAGTTGGCATATTGGGAGTAAAATTTAATACTATTTTGCGTAGGAGTTAAGATAATTCACCTATTGAATATTCATATTTCCCCTTGTTATTGTTCAAATGAGTAAACATGGTAATATTTATGAATGTGTGCCAGTCTTTGACTTATGCACACCTTTTCGTCACAGCAGTTATATATTTGCAGTATATTCATTGTGGTAAAGATGAACCATTCGAGAGGTACACTAGTGCTCATCTGCTTTAAGTTGGCTTAGACTGGTATCATTTAGAGAATCACAGCACGTTAGCAATCTTATTCTGCTTATTCAGAAATTAAATTAGTAATCTTTGCTATTTCAACTTTAAACTAATGAGTGAAACACTTTGGTGCTCAAAAGTGTAATGGAGTGGAAGAAGTATTTGAATCCTGTAGGTATAAGGAGTGTGGTTGCTCACAGGAGTATGGTTTTATTGGGATGGAAATCTGAGCATCTCTTGCTTTACCTAAGCTGTAAGATTTCCTTTGAAACATTATCCTTTATGGAACTATGGATTGGCTCCGACAACTATGTTGGATAATTTTGGTTGCTATCAGGCTTTGAATATGTGCTGGGTGCCCACCCCTCAATGTGACATTTCATTCCACATCTGCCATACAGAGCCAGACTTGGTGGTATCCTGACCCCCTTCCCCATACATATGTTTACAGCTACAGAAGGGTGTCCTGCCACACCCCTCCCCCAACATAAATCCTGGCTACACCCAAGTATGTGTTTCCTGAGTTCTACTCCTATGTCTCAAACCAGCTTCTAGTTAGAAGTGCTCTTTAAATACTGCATTAACTTGATGCCCCTTGGCAACTCATATTTATGTTTTACCTTCTCTGGTAGAAAAAGGTTAGCGCAAACAGTATTGATGTTAATCTTCAAATTACTCTCAGCAATGCTAAACCTTTCTTCCTCTATGTACTACACTCTGTACTTTCCAATGAATGATTATTACATTCTGACAGGATGAGATTGCTGAAGCAATGAAATCGTGGGATAAAATTGGTAGAGATTGTAAAGGATCACGGTCTTTAGGCTATCTTCACATTCTTTTGTTGTTTTTCAACCTCTTAAAGCCTTATAATAATATGTTGGCATCCTCTTTTACATTTTAATCAATTTTGTGTCTTGAATGGATGTCATTGATAGATGGGTGCCATTGATGGATGTGCCATAAAATTTCAATTGTATCCTTGACATCAGTTGATAAGTCCAAAAGGTGATTTTTAGTGAACAATATCTCCTGTGGTGTCTAATTGCCATCAGGTGTGCATTAAAGTGCAAAAGTTGGTCCCTGCTCATAAATTAGGACTTTCATTTAATGTGATGAAGACTTGTCTGCCAAAGCAATGAATTTCAGATTGTATCTGATTTCGCTGTGCATAAAGTTGCAAATAGCAAAATCATGTTACATATAATTAAAAAAGTTATCATCGGAATATGTGCTGATCTTAGGAAATTGAGAGAATTTTTTATGCTGCTGATCCTAAATCTAATTATAATTGATAAATACTGTGATGAGGCATTAGTTGGTACATTTGAGGAAGCATGTGACTCCAGTGCCAAGTGTCTTTTCTTCTCACTGCTGTCTTATTATTTAATTTGGGCAGCTGTCTTGCAAGGAGAGATGCCATGTAACATATTCCCTACAAAGGCAATGTCTCCATTTTCTCTTAATTAATTTATCAATGTAAAGAATTGACCTGAATATAAGACTTATTTTTTCCATTTGAGGATAGTAAAAAATCGCGACCCATTTTGTTTTTGCACCCTAAGAAAATACCAATCCAGTACACAGCCCACATAACATTGATGCTTGAGATAGCTACTGATTCATTGTGATTTCCAATTTAAACTTTATGACAAAGCTGTAATGAACTAACATCACATTTAAGCCCATGAGGCAGAGTATGCTAATGACTAAATACAAATGCTAAATTGGTACAAATGAGAAGAGCTGAAGTAGTAATAGTCAGTACATGTGAACCATGCATGTTTATGAAAATGCTGGGCCAATAGGATGAAATAAGCTCAGTCACTCCTGGTGATGCTATTCTAAAACTCCATTAGATTAATAACGGTGGAGTATTTTGCTGCAAGGTGAACCAGTGTTTTGTCAATTGAACAGTCAGAAGCTGAGTGATGTGTCAATTCAGTTTGAAGGGATTATCATCAAGAGTTTGGTTATTTCTAGCAGTGACCAGGGTTGAAAAATGTTATACTCTATTTGTCATGCTCCTAGGGGAGAGAAAAAGATTTATGACATTAATTTCTAACAACAAGCCATTTCAAAAACAAGAGCCGTTTCAAAAAATCACTGGCCAGCAATCTGCAAGTCACAGTGCACCTTTTGTCGGCAGGCAAAAGAGGAGCTCATAGTGGCAGCTTGCAACTCAACAAGAAAGGTTCATAGGAGACCAAAAGAAGTGCATGCTCATGGCTGCTCAGAAACCCTACCAACTTATATTTGGGCCAATGCAGTGTATGCCAGTCGATTCAAATGTTTGAACTCCTCTGCCTTTCTGCAATATCAGCTTATTAGTCCACTACTGTGTACATGAACCACATGTTAGTGTATAGGTTTCTGAGGCATTGATTTATTGGCATCTACATGGAACCTGGGATTTCAATGAATAATGTTGAATCCTGGAAGCCATGCAGACAACATATATAGGCCATTTTTGAATCCATTTCTGGAAAAATTCAATTTTTTCTGCAGCAAACATGCCAAAGCAATAGCTCAATCCCCCATGATCATTCTGTTAGCCACCGACAAATTCATTTTCTTTAAACTTTTCCTAGAGCTTTTAAAGCCTCTTTGAGACATGTTTTTCTCTCAATGGCATAATGTCAGGCCTACTGGGATTACCGCTGAGTGGCCAAATCCATCCTCATTAATGATATTTGTTGCAAGCTACTTACTCATTGTCAGTGCTCACCAATCTACTTCCAAATTTTTACTGATTTAATGCAAAACCTATACCTCCCACTTGATACTAGATATATCCAAGTGGCTTTCTTGACAGTGATCAATGATGCCCTTCTACTTCATTCCTTACAATATTTTCTTAAAACTTATGGTTTCTAAGTTAATGGCCATTAATTAACTAAAGAAAGAATTTAGATTAGGAGGACAATGCATTTACTTGGGTTCTGGCAAGGCTTCAGGGCCCTCCCTCCCTTTACCAACAGGCTTCTTTTGTGCTTCAATTTCTGTCAGCATCTGTAGTTCTGCCTCAATTTTACCCTATAAAAGATATGATGAGTATTAATTTTTTAATAGCATGTATTAAGTTTTGGAGTGAAGAGTGCTTCCAATTGCTTTTTTTTTGGTGGTATGGCTTAAAGTAGAATAATACACATAAGTCACAATATTGTACTTAGCGTGAAGATTAGATAGTATGACTTGGTGTCAGTGATTTAATTCTCTTGCCCCAAATTTTAAATAAGTTCTTACTAGTTTCTTATATTGCCTATCTCCGTTTAAGAAAATCAAAAGTCGCACTTTATCGGGCGACAGAGAGTTACGCCTTTCAGTAATAATTTGGCCTGCATCCGAAAAAATCCTTTACACATTACAGACAGTTAAGAGGTCTTTCAACACTTACAACCACTCAAAGCCCCCGCATCCTCTGAAACCTCCATTTCCTCCGTAACCTCTACTAACAACCACGGTAATACCGGAGAAAACCGGAGGAGTGTTGTAATCGCAACTACCGATTCAATCACCGGAGGATGCCCTCTGTTCCCAGCACCACGTATAAGAAAATCGATTGAAAGAGTGGCAAACTTCATTCTTTCGGGCATGATACTACTATTAATAGTTGTTAATTTTAATTAATGTTAATAAGTTGTTTTTAAATAGTAGTATCACGCTTTTAGGTTTGTGATAAAATAAATTTTAACTATTTTAAGTGAAAGTAGTTTTAAAAAGCCAAAAAATAAACTGCTGCAAAAACCCAATGCTTAGCATTCCTAATCAGCTTAACTAAGCAAACTGAATTTTAAATGCAATGAAGGCAGAAATCTGGTTGTCAAGTGAATATGCTATTGTTGATTTCAGAAAAAAATGTGCATTTTTGCAGCTAAAAACACGATTTTCAGACAATTACGAAGTGGAAAAGATAATTGCTTGAACAAATGAAAAACTTCATTTTTTCAGCCATTCGATAAAAAATTCCAACCCTCTTTCTTGAGCAGAAGTCATTTCAAAAAGCAAAAATGAAACCACTGCAAAAAACCCAATACATAGCGTTGACCACCGAAGGGCCCCTTTTTTGGGGCCCTGAGATCTTTTTAAAATAGCCTACAATTTTCCTCCTGCCTTGAGCTATTAGTCTGCAAAATTTCAAAAAGCATGATGGGAATAAAACTGTAGATTTATACAAAAGACGGACAAACATTTTTTTTATATATTCATAGATATTGCTTTGGTCATTGTCCAAAATTTTTATCCTCTGTAAGCCATGATGTGTAATTAAAGTGATCAAAAGAGAGAACTCACGGTCAGTATGAAATTGTTGCTGCCTTTCTTTCCATTTTTGCCATCCTTGACCTCTGCTTTTACAACTGGCCACCACCCTTTCAATCGACCAATTTTAAATAAGTCTCCTTTTTTCCCTCTGTCTTCCAAAATGGTTGGATTACATGCTTTAGCAGTCTTGGCCCCAATTGGGCAGTTAGTAAGGTCTAAAGAAACAGCACCTAAGGGAATGAATTAAGAATTTCTTTTTTTCAACTAAGTGTAGTACATGGTGGAAATCTTTATTAGTCTAGAGAAAAATATGGATTTATGGAAATAACCCATATCCCACCCCTCCACTTGTGGGTGACTCTGTGAAGGTACTATCGTTGCCAGTCCCGATATCCTCAAAATTTGTCCGTCATAATGGTTCCAACTAATTTTTGTTTTTTCAATTTATAAGAGATCATATATGTATGAATAATATATTGGTTGGAGTTGAATGGTGCAAAATAAAGTCACCATTTAGATTTTTGTTTCCTAAAAAAATGTAGTTAAAGGTAATGAAATGATGGACTTTTTGGACGTAATGTAGGATAAACATTACATGAAGACCCCACACAGATTAGAAATGTAATTATTGAAATTAACCATGAAAGTCTCCGTGAAATGATCTTCTACTTTTGTGATTTTTATACGCAAAGATGTTATGCACATCCATTCATAGGTACCCTTTTATGCTCAATATTTTGAAATATTTTCATCTCTATCCCTGAATTTGTTTAAATATTGATAATTGACCCCCTCAAGAATATGTGTTAACTCTAGTGAAAATACATTCACTAAATTAATTATTGAAAGGAGCTCTTTTATAGTTGTAAAAGTGTTAGTGGACATGTTTGCATGATGAGATGTTGAAGGAGCATGGGTTTCTGAGTACTTGTCTAAGTGCATAGTTAAACCTATGTTTAGATAACAAATTTCTGTGATCAAGCAATTAGGCTTCTTTCACATGTAACCACAACTCTGCATCTACTTCCAAGCATAGGAACTGTCACAGTCCCTTAAGAGGGCTCAGAGTGGCTAAAATTCTAATATTATGCCAAGAAAGATTTAAATTTTATTTTAGTTTGGAAGTTATAATTTTGCATGTTCATTCCACTGCAATTCCAGCTAGGGGTGCAGTATGCCACTTCCCATTGTTCTCGCCCATTGGCATGGTTTGTCGAGGTCTATTCTTTCAAATACATCTCTTAAGTGAGTTCTTATCTAATACTGGAGAATATTGTTGATTTGAAACAAGTACCTAAATATGAGGAATAAAATATTTGATGTATTCTCATTATGACTATTTCACAAAATTAGAGCCTCAAAGAGCTATGGTAAGTTCATCAGAAAACAAAAGGTAGAAATAAATATGTATGGTTATCTCAGGGCCTATTTTTCTTAATTGTGGTGCACCCCAATTCTCAGGTCTTGGGCTTGTTATTTTTAACTTTCATAAATGATCTACTGAAATGTCTCCCACTCACAGAACCCATCCTTTTTCAGAAGACAAGAACATCATAGTAATAGGTAGTAATAGATGTGAACTATCACAACTTAGTGCTAAGAAACTCAAGATAATTTATTACAATGGTTACAGCTAAATAATTTAATCCTTAATGCTGATTAGACAATTTACTTACATTTCAAAATACTCTTAAAAAATACAGTGCCAATTAGTATCACATTGGGTAAACTGCCTTTTAAGGAAAGACATCATGCTAAATTTCTAGTCACTTAGATTGATTCTAATAAATCATGGGAGGAGCAGATCTTTTCCTCAGATATTTTTCCAGATATTCCTCCTCTGTAAAGTCTCTTCTTTCGCATTCACCCATGTCATTTGCAGTCTATTTCTTCCTCTTGAACCATGCTCTTTACTGCCATACATCTGTTTCATTATTTGAATCCATACCTTTCTCTTATATACATGTAAAGGATATAATTAAAAGGGGGAACATTTTATCTGTGCATACCAATAATATCGTCAGCAGTGAAACTGTCCTCGTCCCAAATTTGGAGGTTGAGGCGGCAAGGTATCTTTTGTCCAGTTTCTTGGCCCTCAGTGGTAGCTATCAGGGACTGAATGAATTTAATTGCTTTGCCAGCGACACTCTCATGCTGGGGTGTCACCATACTTTTCTCAGGCTGCAAGTATAAGAACGGGAAGACAAATCTCCAGTTGAAGTTTCCCTCCCCTGTTAATGATCTGTAGTGAACATCTGTGGTTTGACCATCAACGTCTGGCCCATACAGCCACCTGTAGGGAATGATCCTATTTCAGTAATGACACAAGGTGGAGTTCAAGCTTAAAATTTAGCTTGGAAATTCAAATGACTGCTCTCTTTAAACTTCTAAATGATGGCACATCAGTTCTTGAGGTGTGGGTGAATACATTCTGCCCTTAATTGAGACACAATTAGGACAACATTGGCAGATTGCATTACATGGAGCTTATGGTACACTGTTCAGATCCTGTTATGAAATATTTGGTTAAAATAATTGTTTAGCCCATGGATATGATGGAATTATGATTTTGGGCTGCGTAAAGGTGCAGCTCTCGGTGGTGGTAATAAGGGACTAGATGAGGTAATTAGGGACTAGATGAATTTGAATTACTCGATTATATTGGGTAACAGCATTTCACATATTTGAGGAATTAAACACACTTTGGGAGTGATAGCTAAGGCTCATGTAATCATACAAAAATTGAAACTTTTTCTCAATAACTCTCTAAAGTGGCTTTAATTAGTGGTTGGAAACTATTATCTCTTATGATGGAAATATAACATTTGCAGTCACACTTCTTGTTAAATCATAGTTTGAAATAAAACTATATTCTCACAGAAACCGCATGCTAGGGAGTGGCTTACTTGGATTGTCAATTTCAACCTCCAAAAGTGTGCTAAGGGATGAAGAAATGATATCCCAAAAAAATGTCTAGATTAGTCAACATTTAGAGATTGTTTGAGAGGCAAAAATACAATGACACTCAGATTTCCCGATTGAAGGAGAAAAACTCCATTTTTAGGGGTAACGTGCCAAGTGACAAGGCTATTCGGAACTGATTTTGATGGATGTAAAACCTTACGTATTTTTCTTATTTTTTTACCTTTTTCTCAGATTTTCAATTTAAACAAGTAAAATTATGCTATTTAGTGAAGAAAGGATATCCTAAAAAGTTGGCTCTATTAGCCAACATTTGGAGGTCGCTCAAGAGGCATAAATCCAATCAAGTTCAATTTTCCCGATTGGAGGAGAAAAACATCATATCTATGGGTAAAAGGACTGTAAGGAACAAAATTCACTCCATATTGACGTATGCGCTGCCGGTTTGCATGAGTAAAATATTTTGGCGGCGGCTACTGCTACGCGCCCCACACACAACAACGTGCTCACGGGCCATCGTCCCAGTCAGCTGATTCCTCTTGTGCCATTCAAAGCCATACGCCCATTTCACGCCTTCCCTAGAAGCCATTTACAGTCTGCTTGGGGCACACAAAATAACTAAAATCCTCATAAGAGGTCCATTAATGTACAGTAGGAACTCGATAATACTAAGCACGAAAATACGAAGTTTCCATTTTAATAACTGTCGATCGCCCGAAAATGGTCGTGTGACGTGAACAAAGTCGGGGACGACTCCAGCGATAGGGATCCCTATCGCATTTTCTGTCACTGGACACGTCCCTTTTTCGTCCCTGGAGGCATCACTGACTCCGCCATTTAGCGAATCAGAGCGCTCAGCTGCAAAGAGTGACTCTAATGCTTTCAATGGAATGAGAGTAGTTAACAAATAGAAATTATGCCAAAAGGGATGGAAAAAATGATGGAAAAAGGGACGGCCAAAATGACAGTGTGATTCACAAAATGATAGCTCCAGCTATCATTTTCACGGTCCCTGAAAAGCTGTCATTGCAGCTATCCCTCAGAGGGACGGAAAAAATGATCGTGTGATTCAGGCTTTAAATACATGGCGGTATTCGAAAATACGGTTTCAAAAAGACGATATTTTCGACATTACGAACCTCGGACCCAGTCCCCGCAGAGAAACTGAGTTCGTTTTTACGAACCTTGGGGGATTTTTAGAAAAAAGCTTATTTGAAGAAAGAGAAACTTTTTTATCTTTGTGATGGGGGAATATTTTAAAAACAACTTTTATTTTTTCATGGTTCGTGACCACTGACACTCCACCAAAAATTGAATAAGAGCTAACTAGTAGAGTAAGGAGTATAGAAGCGTTGACAGCACAATCACATACATGACTCTAGAGAAATTGAATGATCAATTGTGGTATCCAAGCGAGCAATGGTCTGGAGGGCGTACTCCACCCTCCTAAACGACTACCGCAGAAATTAAAAAGGTACAATGCGTTAGTGCTTGCAGATTTTGTCAGGTCAAATAGTCCTCTCGAATATTTCTTGCAAAAGCGTCCGAGGACATGGCTCAAAAACGGCGACTGTTGAAGCGGCCAAGCGATGAAGGCGTGCCGCTTGGTAAGTGATCATACTGAGTGAGCGCGCTCTCAAGTTGATGCAAACTTTTAACGGGAGCATGGCATCTAAATAAGGCTGATCCAAGGGTTTACTACTCGGCGCTGCTCACAATCAAAAGAACTTCATACAGGTCTGATGTTACAACTTGCCAGGTAATAGGTAACTTTCAATGCTAAGTGATTTTCTCGTCCATTTTAAGACAGATAAATAAAAGTGCGTGTCTTATAAACTGCCGGCTTTGATTAGATAGCAGATGCCAATCGTGCACGAGGCATGCTAATTTCCATCGTGTACAGTATACCTGACGCATTGTACACAAAAATCTTTTTCCAAATAAATGCTTACTTCACTTGTGTATTCTACCTGTTGATTGGTAGGTTTTTGGAAATCACTTGTCCTAATTTATGGCATATCCTTTCGTTTTCACTCCTATGGATGACGTGCCACCAGATCTCATTTGAATTCCTCATATCGACTCCCCCATCTTAATTCTCCCAGAATTCCTATCCTCTTCCGCTCTTACCCAGTGTTCTCCCCTCTATTATTCCCTTCAACAATCCCTCTCTTTTCAGCATGCCCTCCAATACTTCTCTTCTGCCTCCTCCGAACCCCCGCCAAGCTTCCTCTACTCTCCATCTCCAATACCTCCTCATTCATCTTTCCCGCCACCCAGCCCATCCTATCCATTCCAATCGGGAAAATTGAACGTCATTGCATTTATGCCACTTTAGCGACCTCTAAATGTTAGCTAATCAAGCTGGTTTTTAGGATATTCTTTCTTCACTCAATAACACAATTTTAGAGGTTTAAATTGAAAATTCGAGAAAAAGATAAAAATGTCATCCACCTTCTGTAAACTTGGCATTTTTTACGTAATTCTACCCTTTAGTCTAATGAAAAGGAATTAGCTCACCCTCTAACGTAGATATCAGAGGATTTCTGATTAAAAATATCCGTGTCCTGCAGTTCCACACTTGAAGTGTTCCATATGATCACTCTTAGCTCATAAGATATGGCCTTCCGTGGAGAGATGTCAACAGGCGGCCCCAAGAGACGTATCTCTGATTTCTTATCTTCGACCCATTTCGGCAAACGGAACATGTCTATCCACATCTCCAACTTACCCTGCAGAACAAACTTCTTCAAATTACTTAGGATCATTTTTTGTGTAATCAGGAATTAAATCGTTGGTGAGAGTCGACATTAAGTCGACTAATTCAAGAAGGGAAACTGCAGTTATTGCCATAGCAAAATTTGGTGCCACTCACTAGCAGAGGATTTAAGGGTCACTGAGGGTGAGTCAAGTTTTAATGAACGGGCGAAGATACCGAAGAACTCCCGGAGGAACCTCTCGAGGGAGACAAGCTTTCGCTTGCTTTCCTCTACTTTGCATCATGCTCACAAGCGTGTACTCACAAGTATATTGCAGAAAATCTCTAAATTCTTTCCGGATATACCTCTTTACTCCTCTCATGGTGAATCTTGAGTAAAAGTATCGTTTGATATCAAAGGTGCCAGAGTAGATAATTGGTCAGTTTTTCCGCTTTTTTATGAGTGCATTTAAATTAAATAAATTTAGAATAAAACTTTCATGCCCAAAATCCAGTTGTGTTCAAGTTGCCGTATTGTAAAAATTACGTAGATACTAGAAAGTAACTCACCTAATGAGCTCTATTTGGGTCAGTTTTGCGCGGTTGATGGTCGAACTTACGGTTAGATATTGGCCTACCTGTACCATTCTTCCTTTCTTCGGATGATAAAGTGTTCGAGTTTCAATATGCTCAGGAACTAATGTTAGTCCGGGTTTTCCTTCACTGGTAGCTACTTTCTTCCATTGCTTTAGGACCGCCAGAGCTAATGTTTCTAAGGAAGGAAATAAGAAAAAAATAGTCAATTATTTTTCAGTTATGAAATGTTTTGTATGAAAACTATTGTAAATTGATGGTACAAATTGAATATCTAAAAAATACCCCACCCCTGCTTTAATTGATGAATTGAGATCAATTTCAACAGCCAAAATAGGATAATGTTGGTCCTTACGCCGAAAAAGATGATAAACCTAGAATAAGGAACTTCTCGAAGTTTAGCTCAGTGATAATTTAATATGCTCGAATTACAAATTCTCCGACTATCCTGGAAAAAACCTTGAAAGTAGCTGCACTTCCGCGAAATAAATACCATCACTATCAATGATAGGCTATTAAGTCACGTATTTCATAGGTACGTTAGGCGGCTGCTGTCGCAGTAGAAGTGGGCTCTCATACATTAAATTACATCTCGAATGTACAAACATGTTATTTTTACTCTTATTACGCTTGACATATATCTAAAAATCACAGCCTCACGATTGTTCTTCAGAATTCGATTTTATATTAAATTTTTTTAATTTTTTATTTTAACATTAAATATTTCGCCGATAAAATAAGTACGGAAAGAATACTTAAAGGGCAGAAATTCACGTTATTGACATTATGTATACATACATATCAATCACGTCGTTCCCTTTCGGGGTAGGCACAGTCAAAATTTTTCACTCATTAATACATAATTGTACACCAAACTCTGCTTTAATAATTTCCTCCTACTGACCTATCCTTGCAAACCTCTTTTGCCTCATTTACCCCCATACACTGTTTCATACACGCCCTCCTGTTTTTGAAACTCCTAATATTCCTCCTCCTAAGAATTTCCCCAACCACATTCAACCACAACTTTCTCGGCATACCTCTACCTCTCACACCATTCATTCTACTCTCATATATCTGTTTCGTTATTCGACTCTCATCCATTCTCTCAACATGGCCAAACCAACGAAGCACACTCCTTTCATACAAGTCCATTACTGGAGCATTTAACCCGCATTCATTCATGACCCACTCATTCCTGACCCTATCCATCCTACTTTTTCCGCAAATACTCCTCAGATAACTCACACCCACGGCGTTTAGTCTACTCTTATGTCTATCCTGACATACCCATGTTTCATTACCATATAGCAAAGTGGGAAGAAGTACACTTTTGTACACGGCAATTTTCGCTCCCTTAGACAAGCACTCATTCCTTGAGATGCTCCACATGCTACCTACCACTTTCCTTCCAGCATTCATACGTCTCTTTATCTCCTCATCTATTCTTCCATCTTTCTCATACATCTTACCTAAGTATACAAATTCATCCACCTGTTCAATTACTTCACCATTCGCCCTCATCATACAGTTATTCTCCCCATTCTCCTTATCAAAAACTACTACTTTAGTCTTGTACACATTTACCCTCAACTCCATTCTCTCTGTGGATTCACAAAACTTATCTGGGAGCTTCTGTAATCCCTGTTGACTGTCTGAGATCAAAACAGAATCATCCGCATATAGAAGAACTCGCATGTTTACATTTCCAATCAAAACACCATCGTTTTCACTACATGCGTCTCTAATACATTAAATAGCCATGGAGACATTACGCATCTTTGCTTTACACCCCAATTTATTACAAACCAATCACTCAGAACCCCGTTAACTCTTACACTTGCCTTACTATTGTCATACATCGCCACGATAACATTCAATAACTGCCCATTCACTCGATAGTCCTTCAAAACCTTCCACAACTTCTTTATATTCACTCTGTCATATGCCTTCTCTAAATCAACAAATGCACAATACAATTTCTTTCGGACGCCCATATATTTTTCTATCACTTGCTGAAGTGGGCAAAGCTGGTCACTGCATCCTTTCCGAGGCATAAATCCGCACTGCACACCCCATATTCTGTCAAAAGTAATATTTCTCATTCTTTCGTTTCAAGTTTTGCTGAAAACTTTTCCCGGAATGCTCAATAAACTAATGACCCAATAAATATTATATTCGGTCTTTCCTCCCTTCCCTTTGTACAATGGAATGATGATTGCATTCTTCCAATCCAGTAGAACAACGGAAGCCTGTAAGCATAAATTATATAGTTTACTGCTCTGACAAATGAGTTAATTACACCCACACTTCAACATTTCACTGGATAACCCATCAACACCTGCAGCCTTCCCATTTTTCAATGCTCTCACAGACCTTATGACCTCATTCTCACTTATCTCCTTTTCCATCATTAAATTCTCGCATACTACTTCGCAAGGCTCATCTTCAGCGACATTATTGTATAATTCTTCAAAGTACTCCCTCCAATTGTCTCTGATATTGCTTTCATCCCACATGATATCTCCACTTTTGTTCCTTACCACATTCATTCCCCTTTCTTCACCAATCTTAGCCCTTTTTACCCACTTCCAAAACGGCTTTTCATTGCCTTCAAAATCGCTCTGCATCTTGCTAGCTTCATCCGCATAAATTCTTTTCTTGCTCTCTTTCACAAAGGTTTTGCATTCATTTTTTTCTTCCTGTAAACCTCACATGCCTTAGTATGCTCTCCATCAGATTTAGCTGCAATCATATTCTTGTACGCCTCTTTCTTTTCCCTGACTGCAATTTTCACTTCTTCATTCCACCAGGTATCACCTTTCTTCCTACCACTCCTTTTCCACGTACACTTTCAGCACATTCTACAATCTCTCCTTTTAAATACTCCCATGCATCATTCACATTCTCGTTTCTGATATACTCGTCCCATTCTCTCTGCTTCAAGGATAGAGCAGTCTCAAACATGCAACCATACTGCATTCTTACCTCGCAGTCTAGAAACTTCTCGACTTTTACTCTCAACTGCTTACGCACAACATTCTTTCTTGGCACCCACTTTCCGCCCAGATTCACTTTGGAGAGTACCAAATAGTGGTCGGTTCCACATTCAGCACCCCTCGTCACTCTCGTGTCCCACACTAACTCCCTCAATCTCTCATCATACACAACTAAATCAATCATGCTTTTACAATCTCCTTTTCCTAAGTATACATATATATTCTCTTAAGTTTAAACCATGCATTCGACACAAACATTCCTTTCTAAGCACACACTCACTAAGTTTTCACCATTATCATTCACTCGAGGGCCAATAAATGGCGCCATGAAAATGCAGTGGTTCTATAAAAAGTAACTGCAGAAGTTAACGATATGCAAATGAATGCTTATGCCGAACTTGTGTTAAGTAGGACGAATATCTTGGGCAGGAGAGCTGTCAAATTTTAGCATTTCCAATAGCCTGGGCTAATATTTTTCGTTGGTCACTGTGTTGTTCATGTGAAAAAGTGACCTGTGAGTTTAGCAACATTTGTGACATTTAAATGATAATTTAGGCTGAATAAGCGGGAAAGTGTTATGATTAAATTATAAAATTTTTATTGTAAACAGAAATTGCTTATTCTAATGTGTCGCAGGAAAGGTTTCGTTTTGAAAATTTTAAGTATGTGACAGCATAATTAAAGTCGGAGAGTGAAAAACTTTCACTCAAAAATAACCTGTCATTTAAATTAGAGCGTGGCCGAAATATGGTTAACATATTCTGGAATTACTAAGTTTAGAGCTCTTGTTATTCGCAATGTATTTGTGTAGAGATTATATTACCTTTCTCCTGAGTCCTTTTAGCCGAGATGTAGTTTTTATCACAATAGAAACACGACTCTCCGATGTTGATCTGATTATTTTGGTAGATGGGCGCCGGTAGGTGATAGTGTTTGCAGAGGTTCCTCAGAATAGTTGTAGGAGCCTCTGGATCCCTCCAAGCATTGTATCCAGATCTTTGAGGGAATCAAGACCTGACATTAGTTGGGAGACAAAATCGTATACAACTAATTGAATAAAATTATTTTTCTTAGCCGCATTTTTCATTCGAAGAATCTTTTTCGGTTTTACCCAATAGACAGCACTTAGGCTTTTACATATGTTTTCATTTTTTTAAAATTGCGGCAGAAATACTGGAATTTATCATAATGGGATTGCTCAGTCTTGTTTATGTGTAATTTTGGCGTTGGCTTACCTCAGTATTTTATCTCCGAAGTTGAAATGATTGGTGGTTATAGAGCTCTTCAATTAACAATGCCAACTAAGAGCAAAACTTCCGCATCGATGTTGGGGTTAATACTTTCTATTGTGCCCAAGGAAACTTGTCACTAAAATTTTACATGTGTGTGCATTTTAAAGAAAGGTCAACTGGTCTGTCACACAAGGCGAACAATTTTATTTCTCAATTTTAAAAGCCACTAATTTTAAATATTTTACAGAAATGAATTTATAATTGACTTATAGCACCAATATTATTTTTCGGAAGAAATTTATCTCACGACCTGATGAATCGTTGAACGCCGATCTTGCAGTTTTTCACGCAAAGGCCATGATATAGGAAATCCTGGTATGTATTTTTTCAATGGTAAAGAAGAACATTTTCTTGTAACATTTCTAATCAACATATGTCCCCCTACGGAACACGTTTGAGGCGGCTGGCAAAGTATTTTGTAGATATAGGTATATTTCTTAATTATAGATGAATGATTTCGCTTTCCATGTTTAAATTATGCCTCGAGTGGTGACTCTTTTGGACGTGTGGCTCTTTATTTGCTTCAGACTGGATTTTTATGGGTAAAAATTTGAGCATTCTTATTTCTGTATTTTTCGTAATTTATGCAAATACTGTAACATTAGTATTTAGTCAGTGAAATGCTTAAATTTATATAGGAGGGGAAGTAGAGAGGTGTAGAACCTTCTAATTACAAACTTATTACATACGAGCTATCACAGATTTTTCAACAATTTGCCAGCATTTTTTTGAATTATGGTTGCTGAAAATTTATTAAGTGCTTTTTGTAAACTTAAGCATAAAAAAACAGTCAGCAAGCAGAGAAACCTCTATTGAAAGATGTGTGGATTCATACAGCGTATGAAATGCTTCATTAGCTGGAAATAGATTTTTAGTGAAAACATTTTTAGCGTTTCGGTAAGAATGGGGAGGCATTTTTAAGTTTAACGAAAAATGAGACCTCCAAGAGCCAGAAAAGAGTCTCGACAGTTGGCGGAAGGATTTTTTTTCCAAGGATAAGCATACAGATTCACTTAAGGCAACGACGAAGCCTTTCAAATTTGTTAAAAAAAGCTACGATAGGAATAGCTCCGTGTATGATGTTGAACAAAAAAGTTGATGTCATTTATTATGAGTGCATGAGAAGCGAAATAAGTTTCTAAGGATAGGACTTTTTGAAAAAATTACGACTAGGGTGCCAGTTTTATAGGCCTGATGGCAAAAAATTATCACTTCGAATTTACTCACCCCGAAAGGGAGTGGCTTGATGGATAGGTATGCATTTAACTATTTTGATGAACATTTTCAATTCACATGTTAGCAGTTTTTAAACTTAAAAAACCGTTGATATTGCATTTTTTTAGAAACTAACATACCAAAAACATCTTGAAATTAGCTGCCACTGCAGTCGCAATTGCTACATGAATGGCCTGGACACATTATTTTGTTCCTCATTTAAAAAATATTCTTCCCCCTCTTAAGTTATGGGGTCAGGCGTGGGAATGTCTCTTGGTGAACAAAATACATCAGGATCGGGGGAAATGTCCATCAGTTCACCCCAGTACTTCATGGCGGTAAGGCAGTCATTTTTGCCATCTCCTCGGCACGCAAGCAGGCAGCTGCCCTTGAAATACCTGATCGTTCTGTAAGGCAAATTCTTCACGTTGATCTCCACTGTCATCCATACAAGTTCCATGGTGCAAGAACTCACTGAACGTGATGTTGCTGCTCGGCAACATGCTTATGAAGCGTTCCTTGAAACCTTCCCTGATGATGCGTTTGTATTCTTTAGTGACGAGGCTCGTTTCTATCTTTATGGATGCGTGAACAAGCAAAACATACGCTATTGGAATGATAACAATCCCCGAGAACTTCATGAGAGAGCCCTTCATTGTGAACGTTTGGTGTGCACAGTCGAGAGTAGATATTATTGGTCCCTACTTTTTGAAGAGAATGGGGTTGCAGTTACAGTGAATTCTACTTGTTATGTGCAAATGATCGAAGAATTTTGTTGGCAAGTCTTGACAAAATTGATGATGGGAATGTGTGGTTTCAGCAGGATGGAGCCATGGCACACACGGTGCGAACTACGATGCGTGTTTTACGGGAACACCCGAGCGCCTGACCTCTTTGAAGGGCGATCTTCAGTGGCCGGTGCGCTCACGCGGTATAGCTCCTTGTGATTATTTCTTATGAGGGTATCTGAAATCCCTCGAGTACACTGGTCGTCCAAAGACCCTTGCTCAACTGAAGGAGAATATTCGCCATGCAATGGGAAATATACCCTTCGCTAGGCTGGAAAGAGTCGACCGACGCTTCAGAATTTATGTAAATCAGTCTATCGCCAATGCGGTTCGCCACTTGTTGGATAAATTTTTTAAAACAGAGTAAACGTGAATTTCCAATGTTGTAGAATATGGAAAAAGTAATTACAACGACACCTGTGACATATTTTATTTAATTTACTCTTCAAATCAGCAAATGATGCTGCCGCACCCTGTATTACTTACTTTTACTCACTCTTATTCTTAGGTTCAAGACTCTCGTACATGCTGTTTTCTACGTAATAAAATTGTCAGGTGTCGAAAGCTGTGATAGAGTATCCTCATTTTAGCAAGAAACTCTGGAGTATACTTAGATACATTCCTATTTTTGGTATATTTATGGGTATAATTGTTAGATTTTACTATCATGCTCCCAGAAATTTCAGCCTAAAAATTGACTTGGTTACGTGATCAGTACTTTAAACTGTTTGACGCATGAATGGAACGAGTTATTCAGTGATTGTTTTAAGGGAGACTTATAGTTGTCTAAAAAAAGAGATTAGTGAATTCTTAATGGTCGTGGATTATGTTCAAGAAAGAGTTTTAAGCTGGATGAAAGCTGACACTAAAGGAGAAAAATCTTCGGCAGGAAACTGACAATGGTAAAAACCTGTGACATAAGATTATTGTGGATGAGTGAAATTAAGCTTGTGGTTCCTTCCAACGCTTAAGTTATACCGTCAACTTCTGCGACCTTTTCTTCCACTCCTCACTCATAATTGAAGTTATTATAAATTAAATATGAAATCCTTTTCAAGCATGGGACATATAAGCAAGATAGAATTTCTATTGATCAAATCCACGGCAAAACCTTTTGTATCCGCTTGTCTTGGATAGTGATTGAGTTGTGTGAAAGCGTTCAGTTAAAATTACCATTTATATTGACGGACGGCATTTTAAGGTGAAAATTGGTTCACCGTGATCTTTCAGGGATAAGAGTCGGATGGAAAATTTGATAAGAATAATGGGTCCCAGTTATTAATCAATACTGTGTTCGCGAATTACATTAAGAATAAGCACGATTCATTTTTACTATCATATTAAGAAATTTGTAAGATTTTCTGCGATAACAATAGTTGACACGGTCGGGAAGTAGTGTTTTATCTCTTTCTCTCACTTTTATGCCACGGAAACTGCAGGAAGAGGCGTATAGCCGCTGCAATTTACGTCGTCTACACGCTCTTTAGTAAAAAGGAAATATGGAACGCACAACAGATAAATATTTAATGCTATTTATCAACAGAAGTGCTAAATTCATCAGCAGACGACATAATTATGATTACTTCTACATATTGCGGCTTCATTCAAAAATTTTTATCTGTTTACGCGACTGACACATAATTTTTACTTACGTATCGTAAGATGACGAAATTCCACAGGTAGCTCTATGTTTAGTGTAAAAGCGATTTTCAATGTCTATTTCCGTCCTCCCGATTAGGTCATCATGGCCACCTAGATCCCAATCCCATACGCTGATTGTAATCTCGTTATCTCGTGGTAATGTAGCTTCTACTTCATAACACCTGTAAAAAGAATGCATAGAATTTTATAATTCTTGGTAGGTTCTACGTATGGCTGAATATCGGTCTATTAAAATTCTGTAGAATTCTCGTCCTCCGTAGTGATATCCTGTTTTGGTTGATTTCCTACAGATCGAAAATCAAAAACTTTTAAGTAATGGACCACTAATATTTTTATTGTTTACGACCCGGGTTTCGTCACGTAATGACATCTTCAGGTCTTGAAGAACCCTTTACGTGATGAAATTCGGGTCGTAAACAATAAAAATATTAGTGGACCATTACTTAAAAGTTTTTGATTTCCGATATGAAGAGGTTCCACAAAGTGAAGCCTGAATTTATTAGTTAGATTTCCTACAGAATTTTCAGCAACACTTATGCCTTTGTATATATTTCGATTTACCTCCATGTCTTTCACAAATTTGCAAGCACGTGTATGTTGAGAATTTATTCATCGTATTTTTTCCCTCCTTGTGTGACCAATTCTACTTATGATAATCAATGCATGTCCAATCACATTAATTTTCAAATCCTACTAAAATTGTCGGTATCCTGAAGATTATATGACTTAGCAAATGTTTGAGTTGATGGTTGCATAACACACAGGCGTAATGGAGCTTGCTATGCGTGTTTAAAAGAGACTGACATAGTTAAAGACAATTCAGATACCTACTAAGCAAACCCCAAACCAAACTATGAACATGGATAAGACAATCGGCTTGTCCTTTAACGATATTACGAAATTAATTCACGTTTATGAACGTATATTTGGAGAAAATTTTAAGAATAAATTGATAAATATTAAAATTACATTGCTTGAAATGGTGTTTATAAGTTCCACCAATGCGTTTTCTCAAGTTTTTGATGGTGGAATACAAATATAAATAGTTGCGATGATCTCGATTTGCAAATTTAGAATTCCAAACATCATTGATACGGGTTTCTTTTAGGTTTGACGCAGTTAAAAATATTATATTTATTAATAAAATAACGTTACAAGTCAACCATTTGGTCGGGTGGTAACATAAATTGGTTTTGCTCAAGTTAATACATAAAAATAACCATAGAAACACACAAATACATGCCAAATACATAGAAATAAAAGAAAAATAGAGGAAAAAACCCTTACAATTCGATTTTATTCAACCTTCTCATGAACGTCTTTAAGTTTTGCGGGAAGGGCTCGAGAACTACCTGTGGTTGATCGTTCCAATGTCCCCCGTCCCCCGATGCAGGAAAGAATATTTTATTGTGTTTGATAGCTGTCTCGGAGGCTCTATCTTGTTCATATGTCTTTTCTTGCCAAATAATGCGGTTTTTAAAATCGATTTGTGATGTCCCTCCACGCAGGATTACCAATATATGGTTTGAAAATGCCCTTTAGCCGCGCTTTCCTCCTCCTTGATTCGAGTGATTCCCATCCCAGTGCTTTCATCATCTCCGTTACGCTGGCCCGTCACCCGAACCCGTACGCTGGCCCGTAAAATTTCCCGTCACAAATCTCGCGGCTAGACGCTGAACTTTTGACAGTTGTTTTATGTCCTGCCCCAAATAGGGATTCCAAACTGACGGAATAATGGTATTCTAAAATAGGCCTTACAAATGTTTTATAGGCCAAATCTTTAGTGCTGGTACAGCTATTTCCCAGGGTTCTCATAAAAAATTTAATATTTTAAAAGCTTTAGTTGTCGTGCTTTCAATGTGCGGTCCCCGTTGCAAGTCCCTACTTAACTCCTAGATGTCTACAATGATTTGTTTCCATCAAAACTTTGTCCATCGGCCTAATGAGTGGAATACTGGCACTGATTCTCACATTTCCTTCATAATTATCTAAAATAATACAGTAATTTCTACGGTAAAAGTAGAAATTTCACATCAAATCACACACAAAAATAGCAGAAAATCACTGCAGAGTAAGATTTATGTAGTTTTTGCTGCAGAAATTACTGTTATACGTTACTCATTACGTCCAAAACTACCTACTATCACGCTCCTTGACCAACTTGGTAAGCTTCATCCACCCATACGTTCCGTGCCTTTGAATATCCAACAATTTAAGATTTGCTATTATAGATCTTGATATCCAGGTATCGAAAGGAAGCAGATAAATTATGCATAGATACATTGAGCGTAGTTTATGGATGAAGTATTCATCATAATTCTGTAGAATAACGCGTCAAATGAAATTTCAGCCTTATTTCTCATGAGTTGTAAGACGTGACTCTTTAAACAAATCTGATCAGGGTATTTTATTGAAATCGCTTCGTCAACTGGTGTTAATCATATTTATTCTTGTCAACTGCTAAAGAATATTCAAGCGGCATTACCTTCCAAATATGGGGTTTAGGTCTTGTTGCACGTACTGTGTCCTGTCACCGGACACTCTTCGTCCAAATTTTGATTGCTTTTTGAAGTCAGTACCCTTGGAAATTCTTTTTCCGACTGAGACGACGACGTAAGGATCGGAGCGTCCCGACAAGTCCTTCGGAGGCAACGAGAAAGCTCGTACCACGTACACACGAACCAGGACCTTGTACGTCGGTATATGGAGAGGAGTTGCGAGTACGGTTGGGCTGGTCGCGGAAGTTTTTGAGGCGTGATCGTGTGCCTCCTCTGTCGAATGTCCCCGTGGGCCATTGCTTGCTTCGAATCGAGTCACATCCTTTTTCCTCACCTCGATTGAACCCTCAAAAGAAAAATGAAACATCAATTAACGCTTAAGAGGACAACTAAGGTTTTAGTAGCAAATAACAGATAAATTAGTGAAGGATCGCTCGGGTGACGAAAAATTAAAATATGCCTAAGGGTGATGGATAAAAAACACTGCAAACAACAACAAAGTGGAAAAGCACTAGCTTGTATTGGCCCTTATATTTTGAAAGCCTAATGAGAGCGTCTTAAGGCTGGGACACAATCAACGTGTGCGTATGACGAGAGACGTTAACGGGACAACGGGAGACGGGGAACGCAAGTCAGCGGTCACAATCGACGTAAACGCGACCCGGAGTAACAATTGACTAACGCAGGCGCAGCTAAGAGATCAGGTGTAAACAAGTGTGGAAGTAAATAAGTGAAATAAGTTGTCATCGCAAAGACCAATCTTCAACAGTTGCATGTATCTACCGACAGATGGCTCCCATTCCCGGATTCTCGGGACTATTCTGATTGGTTTTCCGTGTACGTGACACGGGAAGAGATGAAAGTTGCCCATCTCTCGCGTACACGTACTCCCCGTACACGTTGATAGTGTCCGTTCGCTATACTTTACCGTCAGCCATCATTTCGCGTATTCCCGTTAACGGCTCAAGTTACACGTACACGTTGATTGCGTCCCAGCCTTTCCTCAAAGGAGAATACTCTCATTTATCCCTCTCCTACAAGTAATATGGTCACTCCAATGACAAGACCTGTTGAGAATGAAAATAATATATGGCTTGCAAAAAGTGTTGTTCGTAATGATTAGCTGAGAAAAAGGGATTTTTCTTAGGTATTACTGTCTTGGCTGCCTATTCAAAACCTATCTATTAGGTCATAATTGTGGGTATTTGGTACACTCCTTGTCAAGCATTTCTTGAAATTAAAAATTAAAACAACACATTTTTAAGTGGTTCTCATCAGATTTCTTTTTACTGAATTGTAAGTATTTTTTGATTTTAAGACATATTTAGCGTCATAAATCCGCCTTCAAATTTTGTCCATTTGTTTCACACGCTGCATTGTATTTAAGCCATTCTTGTAAGGGTTTAATGCAATAAAAGGGTGTTTTATTTTTAGCCAAATTTTGGAGAGGAAGAAATTTGCTACGACTCAATCGTTCTTACAATGAACCCCATTATTGATACTTATAAATGATTCGCTTGACCTTTTAATTCCAAAATATTTACCTCACAAGGTATTAGGAGCCAGGTTTACTTTATAACAATAATTCGGTTTTCGTGATATAGTTATTTCTAAGAGAAGAAATTTTTTCTCTACAATTTATCAATATACTTTTTTCAAATTTAATCGACTCTCAGGATTTGCTCCAGTTTGAATAAAGAAAACAGGATATATATCTCATCATAATAAGGTGAATAATCTTTTAAGAGTGCTCTTTCTGGTGGCTCCTATGACCGGAGGGATGTGTGTAGAGGATGAAAAAGACGGCAAAAAATGCGTGAAAATAAACTACAAGGCCTAGTTATGAACGAACACTATCTATACTAAATAAAATACACCACTAGTATCGCGAATGAACAAATTAAGTTTCTGCGGAGTTAACGAAGGGCCAACGAACGAAATTCGCAATATGAGGTGGGGAATATGGCCAAGTCATTTATAAAGGTTCTCTGGATCATGAGTAATTCAATCTACATGTAATTAAATTTGTAATTTTTCCTCCGAGTAAATATTTCATACCTTGAACTTTCCAACTATCCTTTTCTCTTGCGATTCGGACTTCCGTTTTTTTCCGTGAAGTATGATAAAATTGTCCACCCAATCCTCAAAATCGTTGAATTCGGGTTGTTTTTCCAATTCATTGTAAAACATCTCAAATGATGATGTCACGTTCTTTACTTCTTCTGGCATATTATTACATTGGTCCGTCTCTTTACAGTTTTCACTGGGAGTTCTTTTTGTTAATGTATACCCTTTGAACCTCGTTATCTTCAGTGCATTGAACATTTTTCTTATGAAAGGTTTTAGAAGCTCTTTTTTGTTTGGCTTGTTCTGTTCGTCTTTTGGTATATTTTCTTTTTCTTCAATTTTTTTATCCTTTGGTGAGATGCGCTGCCTTTGATCTCCCGATTCCAATGAAAAGTCTTCGCATTGAGCGAAGCAGATTTTTTTTCCGCCACACTTCTCCTGAGCTTTGAGTTCCTGCAACTGTTGTAAAAATTTCAATATTATCATTGTGCCAGCTTGTGCATCCTAAAAGTTACACCTAGAAAATGACATGAAAACGCTAAAACTGGAAAAGGAAAAGTTAATCTAACAAAGTTAATAAGAGATTATTTCCATTTACTACGGACATTATCCTCAAAGTCCACTTGTCAACGATTATTTTTAGCAAAAAATTATAATAACTAAAAGATAAGAATTATAGTAGAGTATTTTCCATGGGTGAAGTGAGGATTGGTATCCTATTTTGATGATTTTATTATTTTCTGTGAGAGTCAGTTTTTCTACCAGCTTACAGAAGTAATGAAGTGTTTTATTCATCATTAGACACTGCTTAAGTTTAACTCGGTGATAACTGTACTAAAAAAAATGTGATGTATTAATTGTGGCTTATTTGTTTTCAAAATGGTATTTAAAAATGCTTGGCAGCAAAGTACATTCGAATTTCACTTGCCTGCGAGAATTTTTTTCGCCCTAATTTTTATTTATTTACTTGAATCTTATCATTTAGTCTCTGTATGGAAAAAGAGTGAGAATTCAAGAGCTAGATCAAAAGTTAAAGCAGGAAGACAGCTGATAAAAGTTCTGTGGTCCGTTGACGACTAGGCGTTAGGACATTAATCTTCGAGAGGTTTGTACACTATGGTTAATGGATGAAAATTAGTGCGGAAAATAAGACAGAAGATCAATTATATGAAAACCATAGGAATGAAGTTTTATTGGACAAGAACAGCGAGGTCGACCATAAAAATAGGAGGGTATAGACTGGAGCAGGTAGAACAATTAAGCCTCTGGACAGTACGTTGGAGAAAAAAATGGATGTAGTTATATCTGAAGCAGAATTGTATGAGCAAGAGAGGCTAAACTGCATTGGAAAAGGATTAACGACGGATATATTGTGAAAGAAATGTAATGGAATGACTGACGAGAGTTATTACGGAGACTGGCGTTTATTTTGCAAAAGAATGAACACCGAGGTTAAAGGAAGAGGATGTACTGTAGGCGTATGAGATGTTTGGGTTGAGTAGAACGGCAAAAGTGCGGTGGACGGAAATGGAGGCGAAATAGGAATAGGTAAGAGTAGGTTTTTGGAATAGGTAATGGCGGACGAGGGGATGTTGAAGGATTTGGTAGATGGAAGTATTTTTGGTAATGGGAAAGGGGAAGGAAGTGTTTAGGGTTTATGGATGGAAAGAAAACAGGTTGGTGTTTCTCAGAAAGAGGGCGTATGTCAAGATGAAGAATGATATTGCGGGATAATCAAAGGTGTGCGGCTAGGAATGGTTGGTATATGCCATTTAAACATATCTTTAGTGGTAGATTACCTCTAATATTTTTTTGCCAATAAGGACATACTAACCAATTGGTACTCTTGTGACTAAATTTGGAAAAATATATGGTTTTAACATGTGAAAACGAAATATTTAAACATCTATTTGATTAAATGTCACCTTCAAATGTATTTACTAATTAAAATATGTATTATCCGAAAAAAGGAAACTAAGTTTATTCTAAAATGTGAGAGCACGACCATTAATAAATTTTATAGAGTTTTTACAGCACTATTGCTTTTACAGGAAAATAAATATATTACAATTATCATTTTCCATGTAAATTCTTTTGTAAGCTCTGTCGTTTAGGCTGAAATTTTAAACTTGTTATTTTCATCAATCGCACTAAAACAATAGCTGCATTTTTTCTGTAAAATAATTTGAAATGAACGTTGGAGCCCTGAACAGTAATTACCACACAATACTTTATTGTTCACGGCCATGATTTTAATTGCTAAGAAACATCATAAGATTGTAGAGAAAGGAATCATAGGAATAAAAAGCAGGATCATTAGACTGATTATATTGCTTCAATAAAACCATGGTCGGGAACAATATAATGCAGTTTGCTAATTGCAGTTGCGAGTTCATTTCAACCATGAAAGATTTTCATATCGTTAAGGCTGAAACCGTGACCATTAACTTTGGTATATACTATCACTACCCATTTTATCCATGTTCAAGTTTGTAGCTAATACCTACTGCATTAAGGGATTGACACTCCATTATTGTCTTTGAGTTGAGCTCGACTTTTAGTACATACTTAAGTTTTGTTTTGAATTTTATGTTGTATTTATATCTTTTGTTCTTACCGCTATTGATTCGTAGTATTTGCTCCACCAATCAAAGTATTGACTGTCGTCGAAAAGGTAGTTTTCATTCTTATTTTCTTGGTAATGTGGCAGAAATCTTTCCAATTTCAGCTGGATTAGATGAAAAATTCAAAAAGCATCAGTTGATTCACTGGCAAGATTTACATGTTTTCAAGTTAAGACTTTGATATAGTATTTGAAATTCACAGATTAATCACGATTAAATTTTTTTCGCGTTGTCTGGTTACAAATAAATTTGAAGTATCATTTAAAGATTAAAAAACTAAATTTACAGAAAGCATGCATTTAACAATAATCCAGTATAATCCAGCTATGAATGGCTGCTTTAAGGTACATGATTATGAGGAATAACATGGTGAAATTCAACTATAAGGTACCTTCAAGTTCTGCGTATGATTGGGCAGGACTGGGAATAAGTTTAAATGGATATATTTGAAATTTAAAAAAATAATCACATTTAAAATACCTTGTGCTTTGTTAAAAACAAGTTTCCGATGAGTATGGCCAAGTTCATAATTCGTTCCCGACAAATACCTCACTGCTAGCACTTTCACTTATACTTCATTTCATGAATCCAATATGATATGTTTTCCCTATATTCTTTTTTATTCCTGAGGTTGGGAGTGACCCATTGCATTATCATTCAATTTCCTTTTTCCAAAAACTTTATTTCTTCGACCATTATCAACATAAATATGATGACAGAATGGTGAACCGTCAACTTATTTTAAGGCACAAGCTACGAAACCTTTTCTCCATTATTCACTGTAGTTTTCGCCGCAACAGATCAACTATTGCCGGAGCTATCTTCTCCTCCCGGAGACTGCGGGCTTTCTGCGGACTGTCCATTGTCGTTCGGTTTTGGCGGACCGAGGCCGACGGCGTAGTTTTTGACACTGATTTCCAGGGGTCGAAAAAATCTGTTACTTGTAATGCACAAATTTACCTCGAAACCAAAACAAAAATGTAGTGATGCCAGTCTGACTGGGTTATTCGACCTCAAGCGTGTCAAGGAGATTCCTTAAATTATATTTGTAAAGAGCTTTTTTAACGCCTGTACGCTCAAACCCTTTAAAAATTTAATTGGAATCAATATTTGCAAAAATTGAGCATTCCTATGTAACTGTTATAAAATTGATCAATCACAATCAAAGAGCCTAAGTGTCTAAACGAACTATTTTTGACTTTGCAAAAGCATTTAGATGGTAAATACGATGTTAGATTCTGTTTAGTATAGATAGAGACACTACATTATTTCTTAATCCCTCTCGTTGAAAATCACCGGGAAAATTTGCTGGTAATAGGTATTATGAACGTTGCCATAAAGTTTGTACGAAAAAAATCCGGCTCCTTTTTGAACAAATCTCGTTCAGCGTGTAAATTTTCACATCGAAATTGTAGGGATAAAAATCACAGAAATGTCTCGTTCTCAAATATTATATTCTCTTTGATAATGCCAAAAATTACAAAATCTAGACCAATTCAGCTATATCGCTTTTACAAAAGCATTCTAATTTTATGGGTGAACTAGCCTTGAAATATTTGGCGGTGTGTTCTACATGCCGAGATAATATTGTTACCATTATTTAACAGCTTTAGTCTCTTAAGTTTTTCAGGCGAATACACGAATGGTAAGGATCTCCGTTTTCAATTCACTACGAAGTGGAAAATTGATTCAACTTACTCGGCATCACGATACGATCTTTTCTCAGAGGAAACTAACTGCATAATGCATTAAATACGTAATGGCATTTTAGCTTAGAATGTCGCTATGTATGCTTGAGTACCTTTCAGTTACTATGAGATACACGTAATCAAACGACTAGTCTCATCCAAGATAAGGAGAATTCCTGTACATTTTCTTACAAGTGTCGTAATTACGTCATACACCCTATTCTCTGCAATGAGTTTTAAGCAATTTTAGGAGTATTTACTCACATTACTAAACCTTGACCGGTGGGTTTTGAGAAGGGGCTCCTCGGCGTCATTAGTATCTTCATCTGGGCTCTCATCTTTGCTCTCTCTAGGTTCTGAAACACGTTTTTATTTGATTATCAATGATTCGTGGAAGTTTAGATTTTTTGTTATTGAAAAGGATTGAAGACAAATATATCATTCAGGCAGTTTTGAGGGTGCATCCACTTGAAAACTGTATTTAAGTTTTAGAAAGCTATTCAGGTTTCATTCTGAAAATAAATCTCATGTATGCGGAACAGCTATTCCATTAAGTATGTCTGTAGAAATAAATCTTCTCGGGTTTCCGTCCGGGTGTGATGCTACATCTGCTCCACTGCCGACGTTTCGATGGAAGACTTTTCCATCGAAACATAGGCAGTGGAGCAGATGGAGCATCTCACCCGGACGGAAATCCGAGAAGAATTTATTGCAGTCATTCGCCGGGAAAAAGTTAAATCTTAATTATGTCTGTAGTTTAATCTTCAGCCATTAAGTTTCAGTCATTAAGTCTACTGTTGACACCATACTTCACCCATGGCTTACTAATTATTATTCAAACTTAGTAATTTTTCTTCAGACCTGTCCTCCATTTCTCGTAAATACCATCTAAATCTCACACGTACCTCTGCGAGCGCCTTCGGTTGCAATGGGAGATGGCAGGTCGGACTCACTCTCATCCCTTTTAACGATGCGTGCCACGTTGTTTATTATGTGACTTCCAACTAGGATTAGCCTCCCAAAGCATCGTTTCTCCCAAACTTTAATAGTGATCGGTGGGCAGTAGTTGTAATCTTCTGGGAGTTCCTTTACGAGTGAAATTACGAGAACTGTTAAAAATATCTCTCATACCAAGAATAACACAAGGATTCAAAGTGCTGTCGGATAAAATATGATAGTTAACAGAAGAAATGCTCGAAGAGAATCGTAACATAATTTGGAAAATCTTAAGATTTTCTCAACGCAAAACGACTATCCATCTAATTGCTTTTGAAAATGCTGCCGTAAAATTGACTCAATGCCAACTACACATGTATTGAATGAACTATGCATTAAAGCACCACAGTCATTGATAAAACTAGAAAATTACTGCAGCAGTTGACGAACTGAATTCCTGCACCTGTATCTAATTCCCGATGGTTTTGAACTTTGAAAACCGTTCTTAATGGGAGTGGTCCATGAGATGTTTTGTTCATAAATGTGACCTTTTACCACTAGATCTTAAATACAGGGATATTTGTCGCTTTAGATCAATAAAATAGACTAAAACGTGACAAAAACGGAAAGGCCCCCTTTGAAAAAAACGGAACGCCTCCTCAAATTATTTTACTATGTGAACGTGAACTACCTAACGCCTCTTCATATAATTTCTCTGAGTGAACACATATCCAACCCGGTGTTCTCTCATTTCCGTCGCGAAGACATTGGTTTTATTTAAAACCTTGTTAATTGCTACACTTCCGTTAAAACGTCAACGGTTACTGCATGATATTACGGGATAATTATTGAAATGTCGGAATATGCCAGTTCAAATTACTCTTTTGTGTATCTAAAGTAATGAATCAAATAATTATTCCTACATTTCATGGGCTTTGATGTGGAATAAAATATACATTTAACCCATCTCGCTATTTTATTATCAGATTTCTTTTGGTCTGGTCACTTACCACTTCTGCTGTGGCCAAAGAAGAGGTGAAGTTTCCATCTCCTTTGTCCCTCGATGATGATTTCACGGTGACGCTTCCGACTTCAACAGTAACCACTGGATTAGATTCCAAATTCAAACAATCTGTTCCATAGCTTCTTAGGCCCCAAAAAAGAACCTTTAAACTAATAAAATTTAACACTATCAATTCTGGTAAAATTATTTTCGAGTTTTTGTTCTTTTTATTTTTCTTGGTTACCAATATTTCATGCAATATTTTGCGTTTTTATTAATGACCTCAGCGGTATGTCAAAGTACCTTATAGACCTTCTAATGTTAATTCGCAGTCAGTGGTTTAGCTGATTAGCAGGGATTTCTCACATAATAGTTCCTAGATTATTAAAATGGTGAAAGCGAGCCCATGATATTACAGCGCTGGCGTTTCTCTTATGACATTACATCTAAAACGCACCAAAATAAGCCGTTAAAGTATTATTCTTAAAACTTTGTTACCCCTTAAAAGCTGATTGGAATTCATATCTACATGAAGTAGAGAACAATTCCTGGTATCATTCGTAGAAATGTGGTTTTTAAAGCTATTTTGAGAGGAAAGAAATTTTTCTTTCTATTTGTTCTCACTTTAAATATTTCGTCCATTTTTATTTTATTAATAGATTCTCAAGAAAACGATGCCTCAGTGGTTTTCAAATAGGTTTTTTGACCAGGAAAGGAAAGTTACTTTTAGCTCATAATTTGATATAAATAAGGATGAAATATAAGATGAAACAAAATAAGACGCAATATCAGGAAGGATACTTACGAATATTTTGCCAGTTGAGGTCGGATATTCGAAGGAATACGGTAAAAATCAACTTTTCGTGTTCCATCCTTCGAAAAGGACAAGTTTTCTTTTTCGTGCATTAACTGTAAAAAAGACTAGCATTTTAATGGCATTCCTTTTAAGGAAAGGTGACTGCAATCATTAAGAAATCCTATGAGCAGTTACCAAGTGGAATCAGCAACGTGTGATAGGTTCTCCAGCAAGGATTTCTCTGTACCATTTACTATGATGGAGTCTATAATTTGTCATCTATGACTGTATTTTAATGACTCGTTATCTTTTTTCTGTGGATGATGCCATTGAAATTTATCAAAAATTTCGTTGACGTATAATCAAACGATTTATTCATTATAAAGCTCTTTAATTTTTCAGAGTTTAAGAGACCGTACGTACGGTACGAGACTTTTACGGTTCCTTATTCATACGCAAACTCACTCTCCATTAAGTAAGTGAAAGTGCTGTAGAAGTCACGGAAAGATAGAATATCGAAACATGGATATAATTATTTTAAATTCTCAGACCCGACTTCAATCATTTCTGCGGGCTTCCTGTAGAATTGGTCCAGATATAGGCGGCAGTAATTGAGAGGTTATGATTTACACATCTGTGCCGACGACAACAGTAGTATCAGCAAGATTTATTTTTATTCTTTAGCCATAGAATTTTCCGTTTAGTCACTTTTTGGAAATAATTCGTCTGCCCAATACAGCCAAAAACATTTTTTATAAGTATTTTTATGAATAAGTAGCTTCAACTGACCTCAATCAACTCAAAGGCAGATAAAACTTCTCCAGCATACTCTCCTTCGTTGAAAAGTTCTATCCATTCGAATCGCGATTTTTCCGCTTCTTTTTTCTGAAGCCTCTCGCTGACAAGTTTAACAGTTGGCTTTGCTACGCCTCTTCCCATGAATTCCTCTTTCCCCTGTGGTAAAGAATATCGGTACCGTTATTATGATATTACAAACATTATTTTCGATATTTTTTAAATATGAATTTAAAAATCCAGCAGATTCCGAAGACTTTTATCGGCGCCTAGTGTTTCTTTGTACTCTCCACAAATTGTATACTTAGTTCATAGTAATTATAAAAAAATCATATCCACCTTTTCGACGCTACCAAGTAATTGAAGGGTTTTCCCGTTTCTCCAACACTGATTTTTTTAGTGTCACCACATCTTGAAAAAGTTTTAAGAGACCATCCAACTGTGGCCTTTTTGCATCCGCTACACAAGATAAGGACGTTTCGCGGTCTATCTTTTGTTTGATTTCTATTCCTTTGAGCTAACTATGGACCAATCGGGCGCAATTAGCGAAAATATGGCGAAGGCTCGCCGGTAGAAGAGAACTAGAAGAGAAGTGCTGGGCATGTAAGGGGAGAAGAGGACGCAACAAAGAAGAAGAGTAGCTGACATTGAGTGGTTGATTGGAAAATATAATAAGGAGTCGTCACAATTGTTGGGTTGCTGAAGATAGCCACACAGGAAATAATTTTAGGTGAACAGCGCGGACAAGAGAAAAGGAATCAATTTTCTGTATGAGATGAAGGGGAGGGTAAATTCGCCGAGATGAAGAAGCATTTATCACGTAGAATTGAGAAGTACGTACCTTCTTTACAGGGAACACATATATAGTTAGTAGACTATTCTTCTGTCTTTTTAAGCCATATAGAGTGTTTCCAGAAGCCTAAATGTTTAGGCTTTTGGAGCCTAAACAAATTTTGAGCCATCGGCCTCCGTTTACCTGAAGATGATGTGAATGCACATCGAAACCTGGGTCGTTTTTTAATAAATCTAGTGGTTTTAGTAAAAGTTGTCATATTATATTTTTTAATGATGGAATAACACCAAGTGAGACTGACTAAAGTGAGAAAAATTTGTAAAATCAGCGCTGCCAGAGGAGCACAGCAGTGCTGCATAAGTATATTCTCTGGTAATTATCCTTAATGATTCTATGATTTTGATGACGGAATATCAACTTGTATTCATTTACGTATTAATTTGTATGTCTTTGTTGGGAATAAATTCTGGCAAACGTATAAAAAAGAATGGGAGAGAAAACGAGTAAAATTATTATAAACAAATAATAATGTCATCGCTGTTAATAAGGTTTTGATAGCTTAACTTAAAACTCAAAATTATGTATTTGTGTTTATTAGTTTAGGGGTTATTTTATTTTCATGAGGACATGCTTCGCGAGACATGTCAACTTTGTAACGCGATTCGCCAACTGTTTTCGATATCTTGCACCAAATTTCCATATCTAAATTCCCCTATTAGGCATAAATTTTATTAGGTGAGGTCATGGGCAAATGGGCATTGAATCGCCCGTAACTCCTCACAGTGGTTAGGAATCCTAACTAAGGATAAAATTGCACATCAGTCCTATAATACCTCTTGTGCCTTGCATTTTTCTCATTCTATTTTCTACACGATTTAAATTTCTTAGCGATGTTGATTTTGAATATTGCCTTTTAATAGCAAAAATTATGATTGTGAATCCCCCTATTTATCAGATCCCCCTACATTTACTCGAAAACAATTCCCTGGGTGATCCGAAATGCGAATACCCTAACCCTTCCTCCGATACTATTATTCCTGTACCCATGTCTCGAATCTTTCTCAGATATTTTAGCTTTCCACCAGAATATTTGATAAAACCTGTCCTGTCCGAGGGGATTGACACACTAACGTCTGTAATATGGAAAATAAAACACGATGTTGTACTTACACAACTATCCTTGTCCATTGCCTCGATGACAATCGTTGGAGGCGTAAAGTCTGTGTCTTGTGGTGTTCCGTACAGGATTATATTTTGTAGCAGAAGCATTTGATTCCACACAGGATTTAATGTTTGATACATTACCTGGACGAAGAGAGGACAAAGAAATGAGATGAAAAATTTTCGGCAAAAATCTGTTAAATACCTACTTCAGAGAAACTTGCGCACTCGAGTTTTTAGGGTAATGTTGCCAATGTATATCTTGATGTAAGCGTCGCAAAGTCCTGAGGTATCTGCCCCAGGGACGAATCTTCCTTGAAATATATGCGCTCTTAGTTGGTAGTTCTGCAAAGAGGAAGGCAATTTTATCGGAAATATATTAAGATAGTTCGTAAAATATAGAAGAAACTTATTTATTCAACTTGCAAAAAGGATATAAGACATGTCTACCCTCTTCTCGTAATATCGCAGCTCTTTTACTGGAGTCACGGTGAAGTCAGAATGTGAGCTTTTTGCTTCTTCTGTGTCGACTTTATATCCTCTGGGAAGGCCTTCCAAGTATGCTTTCGAGCTCTCCCAAGAAAATCCAGCCCATAAAAACATCTCCGCTGCCATCATCAAGGGGTAGTCGCATGCTTTTCGAGATTCTCCTTTGTACTGCATCTCCTGATGTCGTCGGTGTTTCGGGAGATGGAAGTCAATTAGTCAATAAAATTGACCGGAAAAATTAATTTATGAGGAATTTGTCTTTTAGCATATTTAAAGCATTTTTATTTATATCGGTTGAATATTTTTATTTCAGTGGATATAATGAATGCCTTGAATGTGGAACTCTAATAAGGATAAGGGGTGGATTAAGGTGTTGGGATGAGGCGGATTGCTACTTTCCGTGAACCTAAGGGATATGGAATACTTTGTGGCCAACATTTTTCCAATCATACCAGGTACTAGAGGGATGGAGGTCGCTACCCGCGACCTACTCTTTATCCACCAATGATTATTCCGACCCTTACTTGGAGCATGGTACTGGATGGAATGCTAATAGTTACTGAATTCGAGCATAAGCTATAGAGGGCGCACACGCTACCAATGAAATGTATTCCCTCAGGGCCCCACAATGTGTGTCCAGTCGGCTTGCTTTTGCACCACATTGTGTGACCAGAGCAAGCCAATAGTTGTTACGTCGGACATTATAATGTTTGCGGATTTTTCGAGGGGTGGGTAACCTCATGAGAAAAAAACACCGAGATATCCTGGAAAAATCACTCCTTGGGTGTAATTGTGCTATTATTAAATGTCTCTAATCTGTGCTTCATTCAACTTCCAGCAGAAAACAAAGGAGGATGGTTTCACTATGTAGAGTCTAAATAAGAAAATGTTCTCGATTATTGGTCGGAAAAAAAGGAAATTTCGCTGCAACGTATTAATTAGCGAGCGAGCGGATTACAGATTTTCTTCTTTCAGAAACCCTTTTACAATCACAAAGAAACTCAAAATGAAAATAATTTTAAGTAAAATATGTCCCTGGGATACACGGGCAACTATTCTGAGTGGGTAGCAACCGCGATATTTTCCACAATAACCTCACAAGGCCTGGTTTTACTCGCATTGAAGGCGCCTTTAGACGCTATTCAGACAAAAAGTGTGGTCGCTTTACAATTTCAGTTACATCTGGACTGACTTGGACTAACTTACCATGTCTGACTTCTTGCGCCTCGGAGTTACTGTGGAGGCACTGTGAACTTTCTCCGCTGATGGTGAATCTAGCCTTACATGATCTATTTTTCGTTTGTGTGACGCCATAATTTTATTAGAAGACGACTATTCGAAAATTATTCAATGGAATTGAAGTCTAGTTTACCGTTCAATGTACCATCCCAGTTATATAGTCAGAAACATGAAACCTACCGCCAATTTTTTTCTTGCGATATCACCTCTACCTCGTCTTCATTATGCCACCTTAGCTTCATTTGAAAGTCCTTCTAACCCTTAGGATTTATGAACTGATGGAGGTTCTCTCGCTACTCTGTGACTAAGAACACATTTAGAATACACGATATACTGTTCAAATATACTACGTTGTCTTCAGGAGTCTAACCTATGAAAAAGTAAATATTGAACATTGATTATGTAGTTTCTGCTTGAGGCTTTCGTAGCGCTGTAGTGCAGGTATTTCCATGGCTTCCGGGCCAAAGTAAAGTTTTACTTTCCTCGACTCATCTGGGAGGCTATTGAAATAGAGAAATTTGTAACGTTGTAAATATACTCAAGGTCAACTTTGGGTCATGAATAAATCAACATGGGGGCCGTCGCTAGGGACGCCAATTTGAGATAAAAATGTAACAATATGGGAACGAGGTACGCGAGGAGGAACAATAGGGAGAAGGAGGGATAAGGGATCTCCTGTTGGAAGCGCACCGATGCCGCGTGTGCGGGAGACGTTATAATTTATATCCCGTAACTGGGAGTCATAAGCCATCTGCCGTGAAGAGCAGACTAATGCCACGCATGCGGAAGATATTATAATTTGTATCCCGTTGTGAGCAAAGGAAAAGTTCGCGTGGACAAAAGAAAAGATGAGAGGAAAGGAAGAGTTGGCCAGAGGTGGGCCAAGGTGCCACGAGCTTGAGAAAGAGGAAGGTGACCCTGGCGCAGTATTGGGACAGAGAGAACGTGGAGTCGGATAAGTGGAAAAATTTTGTTAATGGGATCGCATAAAACTTAATGCACGCGAAATTAATTGTTCAAGTTGAACTTGGGTTATGTATTTATATATATGTATATTTGAATGTAAATTTGGCCCAATAATCTTTTGAATTGAACATAATTTTCTAAACTTAAGACCAAAATTAGTGCACGCATTTTCTTTTATATTGGTTGTGTATTCTCTGTTTATCCCTCGCCAAATTACAGAAAATCAGAAGATAGTCGGGGCGGGACAAGGTAAATAGTAATCTACGCAACGCAGGGCAACTAAGTGAAGTCTTTCGACTTATACTGTATTTTACATTATTGGCTTCCAACATGGGGCTCACAATCAGTCTTCTTTATGTGTTTTACAAAGTGAAAGATAATTTCAATAGAGACGACGGCCACAGACTTTACAACACTTGGAAAAGGCTTGAGAGTAAAAACGCACCAAAGTCCTCGATGCTGATTGGTCGCGATACCGGAAGGCCACCCTGAGGACGGGATATATAGATGCCCAATTTGACCAGCCGTCATTCAGACTGATCTGAAGATGTGGCCAGCATTGGCCACGAAACGTCATCGTCAAGATAACGAAACGTAGCGAAACCTGGAAGCCATGGAAGTACCTGCGTTGATTATGTAGATTTGACGGTGACTGTGTAATAGTGATACCCATTTCCAGTCTGATCAAACTTGACGTTGAATAATGGCTTTTTCTCGTCATTAATTGCAGAAGTTAGCCATTTTTTCAGTAATTAAGACCGGTAGAAACCTTTGTTTTTATTATAGTTTCCTGGAAAAGATTGGATAAAGACTCGTAATTTTCAGGCAGAAATCAAATTTTAAAATGATGGAGCTTTGATTACGATGATTGCGCTGTTAATTTTTCCTTTTAGAGCATCCGTTCTCCCCTTTAAGTGTATGAAATATCAAGAGTGATTGGTGGAAATAGCTGTGAGTAAAGGAAATATTTTTAATCGAGCTATTAAGTCTCCAGAGTTCCTTTTTGCCAGATCGGCATGAGTGATCTATTATCAC
The DNA here is from genome assembly GCA_963169105.1 of Ceriagrion tenellum. Lineage (NCBI taxonomy): Eukaryota > Metazoa > Arthropoda > Insecta > Odonata > Coenagrionidae > Ceriagrion > Ceriagrion tenellum. Next base: position 46,656,669 of record OY720632.1, read on the forward strand.
TCATCTCTCGCTCAATCGTTCCACCACTATTCTGCCATAAAAATGGTATTCTATGGGCAGACTTACTTACTAATTTTGGGGAAGATGTGCTATAGTTTTGGCTGAACTAGCCATATGCCCTAAAAAAATACGGTCTTTGACCGTTTTCCTTTTAATAGGTGTAAGATAATCTGGTGCCAATTTGTTTTTATTTTGAGGGTATTTACTCATCAATTACTTGGAGACTTTTTATCTAAAATATTGAGAAGGCCAAGAATATTACTCGAGGGCTTGAATGTAAAAAGTAGCTCATCTTTAAATTACTGGTTGAAGACTTCTTCAACTATTCTTGGACTGGGCGAACAAGTGAACGCATCTTAATCTCTCGTTCTGGTGGTAGTAGTTGTGTGACTTCATACCCGCTCCTCTGGTTGATAGAAACTTTATATCAACCCTTTCCCTGCAACTGTTTCATGTAACTCGTTGGTCGTACGTAAAAACTGTTGCTCATTCTGAGTTCATTCAGTATACCGTAAACCGGGGTGAAGACGGTACAAACACGAAAATTTCGAATCTGGAAGGAATTGGCGGGCTATCGGAAAAGGGTCGTATACGATGGCGGTTGGTCCATTACTGGACACAACTCTGCTCTACCAGACAGTGCTATTCCGAGTTTTATTTCCAGTTGGTTCCAGTATATTTGTCTTCATTGTTATCACGACATCGCCAAACCTCAGTTGCTGTGCCATCCTGGTAAATAGTACCGTCAAGTAAGTAGTTTTCCTTGCTCAAGGAACCATTAGGCGTAATAATCTGTTCAGAAAACTTAAATATATATTTCACCATGTTTTTATTCCCTAAAATGTCTAAAAAAGTTACTTGTCTGGTTGAATATGGTACATCAAATTTTTATATTTATTTGCTGTTTTCGTCGTTCTAGTTACTGTTTTCCTGGATGCTACAGAATTAAAGAATTAAAAAGATTAAGTTAAGTTAAACCTATCATGTGAACCCTTGTGGAAACGAATCATTGATAACATTATCACAAAATAAAAGATACTTTGTCAATTTTTACGCAGTTTTATTACACTGACGTCGGTTTCAGCAAATTTATGCCACTATCAAGGTACATTCATTTTTACAAGCTTATAGGTATGCGTTTTAACATGTAAAGTTTTGCTCTGTATATAGGCGCATGTAATCTTGCAAAAGGGAACCTATATACCCGTTAGATAAATATTGAATCGTTTCTATTATGGCTTTTTTACTGTATTGATTGAATATTTATTTATAATAATAATAACTTAAGGTATGTTAATTGCTTTCGACGTATCATTTATATGTCACTCAAAGATGCCAACTCAGCTATATATATGATAGTCAGTCTAAAATTGGAGACTGGCTGCGTAAGGCATAGAACGTTTTCCTCTTGTAAATTAATTAAAGTGTGAGATTTGAGTTCAGCGTTGTAATTTATTTACTACCATTAATACCTTGTGAATGACATCAGTTTGGCGCAACCTAGGTTGATTTAAAAATTGTGAAGAAATTTACAAACTATTGTATTAATATGTAGTATTTATATATATGTAGAAGTACATTTTGTTATTTATATATATATTTTATATATATTTTTATGTATAATTTTATTATAATAGAAAATTTGAAAATGAAAACCTTGAAGAAACGATCAAGACGATCACCTCTAAAAGTGCGATGAAGATTGCAATGCTTTTTAGAAGTCAAGAACACTTTGCTATGTAAAATATAATAAACTCAGATCTTGGTAAGGTATATTCCAAGTACAAAGAGTCAGTGAGCATGAAACTAATGGAGTGACGTTGAGAGAAAACGTTCAAAGAGATTCGGCCAGTTTAAAGAGTTTCCGCGGGGTAAGATAGTAAAAATCTAATATTTTTTCTCTCCTGGTAGAGGTTGGATTTTTAAATTCAAATGTGAAACTATTAGTTAATGGATTAAGTTTTTTCAGTATACATTTCATTGAAAAAATTAAAAATATTTGAAACTGTGCCACCTTCACCCCTTTTCACGGTTACTTAAAAATACAGAATGTTACCTTAAAAAATAGAATTCTCGTTATTCCACAATCTTCACCTCTTGTCTCTAGATCTTGAGAATACATGATTTCCTCCATTTTAAACCTTATTCGAGATATCCTTTTCTCATTGACGATAATTGAGATGATAACATCTGGATAAGGTCTTTGCGGCTGGAAAAAATATTTTGTTAATTCTCTGAATGTTAAGAATGAACACATAGCATTCCTTTTCTAATAATATAAATCCATCCTGATCATTCAATTAATCAGAAGGATTGAACCAATGGATTCAGTTTCGTTCTAAGATACGGTTCTATTTTTCCGTTCTATTTTCATGCTTATACCTCCATTTTTAGGGTGACTAATCGTTTTTAAATACTCACTTCTTCCATTAGCCGATAAATGTTTCTAATGATATCTTCTAATACATTATTGACATCTGCCAGAGACTTTTGATCAAGATTTTTCCGCAATTCCATGGCAACGCACGTTATGAATTCCTGGAAATTAAAATTGTCATGGAGTAAAATTTCACGGAAATCAGACATTTAAAAAAAATCAACGCAAATGCAATTACTCTCTGTGGTATTAAAAATTCTTGCAAGATAAAATTAAAACCTCATAAGCTCATATAGTTTAAGTGGTTGAAATGTTAAGCCTGGTTCTTGAATAAGTCCAAATGACTTCATTCAAGCCGGTTGAAAAGAGTAATGATTTAAACTTCTCAGCCAATGGTATTACTAGTTTATTATTGATTGATTTGCCTTCCCAAGTTGCAAGAAAACTAGCTGGCTAAAAAAATTACATAATCACCAATTCTTTCCTGAGTAGCCGTAGCCTCTCCCAGTCTAAGGTGGTCCTAGTTTTGTCTCTTGCTGGCTTAGCTCCCATTAGAGCGAAGCCTTTTCTGCATTTATCTGCCAGTTCGTCTAGGAGGTCTTCCAGTATTTTGTAGGCCTCTATGTTTTCTTTTTTCTCGATTTTTTCTGTGATGATCAATAGTTTGTCTTCCTATTTGTGTTTAATGTAGCAATTTGTTGGTATTGGTGTTAACCTTATCAAAATCAACTAATTTGCATTAATTACAGCTACTAATAAGTCATGTTAAGCTAGCAAACATAACTACCAGGAAGTGAGCAATTCTTGCCATGTTGTTGTATTGATGTACTCGGTACATTACACCTTTGGAACATGAATAATTTATACTCAGGCAAGGTTTATTTGGTCCATTCATTCGAGCGCAGATATCTTTAGGTTCTACCCGTTGCTTGACAGACTTGTTCTTTTTCTTCTTTAGAACTTTAGAAAGATAATGGGTTGTCGTTATAATGCATATTTTTGGTCCTAATACCTAGCCTTTTAAATTTGTATACATTTGCTCCATTTCTATAAATTTAAATTAGAAAAATGCCAGTATTTCCTTACTTTTCAAGTGGAGGTCATGGCAAATTCAGACACCTTGCACGTCATAATTGATTGAATATGCATATGTGCAAAAATATATCCGAAATTATTGGTGGAAACATTAATTGAAGTTTTATTAACTTTTCAATTCCCTTAACCACCCAATTCTCTGTCAATTTCCCTGGGGATTTAGATTTTGTACTAAATTATCTATGACTCAGGACATGGAGAAAACTAAGGAGTCAGCTTCATGTAGTGCCTTAAATGCTGTCCTACTATCCCGAGATCCTAGGCTCGGAGAGCCCGCAATTGGCGGAGATTTTTCAGTGACATTTCAATCCTTCCTTACGAACTTCATCGGAAAACCAACAACGTCTTCGCAGTGAATCGGATAAATGCGACCCCGCAATTCTCTTAATTCACCCAATGATTCTTCTCCTGCCATCTAATCGCCTTTCCTCAATGCAGTAACCAATTATCCCTATAAGTGTTGCATTTTAATTGAATGCGCATTTGGAGAGTATGTGGTGTTCAAATATAGACTGCTGGACACCTTTCGCAAAGCTGTTTTCGATTCGATGTCGTGTTTCTCTCCTCCCTTCCTCAACCCCCCCAAATAATCCTGCCTTCTACATTCTAACCGCAACCCTACAATAATGGAAATTGTTTCTGTCTCCAGTCACCATTATTACGGATTGGGCGGATACGAGAAGGTAGTCATGTAAGATACGAGAAGGCAGGAATGGAGGCGAGGACCAACTGTATTTCCAATGGTGGTGTTAACTTGAAAAGATGAAAATTTTAAAAATCCACTTAAACAGTTAATTTCAAGTCTAATGAAGTCATGTATACCGTGAAGCTTACTGTATTTCTTTGGTGTTAGGATAAAATATTTACATTCGATATTTTTATTACTAATTTAGTCTAGTTTTCTGGCTGAGGAATGTTAAGTAAGTTGGGACAAGAGACTGAAAAAATGAAAGACCTTACGGTAAATGAACCCTTACGACAACTGTCTTCCACTTATCGTGATTCTTCTACTCTAGGCAGATCCCGAAAGGCATTTCCATCGCATCCATGCCTATCTCCCCAAACTCAAGTGACTACAGAGGTCTGAGGTCCCCATGGCTCAACTAGATATGCTCCGCCGCGCCGCCGCCGCGGACGATGGATTATGTGCGACGACGTACGACGACGACGACGTACGACGCAGCGCCGTCATACGAGGTCATTTACACGCCATCGCTTCTGATGAATGGGTGCTGTATTTGTATACACGTATTATGGCTGACTCCTCTTCATTGTATTTTATAATTTTTCTTAACATTACTCATTCCAGTTAAACCGATATCTGTGCAGCAGTATACACTGTTTTCCCTTATTTGCGACAGTTATCAATGAGTTAATGGAAGGAACGCTCTTCAAAGACCTCGAGACAGCCCTTCAAGCCGGTCCCCGAGTTTGCAAGCTTAGGCCATATACAGGGTATTTAAATTTAAAAATCGCTTTTTATGCGTTTTCACGAGCATTATTTTATATCCCCTCTAATTGGTATTGTAAAGTTTGTGAGTTGTATCCAAATCTTCTCTTTCCGCCGACTTCAACTTTGACGTGGTAGCTTTTATAGGAGAAATAAATTATTACTGAGGTACACTTGCTTTTAACACTATCATAGGCGGAGGTGGTCATGGAAAATGCCGGGAGACACTGGTAAATTGATTACCTCATGGTTGGGCAAAGATTCAAGAACAGTGTTAAGGACTCACTGAGCTATCCGGGGGCTGATTCAGATTTGAGTCATAATTTATTAATGTTGAAATGTGATGCTAGATTCAATAGGCTTAGTAGAAGAAGGAGGATAAAGAGATTGAACTTGGAAGCTTTGAAAAGAGAGAAAGGAGAGAATACCAGGAACTAGTGGAAGTGAACATAGCCAAAACAAGGAGTTAAATTATCAACAATGGCGAATATCCGATCGGGCGAAAAACTTGTGGAAAGGGCAATGCGGGGAAATGGACAAGCTGCAGAAAGAACAGGAAGTGGGTGCGTTATACACTCAAGTAAAATTGCTACCATGTGGTAAGAGAGGGAACACAGTACCAAATATTAAGCAAAAAACAAGCAGGCTATTAATCGAGCTAGAAGATTTCAAGATAGGTAGATAGAATGCGTATAGGAGCTTTATGACAGCGAAAGTAGACCAGTGAGCCTCGATCTAGAAGATAAGGGACCTTTAGATATGGATAATCTCGGGCCAAATACACTCGACAGTGATATAGAGAAAGCATTGGAAGGGGTGAAGGCAATAAAAGCTGTAGGGGTAGATAACATAATTTTGGAGTTGCTTAAGAATTTAGGAAATAAAGGTTGGCAAGCTTTTTTTGATCTTATTCGTGGGACCTATGAGGAAGGAGTATGGCCAGAGGATTTCGTGAAAACAGTCCTGATCGTATCCCATAGGATAGGCCTATAGAATGTGATGACTATGGAACAAACAGTTCGATTTCACACGCAGCTGAAGTTGTGCTCAGAATAGTTGATAAAATATTGGAGAACAAGGCCAATTACTACTTGGGCGAGGACCAGTTTGGGTTCCTTATCAACTCGAGATGCAATTGCGGTGATGAAAACACTTATAGATAGAAACGTAGAGCATAGCGAGGGTGTTTTCGCTTGCTTTGTGGATTTCGAATAGGATCTTGATAGAGGAAATTGGGAAAAACTAACGGAGATGCTCGTGACAATGGGAATAGGTTGGCGAGACAGGACTCTAATTCGAAACTTATGTATGGCCTGAAGGACACAGGTGAAGGTGACTAACAGTGAAATAGGTTGGACCAGTATAGGTCGCGGGGTAAGGCAAGAGTTCCCGTTGTCGCTTCACCTTTTAACATTTATGCTGAGTAAGACATGTATGGGAAGAACTTGATGTGGGAATCAAAGCTGGGAGACTGATAAAGTCAGTTAGATTCGTAGACGATCAGGTGTTGGTTAGTCGATCTTCGAAAGGACTACAAGCTTTATAAGATGCTTTAGAAATGCAATGCGGAAAATTCAGAATGAGTATAAATCATAAGAAAACTAAAGAAATGAGATTCTCTCGAACAAAGAAAGCGAGGCTGGTCATAAAAATTAGTGGACACAAATTTGAGTGAGTAGAGCATTTTAATTACTTTGGCAGTGCGCTAGAAGAAAATGGACTCCGTAGCAAAGAAATAAGGAGGAGAATAGCGTTGCATAAGGAGGCATTTAGTAATTGAAGGAAGCCAATGACGGGGTTCTTGGGTAAAAATATTCAGAAGAGGCTGGTGAAGAGCTTGATATGAAGCGTAGCGTTGTATGGGACGGAAACGCGGACCCTCGGAAAGGAGAACGAGAATATGCTGCAGGTATTTGAGATATGGGTGGGGAGAAGGATGGAGAAGGTGCAGTGGACGGAAAGGAAGACGAACGAGGAAGTGCTTGGTATGGTGGGCGAGGAAAGGAAATTTATAAATGATATCTGGGATAGTCAGGGTAGATGGTTGGAGGATGTAATAAGATGGGTTGCTCATGAGTGTGATAGAGGGGGGATGTTGGGCATGTGGGGAAGATGAATATGGAGAATAGGTTTTACGGACGGGATGAAGAAGGCTAGATTGTATACTGAGGCAAAAAAGGAAATACTAAAGGTAGATATGACCATATAAGTGTAGAAAATCGGGAGGAGATTCTCTGACTTTCAACAAAATCTACATTTACCAGTAGATAACTTTTAAAACATTGAACATGATACCGGATATTCTTAGTTCTCCAGTGCTTCAAACTGTGTGTAATTTGGACGTGTAATATCCACATATTTCTCTTCCTCGCTCGCCGGATAGAAGATACTGGATATTCTTAGTCCTCCAGTGCTTCAAACTATGTGCAATTTGGACATGTAATATCCACGTATTTCTCTTCCTCGCTCGCCGGATAGAAGATACCGGATATTCTTAGTCCTCCAGTGCTTCAAACTGAGTGCAATTTGGACGTGTAATATCCACAGATTTCTCTTCCTCGCTCGCGAACCTCAAACCTAAAATTCTCATATATCTTTCCATCTATTGTGCTTTCTCCTTCCTTCTCCATAGTTACGTCTCAAAGACTTCTTTTTCCCTTCCGAGTTTACATGTCTTCCAGTCTTATAACGCAATTTTTTGTATTTGATTACGAGAAGTAGTTAACCAAAGGGTTTAAAGTTACTGTTAGAGCAGTAAACTGTTCTCGAGCTTCACATCGGGACTACTCTTCCATGGTGGCCGAGATTTCTAAAAGAGACTTTCCCATCGTCTTAGGTCTACTTGGACGATGGAAAAGTCTCCCTTCGAAACGTTAGCCACCATGAGAAACCTGACCCGATGCGAAGCCCAAGAAGAGTTTACATCAGTTATTCACTGGGAGAACATCAAATATTTCATTCTGTTGGTGAAGTCCTGTCACATCTTCTACTGGGTCAGGCATTTGGTTGCCGACGATTCGACGACTGGCTCGGCCGTTGTTCTCAGGGCTTTGAAAGACATGGATAATAAAGTTGAAGCAGCCATCGAAGCGTCGGTAGCCAAATACCCGACCTGATGGAAGAAGTGAAAAGAGTTCACCAATGCATACTTGCTCTTTGTTATATCACGCGAGCATTGGGTAAGAATTATTTATCTTTAAGGATTCTATTTATATGTTCTAAAATAAAAAATGAATGATAAAATATTTACACATTCCTTCCCAATAGATTAAAGACACAAAATTAGAGTAGGCAACAAGTTTGAATACTCCCTTGTCCTACCATCTGCAGTTGATGCTGTCTGAAGTCCGAGGTTAAGTTCAATTTGAACTTTCCCAGAATCAAATTTCTTATTTAAATGCGCCAAATTGGAAATGCTGCAAAACACCAACATATCTCCCAGTTTATCTTCTTTGTGCTGCAAATGGGAGAAACTTTCTTTGAGAGATCCCGTAAACTTTTTCTTAAACGCTAACCCTCGCATCATTATTTTTTTAAATCGTAAGTTCATAGATTTCGGTAATCGAGAGTCAAATTTGGGTGAACCCATTGATGGGATGAGGGTAGATAGATAGATACAATTTTGGTGGAGTTCCTGCCGGGAGGACCTGGGGCACGTAGACCTATTGGTCCTTTGTGCCGACCACCATAATTGTATCATCCGTAGAGTCCAATGGCCTTACTAAAGGCCAACAAGTCTGCTACGGAGATACCCCTGACTTCGTCTGGTATGGGATGAGGGTAATACCATGTAAATTTTCCAATAGCAGGACAAATTTGGAAAACTAAGCATGGCCTATCGTTTCAATTGGGATTACCTAACTGTTTATTCCCATGTTTATTTTGCCGGGTCAATAATTCGATTTCCCATGGCACCAATATACCGGTAGATATTTAATTCATTTTCATATGAAACTTTAGTTTTTCATAATTCAGCTTGTTGTCTTTGTAGTAACATTTTTGCACATTTTGGGGCTTATCACTACACGGAGACATTGAAGAAACTTTTAAAAGTTATGTCAACATTTAAGCCCTCCACTAGGGCCGCGAATTCAGCTTACCCAGCGAGAAATATCTGGGTAAATGGCCAAATAATGTCAAAAACCCGAGGAAGGGTGCCGTATAAAAGTATGTTTTTAAAGCTCTAAAGAACGGTAATGATGCCAAGTTGAAGTCGCTGACATATATTCCGTGTTCTGAACATTATAGTCTCTCTGATAATTATATAAGAAAAAATCGCGCCAACATCCTTTTCATGGGTTGACAGAGAAGAGAGGAAAATGTTCCCAAGTTAAAGTACGATTTCATTTCCAAGTTAACGTCCTTTCCTGTTTCATTTGACCGGCGTCCTAATCAGTAATGGGGAGAAATCGTTTCCTAGTCATCCGGTATCCGGTAACGATGACATTCGACTTACTTTATTCGACTACGTGTGGACCGGGACGATGAAATAGAATTGTGCTCTAACAATATTTTATATTCACCAGACTTTCATATTCCTAGACAACGTCATAGATTTATTAATTTTTAAGTAAAGCAGAGTTGGCACTGTCACAAAGATCGTGTACATCCCATTGGTAATAACTGGAACATTACTATTAAAATATATTAACCCTTAAACAGTTAAATTGAATGTATCAGACTTATAGAAAGGCTTATCTCAATGTTCATTAAATTATCATTGTAATTGTTTGCAAATTTGAGGATGAATGGGAAATTATAATGGATATTTTCCTCTGGTCAATAATTTTTCTATTAAATATGTACACAAAAATCTTTTCCCCATAGGGAAATGGCTCGGAAAAATAGGAGCAAACCCGGCCGCAGTGAGAAATCATGTACTTTCTTTAAGTCGATAACTTTCTCAGCAACTCCTTAGGTATTTAAAGTATGTATGCTACGATTTAAAATTATTCACCCTTGAATTTTACCTCATTAGGTTGCATGACAGGACCAATTTCAATAAGATTTTTCCTGACGGCTTCTATGTTGTGGAACGATGTCCATAAAATTGTCTCCAAAGAAAAAAGTAATTTGGCGATGTAAAAACTGCATCCTTTACCCTCTTGCTTAGCATACATGTGTATATATGCTGGGCCAAATGTGGGTGGAAAACCTAGAACCAAGTAATCCTGCTGTTCATTATTGAGGAGGAGAAGTAAATTCAAACGAGTCAAAATACATGCATACCTGCTCAGAATGTTTATGTCTATATTTACAGCAAAATAGGACCGTTGACAAGTTGTACATAATTTTTGCCTTAATTATTTACCTTCTTTTTTATCGCACGAAATTTTCTCCATTTTAAGAACATGTTCTGCTATGGGATGACTACTTTTTGACGAATTTCCATCTTTTATTCCGATAAAAAGATTCTGGAAGAGAGGCGGGAACCTGCCTACGAATGTGACTTGCTCGTTCCATTCCACTTGTCCGTCAGCGTCGTTCTTTAAGCTAGTAGTCCCCTAAAAATTATGATTAAGTTGCATTACCGAGTCCGATGAAAAATATCAACAATTATACGTATGAAAACCTCAGCTGCAAATGAATTCGAATAAATGTTGCCCTCATTTATTGACTAACTTGAAGGGTCAAACAAAGTGATTTGAATTAGTTTTACCGTTGCGTTCGGTTTGACCGCGTATATTGGATACACTGTAAAATATCTATTAATGAAAATAGGAGCTTGCCACAGCCTATGCTGTTGCACTCCATTTCGGCCATATGTCCATTGCGTCAAGCCCTTCATGTGGAATCGAAAATCGCTCACCTATTATCGTACTCCCTTTAAATTTTCTTGAGATAACAATAGAGCCCCATGGATTCGGTCCAAATTATTGGAATATTAAGCCTCATTAATTAGAATTGCAGAAAGATTAATAATTGCGGTCGCATCATTTAAAATTAAGAGCATACTTACAGTAAGATTACCAAATTTCAATTCAACATATTTTTTTGAATGCAATTCCTTATTTTGTGTTATATTCCTTAGTACTCCACAGGTGTTATTAACTTTGCACAGGTCTTGCGCGAAGTTATCCTGAGCTTTGTAAATACGACAAATGTATCTTGCTACCTGTCCGTCATTTATAATATTCCTGGAATAATAAGAATTTTTTAAGTTTTTAACATAATATGTTTAGCACCTCAATTAATATAAATAATTGATTGACGAAAGCGAGAAAGGCCATGAAACAACTAACTCCAGATATGTTAGTACTTAGTTTTAATTACATAAACCAATCTCAAGGAATTCTCAGAAGAAGTGCCTCTAAGAGGTCCGATTTGTACACCACCCAGAAGAAAACGAGCAATCTCATGAAGAATTTGCCCACAAGTCCTAGCTGAGCCATGTTGTAAAATGTTAGCATAAATAAAAATGCATGAACATTGATTTATTAGCATAAATCTCTATGCATAGTATACATGCATACTGACATGCAGTTTATCCTTTTACGAGATGTCTGATTTCAGTTTCTCGCCAAAAACGTCCTTCTTGCCCTTAACTCAGGCGATGGACGTGAATGCAGCGGGAAAAAATGCCATTTACCTCCCGCAAAAAACATTACTTAGAATTTAGTGCACAGTACCAAATTACAAGGCACTAATCAGGGCCAGCCGAATTCGAAACTTTTACCCCATTATCTGAAGTCAGGCTTGAAATAAGAAAAAAATAGAAGTTTGGTAAGGTGTGGGTGGCTCAACGTCTTGGTCAGGGCTGAATCATCCTCCCCCAGGACAACCGATGGCTTAGAGGTAAAGCTCTAGATGCATCAGATGGAAGAGCTACAGATATTGGAGACTGGTATGTCTAGGTGGGGGGACACTGGGATGGATAACTGGATGAAAAAATTCGTTGGTAGCTGCATGCTTTTGGAGCGTTAAGAACTGACTTCCGTCTCCGATGGCGCAATGAAGGGTTTGGGCTTTATTGCCTCGATCTGAGTGCCTGAGGTGCAGTAATCTCCCAAGGAGGGGAGACGGGAAAATCCGTGACCCTTTGTAAATTGTTAATCCGATATGCAGCAGCCAAGGAGGAGGACAAGGGTGCCCAATAGACTACCGGCCGGGCTCTCATACAGTGAAGGGAAACCAAAATTCTCATCCCCTATTCTTCTCTCCTTGTCTTTTGCTTTGCGTGAAGGTTTTTACAAATATTCCGTCCGCATGTATATACTTAGAGGACGATAACCTCTGCATTCTCCGTGGTGATCCTTACGGCGCGATCTTGACCGTCAGGGACGGGGAGTTGGGGGGGGGGGGGGGGGGGAGGAGGTGGTGGCGCAGTGGCTTATGGTAGGCTCCGCATTTCTACCGGACACAGAGCATGTTAGCTGTTCAGATATCCGAGAATTTCATTTTTCCCCTGATTTCAAGATTAATCTGCGGGCATACCATAAGGATTTCCATCGTTTACGCTGTTGCTGTGCGAGTACGCGAAGGGATATTCGTCGACGATTCCTTGAGATCAACCCCAAGCGCGCTGTCGTACATCCCCTCCATACCGTTTGAGAGATTGTATTGTTCTGTACAGTATACATTATAACCTACAATTCCTCCTTAGGCTAAAATTTTTTGCCATTAATTGCATAAAAATGCTGGTTTCTTTCCATTTTCTTCCATTGTTACCAAACATGATGAAACACCTTGACTGGCACCCCAAACTATACCGAAAGTGGAATACATGACTTGACGTTAGGTCATTTTGAAAATTCAATGTACACTTTTAAAATTCCTCGGAACGAAAGCCGGAACCATTCGGGGGAAGGGAGGAACGAAACTTTTCCTAGCCTGAACCGAAATCGGAACGGTTCCTCTTTCGTTCCAATGGGTTTTCGTTCAAAATATTTTCGTTCTACTTTCGTTCCGGAACCACTTTCGTTCCGAGATTTTCGTTCCTACTTTCGGTTCGGTTCCGCGAACTGAAACTATATCTGAAACCACTCTGAACCGTTCCGGAACCATGACTTTATTTTCGTTTTACATCCCTGCTCACGTCACATATAATGATAGCATTGCGCAGTCGCACAATATTTTACTCTAGCAACAATCCCTTTTGGAACGATGGTTATGTGTTCATATAATCACTTTTCTTTCGAAGGGAACCACTCGAGACTTGGGATGGACAAGGGAATTCTAAGATTTTGTTTCGTCCTCTACCTTTTTACTAGTAGAAATAGTATGCAAGAGTTGGTATTGAATATTTTCACATGCCACGATTATATCCGTGCTCGGCGTTTAAATCTTTAAAACCAAATTTTTCTGTGAGATCATGGGTATGAGAATAATGAAAATAACGTAGCTTAATGCGTGTTATTATTCAAATAACTCAGAAAAGATCAACCTGAATTAGTTTAGTTATAGGCTAAAAATCTAGGTATGTCGCCATCAAGTGAGAGTTTTCGAAAATGGCTTAGAGGCTGGATTTTGATTGATGTTCACATAATTTCAAGTGAGCAACTGCTAGATATTGCCGGGAAAAGTTTGGAATAGTAAGTGTTAACAAAGAAAGATCGACATGCCTCTTTGAGGCTTTGAATACAGATTTCGGAGTTAAAAGTTACGGTTTCATGACAAAGACTTACGTTTTATTTTCTTCCAAAGTAGTCACGTCATGTATTGGCGTTTTTATTACGTCTCCTTTTCCTAAAATAGCAATAGTGCATTTTATATAACCTTTATTATCGGAAAACATGTCATCAGGGCTCAATAAAAGTGCCCACTCCTGGAAAAATTGGTGATCTGTGAAAAAAATGAATATAGCGATGCATAAATATGGAATTACCGAAAAAACAAAGAGCCGGTACTAAAATCTGATTGGTGGTTCTATGAGTTCAAATTTGCATATAGTGGCTAACAAACTTCTTCTTCGAACGACTTCTAACTACTCAAAGTTTTTAAGTTACACGGTTCCTGATGACTTTATCGAATAATGTCACCGATATCCCCGCTCAATGGTATCTATCAATAGCAATCACACATTTATTATAAAATTTCCTACCTTGCTGAGCATAAACAGTTCCAATATCCATAGTAATTGAGCCCAAAGCCTTTTTCGGCAGAAATATCGAAGAGGTTGTATAAACCTAAATGGGACGCAAGAGGTTACTATTTTCAACATGTTTTAGACAATCATTTTCTCAAAAACTTTTGTAAGGGGCGCATAATACTTCCTGTCAATGATATCAACTTGTCCATTAGAAATAGTTTTTTGGAGTGGAATTCAAAGACGAAATACTGAAAAAAGTATTTTGGGGTTAACTTTGAATAAGAGATAATCTTTGATTTTTAAAATAAGCTGTGTCGTTGGCCATACTTCGTCGAAATACGGACAGTTCGTGCTCTCCTTTTTCCTCGTAGATTTCTTTTGATCGTCCACTTCAACCCCTACGTATGAGTCCATTGTAGGCCAAGCTAAATGTTTACATTCGATGACATGTACACACACTTGATAAAACTCAGTTTGTGCGTCATCATTTTCTTCATAATTAATTAATTTCCTCCTGTAATGAAGTAAAGGGTTACTAATCACATTCCTTGAAATGACAATTAGTCTTACATATCCCTTGCACATCTCTTGCCTGGCCAGTTTAATCATTTGGAATAAATTGATGATTGGCTTTTACGCGTAAATAATTCACAGGATTCACTGCCTGTAGTTTAACAGCTATAAACTATAACAAACATTTCAAGATGCTCGTTGCTGCGCGACACATCAACAACGGTTGAAGAACGTCAGATATTGATAAAAGATTTAAGTTTCTCCTGGCGAATAATATTAATAAACTTTTCTCGGGCTCTGCACCAGGTGATTGGCTTCATGCTTGCCGACGTTTCGGAAAACGACTTGCTTTCCATTATCAAGGCGTGTTACTCTGTCCATGTCAGAATGTAAACTCAATTCTAGGGTCAATTCAATTTAGTTTACATTCTGACACGGACAGAGTAACACGCCTTGATAATGGAAAGCAAGTCGTTTTCCGAAACGTCGGCAAACATGAAGCCAATCACCTGGTGCAGAGCCCGAGAAAAGTTTATTAATACGTCAGATATTACCTACTTCGCGGACACAAGTCCTAATAAAACAAGTAAAACCAATAGAATTAGATTTTAGTAACTTATTATCTGTTGCTGATTGCTGTGCTGATAACTCAATACTGAAAATCGATGGTTATGAGTGTACGTACATTAAGTGGTAGCGTTCAGTAAATGAGTCTGATGGAAAGGTTCAAGGCACCATCGTAAGCATCACATGGATCGTCAAATTTTTTAGCGTGGAATCTCATCCTTTTGGATATTGCACTTTCGGTAAACCTTCCCGGGATTCGAGAACCCGTGCTCTCAGGTGTAAGGAGAAAGGGAATGGGTGCTGACGTAAGGATGGTGAGGCGACCCTCCGCCCGATGGGTGACAGGTGATCCGCCTAACTTTATATCAACTCGGAATTTCCAGCACAGTTAAGGATATTAACAGGGATTCTTGGCGTGGGATGAATATCTAGTATTTCTCTTCTTGAAAAGGCGGCCATGGCGGCATGGTAATGGGCTCCCGATCATATTCAGGACCTCAGAAATAGCTGTTTTGGGGTATAAGTTTGCCGACTTTAATTTCTCATTGTCCGAGGGTATTGCTCCGAATGAAAATTTGTAAATTTTTGGTAGTGAGAGATGATTTTTAAGAGGTGAAGTGCCTACACTTGAAAAGGGTCTCAACTATCCTTCAGTCAAATTTGAGCTCTTGTTAGTGGAATGGTATAGCATTGAATGATTTGGAGGGAAATAATGAAATTTAATATTGTTTTCATCAAAGGTCATCTATAGGTACATACATATGTTTATTCCCGAAAAACCTGCAATAAGTCAGAAGGTAATTGCGTGAAATTCACAGTTGAAAAAGCATTCGCCTGGACTGGGAATGGAACCCAGACCCCTCGATTTCGCGCCGAGTGCCTTAACCAATTAAGCGACCCATGCATCCTCTCCCACTTTGAATCTCATAGGGGCTTTAAGGAGCAAGTTGTTCAACTGTGAATTTCATTCAATTGTGTGATCAATAGCGGGTGACTCCGTTGAAGTTACTGCGCGGCTAGTACCATGGCTCTTTGAAAATGTCCAAAGTAAACACCTTAGTGTTTAAAGTTGGGCTTTACCCCGTGGACTGTGGCGCTTAGCGCTCGCATACGGGTACCTCTGGCATTATATGCACGGTACCTGTGAGGACAGCTAGCTCCTTAAAGACCCTTTGAGATTCTTAACGGAAGAAGCCTGGGTAGCTTAATTGGGTAGAGCACTCGGCGCGAAATCGAGGGATCTGGGTTCGATTCCCAGTCCAGGCGAATTTTTCAAATGTGAATTTCTCACAATTGTATGATCTATAGCGGGTAACTCCGTTGAATTTCTGGGCGGCTAGTTCCGTGGTTCTTTGAAAAGGCAGAAGGTGTATTATGGGTATTTTATCTGATAAAGATATGTTAAAAACTCCTTTGCCACCGAGCTATGTCAGTACAAAGATTTTATCAAAAGTGTTTTTCAGTTACCACGAAAACACCCAAAAAGCAGCAGCGTTCAGTGATAATAATGAGTGAAAACTTATCTAAGTTGTACTTAATATTTGTATTTTTATTTTCCCGCCGAAATCTGCGCATATCGCTTAAAACTTTCAAGACGGCTAATACTGAAGCTTTTAAAATTGCTATTTATTTACAGGGAAACAAAAAAGTGGAGAGAGGAAAAAATTGAAAAATTTATTAAATTCCCTATCTTTGCAGAATTATTATTTATCTTAATTTTTAGCGGAGATATTTCATTTTACCTGATACCGTCACATGGGCTAGTTAGTTAATAGATCTTACTAATGTATCAAATTACCTGAAAATACGAAAAAAACTCACGGACGTATTTTCTTTTTATTGCATCGAATGAGATATTCAACCACAGAAACCGAGGTGGAGGTTTTCTTACAGATTAAGAACATTTAAAAAAATCAAGCTGCAACAAGGTCCTCAAGCGGCAATTATCGGCATTGATTGGTTGTCAATCTCATACGTTAAATTAATTTACTTAAGAAGTTATTTTATTTAATTAATAATGAGTTAAAATTTGCATTTGATGATTCGCAAACTGATGAGATTGTAAAGGCTCCACCGAAACGTACCAAGATGCTCACAAGCACTCTCATCGTATCGACAGCATACTCTCGAGTTATTATTGTAACCCTGTGTATTGTGTATTGTAATTGATTTAGATTGGTCGAGTAAATAAATTCAATCAGTTTGTTAAGCGATGAGTCTCAGCGCGTATGATTGACTGTCAATCCATGCCGGTTAGCAACATCCTTGAGTGATGCACTCTCTTTTCCAACAGTCCCCGTCCAGAGATCTGATTGGAGGGCGTTTTTACCTCCAGAATATTTCACCGGGGGGTGCCATATTGTCAATGAATATACAGCAGCATCATCTGGGAGGATATGAGGTGGTTTTCTGCTGTCTCCGGGATCGCCTGGCTACGGTCGTTTCCGTGAGCTTCACACTCTTCCGCAGACATGGTAGGTAATACCTGACCGATCTTCTTGATCCGCGCCATCATCACCCTCTGATAAAACTGCTGGATTCCACTAATCCATAGTTTTCATCACATCATGAAGCGGAAATTTCTCTTCGTTATCTCGTTTCTAATTATTTGCTTTTTGAAATATAGTTTTCCACTACGTATTTTCCCTTACATTTTTGCCACTTCATTTCAACAATCATACGTGTTAGGGTGATAACCTGCTTTCAATGGACTCGCAATGGATTTATGCAAAATAGCGTGAAATTGATTTTGAATATTAAGCATTAAAAAAAAACAAAATAATCAGGTGGGGTGGCGCTGAACTTGCAAACCTAACTTATTTTGTAATGCCTGTTATAATTATGTATAACCCTAGCATGTCATTCAACTCTATTCCTCAGGTCCCATTCGACGGAGCATTTTACTTGAGGTGGTCATCACAAAGTTCCGAAGAAGGGTTCGGGCACAGAGTATACTCTGTGGTTCGGGCATGACCACCGAGAATACTCTCGGTGTATTCTCGGTGGTCATGGTTCGGGGGTCTGAATCCTGGAGTAGAACCCGAGTTATCATGGGAAATGATACTTTTTGCCAACATGGAGATAGCCATTGCCAACTATGGGCTTCCAACCTTTTTACTCGCGACCCCGATGCATGGTAGTTATGCTTCAATATCGACCGATAATTCCCCACTCTATTGATACTCGTCGATCCTCTTCCGGGAATGGAAATGGGTCGGGGTCCATGGGCTGGGACCATTGTATCTGATATATTTCACCATATTGCCATATTGTCAATGAATATACAGCAGAATCATCTGGGGAGGATATGAGGTGGTTTTCCGTTGTCTCCCGTATCGCCTCGCTCGGATTTGCTCGAGTAGGCATTATTGAGCGGCGAATAGCTTTTCCCTTGAGGAGGATCCTGCGCTTCGAAGTACTGTTTTCTTAATATGAGCAATATTTTCCGTCATGGGTAAATTTAGGCTTAGTGCTGTTTATATATTTTTTTAAATTTAATTAATTAATTAATTTAATGGAAATACTCATTATGGTAAAATGTTACAGGATAAAGCATCAAACCGAAGCTTTTCCACGAAAATAGTAATGATATTGACTCCAGCCACCATTACTATTACGAGTGGATTTTAATATCTTGATTTCTTTGCTAACTGAGGGGAGGATAACATTATCTCTGTTATAAAACATTTAACAGTGTATGTAAAATGCAAAATTATGATATACATAAAAAAATGCATTTGGTAAACAAGGTAAATAGCAGAAGTTACCCTTGGTAACTTGCACATTCATTACAATATATCGGCTATGTGCTCGGATGAAATCCGGAAGTCTGTTAATTAAACCTTGAGTTACTTCATTGAGTTATTTCATTGAGTTACTTGAGTTATATCATTGATGACCTTTGCAGAAAAAAAATATATTAGGGGTCTCAAACTATAGTTCATATTATACATGTTTTTGAAAAAAAAATAGTTCGGGCGATAACTGAGATAAAAAAGTTACGTGAAGAGATGCCATCGCACTACCATTAAGGCAATGTATTTCAGAGTTAAAATTCATCAAATTTAAACCAATATATCTTCGTTAAATGACCATAGACCTAGTGATATTTTTACACCTTTCGGTAGTAGAAGTTCCACTAAATAATAAAATGTATGTTATCGGGTATGCCCTGATAAAAGTTCCTCCTTAAAAGTTGCGAAAAACATGAAAGCTTGATGATTTTTATGAGTTATTTCCAAAGGACTTGGATTAACTCTTTTATGACTTGGCTAAAATAACTTGCGGAAGAATTAAAGTAACTTTGTTAACTCCAACTATAAATAGGTGAAGTTGACAAAGTTTATTTTATTCTTTCATGATGGATAATTACCACCAAGTCAAGCCTGTAACCCTTTCCTTTGCTAAAATTACTTCTTTACGCTTCGGGTTGAGAAAGCGACGACTAGGATTTAGTCAGCAATATTTTTTACGATTTTGCGGAAAGAAGGCCACTACAGATGTATATAGTGAGTCAATTGTAAACTAAATGGCATTTTCGAAAATTTAACTCGCTGTACCACATGGCATGTACCGCAAGGCACATAGTACCTTGTCCTACTTAGCGAAAATAGCCTGTCGCTCTGGCAGGAGTCAATCTGTGACCTAAGGATTAACAAAGTTAGGGCTTAACCCCACCGTCACCGGGGCAGGTCGAATTGAGGGAATGATTTCATGTGGAAGATTATACGTTGCCATCATTTTTATTCTGAGTTTTATATTTGAATTGCAAGATGTTAAAACAGATGACACAATCTTTTGTGAAAAGTATTTTGACCCGCAAATGGAAAATGTAAGCGAGATGCATACGACATGAATTCAGATGGTAATACAACAAAATATTCTAATTTTTATTGGGAATGAGCGCGAAAAAAAATATTTTTGTTGAATTTTGACTTGAATTCGTGCATAATGCGACCGGAAATATATCTTAGATATTCTTAGGTACTATATCTTTCGAACATTATTTACGCTTATTAACTTATGTCTCAAGATTTCGCTTCTTTGTTGAAATTGCGAATATCCCTTTTCCTTCCTTTGCAATATTTTCCTCCACCAGCCAAATTTTATTTTTTTCTCTTCTCCTAACGACGCTGGAGTCACTCGGAGATCTACTGGGGCTTCTTCTCCATGAGGTTAGAGTTGAAAGTCTAACTCCACGTTTTTACGAGATTTCTCGCTTGGGCTAAGAAAAATTGCCAATGAATATTGTGATCGGAGGAAAGCATCTTGCGGAAATGAGCTTTTACGGTCATCCCCTCAATATCTTCCTACTTATGTTGTGACTATTCCCCAATCATATCTCATTTATCTGCATTTTCAGCGTGTCATGAGCCATGCAGTCCCTTGCAAAAGTCGTCCGTGGGCTTTTCTCCGCTCATTGCTACTTTGACCCCTCCTATCCATTGATTTTACACTTGTACCTGTAAGTAACTGTGATGAAAGGTTTAGTTATCCCGGCGTATAATTTGAATGAAGTCTTCACTTGTTTTCCTCCAGGTCAGGTAATGGACTGCGAGTATTTCGGTTGTCAACATGATCAGGGATCTCACGATTCCTGATGACGATAGTATAGTTAACTATTGAAACGACAGTATTCCATTATCATGCCATGGAATATCCGTGAAGACGACTCCGCGTTAACTTTTCACTCCTTTTGTTTAAATCCTTGATGGTTCCATGGCTCCAATAATCTGTACAATCTTCATGGACGCACAAGTTGGTATTGCTGACGAGATGTCTTTTAGCCGACATCTCTTCCATGCAGACCCTCACATGGCATCTGAGGAAGACGTGAGAACATGTCTTTGGTATTAACAATGTCACTGGTAATGTGACAAGAAATTCACGCTCCTGGCTAGCTGGGTTAATAAAGCGACGCCGTCATAGAAAGAGTAGCCATGTATAAAGGATTACAAAATCAATTATGAACAAAGTTAACTTTCCCGACGTACATCTTATTTCTACTCTTTGTAAAGTCCTTCGATTATTTACTTAATTTAGGGGGTGGGTAGCTGCCCCCCCCTAAATCGAGTAAATAATTGAAATTTCCTCTCTCGCTTGGCTCTCCCTTCCACTCTCTCTTCGCTTCGCCTAATTAGCTACGGCATTAAGATACATTTTTAATAAGCGTAATAACGAGCCGATCCCATAACTCGCTTGGTTACGAATTCTATCCTCGCAGTTTTCTCAGTGTTCGTTTACCTCAGTACTTCACCTTGAATACCAAACTCGGCGTTGTATTTATGACACAGGAAGTATGTCAGCTTCAAACTTATTTTTTGTGTTTATTTGTGCTTTGTGAAACTTATTTGTGAACTCTGCGTCCTCGTGCAAGTTCACTTGAATTCCTCTTCCTACCTTCCACTCATTACCTTTCCGGATGATTTCACATCCTAGAGTATTATATTTTCTCACATCTTTTCTTAATCTATATTTCTTGTTTTTTGTTTTCTCTTTGAGAGGTTTTCACTCTTTCTTATTCAAATTTTACTGTCTATAGCATCCTTTGCCACTTATGTTACTCATATCGTGTATAAGGTTTTCTTAGACTATTTTCTTTCCTCTTGCACGACTAAATTGTATTGCCAATCAGGGTATTTTAAGTCCATCTAGAATAATAGTCACAGTTGAGTTGAATAATTTTCGTTTGGTTTGATACATGAAAATAAAAAAATACTTTTTGCTCATTTTGTTCTCAAGTTGAAGCCAGCTAGCAGCCCGCGAATTTCCATTCGATTCCCCTGATTCCGTTCCGTCCCGCTTAGTCCGCTAAGTCGTTCCATTGTTTCATGTGGTTTCATGAGGTCGGATTTGTTGGATTCCTCCTGACAGAAATTCACAAACACCGGTATGGAAGTAACGAGGAAGAGTCAGTATTCAAATGGGCAAATATTGTATGAGACAATGTATTTATATTGTGAACTATATCACAACTGGAATTTTTATTTTCCAGACTTCAAGCAACTCCTTCCCGAAATTCTAGAAGCGATCCGAACGTCTTCATTTATCAGTATAGACGGAGAGTTCACCGGATTGCTCGATAACAATGTTACCAATGCGTTTGACTATCCTTGGGAATATTATTCTAAAGTCAGGAAAGGCGGGATGAACTTTTTACTCATCCAGTTTGGGCTGTGTGCTTTTCATCATGACAGCGTAAACCAAAGGTAAATACTGTCATTTCCTCCCTATGAAATGGACGCATGTTTTCTCCTTGGCTGAAGTAAATTTTATGACTTTTAGGTTTACACATAAAGCGTACAACTTTTACGTATATCCCTATACGAATGGCAGACGAAGTCTCGATACTAGGTTTTTATGCCAAAGTTCTAGCATGGAGTTTTTAGCTGAAAATGGATTCGATTTCAATAAGTTATTCAGAGAAGGTAAATATAATATTTCAGTCTCGGTAATGGTACTACTTTCGACTAAAGTGTACGCATGAGTTATTACATTTTTGATTAAATTTACAGGTATTCCTTACGTGAATTTTTTGGGCGAGAAAAAACTCAAAGAAGACTTCGAAAACCAAAAGAAAATGCGTGAGCTTAGACGATCTGAGAAGTCCACTTCCAGTAACGATGTAGGAATCACTGTCCCTGAGAAATATTGTGTGTACCTGAAAGAGATTTGGTGGGTAATTTTTTATATCTTATGAAATTATTTTCTACTGGTTTCTTCCTTCATTACATCCTTCCCCCCCTCCTAATTCTGCTGCACTTTATCTTTAATCATCCTCCCCCCTTCTCTATGTATCATCCTTAACTCCAATCACACATCTTTCCCTTCCGGCACAGGATATGTATGTTTTGAAAATAATTCCAAATGTTTGCACTTTGAAAATGATGTTATGTGTCGAAACTGTGGTCGGTGTGAAGTAAAGTGAATGTGGTAATTTACTACTGAGTTTTGCTGTTACCTTTATAGAGATTGAACATTTCCACCAAATTACGCCGGAAAGGTTTTTATTAGCTTGAGGCTTGATTGTAGTGCCTGCTATTATTAGAAACTTACCTATTAGTTGCTTGTTTGGTGTATAATCAGGACTAATAAATGTACCCATTTTGAAATCGCCAATTATTGAAGTTAGAAATTATTGGCGTAAATCCACTTACGTATTCACTTTACTTCTCAAGAGAGGGAGATGGAGAATTGATACAGAGAAAGAGTAACTATGCAAATGATCAAAAGACCATCTGGTATTGGTGTGGGCTACTTACCGAATGAATGGTTCCAAAATCTGTTTATTCTCTGTTATCACTGGAGTGAGTGAGAACTTCATTAATTAACTTAGGAGTTGGGCATTGGTTGTTAACGTGCAATCAGTCTTGGAAAAGAAGTGCTTTTTTTCCATAGTACAATTTAAATAAATTTGCTTGAATTATATTTTCTGAGAAGTTCTTATCTTCATATATATCGTATATAATTGAATGTATGTATGCTTCTGCTCAAGGGAAACAGGTGTGTCTTGACATTGGTTCACTTCAAGGCATAATTCATTGTATGAACAGTTTGTTTAGAGGGATTTATTCCTATAATGGGAGTCATCTGCATTACCACTCCTAAATCTCTGCAAAATGGAAATTACTACCTCTGTTTGATTAATGTGTAATGCATATGTAGTATTTTCTCCTCTTTAGTTAGTACTTGCCTAGTGTACCATGTTTTTATATGTTGGTTTCTAAGGGAAGTAATCATTCTAGGATTTGTGTGTTGAAATCTCATAGAACAATTATTATTTTCAACAATCTTCAAATAATAATGAATGTCATTTCTCTTATGTATTTTAGTGATAAAGTTCATGAATTCATCAAGGGTCCAGAAAAGAGATTGGAGTTAGGTGATAGAACCAATGGGTTTGTGAGAAAACTAATATTTGAAACCCTTCAGAAAAACTTCATGCGAGAAGGTCTCTTTGTTGAAAGTGGTATCAAGGAAGGTGGTGGGAGAAATGATCGTGTTGTTGTAATGACTAAAGAAGAAGGAAGTCTAGAAGAGATTTTGGAGCGACGCAAGGAAGAGTGGCACAAAGCAATGATGAGTGAATTAGATTTGGCTGTTGGATTCTCAACTGTCATACGTGCAATTACTGAATCGGTAAGCCAGGTCTATTGCTCCTTGTTCTTCTAGTTTGGGGCAGAACATCTTGCATCACATCTCCCAAAATGTCTATCTCTGTTTGAACAGTAAAATGGCAAAGCTGTCCTTGGGAAAGTAATGGTTGAAGAAACTATGAAAGCATAGTTTCTTCAATCCCCACTACTGAGAAATGGGTGATGTGAATTCAGCCACTGTGAACAGGCTGGGCTGAATGAGGTACTTTTTCTATTGAAAATTTTTAGTTGCTAAAAAAGAATGATATACATATTAGTATATATATTTTGTATTCCCAAGACTAAACCTTAAAGTTACTGTTTAGTTGTATGTAACTTAGGCAGGTGCAAATTATTGGTTTTAGTCTCTTTGTGTATTTAATTATTGAAGACTAATCTTCTTTGAATAACTAAATGATTGCATGCTATGAACTGGACACTTCAACAAAATTGCTTTGTTTTTTAACATTTCTAATTTCAAAGCATTATAATTTGGCAGGAATGGGTGAAATTTCATGCAGAATGTGTGTATTTGAAATATTTAAATTATTTTTCATTGGCGTACTCCTCATGAAAGTATTTTGTATATCAAATACACATGAGGTACATAACATTTACAAAAAAATTCTATGAAATCTTTACTGAAGCCTGAATTCCAGTTTATGAATTTTGCACCCAGTTTTATTTAATTTAGTCACAGTAATTTCACATTTAATTTTTAAAATAACACCACCATCCTTAAAAAAAGCGAATGCTTTTGATAAAAATGGATAAACATGTCTTCCTCCATATGTCTGTCTGTGCTCGGAACTGTAGATGGAGGGTAGTTCAGGTCTCCAATAAGGGCTGCTTTGGTGTTCTGCATTGTGCTTGTCGCATCAAATCCTTGTGGGCTCATGAGCCAATAGAGTTGCAATTATAAGTTCTGTGATAATTGCTACTCTGGATTGCAGAAGTCACTGAAGACTGAGGAAGAACTTGATGCATCACTTTTCTGCACACAGGGAAATTCATGTACAATTTCAAAGGTGATGCGGACTAGTCCTATTTCACATAAATTTCTTCCTATTGGTAACTTTCACCTATGGTTGCCCTGCCCAGTGCAAAGGTGTCTTGAAATTGTCATCTCCTGAGAAATTGCTGTATTCCTTATGCATGCAAAATGAGTATAACTGTGTTTTGTTTATAGATCCCAAACCCTTGGATTTAATTCAATGCACTTAATACTACGTATCCTGAAATGAAAATGGCTGTGGTTTAGAAAAATGCTAATTATTTGTGGTTTATTATGCTTTTTGCCTATTTCCAGTACATGCTTTCATTCCATTCAAAGTTTCTACAAAACTTTTTAATTCATTACTTTAATTATTAATTGCATAGTCATATTCAGTGGGTTCCTGATGGAAAGGGTGATTTTTGATTCCTGAAATTCCTGATTTACCTTGTAAAATGTACGGGTGCATAATTTTATGAGTTTCAAGTTCAGGCCGATGTCCTGGCAACCATTTGTATTTCTCATACATGGAGACAGCCTTGAAATCGTGACTGAGGAGAATTGATGCATTTTGAAAAGAAAATAGTAAACACATACATACCAATCATGCTGTTCCCTTCCGGTGTAGGCAGAGTCACTAAATTTCACTCATAAATACATGTTTGTACACCTAACTCTGCTTCAATAATTTCCTCCATACTGACCTATCCTTACAAACATCTTTTGCTTCATTTACCCCCATACACTGCTTTATACAAGCCCTCCTGTTTTTAGGACTCCTAATATTCCTTCTCATGAGAATTTCCTCAATCACATTAAACCACAACTTTCTCACCTTTCCCTTCACTCTTTTCTGTCTGAATCTGTTTCGTAATTGAACTTTCATTCATTCTCTCAACTTGGCCAAACCAACTAAGCACATCACTTTCATATGTGTCAATTACTGGAGCATCTTACCCACATTCATTTATTACCCACTCATTCCTGACCCTATCCATCCTACTTTAAAACATAGTAATGACTAGGTTATATAGTTTGAGGAGAAAATGTTTTAGTGATGTCCCAATAAGAGCAGAGGAGGAGGAGCTGGTGGCAATTACATCTTGGTCTTAAGTGGGATTAAGAGATTAGATTGTGATTGTGAGGAGAAGAGGTTGTGCGTGACTTTAAAATTTGGAGCAATCTAACAGGAATGAGTAATTCTGTTGTTGGATTCCTGCTGATATTTGGAGACTTACTATTTCCCAGTTGTATTTTTTAATATCAGCCTAAATATATCCGGTGACTTTTTATTGCTATAACATAATTTTGTTTTGCACTTAAGCTTCATTCTCATTGGTGTGATTTTAATCTCGGTTCTGGAAACGCTTGATCAGCAAGCTCATGAAGTACAAAGTTGCTTCTACTGGAGAGTACTTAGTAGTTACTTCCACTAGTTAGCTAGAGATATTACTGCATGTTGTATTCTAGTAAAGGATTCTAGTCTCATATTGAATCATATGAAATAGGTAAATTTACTTATTGGTCATATAAAATAATCTATTTTAGATAGAGATGGCTCCACTTATCTTATGTAAATTATGAACCACATTTTTAATTTTGAATTACAATAAAACCTGTCAAGCATGACATTTGTTTTAAATCATAGAAAGACATCCAACATTTCTGTATAGCTTTTACATATGCACAATGTTTTTACATTTCATAATTAGTTATTCTTGGAAAGAATTGTTTTACTAACAATAAATATAAAATCCTCAGCAGTGTAAACTGTTATTTTAATGTTGGAATCTCTAGTTTGGACATATTCCAATAATTTGAATTTTCTGTCACTGGTATGTATGTTGGAAACCTGGCGACTCAAATTTCTTACGATTCTGCTAAATGGAGGCATATATAATTTCAAGTCTAAAGGGTAAAATCCAGTGTGTCATCCCAGATAGGATACCTGCTAACTACCATGTCTAATAGCTTGTTTAATAATATTTCATCCAACTAATTTATGTCTTCATATAAGAAGTGTGCTATGCTCAGAAATGTTTTTCTTATGATAAAAGCTGATTCATTATGGGCCTTTATTCTATGTATGTATATGTATTCATGCTTGCAGAGAGATGCATGAGATGCTTCAAATTAAATGCACCAATCCATTCATTTAAGAAACAGAAGAAAGCGAAATTTTGCATCTCATTGTAGGGACCCATTGCTAATCTCTTGAAGTTGGACAGTAAAATTGCCCTGATTAACATCATCAAAATGTTCGGATTGCAGAAATAATATTGAGTTTAAAGTTTGTTTTGCATACTTTCCCAAAAATATGACTCCTTTAGCTATGACCAGTAGCTTTGATCTCCAGCCAGTGAGGCAACCTAACCACTCATAAGCCTGTCATTGATCTGTAAATTGTAACACCTGCTCTGGTTCCAATCCTTTTCTAATAGGAGTAAAAGGTTGGAAATCTGGGGTGAATTGAATCACTTTTTGTCAACAAACATGGTTGGGCCAATTTTTGATCCTTGCGGACTTACGGCTTTTGTCAAATGGGTTGCATCTTCCTTAATAACCATGTGTCTTATACCTATGATAAAATTTCTTAATAAATGGCTCATTACTTCATTCATTCCGAGGCTGAATAAAAAGCAATAATTTTGGTGCCAATGACTGACTGGAACTCCAATCACCCCTTATGAGCTCTAGGACTCTATTGAGGTTTATTGGGTACTGTACAGAGGCCTCTAGCCATGTGCAAAATCTGCATTACTTGTATACTGATGGCCCTATTTATTAGAAACAGTGTGATGTGCTCAGTGCAGATAGTTTGTGAAAGCCATTGTGTGATTATGGAGGAGTTGGGGTAAAAATTATTCCTACTTGAATCTCTGAAATTTACTATGCAATATATATTGGTAATTTAATTGAATGTGTACCATAAAAGGCTCAGACAAAAATTCCTGCTCAAAACCATTTCTCTGTTTGCATAGGAAATATACTGTTGTAGAAATCTGTAAAAAATCGGTAGTTTTGTAGTTGAAAACATATTTATTAAGCAATAACAAAGCTTATTACAAAATTGATTTCAAGAATTAAATACTTTATTCTTACTGAAATCTGATATAGAATTTTCAGTTGTTTTATTTTTATTTAAAATTTATATTTTCAAAGTTTGTGTTTAAAAAGCTGTATTGAAGTACATTATTGCATTGAGATAACAATTTTCTGAATAATTTGCCGAGCCATGTATATTAGTTGCGTAACTATCTATTAAAATTTTTGGGACTCGATGATCTAAATGTGCTGCTACTATTTAAATTTGGTGCTAATTTCATGCATCATGATAGATTAATTGCTGCTGATATCGATGAAATTACTAATGGCATGCAATTTTTTTTGTAATTTGTTTCAGAATAAGTTAGTTGTTGGACACAACATGTTACTGGATGTGTGCCATTGCCTTCACCAATTTTGTGCTCATCTTCCTGAAGATTATGGTGACTTCAAAGAATTGGCTCACTGTGCTTTTCCTAGGTAAATTCTTCTCTACATTAATTAATATGTTGGTACCAATGTATTTTTAACTTTTATTACAAAACTTATCTTAGAAAATTTCTCCTTTTGAGGTTTACCATTTTGTTATGATTTGGGTATTGCTTGTTTCTTGAAATTTCAGGAACAGATTTTCGCTTTAATATGATATACCATGCATACAAATGTGTAGTCCTACACAGGCTTCTTTAAAAAGCACTCTTGTTTTGGCCATAATAAGAAAGTAACCTTCCCATTATTCTTAAATATTGACTAAAGCAAAACTTTTATGGAATACCCTTACAAATATGTTACTATCTAATAGATAACTTTGCTTATTTTTACTTATGCCTAATTTTAAGGTTCATATAATTCAAATTTGGGCAAATTTCCTCTGCAAATAAGATAACTTCTGCATATTGCTGATATAGATTGTACCCACTGATACTCATGAAAGAGACATTTATACAGATAAACCCGAAGAAAAATTGGTTCCTAATTTTATTAGTTTTCAGAATCAAGTAAACTAGCACTGAATCACAGAAAATCCATTACTGGTGGTCTTAACACTAAGTCTAATCTTAAAATTTTCCTTATAGGATTTCAAGGTGGTGTTTTGTCGGTTTGCATGGAAAGAACAGTGCATTAGTAACCTGAAAATATGTAATATATATTGCATAATTCAATACAATTTTTACATTACAACAAATGGTCTTCCTTCTTATGTCCTTTGTATGACATCAGTTGATACGAATATGAAAATGTTGCTCAGTGGTGAAGTTCTGAGTCCTGAGAAAAATATACTACCACTTTTTTCTTGCTAAGATGTAAGCCGTCGAAAGTATTTGGATGTTTGTAATGTGATCTTTAATTTTTTGGTAAAAAGATTGGTCTCATTAAATCATACTATTCATACATGAATACATATATATACATATATTTGTGTACATATATACATATACACAAATAAATGTTTATACAGAAAGGTAGAAAGAAAGTGGATAGGAACACACAAAATCAACAGACACAATGGTGGTGTGAAGATGTAATGATGACTGATTCCAAGCAGAAAAAATTCGACTGGACCGGGAATCGAACCACTGACCTTTGGATTTCGCGTCCAATGCTCAGACCACCAAGCTACCCAGTGTACTAAGAATCCACTGGAATCGGCGGGGGGGTTTATATGAACAAACACTCCCTAATGGCATGACCCACGAGAGTGGCCAATAGATGGCACCAGGGCTGCTGTTCACCCACTGGCAGAGTGAGGAGTACACACACAGAAGGTGAAATGAAAGAATAACTCAAGCACACAGACAGTGGTGAAAGATATAGGACAGGCGCTTCGGGGTACGCTAACCCAAGTAGGAAATGAGCTGTTCAGGCCATACAATCGTTCATTCATTCACTCAGACCGCTCAGCGGCAAATACACACATATAAATGTTTATACAGAAAGGTAGAAAGAAAGTGGATAGG
This sequence comes from Ceriagrion tenellum, assembly GCA_963169105.1. Classification (NCBI taxonomy): domain Eukaryota; kingdom Metazoa; phylum Arthropoda; class Insecta; order Odonata; family Coenagrionidae; genus Ceriagrion; species Ceriagrion tenellum. The sequence continues at coordinate 46,686,830 of OY720632.1, forward strand.
AACACATAAAATCAACAGACACAATGGTGGTGTGAAGATGTAAAGATGGCCGATTCCAAGCAGACAAAATTCGACTGGACCGGGAATCGAATCTCGGTCCAGTCGAATTTTTTTCTGCTTGGAATTTTAGCTTTTAGAATCTGAAGCTTTCAGAACATGTCCTAAACAAAAATGTCTTCTCCTTCAATGACAAAATTTTCCTCCAATCAAAGGTACTGCTATGGGCACAAGAATGGCTCCCATCATACGCCAATCTCTTCATGCGTGCACTAGAAGAGAAGTTTTTATCTCTGCAGTCCCATAAACCAATTTTCAGGGTCCGATTTATCGACGACATCTTCCTCGTCTGGACGCACGGTCCTCAATCGTTGTCCACCTTCCTTTCTGACCTAAATTCCTCGTCTTCTGTCTCATTCACCTCCACCATCTCCTCCACCCACCTTACATTCCTCGATACTGAAATTTCTCTTTCTGAGAACAAATTTCTTACCTCTCTACATATCAAACCTACCAACTGTCAACAATATACAATACAATTTCCTTATTGTACACCTCTTCCATGTATTCCTTCCTCCTCTCCTGCATCTCTTTTGGCTCCAAGATCAATTTTCCTCTTGTCTGTTATCACTGCTATTCCTATTCCCTTGTTACCACCCATAAATTGCTTTATTTTCCTTAAAAGAACATCTGATTTTCCCTCTTTCTGAAAATTTACCAAAGATTTGATTAGTTGTATCCACCATGCTTCTCTTACTTTCTTTTTTTCTCTGTGGAGCCTCTTGTTGAATTCCCTGTATTTTCTCTTGCCCAACTCGGAGTTTACGCTCTTCTATTTCCTTCTCTCTTGCATCTCCATTATATTTCCCTCTGGGACCCACAGTTTTATAATTTTGGTTGTACTTAATATGTCAACCGTTGCTGTCACCACCTGCATAATTCCTTTCTTCAAACTTCCCCAATCATCTACCACTATTCTTGCACCACTATGTGAGCCCATGGTTTTCTCAGTCTGCTCTCAATACTTCATCGTTGCCTCAATGAATGTCTCTGAACTCCACTTTTGTACCAACCTACACCTTGTTATCTTACTGAGTTTAACCTGACATTTCATCACTGATAAGCTGTGGTCTGTTTGCATCCACCCCAGGATATATATATACTGGTTGTTAGCTCTACTCTTAATCTGTGTCTCACCTAATATTATCTATCTGGAAATATGTCTCCTGGCGTCTTACAATTGCACCTGCATGCCTGGACCATGTATTCACAATTACTATATTATTTCTCTGGCAAAACTCTTCAGCTTTCTTGCTGCAGTCATTTCTCCTTCCTAGCCCATGGTTGCCCACTTCTTGACCATCACTTCCTTCACCCACCACCGTATTTCAATCCCCCATTACTACCAGCTGCTTGCTCCCAGGTATTATATCGATTATTTCCTCCACCTGATCCTATACCCCAACCACCTCTTCCTCTCTATAATGCGAGAAAAAAAATACAGACATGGATTATAACTAAGTTAGTTGGATCTGCCTTCAGCTCAATTACTGTAATCCTGTTACTCGCCTGTTCTGCATAAACTTCTTTGGTACAAAGTTTTTTGTTCATTGCGAATGCTACCCTATGCTGACTTTCATCCCTTCCACTGTATATCACTCTATTGTCATTGATGTCTACACCCACCTTCTCCATTTCTTTCTTTATATTCTCCAACTTGCTTGCCCTTAGCATTGTCCTAACATTCCATGTGCCTATCCTGATGGTTTCAGCCCTCTTCTGCATCTTCTTTTCTTCTCCTTCAGCATTTGCCTCCACTTCCACTTGGCAAAGATTTTATGCGATGACAACGATTATGCGAATCTGCAAAAGATTATGCAGGGGCCTTGCTCCCTCTGCTACGGGGCACATCACCCGGCCCTCTGGGCCGAGCCCCATAGTTGCCAGGATTAATTTCCATAAAAGTAATTTCTATGATTTCAAGGTTTTGTTTTAATTGAGTTGGTTTTCCATTGCCTTCTCAACAGTTTTTATCGTGACACCATCATGTGAGAGGCTGCCCCACTGGGGTCAGTTGCCTTTTGCAGTCACCTAACCGAGGAACAGTCACTGCTTGGGCTTCCATTCGTCTGTCTCCTAACCTTCAATCTATCTGGCATTGGTGGCCCTACCAGGAGCATTGCTCCTGCCAGTTGAGCTCTTGGGGTCATCAGAGCAGACAAGCCCTTCCACCATGACAAGGTTGTAGTCCTTGGGAAGAACTTGAATACTAGGCTATGTTTAATGCTATGTATCTTGGTGGTATATTTGAAATTCATGTTCAAATAAAAAGCTGTTGCACAAATTATTTTAAAAAATGTTATCTTTTTGTTATGAATACTTGCTTTGTTAAGGTGTTAAAAAGTTGTGCCTCTAAGGAGACTGCATATCTTCTTTGACTTATATAATTGTTGATCTCATGTGTTTCAGCATATTTTTAATTATTTTATTCCCAGGTCTTTTTAGGAGTATAAGTGCTATTTTTAAAAGAATAGATACAGTAGAATTGATGAATTAACTGTTTCAATTTACCTTTCAATTTAGAGGAATGCCAAAACAATGAACATATTTGTATTAATGGATGATGCTTTAATTCTCCAATCACTCATCTTATCTCACTTGTGGTAATACTTTAGCTGGTTAAAAACTCCGCTTCTGTTCAAACCCTTAGACCTTCATATTTTACAGACAATTAAGCCCACCACAGCCATTCCTACAATTCTTTCCTCATATGTTCACTGAATGATTAATTATAATTATTATAATAATGATTAATATCCAAAGAAAAAAGTTAATTTGCAACTACCTCTAGTGTGCTCTGGTGAATATAAATGGTCTTAAAAAGCAATTTTCTAATGGTCATCCTGACCAACTGCCATGAGTCTTTTAGAAATTGGGTCCTTCTCTTCAGGATTTTGCTTCAGAGAAACAATGTGCTTATATATGGTATCAGTCAAGGAGAAGAAATGAGTTTAATGGATTTTTTCATGTTCATTTAAGGTCATCTAATGTGTCTTTCCTCACCAGGCCAGCATAGAAAATGTTCCATATATGAAAAGACCAGTTATTCATCCCTAACTTTAGTGATCCATTGGTCTGCCATTTTGCTGTGTTTGAATTTCCTTTCTGTGGCTAAAATCTGGAAGTCTTGAACCATTATTTTTTTCGGAGGATGTCTCCCTTTAGTGGTGCCAAGTGCCCAAAGTTTGCAGTCTGTGTGCATCTTGAGATCTGCTGAAATTGAACTTTAGATTAAACACAGCTTGTTTAGCTTCTAAGGCCAATATAACCTAATGTTTGAGCCATTCATTGAGTGCCTTTTCTTGAAAACTTTCTTGCTTAGCCCATTGGATTTTCTTCCAAGTGAATAATTTTGTATGGTTTCTAACTTAAGTACATAATTAATATTTAATCAATTATTAGCCCTAGAAAAATGATTTAAAACAGTGTGAATTACATTTCAGGCTAGTGGATACTAAGCTGATGACCAACATGTATCCATTTAAAGACAAATTCTTGAACACAACCCTCTTACAACTCATGGAACGATTATCTGATGAGCCATTTAAACTCCCTGAAGTTGGTAATATTGGAATGAATAACATCTGCATTGCTGTCATTATCAACTATTATGAGCAATGAATAACTTTGTTTGGTAACTATTATTATTAATAATATTTCAGAGCCAGCGGAAAAATTTCCTGGGTATTCCTGTAAAGATAAAAGACCTCACGAGGCGGGATTTGATGCTTTTGTCACAGGAGTATGTTTTATTGCTCTTTCTGACTACCTTGGTAAGCTTTTCATTAAGTTTATGACACAATTTGATTTATTGTGGTTGAGTTCATTTCTGACGGCATTTTAGTAAATAACAATTGCAAATCTAGTAGCATCAGTCATGGTAAGCATGTTAAATTAAAATGTCAGTATTTTAATACGATGTATGTGCATCACTAATTTTGTTTGATGAAAAGAATGTCATTATCATTGTTTGCTGCTTAGGGGTTCACAGACTGGGGAAGTTGGATCTATTATTTAACAATTTTATAATTTTTAATTTAGAAATGCTTTTTTTCTTGTAACATATCAATTGCTCTGCAATTCTTAATTATTATTAAGGCAATCTTCCATTTACAGCAGGTTTTCAAGGAAGATAATTAAAATCCTTTAGATTTCCACAGGTTTAAATCTCTATCTCCTATTGAGTTTTTTCAAGATATTCAAGAAAGAAGCATTTCATTATTGATCTCAGCAATTATTCCACCTCTCTTCATCCCCTTCATGTATGCTCTTTCTTTCTTCTCCTCCTACACTTACCCAACATCCCCCCCTCTATCACTGCCTTCCTTCAGTATCCCGTTGCCCATTATTACTTTTCCTTACAACACAACAGTGTCTCCTCCTAACACCACACCAAGCACTTCATTGTTTGTTATCTCCCTTCATATTCACTGCTCTTTCTTTATTATCCACCACAATCATATCTCTAATGCCTTCAGCTCTCATCCTCTTTTTCTCAAGAGTCCTCATACCTGCACTATACAGCATTACACACACATTTAGCTCTTCATCAGCATTTTATTTAGTCATTAAACTTTGTCTTTGTCATATCCACCCTCTTATTCCTGAGCTCTTCCTTCGCTAGTGTATTTATCCATCATTTGTCTTTGTTACTCTACCCATTTTCCCAGTAATTGATGTACATGATCCAGTTTGTGCTCTCTTACTTGTATAACCTTTTATGACCTGCAATCCTAATGCCTGATGATCAGTCGAGGCAGTGACACAGGGGATGTAATCCAGAATACCAAATGGGGTTCTTGTTGGAGATGTTTCCCTCAAGGGGTTTGCTACTCTTCATCTAGAGTTGTGTCTCCATGGAGACTGTGACAATATAGAGGAGGCTGGATTTGTCCATTTGTATCATAAGTTTTGTTTTTTTTTTACTGAACTAAATGATGTAATGACATGATTCAAAATCACTATCGATTCACCTTAGTCTAACTGAATGTCTCTAGATGAAAAATTCACAAAGTGGTATTTAGGAGACAGCATACATTTATCAGAAATATTTTGAGTATTTTAAAATACCGTATATTTCTGCAGATAAGACGACCTTGAGAAAAGACTAGGTGTACATTTTTGTCAAAATTTTATAGTTTAAGCATATATCAGCCCTATAGGACGACCCCCAAACTATGAACGGCTGGAAGTGAGGATATACTTGAGGAGCTATTTGCCTCAGATGATGAATTTGAGGATTTTGCAGGATTCTAAATACATTGATTTGAAGTGAGTTTTGTTTTATTTTATAATGATTTTTATTTTTATAAATTTCAACCTTATTTTTTTTGTGTCTGTCCTATAAGATGACCCCGGAATTTTGGGGGCCTTTTTTTAATGATTCAAGTATCGTCTTATCTGCCGAAATATATGGTAATTAAAATACCACAAATATGTATTTGAAAAAGAAAATACTTTTGTGTTTCCAATACATGTACTTGAAATACACCTGTGTATTTCAATATATACTCTATTTAAATACTCATGTAATACTGCTCAGCCCTGACTGCATTTATATATCATTTTCTCAATAAAAGATAATACCCCACTGAAAATATTCTGAAGCTTACTCTCTTTATGGCTTACCTCATTGTTGTCTCTAACCACAATAATAGTCATGCCTCAGATTGTACTTTCAGGGTTCCTCGAGTATCACATTACAAATCTTTGAAAAAATTATTTTTATCTAATTTTTCCTAGGGGCTTTAGCTCATGGTGCAAAAAATGGTGCTGTGACTGATTCACCATTACTGAAACCCTTTGAAAACAAGTGAGTATATAAGTTTAAACTATGGCAGTCATGGTTAGTGAACTTTCTGTTATGCAAAACCTCTTGGATTCACAGAGTTTTAGCTTCAGTCTAAGAATTATGAAAGGTGTATGCAAATATTTATAGGTATTCATGATTTTTTCAATTTTCATTGTGGCCTGACAAGTGATATTGTGTTTTGGACAGCCCTATTTGTCTCTCTAATCATTTCTTCCCTGCTACCTGTCAAAATGAACCCATTAATTTCATCTCATCCTTGAACGTCCCATTTCATCACAATTGTAATGTTTCTAATTTCCCCTTTATTCATTTTTAAATTTATTATTTTCATCACCTTAAAAGTTCCTCAACCTTCTTTCCTGTGTTGATAAGCAAACTCATAACTGTATATCTTTAATGAATCCTGCTTATTGTCTCCATTTGGTCAACTAAAGTGCTGCAAAGGCATATGCTTGTAATTGGATGTAAGTTGAGCAAATTATAAACTTATCTATTATAACATCATTCCCTTTAAAATTTCATCTTAACCCATAGTATATTTGACTCCTTTAATGAGAAATGGTACCTTAATTCTTTGGAAATATGTAGTAGACTTTGCACTCTTGAAAAATACCTTAGATGCCTCAGGAGGGAATGTGTATTCATGTTAACCTCTGTCATGAGTTTTACATTTGCACTGTAGTTATGAACTGGTGACTAAACATAAAACTCTGTAAATTAAAAGCTGTTGACTGAAAGGAAAGTATTAGGGGGAATGATTGTAGACTCAACTAATTCATCTAATTTCTTAAGTTGTTACCTATGAGTATCTGTTAAACTATGTCTAACTGGAGGAAGTAAAATTTATTGGTTACTTCCTTTTTTTTCCCTCATCTTGTCCTGTGAAGATATGGGCCATGAGTTGTGATGCTAAATTTACTATCAGTTTTCATCTTTTGATGGTCTTGTATGGCTGTATTACTTCCAATTGACTGCTAATTTGTATAAACGGTGCCATATTGTATTTTTACTATGAGGTCTTCATTGTTTTCTATTATTATATATTTTATTTTTTCAGATTGTACCTGATGCAAGTTCAGGATATCCCCTACATGGATTTAGTCGGAACAGATGGTTTGTTTCTAAAGAATAGTCTACATCTAAGTCTAGAACTCATTGGCAACTCTTTTAGTGACATAAGGAACTATCAGTTCAATTATTAGCTGAATATTTGATTATGAGATCATAACTCGAAGAATAAGTTGCTGGGATGGGTTTTGAGTTTTTGTAAAAGGGGAACAAGCCTTACTTGGGTATTTCTCTTGCATTACTGCACATATTTCCCAGAGTTGCTATTTTTACATTATTATTTCCACAATTATTTAACTCTTGTAGCCATTTTCAGAAGCCACCTTTGAATTTTTGAGTTTCTGCATAAGCCTAGGAGTACCATTTATTTGAAGGTATGATTTTCATTGTGATAAAACTCATACCACGTCTTTACTTGTTGAATCAATGAGTGAAATAAACTTCTTGCCTGTTTGCCATGCAGGGGTTTTTTATGAATTGCATTTAGAATCCTTAAAACATATTTTCCAGCAGTATACCTTTGGTGATCTATGGTAGAATGTTACGTAGACACTGATGAGCATATTGTTATCATAATCAATGTAAAGAAATGAAATGCTAGAGAAGTATGCTCATAAATGAAATAAAAGCTATTTTTACTAATTAAGTATGCTCATGTAAAAGTCTATTCTCCACTAGTAAACACATCTGCAGCCAATTTGTGCCAGTGTATTTTAGTATTATCATTGCAAAACATTTTGAGTGAGGGGGAGTTGGTGAGGGCAGTTTTTGCCTACAATCCAAATAGAACAAATGATCTTCTACTAATTAAGGGATGGCTGTATTTATTTAGATATCCCAAGTCCCTTTTAATTATATAGTTAGCATAGCATAAGTAATGGTGTAAGTGGTATTTTTAATTTGCCTGTGTGTTTGAAATGTAAAATTGGATGATTCCTAGTATGATCTTTAAGTGTCACTGTGATTTTGACGGTTGGTTAGTTTTATTCTTTATACTTTTAATAAACTTGTGCACTGTTGATATTGCCACTGTGGGATATTGCTTGGCATAAGCATCTTAAATCTGTTGTTTCAATTTTCAGTTATGCCTCCACGGGATCATGTTTTCCATGTAACCTTCCCTTCAACATGGAACATACAAAATTTGAGGTCACTCTTTGGGTCCTTTGGTAAGTTAGCATAACATTCCGTGAAAAGTGAGGAAGTTGTGTTAGTCAACCTTCATGAGGAGTTAAATATTGTTATGTTACCTATTAATGAATGCTAGTGAACAGTTAGAAGCTAGCAGATTGGAGGTAAATTTGTTACTATTTCAAGCTGAAGGATTTGAAAGATTCTTAGAATATTGGGAGGAAAAGCTGCTATGCACTAAAGCGATCAGTTGATAGAATTATTTTTATCAGTTTTAATGCAAAGGGAGATGGTGTGATGAGGTCTAAAGTCTTTATTGGGAAAAAGTTTTTGGCCTCTATTGTAATATGAATATAGTTAATCCAAAGTTAATAATTCTGTGATAAGAAAAGTGGTTATGAAGCATTAACCCATAAATGGTGACGTGCAGTATGAGAGGCCTCTGCAAATTTAAAATTACGATTATTTCCAAACATTTATATTCAGAATGTCTCTAACTCTCATTTCCTTCTTATTGTTGTATAATAAGGACATATCATTCTTTAACTTTTATGTATTAATCCTGTTTTTCAATAAAATGGGTATTAAATTATATGATTGGTCTGTGAGACCTCACATCACTAAAATGATAAATCTCTAGTTGTTATGTTGGTGGATAAAATTCTGGAAGGGTTAAAACAAACACCTCCATAGAGTTGTTCAAGCATAGAAATAAACAATTTCTTGTTTGTTTCATTTGATAGTGAAAGGCTTTTAATCATGTACTCCACTTAATAATTGATAGTCTAGTCTTGGTATTTCATCAATTTTGCTTTTCCTCTTTCTAGGTTCTATTTATATTTCATGGTTAAGTGATACATCTGCATTTGTTGCTCTCGAAGAGCGTGAAAAAGCATCACTTGTTTGCAAAACCCTTAGTTCCATTGTGGGTTCAGAGCCGTGTACTGTGATACCTTTCTTAGAATATGTCAAACAAAGGAATGAGGAAAACGGGCTTCAAGGAAAATATTCCTCATCACAGATCAAGAAAGAAGAAATTTCATCTCATGCATCAAGCACTGCAAGGAATGCCAATTGTTCTGACACCAGTGCAATTATACCCAGTGGAGTAAAGAGAAGGCGCAGCTCTGGAGAGTATGAGCCACATTCTTTTTTTTTACTTGATTTTGGGGGATCATTGAGTATGTATTAAAAATGAGCTGCTACTGTTTCCTTCATGTTGGAAGCACAAGTTTTCTTGGTTTTATTCTGGGTAGTCTCCAAATATAAAAAATGTGTATGGATGTGTGTACATATTTCGTTAATAATTTCTTAGGATATTTCTTGATAATTCTATAAAGATTACTTTAATTCCCTTTTTCTAAGATTATCTTTGTCCAAAAATATTTATGCTTCTTATATCATATACTCTTAACTATCTTGACTGAAATCAACCAGAGACCACATGCATTACTAAGATATTTGATGTAACCTCAGTTGTTGAATGGTCCCCTAGAGTACAAATTAGTTAAGCAAAATATTGATCTCATAATGCAATTCATTGCTCCAAAGTATGCTTTGATTTTGGCAGTATATCTTGTATGACAATTCAGTTCTTTATTTTTTTACAAGCAGCTATTATTTTGGTGTATTTACCTTTCTTTGGTTAGATTTAACAATTTTCATAATTTTTTGCATGAACTTGTGTTGTACACACTGCTGTAATTATTTACTCGAGCAATCATCTGGAGTCTAAGAATGCATAAAAACATTTGGCATTGGTTCCTGTTGGGGAATGTTGTTTCATTATCAAGTCACTTTGGTTCACAAATTCTGTAACAAATTAAATTGGTGAACAGTGGTTCCTCTGTCTAGGTCATCTGAACTTTCATTTTATATGAACCCAGTATCAGACAATAATGTAAGCAAACATTTCATTTTTCTCTTCTCATTGTACAGATTTTTTTTAGGATTATAATATCCTTTGATTTTTTTTAGGTATCTGACTTTCTTGTTTAATGCAATACATAGTAATTTAATTTCGACGAGAGTGAAGCAAAAGTCCCAAAATGGCTTTTCAATGGTTTTTTAAAATATTAGCTATCATCATATCAGCATACATTTGGGAAAAAATACAAAAGTGTGTCTGTCTAAAAATGATCATGAGTTTTATGAATATTTTGAAAAATAATCTTGGTGCTGGTATAAAAATTCTCTGTTGAGTGTGTGTGCTGAAGAATGGTAATTTTTCATAGGAGTGTATTGACTTTCTTGAAGTGATCCCTAGTTTTCTACTCCTATTAGCTGTGCATTATTAAAACCTTTCGTTAGTATGTATCCCGTGGGGCTTCTGACTGATTTCAGTGAAAGAAATGCTCTCTTCTTAATATATCAGGGGCTGTCTGATTTGTTATGATTATTATTTGCTGCATATGCATTTCAATATGAGTGAAAATTTTACCTTAGTGATTAATCCACCTAAGGGCCTTATAGCCATGTCCCTCTTAGGTCTCCTTTACCACTTCACGCAAATCACTAACCCCCAGGCCCTACAATCATACTTTACAGCATTTGTTCTTCCACTCACAGCATATTGCTCACCCATATGGTCGATCGCTGCTCCAACTAATCTCGCCACTCTTGACATCATAGCTAGTTTCTTTGCTAAAATAGTAAAATACAGAGTTTCCCACTTACGCAACATGCCTACTGATTCAATCCTATCTTCTCTATCCATCACCAATCCCTGCAATCAAAGAATCAAAACCGATTTAAAATTTATTTACAACATTCTTAACTCAAATATTGATTGTCCTGAATTGCTTTCCTCCATTAATTTCTGAGTTCCTTGTCGATCCACACGTATGCACTCATTACTCCATATGCCTAGCCCTAGACTATCCCTTATCAAGCGTTCCCTTCACTACCACCTCTCCTCAATTCTCTGCCCGATAACATTGATCCCTTTTTGCTCTCTTCCAACTCATTCATCAACCTTGCCATGTCCCATTTCTTGGCAACTAACTAAACCACTCCCTCTTTCCTCCCTTTCCACCTATGCTTTATTGGTTTGTTTGCTTATTTTTGTCATGTAATCTTTGTTTTGTTTGTTTGTCTACGTCTACATAATGTATATTGCTACTGCGACACTGGCAGAAATGCTGTATGTGAGCAATTACTTAAATAAATAAATACTGGGGTTGATAAGGGATTATGCTATTCCATTATACTTCTGTTAACAAATCCCTTACTATCTTAATTGATTACTTGCTGAACTTGTCAGTTGAAATGTCAATCCTTTGTAAATATGTCCCAAGTTCCAGTTTCAAACCCTGGAGAATGACTGGTATTGGGCTCTTCATTGAAGATAAATGGTTTCATTAGTCTCATTATTGTGTGTTAAACAAAAAATGCAATGTGGAGTACCTGTTATATTTGGAAAAAGGCATACCCTGTGGAATGAAGGGTGGAAATCAGAAGCCTAATTCTCAGATCCAGGGTTAAATGCATAAGTGTTTTGAAAAAAAAATCTTGAAGTTCCAGACTTTATAGAGAGATACTTATTGAAACATGAGCATTTACTTGGTTGTTATTGCAGTTATTATTTCATGCAGTCAGAGCTGTTGGTAGACATGCCATTTCTTTTAATATTCAGTAGATAGGTGCCCTAGCATGGATAACTAAATGGACCCTTTCTCTCCTTTTTTAATTAAAGCTTACTGCTGTAGTATGTGATGACTGTTGGAAGCTATTACGAAAATATGAAACTTTCATTTTAAGAAGAGTTTTATGCCATTACTGTCTTCTTATGGTGCTGTTGCATGAGTGTTGTTAAGCACATGTAAATATGATTTGTGGTAAACTGTCTCCAGTACATGAGATAACATAATATATTTTTTCTAGCAATTCATGTATCAATGAAATTATATGTTTACTTTTAATAATTTACTTTTTACTCTGCAGATCCAGTTTTGCGAAAAGGAATATTGATCCTATTCCAGAAGAGCAAGAGGATGAAATTGACAAACCATGTAAGTATCTTATTGATATACATGTGAAAGTTTGAATTTTGTTGTACTTCATACTGTGTCGATTAATTATGTGACCACTGTTCCATGATTAGGTGGTAATATTGTATTTTGAAGCCATTCAATCATGGTTCTTTTTCATTATCATGAATTTCCACTGAGGCATGCCTGAACTCACTGAGTTGATTGGTCTTTATATGATGGACATTATTCTCACTAACTTGCGATTGACAAAGATTTATTAAGAGGGGTAGGTGGAAAAAAGCAGAGTACATATGTATTTTAAATTAATGATGACACTGGTGAGGTTTGAACAAGTGTAAAAAGGAGATGTTTACCACATCAGCTTGATGAATGCACGAATCTACTCATTTGCTTCGCCTACCTTGTAATTAAGTGGAAAGTCACATCTGTCACCTCCTTATCCCTCTCGCACAAATGATTGCTGGAAAAAATTAATTTTTCATACTTGTGTCTTTGACACTTTAAGTGGTCCTACTTCGGGTACAACAATTTGATGAGCTAAAACACACCCCTCACTCAATGCAGGAATGTTCTCTCTGCTTAATCAAGAATTCTGCAAAATTCATCCACGTGAGACTCATTCTGCTAGAAAGAGATGGGTGTAATCCGATAGTATCACTTCCCCTTATCTGTATTTGTCTCATGTACCCTCGACCAGCTTATCTCTGATCCAGGTGGCTTCCATTGGAGAGGAAAGGGTGTGAGCCTCTGCGCCTGACGGGGAGGGGGGGAGACGAAATTTGAGTCTGAGCATTATGATACCCATTATGAAATAAATATTCGGAATGGTTTTTAAAGCAAATGACTCTTTCCTCGTCATTTATTTGAGTAACCCCCCTGAACCCTCCAAGTTTCCCTTAATATTGAGCGTAATATTTTCAGTTTTCTTCCTGTGTCGCCTGCACCATGTTGATGTAAAGAAACATCATTAGGGCTATGTTTTGCAGTTGTTCTAGACATTCATTCATGCCACAATTTCTGCCTACAGTTGCAAAGGATGATCTTCCGTATGGTGAACAAGGTGAAATTGGCGTCCAAAATGTGATGTACCATACAAAATTCTTTCCTGATTGTGTCTTTAGTACAATTGGTAGTGGTTCTATTGGGAAATGACCATTAGAGGTGCTGTTTTGACCCATTACTGCAGTACATTCTCAATTCCTGATAAACTTAATGTGATTTCCTAATTTTTATAACAGCATTTAGCACTACTTAACGTTCAGTAGTTAAATTTTTCTCATTCACTGCTACCCTCCAGTATAAATGAACCACTTCCATGTGGCACCATCGACCATTTTATCCATATATGTTCGATACCATTTGACCACGATATGCCATATTTTTCCGGTGATAGTTAAATGGGAATTTCCCGCTAAAGTCACCTAAGATTTTGCAGTGCGTGGAAAATTTGGATTACAAATAAATCTGATACTAGTTGAAAATTTTTCCCTGGCTAACTTTGAAATTTCGTTAGCGTTTCGATGCATTTATGAAAGCATTGCACCAAATGCCCATTAGTTCAGTTTTGCCCGAACTTGATGCAAGGATTCAAGACGTTAGCATTGCAAAAATAGCTGGGTAGCTATAAAGAGGGTGTGTTATAACGAGCGATTTTTCGAATTTCGTGCGAACTCGCTATAGTGGCCTTCTACTGTATTACTTACAATTAGAAGTATAAAAGGACCAAAAATGTATAAGTACTGTAAAATAATTTTTTACAAAAATTCTCATTTTTTAACCGCCTCATGTATAGGTGTAGCTCAAGGGAAGGAAGTGTTGCAGTGCTCTTGGTTGGTGTAGCCCAAATCTGTATGAGCTAAATACCTCACTAGATATTGGATCTGCTGAACCATGCCTATGTTGTGTATCAGGTGTATGAGGCCAAAAACTGTCTGCATTTAATTCTCTCTCTATAAGCTAAGGTAAATCAGGATGGTCTATGGTAGACATGGCTGTGTATACTTGGAGAGACATATCTAACGTAATGTGATGTGAGAAAAACTGGTTTCAATGCCATATGGTATAATAGAAAAGAAAGGAACTCCTAGAAGCTGTCCATTGATAGAATATGGTACATAATATACTGCAAAACCTTGATTGCACGCTCCTTGATTTTATGTAGTTTAAGGTTTTGCATTGTGACAGTTAAGTCCGATGGAAAGTTTAGGAAATTTCAGTGGTAAACTCTTGGTTTTTCATAGTTTTTCAATTTTACAAAGTTTTTTTGGTTTCACGCAGTACCATTTTAGAGAGAAAAATAATTCCAGTTTACATAGAATTTTCAGCGTTTCAATACATGTCACTCACAGAACTTTGGATCAGGAGTTCTAACTCCATCATGTAAACAAACATATCCATCTACTACATTTCCCTGCCACCTGGAAGCCAAATATGGCACTAACTGTTTGATTTCAACAGAAGTCCCATTCTAGGGCAATGCTATTGCACATCAAAGAGCCCAGTCAGCATCAACAAGGTCGAGAAGCCACTTCAAATTATTGTGGAATAATAATAATGTCAGGGTCATTCTTTCACAGTTTTTTTATTTCCAATTTGAGATCTTTCTACTCCATGGATTTGAAGTGAGATGCTTCTAAGGTAATCATCACAATGACTTAGCTGACCTTTAAGTCCAGATATTATGTACTCTCAAACTACCTACCAATGAAAGGGATATGGGAATCAGCGAAAGAAGGGATAAACAACTTAATGGGATAATGAAAACCATCTTCAACCATAACATTTTGAGTTCCTGTGGAGTAAGATCTTCAATGCAAAAAACTCCATTCTTATGGGCGACCTAATGCATTAAGCGTTAATATGAATTAGAGAGGTTATTCAGCTCTGGATGGTCCACATCTGAAGTACTGTGTACCCATCTCAACTTTTTTCCCCAAAATCATTGTAGAAAATGAAGTTTCTTTTTCTTTAGTACTTTTCACAAGTTCCTTATCTCTCTGCCCTTCCTGGAAATCCCAAAGGTAGCTGGTCTCCTTGAAGCTCTGAATGAGTCAGTTGGGGAAGTGTATCGTTCGCTAGTTTGGTGTTTATCTACACCTATGAAATACCGTGCAAGCCACCACTAAGATGTGTGGCCTAGGGTGATTCCACACCAGGCATGCAACACTCATCCCAACTGAAATCAGAACTGCATATGCTCGCCCGGCTGCCAGGCGGAGGCCAAAAGCTGTCAGGATGATGATACATAGTCAGACCATAAACTAGGAGAGTGCTACGTAAACCAAGATACTACCATACAGTATACTATTTAAGATACAACTACTGATTAGTATTATTAATGTGAATGATGGATAGTAATATAAGGTACCAAATCATACATGAGCTATATCTTGCTGGATATTTCATGTGGGGTTAGTGGCTAATAATGGTGTTCAGAAACTTAGCTCAGGTGCAAAACCTACATTATCATTTGAGGGTCAAAGTTTCCCAGAACTGATCTAGCTGATTTAGAGCTTAAAAATTAACTTTAGACAGATTCTCTAAGTGCCTTATTGCTAAAATCGACTACAGACTTCCTATGGAGTGTGTGGGGATGTCCATAATCATTATTGATGCTCTATTTTGAATTGATCGAGCAGTCAGAAATATTTAAATATATATACTTGGTAATTGTTTCATCAAAGTGGAATTTTCCATCATGGACATGATTGGAAATGATGGAGATGATGATACTGGTGTGTTTGAAAATGTATTGGCAGATGCCTGTGTAAACATTGACTGTGTCAATAAACTCAAATTTGATTACTTTGGATAACCAGGTGTACATTGTTCTCATTATCAAGGATATTAACTACAGAAAAGAAGGGGAAGTTATGATAGTAATGATAGTGAACCTGAAATCTCAATTTAGCAGTTAACTGTGAATACATTTGCCGAAGTTTTGTATCAAATTGAACAATTTAAAAAAATTTGCATTGCAAAAGGCAACAGTGATGCACTATGAGCTGTGTTTGATTTTCAGGTAAACCTTGAGAAAGAGTTAGTAAAAAAAATTAGCTAAATTCACTAACTCACTAAAATATGTGTTAGTACATAAAAATTTGAATGTAGGCCTAGATTAAAATTGTTACTATTTTAGATTTTACATCTCTTTTCTTTATTCTTCTTTGAAAAACCTTTTCCATAGCTGTTAATTCCTTTCTGGTATCGATAGATCACCATAATCCATGAAATGAGGTTGAGTGTTATGTGTCATTGTGATGGTTCCACATCTGACTTACGGACGCCTTAAATATGGAGACATTCATGAGGACGACAGCTGTTCATAAGTGAGAGGTTTTACTGTATTTTAATCAATATCTGGGTCAATTAATATTAATAGATGTATCTTTATTCTCCAATTGTTAGCTAGAAAAAAATCTGAAATAAGAAATGCTATCAAGACAAAGATAAATCTTGTAAAATAGAAATTATTTTCATCACAGTGGCTTATGTTTCATATTTTGTAAATGTGATTTAACTATTGAAAAAATGAATTTTTGCCCATGAGTAACTCAAATTGCATCACCAGTTTCATATTGTCTCAAGAGAAAGATAATCACTAATTGCAATATGTATTTTTATGCTCATGATGTCTGATTGAAAAGTCACAGGAATGATGGCATTACATGGGAACCATTCATCCTAGTATCATTCAGTTTATGGTGCTGTTTTGAATAAACCTCCTTATTGTAGATTGTTTTTACATCGTCTTTTTATTATTAAATTATATTTTCCATTTTGGCGATTGTATGATGAATTCTGGCGTCAGATGTAATAACAGAAAAAAACTTTGTATTGAAGTCAGCAAGGTTCTTCTCCTTAGGGCAAAAAAGAGCTCATTTCTTCAAATCATCATAAAAAGTGAAAAATAAAGTATTAATGTGTGCTACATGGTAACTTAATCTCAATAATTGCACAAGAAAACAAAAATGTCTCCAAGGTCCAAGAAGACACTTCACTCATCAAGTGTTGAGGATATGTTTAACACTCGGAGGATAGAGTTTCACGCTACCTAGAAGGATGGCTAGGGGTTATTTGACTCCAACTTCGTTTTATCAAATTAAAAGCCATTTTATCTTCCCACAGACTTTTATTGTAGTATTATTCATATTCATTCTTTTACAACACATATAAGCATTAATTATGGTATTCCAGTGGTTAAAAATACATAATTATCAATACCATTAACAATGAATTTTATTATATTCAATGGCCAAGATTCAAATTTATAGTCACTCTAATGACGAAATTGCATTATTATTACTTAAAACAAAAGATTTACTTAGAAATTTCACAATGAGCATAATGGTTTTGTCATACATTGCAATAAAAAAATTTAAAAATATTACTTTGTTGAACATTTCAGACACATGGTTATTTTTTCGGCGCACTTTCGACAAAATATTTTTTACACTGAAAACACACTTGATGATTTGTTTTGACAATTTGAAGATACTTGGTACTTTTTCCTCTTTTGTGCTCTTAGGGATGTGGCTATGGTATTTGATGAATATTTGTTTGTTTGAATCGAGCATGAGGGTGAGGGTTCCATCGGAAATGATATTCCCAACACTTCTTCGACTTATTTTTGAAATAATTTCTTGCGACTGAGTTTAATATTCGTAGTTTCCCCATAGAGAACCTAGCTATTTATCTAGGCCAGGTCAAGCATATTGAAAAATACATGAACAGGCCACCTCCTTGTAGCTGATCGGGTTGAATGTTTCCAGCACATACTGACCATAACATCTACTCCCGCTTTGTTTTTATTGTAAAAGAGGATGGTGTCTGGCTTCTTTTATTAGTGTCGGAAATCGTCACATCTGAGTGCATGGTAGTTAGTAAAGAACATTCTTTTTCTTTTTTGCTTGGTAATTTGTGAGAGTATGGCCCTGAGTGTTTTTGTATACTCTAGTTGTGTAAATTTCATTATTCATGCAGACAGGAGGAGGTAAGTCTCGCCTGCTTATTGGTAACTCGCCTGTTTTTTCTTATGGTTCCGACAAGAGAAATTTTCCTTTTTTTTCAAGTTTTCTGCCAGTTGAATTGATAAAAAATAATTGTTACAGGTAACGTTTATGCCTGAATTCTTATAAGACTCAGTCAATCTCATTACAACATATTCACCCAATGCTTGATCTGATGGCCTCTCTTCATCTTTCCCACAATACGGAAATGCATTCAGACAGTATTTAGATTTCACGTTAGTCAAAACGCAGTATTTAATTCTGAATTTGTCCGGTTTATTCGGCATATACTGTATGAAAGGACACCTGTATTTCATTGGATAGAGCTGTTCATTGGCCGTTATGCTTTCACTTGGATTGTAGCAGGCTCGGGAATTGGTGATAAAATTGTTCCAAGGATCAGAAGCCAAACTAAACTAATCTGCCCTTAGTGCATGACTATGATTCGACTTTGAATCGAAGCGTGTACGTTTCATTATATTCAAGAATCGATCCCTTGGCATTGCACTCGAGAATATATTTGAGCCCCAGGTTTGATCCCTGTAGCTTTTTATAGACATATGCCACTGTCCCAAGATGCCTCTTGCATATATCAATGCGATAAATATAAGAAGTTCTTCTCTCGACAAGCACCAATCAGGGTTTTGAAGCTTTCCATGCTCCTCCGTATATTTTACAATGTTGTCTAACAGGGTTTCACTCACCAAGAAGCGGAATGCACTCAACATTTACGCCTCTTGAATATTCCTTTTGGCATACAGTGTAGGACCTGGCACTAAATGTAGAATATTTTGTCTCGATGGTCTCCCTGCTGGGGTGTGATCAGCTGAAATCTCGAACCACTGCTTTCCATCCCGAGCGATTTCCGTGGGTGTGGTTGATTCTGGGGGTTACTGGAAAATAAAATTAATAATTATAATATCTCCGTTTGCACTAGTTTGTTCATTTGCAATAATAAATGTTTTAATTTGTATCATAGAGGCAAAAAGCATCTAATGAGTATCATACAGATGACAGAAATGCACAGAAATCCATGTTAGCGGAGAGCTTGATCAAGATGTGATCAAAATGTCAGCGCCATTAAAGTTTATATTTACCAAATTTTACGATTGACAATCAGATAAATATATCAGTCAATAAAATAGTTAAATATTCAAAGATTATACAACTATCCAATCTATACACGAGCGGAAACCTATCCAATCCAACCTATCTATCCAATCAAGGCATAAGTTGGACCATATTCATACACTGAGATCTTTGCCGTGCATTATGAGAGTTTGGTGCCATTACTGGTTAGATTATGTGATTGATACTGTTGTCATGTCAAGTTGTTAAGTTAATACTATTGATTTGTCCTTATTTTCATTTTTAGCCATCACTACAGCTGGGGAAAGCAAAGTTCATGACAATGAAAAAGGTAGCAGTACTCTGGGAAGAAAGGAGAAAGATAAAAAGAGTCAGTGGGTTGTATCAGATTCTGATGCTATGGCCTCTGACTGTGTTCGTGCCAAGAGGGCAAAACTAAAGGCATTTGATGAAAATGATTCCTGGGATTAAATACATAATCTTTTAAATTTGTTGGCTGCTCATTTGTTGAACAATGTGCATTATTGTAATCAAAATCATTTTGAAATCAAAGAGCTGTGAAAATACTCGGGTGAAGAGGAAATACATTTCAGTAATGTATGATATGCAATTTTCCAACCTGCCCTCTTACATGTAGCAACAGCAGTACTCAGCCCTCAATTTTCAAATTTTAAGGTTAGTTTTCAGTTAGACCCTACATGATAAGTATCTCATCAAAGGTACCTGAAAAATGTAAATTGCTGGAGAGGATCGATTGCATGCATGAGTTTTTTCTGCATATATTCCACTTCTTCTATTCATTGCTGTGTACATGAATGTGTTTTATTTTGTGTGTGTAATTCATAACTTACAAGAGTGGATTTTTTTATCCATTGACGCTGTTTTCATAAAAGATTCCACAGGCCTTGTTTGTGATGTGCCTGTAATAAGATTGCTGAAGAGTTCTCTTCCACAAAATATGTATAAATATATACTTTCCTGGTGTTAAGAGTGAGGTTCCATTCACAGATCCTTTTGCAAATGCATTTATGATGACTTGGTTTAATTTAGATATTGTGCAATTGTCAGTATTTCAAAAAGAGTTTATTGGTAATGATGTTCTTTCTGTATCCAATCTGTAGAGGTTGATGAAGAAACTGGCTAGAGGTTCACCAGTCACTGAAATGGAAAACTTTATTTTTTTCTTTATGTCACAAACTGTGCCTATTTCATTACAATTTTGCGAGAACATCCCAATGACTCCAATGGAGAGTAGGGAAATGTTGCTTCAATTATTTCACCTAAGCTATTCTAATTTCAGTTATCAATGAATGTATAGATATTTTCTATTCACAAATTTACATTAAGCCAAGTAAATTGCTGTTCAAGTATTATGAAATACGAGTGCCTAGAATGAGTTTTGCTTTGTAATTGTGTTCACATAGAGAATTACTTTGATACAATGGTAATTTGTGAGAATATATCCATTCCACTTCAAGTATCGTCTTGTCCATGATAATTTTCTGAAAAGAAAGCTCCAAATATGTTACTGGGGAAGAGTCCTTGGGAAATTAGTGGGAGAGTACATTCCAAAAATTTTAGTTGCCCCCGAGCCTCGGGTGTTGTCCCTTCAGGTGCATGAGTGGTGTGCGGCGGAGATAATGGCTTCTGTGAGTCATGACCAAGCATCATCCGGCAGTTCCAGTCATCCTCACACTTCTCCTTACTGGATAAAGGTGCCTTTCTCTCTTTTACATCCTCCATTCCCCCATCCATGCCATGATTCATCTGGCTACATCTAGAGAGAGGCCCTCTTGCATTCTCCCCTCTTCAAGGTAAGATAGTTTAGATTGTCATAAAAATATTTGAAGCTGAACCCCAAAGATACAGATAATTACTGATACTTTTAGTTTAAATGATATTTTTAATTTAATTTCAGCTGGTGGATGATAATTCTGTGAAAAGTTTATGGTAACCATTACAACTTTGCTTGTACTATTTTTGCACTTATTTGCCAATCAAAGTTATTTCACATTAATGTGATTATTGAGGTGAAAATACTACGAAGCTAAAACCATTCATTATGACTTTTCAAAATTTTCACTTTGTGACACATCAAGTCACCTCTAATATTAAGCAAATAATCCTTAGAGATGTTGAAATTGATCATAGGCTTTTTTCTGTCTCATCATTAAGCCACTTAATATCTGTCAATAAAGTGGTCTTGACTTTGAGTAAATACAAAGTACAACTTAGCATAGGTCTTAGTATATTGGTAAACAGATGAAGCTGTGTTTTTTAAGGTAACTGCAGAAAGGATGGAAAGTGCATACCGTAATGGTCATGACCTTTTTTTTTTGAGACAGTATCTTCTGAATGATTTGAGTCTTTTATATCAACCATTTACAAATTTATTTGTTTAAGGGTTTTATCTCTTACCCTTTAGGATCCCTCTCACCAAGAGAGCTATGTGGAAAGGTCCTTTCTGTTGGGTGTATTTATTGCTCTGCTGTGAGGGGGGCATGGTTAGGCCATGATGTTAAATCACTGTCGATTTGGGACTGGAAAATGTTTTTGGCTCCAAGGTGTTAAGATTTTTTTTCAATAAAATTACCTTAACTTTCTGATATCACATTTAGCGGAAAATCTGGAAACTTGAACAAATGTTCTTATTATTTGCCCTCAAATTCCTCAATAAAATTATGCTAATGGATATTGCTTGTATAGCAGAGTCAATTTATAAGTGTGCCTATAAGTTATCTACCAAATGATTGCTGATCTGTGGTGTGTGAACACAAAGTGTGTCGGCTGAAGCAAGAATGCCGTGAGTAAATAAGCCTCTTACCGTTATTGCCTCTTGAGCTAATGTGTCTAGGATTGCTGGGTGCAAAAGTAAATTCACAAAAGTTGTAATTTTTGCTCTTTAAATATAAAACTTCCCCACCCTTAGCACTGAGTAAATTGGTAAGCCATGCCTGGTGCTGTGGATAGATGAGTGGTAAGATGGTATGGCTTAAGTAGATGGCAATCCTTGGCCCCAACTACCTGAATGGCACTGGTTGTTAGAAGCAGAGGCAGCTTTTTACATTCCCGTGCTTACACAACCTCTTTATGAAGCTCCGAAAGTACCTAGTCCTTCATCTACTGCTCTATGGTTAGTGCTTTGCTGTAATTGTTATGATTTTATTGTCAAGAGTTGAGCCCATTATCTTCTTTATAATTACAATTTTTATGTGTTCATTGCCCCTAATTTGAAATTTCCCAAAAATATTACTTTCCAATATCGTCATTCTTTTACACTTTAAATCTTTTATTTGGGTTATCCTGTGGGAAACTTAAGCTCTCCAGCTGCTGAAAAAAGGAACCTCATCCAGAACCATTCAGCGGATGTACTGCATTATGTAAAATTGGGCAAGGGAAAGTAGTTCTAACACATAGCTCATGCTTTGATGCGTGCTGCCTATGTGAATTTTACTGCAATGGAAAAGAGCGAAGTCATGTTGTAGAGCTCTTCCAGTCCACTTGCTCTATTTAGTCTGTGCGTCTTTGAATTTTGAATAATTACTGCCAATGCCCTAGCATGAAAGTTATGTATGTACCTACTTACTTAGAGCATGTCATCAAAATGAAGTATCTTGAAGTGTGGGGCATTTAGTAAATTTATGTTATTTCTGAGAGAAAGTGTCTCCAAATATCTGAAAACAAAGTTTCACCTGAGGGTAAAGAAAATTTTGCTTGGGAAGATCAGGTTTTGGCAGTCATATCAAAATTTGTGTAAGGCTTGATAAAAAATATAACAATAAGGCTTAATTCCTTTTATATCTTGCACTGTTATTTGCAAACATAAATTTTCTAATAAGCGTCTTGAAAACTTTTTTTCAACCACCCCATACCAATATCCTTGACTTTCCCTGATGCCTCTTGTAGTGCCACCATGCTGATAATCTTGAACTCTTTGCACCATGTGTAAAATTAACTAGATAAAAATAGAAGTCAGCAAATATCACAATTTGATATGAACTATTCCCTGGATCACTAACCCCTTTTTTTCTTGCATTTTATCATCTACCGTTTATTTCAAGGTCTTGACAATTGTTTTAGAATGAAAAGAAGTTAATCCTTTTGACATTCATTTCTGGTTTGTTTCAACATCTGATGTCAGCATGCTAGAGTAAGGAGACATTTTGTGAGAATTCTTGATGGTTATTTGACTTAATAATTGACTGAGATTGGTAAAGGGTGATGGGAATGGTGGCCACACCCTGTAAAATATGAAAAATGGTGGTTACATTGTATTCCATACATCCAGACCCTTGGAAAGTAGCAATTCAGCTCACCCTCTAAAACAATGGCCCTAATCTGTCCCTGGTCTAAGCTAATGTCCAACTTGGTTTTTATGGAACAAGTTTTATTTTCTGTCAGTTTTTCATTGTATATTTTGTTTGAGTCTCTGAATATGTGATAGCTTTCATTGACGTAATATCGGAAACATGGAATAAAACACACATAAGGGGTTGCTATGTACGTATTTGAGAGAGAGATTGTTGGGTGGTTTTTCTGATGACAGTACGAGAGACTGAATGAGAACTGAGAAGAATAAAATAAGTGTAAAGGGTTATGAAATAATTTAATTCAATCGCTTCGACACGACATCATTCTGGACTGTTTTATTGAGCTTCAGTTTCAAAGAAGGATTTTTCTGATCAATACATATTAAATTTTTACTATTATACCTCTAGATGTATAAATTACATAGTGCCTTAACAAAGTATTTTATTTCATAGAATTGCATTCTGCCTCTCTCAAATTGACACTTTTTCATGTTGAGTGTCAAAATGAAAAAATCTGCATCAAGTTTCATCAGATTGACCAATGGCATTAACATTGTGTATTTGTACATCCTGTGCCTAATCCTGAGGACTGTCCTTTTCAGGATTATGAGCTCTAAGCTGAAATTCTGGAATGAGATACAATTGGGTCAGTTAGTAAAAAATTCCTGATGTTATAAGTATTACCTTTTATTCCATGGTTTTGCCACCACTGGTTTGACTTGTACTCCATACTTCCAAGGCTCCTTTCCTGAGGAATTCATTTTAAATTGTTTATTTTGGCCATTAGCCCAAGAGAAACTTATACATTGACTTCCGTCCAATGGTATGGCTTGTTTGGCCACTTTATTGTCCTAAATTAATGATCTGATAGTTTGATATATTTGTGTAGAGTGCTTAGTACAAGTTCTCTGCTGTTAAGAATGAAATTTTCGTGTCCATTAATCATGAAATATAGACTTAAGGTTATTGAGTCTACAGATGTTTCACCTGGCTTTGACCCTCGTCCCTTCAGTTTTTAGCTGAATGATGAGTCTTCTTGGTCATCATGTGTCAGTAGTCAAAAAACTTTTTCATGGAAATTGGGAAAATCTTCACTCAGGATCTGCATTCTGCTGTGGGTCATTTCCACTGAAATAACCTTTCAATTCCAAATTATTGCTTATTTCAGTCTAGTAATATCAATCTATAAAAGTCCTGCCATTGTTCAGCAGATTTTTATTTTTTCATCCACGACACTTTTTTACCAATTTTTTTATGATGTTAAGATTTTGACATGAAAATTTTCTACATAGTGCTGCTGGCCACACAAATCATATGATTTTGTGCAATAAGAGTGCTATAATTCCCCTTGGTTTGTGATAAAAGCTCTTAGCCTTAAGGTTTTGAATGATGTATTTTTATTTATAATAAGAGCTCCAGATGTAGTGTAAAGAAGCTTAAGATCATAAAGTATCAATAATTTCTAGGTATGTTTCATGTTTTAACTCTGGTCTGCTTAATCCCAATAGCTTTAATTCACGTGGGATTTGTACGAAAGGAACTAAAACTGAATAGTCATGATAATATTCTCTATATTGCTCTGAAAAATATCAGTTATGAATTTATCAAATAACCTAAGCCTAGCGTGTAGCCTCCGAGTCTCTATGGGCTCCCACCTTAATCCCTCTAAAAGTTGTGAGACACTATATGTACGCTCATAGCAGTTTTTAACGAAGCACGCTGCTTTCCTTTGTATTTTATTAATTTTTTTGGTTAAATCTATTTGACCAGGGTCCCAAATGCTCGCGGCGTATTCCAGATGTGGCCTAACCAGAGCGAAGTAGTATCTCGCTTTTACTTTTTCATCCGAGGACCTTCCTATTATACGTTTAACAAAACCTAGTTTCTTTAATGCTGCTCCACATATATTCTGTATGTGTAATTCCCACGAAATATCAGAAGTTAAGGTGATTCCAAGATATTTTACTGTATCTGAAGATTTTATGTTTACTCCACCCACAGTATAGGTATGGTATTTTTGTGATGACTTTCACAAGAAGTGAACTGTGGTGCATTTGTTGATATTTAATTCTAATCACCACTCCTGGCACCACGAATGAATGTTGTTAAGGTCCGATGACAGAGTTTCAAAGTCCACGTCTTCGCTCATTTTACGGTAGATAACTGTACCATCTGCAAATAATTTTATTTGACTTCTCACTCTAGAACTCAAGTCATTAACATAAATAATGAATAAAAGAGGGCCGATCACACTTCCTTGAGGAACACCGGATGTGACTTCAACCATATCAGAGCTAAAACCATCAATAACTACTTTTAGTTTTCGATCACTGAGAAAGTCACTAATCCAATTCACTATTTTTCTATTAACTCCGCATGATTGCAATTTATATATGAGTTTTTTTATGAGGAACCTTGTTGAATGCCTTCTTGAAATCAAGGAATATTGCGTCAACTTGCTTAATCGATTCACCTGATTTTAGGATATCATGAAGGAAGAGCGCAATCTGTGTTTCACAGGACCTGCCCTTACGGAAGCCGTGCTGACTGCTATGTAAGAAGTTACAATTATCCAGGAATGTCATAATAATACTAATGACAATGTGTTTGAGGATCTTGCATTAAAGTGATGTTAGCTCAGATTATTTAGATCCTCACTACATCTCTAGGTTTGACAGATATATATTTATCGTTCTTTCCGCGAACAATAAGCAATCACAATAAAAATTGAGCTCTACTAAATACACTCCTATAATACATGTCACCATTCCATCTCCAATAACATACACCTTAACACAGCTGGTGACCTAACACCCCCTGCCACATGCCCATGCGGTGGCTCGCAGGGTGTTATGTAGATGTAGAATAGGAAGAACACTATGATCATTATTATATAAAATGCTCACTAGTTGTTATTCCTTTTTGAGATTGGCGTTGTTTGCACATACCTTTATTTTTAATTGGTGCTGGCTGCATCTCAGTTGTACCCAATTATATTAATAGGGGTGGGCCCTGCTATCTATGAGTCTCTGGAACTATCTCCATTCTGTAGAAGCAATCCTTAATCTCAGTTGTAAGATGATTGCCTCGAGGCATAACTTGGGACTTAGCAGGCCAGTAGAAACTTAAAATTTGAGGGGAGCCTTGTCCCAGAGCACCACCTTGGCTTGATGATGTCCACCGGGTATAAGTAGCCCTACATCGCACCCACTGAACTGGAAAGGCCCAAGTCTGCACTTGAGATTAATCTGAGAGTATTCATCGATTGCTATGTCCAGTCACATTGGTTGTCCCGGATGTCAACTTCTTGTCTTGATCAGAAGTGCTATGGTCCTGTGATGACTCACTTCTAAATGGTTGATTGAAATTTAATGATTACTATTTGCAGATATGACAATTATTTCATGCAATATAATAGAAATTTTCAAGTATTTCAAGATTGGACCTTGGATGAGGAACAGGCTGTAAAAAATAAATTAGCTTGTCAGTTCTGATAACTTTTTAGTGCTTCTTCACTATTACTCCATTAAACCACGTTCATATTTGGAAAATCATGGCATCTCCACAACTGGATCTGGGCAAGCACATTTGAGGTACCAATGATGACTGAGTTTTCGTGATAGTGCTTGGTAGTAAATATTTTGACATGGAAAAGAAAATGCTAGGCCATATTGTTTGTAAAGCCTTGAAGCTACTTTCAAGCATTTATAGCAACGTATTTTGACCCATAAGATAAGTGTAAGAAGATTTTCTTGAGTAATCGTTTAACAAACTTACTATACAACTTTACTTTCATTCTATGAATTTTATTTGTAATTTGTTTTAAATAGGAGGATCATGAAAAAAGAATTACTTTTTATAGCAGACAAAAGAAAAGGATATATTACTATTATAACACAAAACGTTTGTTGGGAGTATTTCAAAATACAATTAAATTCGCATGGGAAGAGTAGGTAAGTTAAGGAAATGTATATGTCCTGAACCCATTCGCCAACACAAGTTAACAGCTATTTTATGATTTTGGTGAAACTGTATTTTCCCAAATGTCATATGACTCATTGTATGTTACAATAAAACAGATTATTGGAGATCATGGTATCAGAACCAAAAGAAGAGCTCTTGCTGGTATCCGCCGCTATATTCGAAGTTCTATTTTCGCTAACACATCTAATTGTAAGTAATATGAGCAATGGAAACTTCATTATGAACAATGAAAACTTCTATATCGGAACGACGAACTCAGGTGAACTATAGCTCAGTAATAACGAAATTGCTTTTACCTTCTTGGAAGCAAATGTCCCCATTGATGTTCTATTTTTCTTGAATATGTCCGAATTGACGATTAAATGCTGAGACACCCTGCGTTTCCCCAGGGATCCCTAGCGATACCCTGCTAAAAAGCTGTATATTTTCCATATAAATACTTCTACAGAATTTCTTAAAGTTCTGTAGATATTCCTTAAAGTATTGAAATGCCATTTTACGGAATTCCCCACGACGTTCTGCAGAATACCTTGAGATATTCTGCAGAATGCCTTAGGACATTCTTCAGAAGTCCTTTGACGCTCTGTAGAACTTACAAGCTCAAGGAAACCACATATTTCCTTAGAGTTGCTTAAGTTCTACAGAACAGCTTGTAGAGTTATTTTGCTCTGCAAAAAATAACTGTACAGAACATACGGTCTGTAGAGTCAGGCTCTCATGTTCCGTACAGATCGTTAGAAAAGGAACTAATTCTGAAGAAAAAGAGTCCATTTCTGTAGAATTCCTTACGTTTTACAGAACAGCTTCTAAGGATTTTTTTAGCAGGGTAGGGCTAAGTCTTTTCAACTAGACCCCAATGGAACATCTTCACCATCTCTACAGAGTGGCATTACATAGCAACGAACTCTAGTTATTAATATTTTCCAGTGGGCTGTTATTTCGTAACTTAGGCTCCTCATTTTAATGAAGGGTAGGGAATCTGATTCCGAGGGTGGCATCTGTTTTATTTCGCGTGATAGGCTTTCATAAAATTTTCATTCAATAAATGTACTTAGAGAAGATATTTTACTTGCAGCTAATACAACCTGCTTGGCCCCTTCAGGAATTCAAGCCGACTATCTCTGATCAATGCTGTGCGCGCCAGTATCGTACATCAGTCTACCTGTAGGCGCATCAAGGTCTGATGCGGCGGCGGCGAAATTCGAACCTATGGTGGATAAACTCCTTAGTTCTAGCCCGTGGAAAACCAGTCTAAATCCGAGTCCATTCCAAGAGTCATCCTCAAGAGTTCATTAGAAAGGATCGATTGGGTCGGTAGAAAAGAGACATGAACTCATTATGAGGAATCAGAGTCGCGGACATTCTTCTCGTCCGTGTGTC
Organism: Ceriagrion tenellum; assembly: GCA_963169105.1. Taxonomy (NCBI): domain Eukaryota; kingdom Metazoa; phylum Arthropoda; class Insecta; order Odonata; family Coenagrionidae; genus Ceriagrion; species Ceriagrion tenellum. Next base: position 46,715,661 of record OY720632.1, read on the forward strand.
GCATTTGACGCTTGCCCGCTAAAGTCCGATAAAATAGGGAAATTTAATTACATATTTTGATAACTGGGATTTCTACTCATGAACTTAACCAACTAGTTTATCAAGATTTCATTTGTGGCATTCGTGATGATTTTCATATCAGGCTTATAAAAATTTGTAGGATTTGCAGTTACGACTAAATGGCTCGAACACAAGAATTTCGCAAGTTGTGACAACATCCTACAACCCTTTTGCCCAGCTCTACGCTCAGCGGTGGGATTACGGATCCTCCTTTATCGTTGTAGATATCCGAAGCGCTAACCGCTCTGGATGATTTATTACAGCTGTTACTGTCTTATCACGTACCCCACCAATTAAAACTAGTGATCTAACGCGTCTATAAAAATTTGAAGGGTCACGATCACGTTTGCGCTCTCGAGAGCCTCATTGAAAAATAAAATTTTTGAGAACACCCGCTTTATGGAGAACCGTGGTTGCTCCTAAGAATTCTGTTTCAGATTACGCAGGGTATAATTTTTGCGTTTTATTTTGTTGCGTTATTCATGCCTTAACTTTCGTTTAACTCATTTGAATTTGGCGGGCTTTCATTTCATACCTGTCTCAAAATCTTTGCATGAGCTATAAAAATTGTTTCCTGATACAAGGGCTTAAGTTATTAGTATCCCAAGAACAACGTTTAAAAGCTGTCATTTTTTCTATAAATGGTTTCATTATTATCTGGTTGCACATATATTGCACTAAATTAAATATTTGCTTTAAAGTTGCTTTCTAAGTACGATTAATTAAATTGATAATTTCGATTATTTACTTTAAATCATGGTATAATTAGGAGATAGTTATGCGTAGATATTACTAGTTGTAAGAATGAACTAGCTGATCGCTTAAATTATCTGTGCTGGGATATTCTAAAACAATTATTCCTTTATTGTGTGGACCAAAAAATATTAGTTGAGTAACTTAGAAATGAAAGGGAACGTTATCAGAAGAACAAAAACTAATTTAGAGTAAACCGTAGACTTGCCGGTGTATTACTTTTACAGTGTCACCAGTAAGTGCGGAAACTACCCAGAGAAAATAAAACCTTGACCGGGACTTGAACCCGTATCTCTCGAGGGGTCGGGAATTGAATCACGATCAAGAGGGGTTTTCTCAGTAGAATTTTCGCCCATAGTATGAAGGATATTGAGAAATAGTCACCCTCCATAAAATGGGAGATAAAAATTTCGCAAGTGATTTTTCTTAGTGTGAGACGATTTCTCTGTTCCATTTAAGGGAATCGGATCAGTGTGATAGTTGGAGCACTTTCTTCCAATACCAAGGCTCCCCTGTTAAAAGGTTCCAGGCTATTTCCCCCCGGGAACATACATGGGAACATAGGTTCCCCCTGGAAATTCACGGGAACCCTCTTGTTCCAGGGGGAACATACTCGGGAACGAGCGTTCCCCCCTGGAAATTTATGGGAACCTTCATGTTCAGGGGGAACACACAAATGCCGGTTTGATCAAATGCCGACAGTGACGGTGAATTGACAGGGTAATCGCAATCCTTGATTTGGTGTCAAGTGGACAGCACTAGAAAAGAAATAGTTGGCTCATTGGACGGGACCCCAAACTGCAGACACCTAGGCAATATTCGTTAAGATTAGGTTAATACCGACGCCGAGATTCTTCCTTCCTCTGCTCCCTGTACTGATCCAAGTGTACCATTCTACTCATCGACCCGAAACCGTTACTGCCAGTCCCCTGCCGGGGTCGTCATAGAAGACAGGTTAGAATAAGTGTAGCAACAGATAAGTATGGTGATTGAGGATACAAGTGACTTCAACGCCAGAATAGAGGTTTCGATGGTATATTTATCGCCATTTTCCACCGTAAAAGATCTTTCAAGACTATTGTGTGGTATCTGCATATTTTGAAATATTAAATTTTACGTATAGGTCCCTTCCGAAGTCATAATTACCCACTTCAAACTCATCACCGAAAAGAACTTTGAGTAAGTGTTTTGTGTGTTATGCTATACATAGAATGTTAAAATGCTATAAAAGGATAATAGAGGATTTTTAAGAATTGAATTGGGTATTTTATTACCAAAATATGTAGCGTAAAATCAATGTATTCAAAGTTATGTCGAGAAAAATCCAAATAAATAACATAGGGCACATTTAATATTAATTAAATAATAGGGCCAAAATTGGGGTATTTTGGTAATTTTCATGTTTCAGTCGAAGGAAATGGAAACGATGAAACTAGTGCATAATATCCATTACCGAGTAATACGTACTTCATGTTGTATTATCCATCAGTGACTGAGCTGCAAAAAGAGCATTGGTACGAAATAACGTTAACATTGCTTCATATCTCGTAAAAAAAATTGCCTCCTTTTGGAGTTCCTCGTTAATATCTATTTAAAATTATACTAAGCCCGCAGTTTTATGTAAAGGCATTAACTATAGCATATTCGCTGAGGACATTTATCTCTTTAAGTTGGAGTAGAAAACAAGTGGAAGAAGTTGAAGATTTTTTTATTTTCATAGTAATAATTTGGATATCGAGACTGGCTCTTCGGTAATAATGGTGATGATGCTTGTTCCACCTTGGTTCTTACATTTTCAAGATTCCGGCTTTTGAATATATGGCTCAGACTCCGGCGCAAAATATACCAGGTGTGAAAACCCTTTGATTCGTAAGATGTTTGGTGCAAGACGGCAAACCGGTAAACAGAATCCCAAAAGCATTTTTTGTAAGAAAAAATGCCTCGACACAATAATTTGGCTGGGTTTAATTCCCTCTGCCCAACAGTCATACCTTTTTGTTTAACAACTGTGTGTACTTAAATAATTCTGCCTATTGGCGCTAATTTCTATGATATAGCGCATTCAGTGAGTACCTGAGGAGAAAGTCTTAGCATATTGATGGACGTGTTAATAAAAAGCTAACATTTTACTGTGAACCAGTAAATGTGTCGGAATTTAGAGATAGCTACTAAATATTTATTTGACATCTGTTAGCAACCGCTCGCTGATCCGCATACGTATTTAATTGCAAATCGAGCATTATTATCTCGGCCTCCGGTAAAAAAATATAATTACATTTACAGGCACACACAATTCCAGTCGAGTTGCACAAAAGTCTGAATAACATACGGTAAACATAAAATTGATAAGTTCCATCTACAAAGGAACTTTGATTGGGAATTTCGAATTACTGCTAACAAAATGATAAACAAGAGCAAGGTCTCACCTGCGCTCTGCTCTTCAACTCCGAACGAAGTCAATACTTCCCACGTGAAGAGGGCTAACATTCGAGAATCTTCAACGTCACACGCAAACAGAGTGAGTAACAGCCGCAAAAGCGTGCACTAAATCGACGACTTTTATGGGTCATTCACACCATCTCCAGCAATTATCTCCTTTTGTTCTTCATGGTCCGAGGTACGTGTTTTAGGCCATAGTCTCGAGCTCAGAGAGGGTCAACCACAGCATCGAATCGAATAGCGGCGAATTCCTTCCTGCTGCTGCCACCATCGTAGGATTTGCCCTCGCATCGTCATCCATGAGTGGAGAAAGGCCGCCGCGCGTTCACGACCGGAGTAATTGCTTCGAGAGAAACGTGAGAAAAGCATTTAGACGGTCCTGACCCATGACACTGAGCGGTACCCATTCGTTACCTACGTGTATTGGTCGGATTTCATCGAATGCCATCCTGGTGACGTTTCCGTAAGTATTCCATTCCTCCAAGTCGCTGGCGTTAATACCTGCGAACTCACCTTATGCTAATTTCGGTCTGAGAATTGAAAACTCATACCCATAAATTTCAGAATCTCGAAATATCGATAGCGCTATATTTCCCTTCGAATGATTGTTCACTCAGTTTCACAGTAGAGACAAAGATAGGAATTTCAATCGGGCGTGGAATAACTGGCTATAGGTAATCACCGAAGTAATAGTAAACGGATGACGAAAACCTAAATTGCAAAAGCAGGTCACCTGGCGATTTCCTTTAAATGTATAGCTTAATACTCCGAGCGTTTGGGACTCTTGTCACTGCCCAACTAAATACCGCGGATGACTCACTCCCGCAACGTACGGTTCACACGCGGAAGCGTTCATCACGACTCAACGAAGGTTCCAGTCGCGCAGAAATAATACTGCCACAATGGCCCGGTGTCTCGCTCGCCGGTCAAGAGGTACGACCCGGAGCTGAGGTCACCGGGAGTGGCAGAATTGACACTCTGTGGATAATCGGATCAGGAATCATTGGAGTCCAGATCGAGTCCCGGCGACGGCGGGGCGGGTTAAGGAAAGCGGCGATCGTGAAACCTCCTCCCCGTCACGACTCGCCCGCTGTATAGGTGTCCCGGATCGGATCCCAAGCGCGGGCCATCCGCCTCTGCGAGAGAGGTTTCCCCCGTCGTTTCGCCACCCACTCTCTCTCTCTCTCCTCCTCCCCTCCCTCACAAACAACCCGACCGCCCCCTCCCGACCGCAGAATCGGCTCAAGCCTCTCCTTCGCGGAGGATAAAAGCCGCGTCGAACCCCGTTACCGCACGCCAACCGCGCGAGATCACACGGATGCTGCCGGGTCGCCCGCTCTCGCCCTCTCCGCTCCTCTACTCCGCGGAATAGAGCGGAGGATGGACGAGAGCAAGGCGGCTCGTGCTCCCCTTTTCGTCGGTGCCCTTGGACGCCGGCGTCCGCCAATGGGGCGAGTCGACACTGGGTCGCGCCGGCCAATAGGGCGGCGCGAGAGGGAAGGCTTTCGAATGGCGAAGTAAAGGGGGATGTGCGATGGGGGAGTGAGGCTGAGGGCGGGTCAGAGCAGGAGGAGGATGTTAAGGGGCGGATTGCGGAGAGTGGAGTGAGGAGAAGGGGAGAGGTGGGTGGAGGAGGAATGTATGATGAGGGCGTAATTGTGGGGGTAGTACTGGAGGACTGGAGGTGACCGAGGGCGGAAGAAAAGCGAGGGAGATGTGGGAGGATTAGGAGCTCGGGCTGCTCCAGGTCTCGCTGCGGTGGGAGGAGGCTGAGATTGTTTTCAAGGGGGCTGTGTGAAGCCTGAGTAGTTAAAAGATCCGGATGTGTTCTGGCAGTGGTGGTCAATATTTTTTCGCTGGCAGAATTCCGGCACAGAACGATTCGAGCCCGAAACGCTCCATCTCTCATTCTGGTTAAACCTACCCGTTAAGTAATATGCGAGGTTTTTACTCATTTATAAGTGAGTGGGGAACCTTATAATCAGCAAGTGGAGATTTTATCCGGAAGACTATCTGCCTGAATGTATTTTTTTAAAGTTGCTCATGAGGTGGAAAATGTGATTTAAATGTTGATATGGATCTGATTTAATCATTTATGCGAAGTCTCTCCGCTGGAGAACTTTATCGCCAAAAGGACGGGGTAGATTCATTTAGCCTTAGGAGATTGAATCTTAATTATCCTCTGGAAAAAAATAATATTTGGGTATATTTATCATGCTAGTCAGACGAAAAGTTAGGAGACTATCGTTCTGTGCTGTCAGTCGATCACAAGTTTCCTCGGGAGAGAATTGCACTTCATATTGCAAGCTATAAATAATTTAAAATCATTATAGTGTATACGACATACAGTTAAGTGTTTATGATTTCAAATCAGCTCTTGCAGCTTGTCTAGCAGAAGGATCAATATCTTCGAATAATAATTATGATTTAATGGAAGGAAAAGTTAAATTTCTACTCTACATCCATTTATTTTTCTGAGGGATCTGTAGATATCACCCGCTTGACGTTCGTAGCAAAATGCTATAGGGTTCTTGAAGATAGCTACGTTAAACAATTTTGGTTCGAAGCTTCTCATACCTATCCAAGAACACTAAAAATGCATACTCATTGTAAGGAAGGGGTCTTTTCTCGCATGGATTTGCTTTCTCGCTTTAATTTACTATCAGCAATTTCCAATTAAGTTTTGATATGAAGAAGATTGTGGCTGGGCGTGTCCCGGAGTATCATGCGGTTTTGAGCCCGTAAGCCTCCGTAAGGTCCGTTACTGAACTCTCTGTCCAGTGGCATACCACACCGTCTGTAAGTACATGGAGCGTCATTATTCATGCTAAATTAAAGCCTTGCGGGGAACTTCCGCCACATGACTACCCTTCTTTATCACTTTATTAATCGAGTGAATGATTGCCTAAGCAATTTTATCGGTTTGATCGGGAATTGAACTCGAAGCCCATGTCGTGGCAACTATCGGCATAAGCTCCTAGATACCTCTGAGTTCTGTTCTTAACGAGAATTAAATGATAAATATGAAAAAATTGGTTTTAAGTACTAGTCTACTCAATAAGTTTTCGTGACGATTCATTCATCCTCTGCTTGATGATAGCATCTCAACTGTTGCTTGCGAGGAAATGAGCTATCAATTTCGTAATTGATTATGGAAGTGAGTACAAGCCTTGATAATCCGATTTATTCCAATGATTAACAATTTTGGTCAGGTGAAAATACCGATAGTAGGGCGGAGAAAACCCAGGGTCTTTTTGTTAAGAAACGTGTCATGACTTTATTAATTTACTGCTGTTTGCTGACTGACAGTTTACCTCGCACAATTTAAACTAATTCTACCTATCTACAAACGCATAGAGTATGAATTATAGTCCTACCTTAGCCGAAAAGTGACTTAAGTTACACCGCTAAGAATAATGGTCCACATACTGTCTTAACAAGACAGTCCCTTTTTGACGTCGGGACTGCTGTAAGGAAGGCCAGACTAAAAATGAACCGGGCATGTCCTAACTTCTTCGTAGATAACTGTCTCTCGGAGATTTGAGGGCTGATCTTATATATCGCATTTCGAGGATACTAGAACTACTACAGTAATATATCCACGGGGTCCGCAAGTTGTCCATAATTCCCCAGAGGAATAATTTATTGATTAATACATGATTCACTGCATGAAAATTATGCATTGTTTTGTTAATAATAGATATATAAAATACAAATAAGTATTACAAGAAGTGAAATGTACATTCATTCAGAGTTCACCTGTACACAACATTCAGACAGCAGTCATTAAGTAATCGGATTTATAAAGACATTAATATTCTAATGATACCAGTGAACAAAGAAAGATATTAACAGATTAGGAATTGCATTGAGAAAAAGGCATTATAAAAGTTCAAGGTGTTTTGGAGACTTTCCCTTGCATAGTGTATGAAATCCACCCTCTGTGTATAAGGGTTTGATTAGAGGGAAAGCTTCACGCTTGGGCTTGATATGGAAAGAGGATGTTTTAATGTGAGGAGAGAGCAAGTTAAAACATTTAGCTCCATGGTTGCATGGTCCCTCACTACACAGTTTGTATGCTCTAGCCTCAATATGAATGTCACACTTTGAGCGTGGTACGCTGATGGATATTGAGATTTTAATAATATATATTTATGCATATATATACACGTTTTCCTTAACAAATGCGATTGGATTGGACACAAACCAGCTTGGGGCAAAATTCTCAGCTCAGGTAAATGAGGCCTGCAGGACTCTCAATATGGTAAGTTATAGACAGCTCTGATGATCTGCTTCTGAATACGAAATTTGAATTCGCCTTGACCGGGACTGGAATTCGGATCCCTCGATACAGCTCCGAGTGCTTTTACCACTTAATCTAGTGAGGCGTCCTTCTTCTCTGTGGATATCTAAAACAACAAATTGTCTTGGACTGCTCCACATATTATTCTACAAGCAGTCCAAAACGTGCGCTTAGCGCCCTAGTGCGCGAAGTGAAAGCCAATCATGAAACATAATGAGGTTTTAGCTCTTCAGACAAGTGTTTAGAATACCGGAGTTAGCCTTAGCGGAAATAGCTTTATAGAATTACCATCAGAATACAGGTGCAAAATTCCACAGAAAAGAAACCTATTCGCCTTGACTGGGACTCGAACCTAGATCCATCGATATCTCGCCGAGTGCTTGAAGACAGCAGAGGCTGACGGCATCCTTGAAGACCTGAGACAACTGTGCCGTATTCACATAGTAACAATATGGAAAGTTCAAAAGCATAGCAACATTGTACTTTAAAATGTTAGCCAGAAAATATTAAGCCTAATACCATCGGATCAGTTGATGTGCCAGGGTTTCCATCCTATTTTCAATTAATGTAACTTCCTGGTATGGTCGGTCTCTTTGGAAATTTATGTTAATATTTCATGACGCGCTTAATTTTTACATTAAGCCTTGTAATAATTTTCAACTGGCCAAAGACTTTTGTCTTAGCAACCCAACTACGACGAAATCATTCAGTTAAATTGTATGGGATTCCTCCAAACTAATCAGCTGAAATGGTGGAACTCTTGTCATTACAAGTGAAGGGTGAGTTTCACTCATTGACTTATTTCATAATTTGTTTTAGAATTGCTCTATACACGGAAGGTTGGCAATTCGCATAGTATCACAGTCACTAAGTAGTTACATAAAGTACTACACATCCTGGAGGTCTGTTTTGTTTCTTCGAGAAATGGTATGGTATTATCTCGGCAGCAAAAAACTTTTTCGCAACATTAGTTATTTATCAAGTGTCAATGCGGTGGTCCAGGAAGGGAAATATGCTGTTTTCAAAATGACATCCTAAAAACTCACTGAAATTAAAAAATAGCCCGATAAATATTTTTGCAATGCCTCTACTCCTAAGCCAATAGAATCTTAGGCAGAATAAACTCTCAGGAACTTCTTTAAGGACCCTTCAGCTTTGGAATAACATACCCTGCTGCCAAATCTCATCTCAGAAATTTGCTATAAGATCACTGTCAAAAATTTTCAGCATGCACGGAGGATGGGGAGTCATTTTAATCAATAGTTGAAATGAGGTGAAATTCAAAAACTAATGATTTGATCATGGATTTTGATACTTTTCCCGTGATCCTGATGGAGTATTTTAAAACTTTTTTACCTGTATTTGGTTTCAGTAAAGGACTCGATGAGACTTTCCTAGACGTTTTTACCTTTCAACGGAGGTGGTTTTATCGCTTAAGTCATATTTGCACCAATCGGTGTGAGTGTTTTCCACGAATTGGTGCTGATCGCCCTCGAAAAAATTGGCCGCTTCGATAGTGAGGAGGGCTAAGGCCTCTCGTAGAAAGAAGACATGCAATCTTTCATCGCATGGTATACTATAAAACATGGCTACATCCGTCATTAAATAGATTATATAACGCGTATATTCATGTTGGAGGTTGAGATCCGAATTTGAGCTTTGGGCTCATATGCATCGTAATTGATGACTATAATAAAGCTAACATGCCCTTTTTCACGTTGATGTTTTTCAATTTAATGATGCATGACGTTTACGTACTACGTGGAATCAAAAATCGTGTTACTTCCCACTTAATTTTATGGACGGGATACATCGGTATGCCAGTATAGGCATGGGTGTAGGCTAAATGCTGTGGGTATGGGTTATATGAAGAGTGTTTTTAATAAAAGAAGGGCTAGAGTAAGGAGAGTGTGGGTCATGAAAGAATATGGAAGGGTTGATGGAAAGGGTAGAGGGAAGGTGGTGGAAATATATGAAAGAAGCGTGATTTGTTAATTAGCGCTGTCGGGAGAATGGAATTAATAAAAAGTTTTGTTGGAGGAGTGTATGGCGTGGGAGGAAAGAGCGGACCGAAGAAGTTATGGATTCGGGGAGCTAAAACATAAAAGAGAAGGAATATCTTGGGCCCCAAGATTCTTGGGGGCTAGATAGCGTGAATAAATCAATGAAGGTACGTTTATCAATGAGTGAAGCAAGAGAAGGTTTGCGAGGATAGGTAGGTATGGAAGAAATTATTAAAGTAGAGCCAGCCTATAGACTAAAACCGATAATTGAGCACTTGTGTCTGTGCCTACTCCTAAAGGAAATGGCGTGATGGGTATACATGCAGGTATGATTCGAAATAATCTCCCTAAGGATGTTTCACTTCTCTGCCAGCCTCAGCTTAGAGTATGGTGCGATTCTCCAGCGCGAATCCTCCTCCCTTGCCGCTTGCTTACTCCGCTTTAGTCCACTCTGCTGCCACGTTCGTGTCGAGGATGTGGATCGACCGACCGCAGGGTGTGGCCTGCCCGCCCATCCCTCTCGCCCTCCCACTCCCCTACCCTCTCCACACTCCCCTCTTCCGCCCTGGCCAACTACACACTACGTGCTGACCCGCACTTGTTGTCTCACGCGAGGGTCGAAAAAGAGGGAGGATGAGCGACGGCGTTACTGTGCTTGGCCGCCTCCCTGCAAACATTTACTTTGAACTCACCTCGCCAAGCACAGAAGCTATGAAAACTCTCTTCCTTTGGCTCTACTAAGAATCCTATGTCCTCAGGAATCGGACAGTCTCCTACGCTCGAGACGGACTCGAGGGAGGTGTGCTTTCACAAAGGTGTCTTTCCGATGACATCTACATTTTGCGTTGATCGCTCTTAATCTGATGCTCACGTCGTGATCACGTCCTCTGTTCATGTTGTTCAGGATTTTTAATGCTTCATTAGGAGGAAGAAATGCTGGGTACATACGATTTTTAACACTCGAATTTATTTTCTGGAAAAGTTACTTTTGCTCTATCTCGAATAGTAAAAATACAGTAGAAACTTAATTGTTTTAGATTCTAATATATTTCGCTGGCATCTGTTGCTGAGGAATGTTCTATTTTTTATCAGTTTTCTTCCACGTCTGGAAATACTGTCTTCAGAATTTGCTATTTTTTTCTTGGATTACTTAATGCGCTCCCTCTGCTTAATATGCTTACCCAATCCATCTACGTAAATGTATCTGCGTATGATTTTAACGCTCGAGTCACATTGATTTGACTTCACTGTGTCAAAATCTCCATGTTTATAATAGAAATTCCAACTCCAACGAGCCATGCACGTGCTGAAAAGTGGTGTCTGGAACTTTTGGCCACCATGAAGAATTGAATGAAGGGGATCCTGGCTCTGACGCCTGTATTTCCTTTGCCCTCTATACTAGCCAATTCCCGAAAAAGTTATGGCAGCGGAATTGAATGTAAAGAGCTACAGAGGGAGTCCAATAATGAAACACAAAAGGGAAGTTATGGTGGGTGACAAGTGAAGGCTTATGTATGGATAGAGCGGTTAGAAGGAAAGATAGCGGAGAGGAGAGCTGCATCAAACCAATCTTCAGCTTTATTACTTCTAATGATAATGAGCTTGTACCTGATTTTTTATCCATTCCTAAGTGTCCCCACCTTCCATTGCTTCTTTACCTTGACTGTCCTATGGTACCTACTGTGTACTGATCTTTGGATTGTTAGTGATGGTTAGCTATCAGGCATTCCTCTCGTATTTTACCAGAATCGTACTGTTACTGAATACGAAGACAGAAGAGGCTCTCATCTATGTTCGATGAGTAGGGTTGATGAAAGTTGCAGACGAGGGTCAAAATATCGCTTACTTGAGAACTGGCGGTATATGAAGGGTATTGTAGTATGGACAATTAATGCGTCAATTGTCCAATTATATATCTGTCCAAAACCGGTGGTGCCTCTGTTTCAGATGAATCAGGTGCGCTACATGTACTTGGTTTTCATGATTTTATCGTCAGTATTTTGTCTTGATCAGTTGATCAGTTAATCATCTCTAAACTTTTACCTATGGGTGAATAGCATTAAAATGCACATTACATTATAGTTAGTTCATCATTAACTGTATTTTTGGAGTTTAGAGTATATTTTCACAGCGAAACTGTTATCAGCAGACCTCCAGTGATTTATCTCGTTTTTATTTCATGCATTGATGTCTCTGATTGAGGCCTGCCGCTTAAATTCCGTTCTTCATTTCATCATTACTCTTATGATACATGCCGTTATGTACTATCCTCATGCACATCTTTAAATGAGTCCCATCCATAATTCCCTCACTTCCAAAATCGCTTTACGTGCATTTTATTTCTTTTCCACTCTTGGTAACCCTTCATGTATTTACTTTTTCCATCTGTGCAATTCTTGAACGGCCATCTGTTTTGCGTTAAAATGATTTTCGCCATTTTTCAAGAGTATTTTAATGTTACCTTAAGATTTGCGTCCTTATTACATAGCCTATTAATAAAATATAACTTAATGATTGGTTTGGAAAAGTAATTTGCGGGACGTCAAAGTGAAAATTTTTGTTGGAATGAAGCGGTCGGCTATCAGTAAAGGGGATTGGTGAGCTGCGGCAGACCAATTTTAGGATTGACGACTGCTATAGATGATGGACGTTTCAGAATAACAGTGGCGTTTTCCACTCATATTGTATTTGGTTCATGCACTTCAGACAAAGCATCGTGGCTGAGGAGAGAAGTGCGTGGCGATTATCCATCATTAACACTAATTCTATTTTACTAATGTAACTAACGTTTTTCATTGTTATACAATTCGGTAGCTGCCCGTGATTGTATGAATGAATGAATGTATTCTTATGTGCAATAAATAAATAAAAAATAACCAGACAGCTAGAAGTCCAGGGGGTTGCATACGTCACAGGATGTCTTAGCTTATCCAATCCCTATCTGGCGGATAAATAATATAATACCTTGATTTATAAGGCTGGTAATGTACCACATAGATTTTTCACATCTAATAATGTGTCTAAAAGTGATAAAATGAAGAAATTGAGGTATAAATATGAAAACAATTGGTCAACAAGTGTTTATTCGATCAACTTCCAAGTGGCTATGCTTTACTGATGCGACTGGTTAAATGACACCATCGTTTTGGCATTTTGCAGTGCGTATGTTTAATAGGCTTCGCATCACAAGCTAGAAATTATGATCCAAAATTTTATTGGTGTGTAATTCATTAATCGTTTTGCAGTCATTTATTAATGAATGCAATCTGAAAGAAGAAATATAACCATAGTATTCGGAAGAGAGAAACAGGCAAAGGTAAACGCGCCGTTTAAAGGAGAGACCTAGTCGGAGTTGTCTTAGCTGTTGGAGCTATTGGAATTGCTCACCTACCATGGCAGCGGTATGTCGTAACCATGCCGTAACGAATTCTCAATGTAGCACAGCTAATGGAGGTTACAGTGAATTGGACTATCAGCTATCAGAAGAGCTCTGTTTCTATGAAGTTCTGAAACTGATAATTTCCCTTAGTAGGGAGAAAGTATGCTTCTAGACCTTCGTGAAAGTCTTTAATGAGAGATGACTCTGCAGAATGATCCATAAAATATTCAGTCGTTTTCACGTCAGTCGTCAGAAGAGTTCTCTGCACTGCATCAATTTTTAAACAGAGAGGCATCACGACGCGCTTGAAAATTTCTTTGTCAACGAGGTAGTTTTAATGTCTTGGAGAAAAGAAAGGGATATTAGCTGAGTGTGCAATATAGTCGCCGCTAACTTTTCTTGAATAGCCGTCATTGAAAAGGTGATAGCACAAGTTTGTTCGAGAACAATATGAGATAAGATGCCGAAAAAATATTTTTATCAAATAATACTCATTTGATGACTTATGGTACTCTCTGAATTTTCCGAAAAATGTGTATCATAATTACATTGGTGTTCTCAATGTATATTTAGCAAAAATTTTAGTTTTTTTAGACAATCACTTGTGTTTATATTTTATGGCCGATCCAGATTGGTCTTAAAGTTTAGACGGGTAACTTTTATCCCTTTCCTACCATTCTCTGATGGATATTAGTAAAGCGCACTGCTCGATTAATTCTAACTAGCTTTACCTCTGCTAAGATAGAAGAATTTCTAAAAGAAATAAAAAAGGAAAGGTTAGGAAACTTATATAAAATAGTAAAGTAAGAAATATAAAAGTAGTAAAACTGAAATACTTAATTTCGTTGAAGATGCCACTAATTCTCTAGGAAATCGAAAAACCTACAGGATTGATTTAAAGTAATGCAACAAGTACTTTGTGAATGCAATCTGAAAGAAGAATTATAACCATAGTATTCGGGAGAGAGAAACAGGCAAAGGTAAACGCGCCGTTTAAAGGAGAGACCTAGTTGGAGTTGTCTTAGCTGTTGGAGCTATTGGAATTGCTCACCTACAAAGGCAGGGGTATGTCGTGGAATGAGCAGAAGGGAACATGGAGCTAAGAAGGCGTTAATTAATAAGGTGAAGAGGATATAGAATAGAGGGGCAAAGAAGGTGCGCCTGAAGGCAAGGAACCAGAGCGTGAAAACTTCTGTCAAAACTACATTTATCCATGAAATCCTTTCTTTTGAATATATGAGAAAAATTATCAATTTTCATTGTACTTGTGGCTGATTATCTGAGACAAGGCTCAAGCCTCGATAAACCCTACTTAATTTGTAAACACATTTTCAATGTGCCTGGTTACTAGTGTTTACACAGACCTAGACCCCAAAAGATGGTTCGAACTCCCGCATTTCAGATGGACTGACAAGCATGTTATCTGCATGAAACACTTGGCCGGTATATTTTCAAACAGTTTAAATGGCCTGAGAAATGTGCATTTTCGTTCGTTGACATTTACGGACATCTCCAAGGCCTTATTCAAAAGAAACAAAAATGAGTCATTTTCCATCACATTACAGAAAATAATGCCACGTAATGTTTTAGATGAAGTAACCAAACATTACCAAGTTGAAACGAGATAAAGCAAAGAACGACAAAAATGTAGAGTTAAGAGTCATCCAGGTACGCTGACTGGGAGATTTCGAACTGTAAAAGTTCTTCCATTGCGAAGAATGTGTCTTTCCATAGACTTTACTTGTTAGTGTCACTTCTTAGGTGATATCATCGTTCAGTTACTGTATATTTTACTATATTTCTCTGAATGCCACCCAACATTAGCCTAACAGTCCGAATGCCCATTGGATCGGTGTAGTTAGCTCACCGATGACTTGCTGGACCGCTCAATGTTTTGAATTCGCTTCTTTTGAGAGCATGAATTTTTCGTTGATATTCCTGCTGTTCTGATAACTAGTGCCGTAATATATATTGTTCTAACGTGTTCGTCTAATGTTATCTTAATTATTTCCCATTAAAAATATCAGCAGAAATAGTAAATTCTATTTGGTTTACTGATTGGAGAGAATTGATTTATCTTAACGAAGTCACTTATATTGAGTCAACGACTCTCTGTACGTACCTCTCAAAAAGAGTGTTAGTGCTATACGAAGTGATCAGTCAAATCTCAAGCTTTCAACCATAAATCAAGTAAACCGCACTCCTAATTCCGAGAGTCGAGTCTCCCCTAGTCTATGAAACTATATATAGGAAAAAAATATCCATGCTTCGATATCATCTTAGAGTTATAAAGCACGTTTCCTTTCACTTACTTCATTGAAACGATCTTCTACCTTGTTTTTCCGCTAATAAATATGTTAGCCATTTTACCTTAAGATATTTAATTAAATATTCTCTAGATTAGAGTGAAAGTAAAATTGAAATAAAAAAGTTTAAGTATGAAAGTAAATTATTAAAAATTAATTAAAAATTCTTCAACGACAGATTTAACGAAGTTTTGCCAGGATTTAATCCATGGTTTAATGTCGTTAATATGTGACTGTAAACCTTGCAATACCCTGCAATTAAATGAAGATGAGGTGCCTCATCAATGGCCTAATGAGATAAATATTTTTATAAAATATTAGTACCAGAAAAATATGCCTTCCTCTTTGAATCCAATGCTTACACGGTTTAAAAAATATTTCTTATACGTCTTCACTTATGGAAGGTTTTGGCCAAAATCATATCAATCTCCCTTTAAACATTGCATGGGAAAACAATTCGTTTGATATTTTTCAAGTCTCGATATTATCGTCACATTCTTGAGCACCTGCTCGCATGCATACATGGACGTATGCATACATGCTCGTGGAACCCTCGATAAATTGGTCGGAGCATGGCTTTCTGCTGAAAGACTGACAATTCCTTAATATTATTTTACGGAGACAATAGCCAATTTGTTTATTTTTATTCTTTAATGAGTTACTAACTTGATTATTTTTTATTCTTTTATGTGGTATATTTTGTTTAATAATTATTCTTCGGAATCAACACTTCGATATGAAATGCGACCGATCAGGAAGGGTCTTCGTAAAAATAATCAAGTACATAAGTATTTGTGGTTGATTGGATAATTGGGAAGGCGACCAACAAATGACATAATCTGCTCCCGTAAGGATAGACGGTCAGGAAGGTATGCATGGGGAATGGAGGAAGGGTGGGAGGAAAGCCAGAATCAGTCTATTTGACGAATGGCTCAATGGAGTCCGCGTCTCATCTGACGGGTGGAGTTCTGCACCGTGAAGTACTCTCCTCATGGCATTGCAGAATGTATCGGCATTACTCAGAAAAATCTCCCCATCTGCAAGGCTTCTTACCCAGACCCTCAGGATGAGAAGCCTGTACTTTCGCCAAATATCACTTCTATCCCCATATATCCAGTTAATCTACGTGTAAAATATGACGTAGGCGTGATGGATTCCCAATACTAGGTTTGACAGCACAAATTATCGGTTTAACAAGACTTTTGAGAACTGATAATGTGTGCATAGGTATGGCATGTCATTGGCCAACTCCTGGAAACAGCCTAGCTATTTAAAAAAGAATTACAAGCCTATTGTTCGCTTCTTTGGAATTCTTGGAAGTCTGGTGGGGTACTTGGTAACTTTTCAATGGAGCAGCGCTGCATCTTATCCCTCTTGTCATTTACAATTTTTCTCCGACTCATTTATTTGATCAGAATCATATATCAGCAATACTTCCATGTAACCAAGCTTTTATACATCCACATGTGATAAAGCTGAAAACAGTATCGTTTGCTAACATCCTCCTGTGGGTCATTTGCCTATTCAATTTAAAGCTTTTGATAATGATTGAATAAGAGAAGCTGGGTAAATTGTCGGCTTCAAACCATTTTAAACAACTAGAAACCATTTAGTCATAAAATTAAAAAGGGAGTTTTCTGCGAGAGAAAGGATTAGGTTAAGGGTGATGGGTTTAGTTTAGTTGTTAACCACTGAGGAAATGATGGTATCAGTAGAAGAAGGAATCGACGAAGAAAAATATTGGTGAAGATGTTGTAAAATGATTAGGTGAAAAGTGCTGATACGGAGCGTCGCTTTGTATGATTCATAAACTTGGCTGCTATGCAGGAAGATGGACCAAGGCTTGAGATGCGGGTGAGGATAAGGAGGGTAATAAATAAACTAGGTAAAGACGAAAATGAGCGAATGGATGTTAAAAATAGAGCTGGGGAGGAGGTAATTGGGGAGATTCGAAGGAGACAGAAGAAAAGCTGGGTAGGCTCGGAGAGGTTTGGGAAAGAGGTTAAAGTGATGAGTGGGGATTGTAGACCGTATGAAAGGAGGTAGGATATACGGAAAGTTTCGAATGTTTTAAGCATCGTAAATTGGATAGTTTTGTGAGAATCTTAAGAAGTCTCGGAAGCAGGGAAGATATAAGCAGGGTTGTTCATGGATCATCCATTTATAAAGCTGAGTACTTCAGATAATTAATTTGGCCAAAACTTGCTTTCTGATTTAGTTTCGCTTGTACGATCAAATCAGCTGTTGACTACCCCCCACGCTGAGGCAGAGTTTGGGAGGCTGCAAGACTGGGAGACAGAGACTCCCAGGGGAAGGATGAAACGTTTTCTTCCTGCTTCGACAGCACCGAAGGGAATCGCGGCGCGGCATTTAGTTTCACAAACGCCCACGAGATGGTTCTCGCTCAGCGACGGCCACCGTGATCTCTCTCCCTTCCCATTGAACGTAGCAAAACAGGCCCTTCTATTCAGTGCATTCTGGCGGAATCAAAATATTATCTAGAAGGGCGAGAAGGTCATCGATCGCAACATTACGAAGCCGAGGTTCCCCTCTCTTTTGTTCCTCATACATAGTTCTCAAAAAAGTAGGGCGAGCGCTTTTTTGTGTTCAGAGGGTTCAGAGGCAGGTTTAATGCTCCCAGACCGGCGCCGCTGAGCTGGTATATCCACTTGGCTGTAATTTTGATTTTTTTTTACATTTCCTTCTTCTTATTAGCTCGATCCAAATGAAAATGTTTTAATGAGAAAGTGGTTGGCTTGAGTTGCCCCAATGTGAGTGGCCGATATGATCGCCATTCTTTGATGGTAGTGGTCCATTGCCCAAGAATCAGATTCGAATGTATGTACCAGAGGTGCTACAGAGGATGAGGTCTACCCGTGAAAATATAACTCAGTTTCATCAACTCAACATGTTTCTTAAGTACCCACTATCAGTCTGGAATTCCCGTTCTTTTTCCTTTTCCCGTTTTGATCACGGGCTTCTACATCTCATTACCTAATGAATGTGCTCGACTCCTTATTAAGATATTTCCCCTCCCCCTCCTTTTTCCCTAGTCGCCGTTTGCTCTTATTGTTTGTCAATATTTCTGCCGACTTCATTATTTTCATATCTCTCAGCCCACATCTCTATGGCATCCAGTTAATTCTCATCATCTTTCCTCAAATCCTATGTTTTGAAACCATTCTGCGCTACCCTGCGTAGTCTAAATCTTAAGTATTAATTCAGGGTGGTCACTGAACCGTGAAACCATGAAAAACTCGACTTAGCCATGAATTTTGATAACCGAGAAAACACCGTGAATTACTTTCCACAATCTTTAATTTGGTTATCACTAAGCCCAAAATTGTTACTCCAGATTTTAAGATGGTTCCAATGTCCACTTTATTTTGTTCGGGCAATACTTGGGCGGTTTTGCAATTATACATGATTTTATAGTATATCTTTTTTCTCAACGTTTAATATTGTTTCCATTGCATTTTCTTCGATTTTCCTCGATGAATCCATGACATATATAGAGTAAATGGGTGCTTGCAATTTGCAAGCAGGGGGGGAAGTGTTATATGATGATACTCTTTAAATAAGGAAAAAAAACAATGAAAGCTCTCAAGTCTGAGTGCTAAATGCAAGCAAAGAAATGTATAATTCTCGGAAATGAAATACGCGCCCCATGAGGTATGTATATCAGACAGTTCTAGTACACACTTATATTGTATGTCATCCGGTTATTAACGACTTTTCAAAATACTATAATAAGTATACCGAAACGAACGTGGAACCACTAGAAGATCAGATATTTCATTTCAGTACAGCATACTTAATCAGAGTACACATGAAGAATTTTACAATATAAATTACATCGGAATCAAGATTTTTAATATACTAATTTTCATATTCAATTTTTCTCATCCAATCTTCTATATGGACTGCATGTTATTTTAATAATAACTACCATATCATGAAGCTTGGTTGTTTGAAATTGGCCTTCAAAGCTACGGTAGAGGTTAGCAAAAAGTTGAAGATATTATACTCAGTAGTTAGCAGCGCAAAAAATGGTATAAAGAAGACTAACTAACATGCACTTAGTGTACCTAACTCATATATGTAAAGCTATCGATTGCAATAACTCGAAGCCTAATCGATTTTTTTAACTTTTATACAATACGACACATAAATCTAACCCTCCCCTGAAACTGGCCCGCCTCGCTGAGTTCCAAACCTCGAGTCGACACTCGGCCCGGCGACAATGGAGAAATATATCCATAGCAACAAAAGTGAAAAAATTTCTAAAATCCCAAATAAAAGTTTAAAAATATCAGTTTTACGGTAGGTAGGGAAGAATCGATTGCAAGAATAAGAATTTTTCAAACATTCAGCCTCATATTTGTGAAAGAATCAGTCTTGTAGCTCAATTATTTCATATTTTAATGAACGAAAGAAAAAAGGTCCACACTTAAATTTTTCATTTTTCCCTTATAATCCCATGTAAAGCTATCGATTGCAATTATAGATTATCTTATGCTTTAAAAAAAAATATTTTGAACGGCTCTGTATTTAGTCCCAAAAAACGCAAAAATGGAGATTTTGATCCAAAAAACCGTGAATTTGACTTTTAGAAATAGTGGCCGCGCTGTATTTTTAGCTTATGTAAAAAATTTTGTCGGTAACTTTGAAGACTCAGAAGTCAAATGCATGATGAATTTATTTTACAAGAGTTAAATATTCAACTCTTACATTTGCCAGGACATACGAATTACATCATATCACTGATTACATCGCATTGGTTATTCAATGTACCTTTTCTATGATTCACATTAGGATATTTTCCGTATTTACAGTGCTTCCGCGAAGAATTTTGTCCAAAAATTCGATTAAAAATCCAATAAGCGTAGGTAATACACCGCCGTCCATTCTACCGAGCGCCGGAATTCTTTCCGCTTTAATGATTATTGTGTACAAAACACTGTAAAATGTGCTTAAAGAAACAGACACTCTCCACTTTATTGACTTCATTGTTTTATCCCAATTCCTCCAGCTCCATATGCAATTTTTTTCTTATATTTTACGAACTATTTGTGGTTAACGTCTTACAATAGGGTGTGTGGGACAGTAATAAAGAGTTTTCAAAAGAGTTTTATCATCGTTTCCATTTATAATCAGCTAAGATAACCAAAGATTGATTGCCACTTTGGAGATTGAAACTTATATATTCATGGGATGAGGAGCTATATTTTTCACGGTGAATGTGCTATCCACAGGTTTAAAGAATATTTTATGAAATCAGCGCGAGATTACTATTGTAAGAAAATTTACTTCCAATTGAAAGCCGACATTCAATTGCCGAATAGCTAAAAATACCAATTATCGTCAGTAACGGCTGATACTTAGGCCAATAAAGTGAGTAATACGGCACAGAATCAATGACTAGCATAGAAACTCCTCGGAAAAGAAATCAAATATATTATCTTAAGGCGGCTTTACGCATGGCAGTTGTCTCGTATGAAAGTAGCGAGTGTAGGGATACATAAAATCGAATCGCTGGTCTCAGAGCATTTTTTGGCCTACACTTTCCTTACGGGCTTCCAGCTTATGCTCATACCAATGTATAGCGGAAATAAAAAGCGTAATTATCCAGTAAATACTTTCACAAGTTTTGGTGTATTTTTTAATATTTATGGCAAATAAAATTCTTGGGTACACCACCTTGAATCTCAGCTTGTAAAATAATGATAGAATCGTCAATTGTGAGCTCTAACGAGTGGCCAAGAACAATGATCAACGTTCTACTTTGAATTGGAATCAATGCAATCATATTAAAGCTAACCCCGTGGAAAATATATTGTATATTAATGCAATAGTACTATATGCTGTTGCGATGCAGGATTATTGTCCAATAGCCCGTTTGTCCACAGTTTGGCGTAAAAATAGTTACATAATTAAATTCCACTCAATTGATAAAAAAGTCATTTCCCTTCAGAGAACTGCATACGTCGTCAAAATACAACCGTACGCACATTCTTATCTTATCCCAAATATGTGTATTTATCAACCCATCCGTTTGGAAAAATTGATGGAGTAAGCACTTTCAAATCCCAATTGAAGAACTACCTGCGAAAAAATCCATATTACCCACTGTCAAAATACCTCAATATTGTAAATGTGTTAGTAGAAGATTTAGTACGTACATACATACATACCCATCACGCCGTTCCCTTCCGGGGTAGGCACAGTCAAAATGTTTCATTCATTAATACATAATTGTACACCTAACTCTGCTTCAATAATTTCCTCCATTTTGGCCTATCCTTGCAAACCTCTTTCGCCTCATTTAGCCCCAGACACTGTTTCATACGCGCCCTCCTGTTTTTAAACTCCTCATATTCCTCCTCCTAAGAATTTCCTCAACCACATTCAACCACAACTTTCTTGGCCTACCTCTACCTATCACACCATTCATTCTACTCTCATATATCTGTTTCGTTATTCGACTCTCATCCATTCTCTCAACCTGGCCAAACCAACGAAGCACACTCCTTTCATACACGTCCATTACTGGAGCATTTAACCTACATTCATTCAGGACCCACTCATTCCTGACCCTATCCATCCTACTTTTTCCGCAAATACTCCTCAGATAACTCACACCCAAGGCGTTTAGTCTACTCTTATGACCATCCTGACAAAACCATGTTTCACTACCATATAGCAAAGTGGGAAGAAGTACACTTTTGTACACGGAAATTTTCGCTTCCTTAGACAAGCACTCATTCCTTGATATGCTCCACATGCTACCTACCACTTTCCCTCCAGCATTCGCACGTCTCTTTATCTCCTCATCTATTCTTCCATCAGTAATTGTTTATTTATTCTCTAAACTACTGAGTCAAAAGGTCATTTAATTATTTATGCTATATTTCGCTCTTGTCGTTATGTTGGTTCAATTTTTCACGCTGAACTCTATTTTACTCACCGTACGCCTGAAAAAGAGCAAAGGGGCAAATAATTTTATTATTCTCAATTATCAATAAAAGCAATAATTCTCAATTATCAATTGGGATGTACAATATTTCGACGTATATGATGCGATTCTATAGCAGAATGGAAATAGATTTTGTAGGCAAAATAGAAGCCAGTCTTTCCTAGTCAGTACGCGCCGCGGTCGATTACTAACACTATCGACCTATACTGCCATGTAAGTCCGTGCTTACCCATCTAAGTACAGCTTGCTAGCGACTTGCAAGACTACTGTCATGAAAGTGACTTCAATGAGTGAAAAGCGCCTTAAAATCCATATTTAAAAATCCGCAGGACCTTAGGGAATAAAACGGTTTCATTAAAAAATCAAACCAAATAATTAACCTAAAAAGAGATAGTTTTAATTTTCCACGAACTTTATTTTCACTCTATCTTCCACGTTCCCATTTGTTATTTATTTTATTGACCGCATTCCCATTACCGTTGAGGTTACGGTGGAGTTGTCGATGGGTCGACTGAAACTGACGCCCTTTAATTTCACACTTTTGGATACTCGACAGTTTTCTAACCGCGCCGAGTCTCAGGTTTCTTGCGGTGTTTTCTTTCTTCTCTCAAAGCCCTTATATTCTATTCTTCCCGCATTGATAGGATCCGGAGAGGCGGAAGGGGAGAGGTGGAGATGGAGACTGGATATGATATACTTCACTTTGGTGAGCGGAACGGAATGGTGTTTTTTTACTTCTTATAATGCCAAGTGTGATTGGTTGCCACATGTTCAGTTGCCATGAATTTATCGAGTGGGAAAGCCAATTGCCTCTCGTTCAAGTCCCATCGTGGCTTTGGATTTGAAAGAACCTATTACAGAACGTATATATGCAAGGGTCGAATGATTAAAATATACCTCGCACTATCAACTTTATCTATACCATTATGGTGCGTGCTATATCCCTGAAGTGCCATCATCAGGTCCTGTCATTGCACTTGACGAAGGCGTAAAAGCGTTGAAACACGTGACGTAGGTACTGAAGTTGGACGAAGTATGTTTACATTATTTGTAACTGTTGTTCCACCGAGCAACGCCCCAAACCAATGGTTGAATTAATGGAAGCGTGACGGTTGGCCACCATTGGAATTTACAATCTTAACGCCAGTAATTATAAGTAAGTACATGTTGAAGAAAGTACGAAGTAAGTAGTTTAATGTAGAACAATGCGCCTATAGTACAATCATAAACAAAGTAAAAGCATCCAAAACTTCAGTAGTTTTTATTGCATAAGGATTTGTATTGTGTAATTTAAAATAATTGTTTAATATGCCGAATATGTCTATCACTAGCATTTATATTTCTGCGGTTAACACCAAAAGTTCTTACAAGTAGAACAAATAAGCGAGTGAAATAAGGCTAAATTAATTTAGATATTAATTTGATTGTATATATAAATAGAATCATCATCGTAATTTATCCTAATGCTTGCGGAGTGGACCAGTGAGCTCCCAAAACCCACCTTCCATTTTGTAAAAATCTTTCGTCGAGCAAGCGAGGAAACGCGCATTGCAATTTCTACTTCTGAATCTACTCCTGTATTTGTTATAATCCCGTGGTCGTTCCGGTTCTGTAGGACTCCGAATGGAGAACAATGCGATCAAGTCTTTTTATCCGATTTCATTCCAAACTGAGGAGGGACATGCCATTATCACGATTAACTGCTTTAAAAAAGGACTACAACTGACTAAATATGCGATAT
The DNA here is from genome assembly GCA_963169105.1 of Ceriagrion tenellum. Lineage (NCBI taxonomy): Eukaryota > Metazoa > Arthropoda > Insecta > Odonata > Coenagrionidae > Ceriagrion > Ceriagrion tenellum. The sequence goes on from OY720632.1 coordinate 46,739,621, forward strand.
TGACGTCTCCCTAAACAATAATAATGAGACTTTAGCCCCTCCCGAAGCCATCGATTTTGGGATTTGGCGTGAGAGGATAATAACTGCAAAACAGAAGTGTTTATATTATTTCGGCACACATTAGAATCAGCAATTGGTGGGCTCCATGATTATCAATAGCTATGGTTTCCCTCTCTCATTCAGGCTAATACTGTAAGGTAATCTATTATTCGGTGCAAATTAACACTTATGTGTTATCGATATTTGAATTTAGAGAAAAAACTTTACATTAAAATGACAAAAACTTGGTTATTTTTATTCTCTTTGATTTTGTTTAGGCCAAAAGCGTAAAATACTTTAGACTAATCCCTAACCATTGATCTTCCTCCCATGTTTCTGCAGTTTTGATTAGCGGAAAGGAGTGGGCTGCTTCTAATCTCTTGGATGTCCATCACACTGCTGTGTCCTCACGTCGGCAGCCCGCTCAGCCGGGCCAGTTTCAAGGGAGGAAGAGAGCCAGGAGGTATAAGGGGCCGAGAGAGAAAAAGGCTTTTAAATGGCAGTCTTTGGGTCAATCCGGTTCCGGACGGCTGTTGAAGAGGTGGTGGGAGAGGGGGGATGAAGGAGTGGGGGCGGGTGAGGAGAAGGAGACTTCGAGGAACTCTGCCGGGAGGGTTGACTCGGACCGCGGGAGGAAAGGTCGCGGGAGAAATTTTGGCTAAATAAATAAGCAAGACGAAAACGAGAATGGGCTCAAAAGCGTCATGAATGCTACCTACTCGGTTTTTTGGGGCGTGCTCGTGAAATTGTAGGGGATACGATCCCAAGGTGCGATATCCAGTGCTAAAAAAAAAAGATTGAGCGGTCAGAATTTTTATACTAATCAATCAATACAAACTTTAGAATACTAATAAAAAAAGAACACAATTTGAGTGCTCAATAACAGTATTCAAATATATTAGTTAATAATAACAAATTTAAAAAACTGATAGACGATTTCTAAGAGCTCAAGAAAGGTCTCTTCCCGGGTTTATAAAAATCTCGGTGATTCCACCGCGGATGAACAAACACTCTCTTCACACGGCATTTTGCATTGGAGACAAATATGATTGGACGGGTCCTGACGATTTATCCAGGATTTACTCTTCTTTAAACCGAAGGAAACAAGTAAATTTCACAGCAGAGGTCGTATATATGGGTAAAAATCGTTCGAAATATCTGAAAAGTTGCAGTAGTGACCCTCAATTCACGCATTTGAATGACTAGGGCAAGGTGACATGCTAATTTGGCATAAGTGATTGTCGAGTTTTCAAGTGCCACGAGAAACGGAGCTCGTCGGAGAAAGCGTAAATTTATGATTTTAACGAAAATAAAAGGAATACGCGTGTCCGCCTGACTGATTCAATATTAGAGAGAAAGAATGGAAAGCGGTACACGATCCCCACCAGGCGTCATACAGGAGCGGCGTTACTAATCGTAAATACTAAAATAACCCCCGCCTGAAAAGGGGAAACTTCTACGACATTAATGCTGACCTGGGAATAAATTTATCTATGCAGTGAAATCGTAGTCGAGATATCTGAGAGAAATTGAGGAAAAGCGATCAAGTTGATCAAATAAACGTTTATTCGACGCGAGAGAACAGGTCACTTTTAAGGCAAAAACTGAAATTTATTAAGTACCTACATCGGGATCAGTAGCAACAGTAAGTTAGGCGGAGAAGAAAATGAGTGTTAGATATTTACGGAAGAAAAAAGCAATCACTTCGACTAAGATTCCAACCCAGATCCACCGAAGTAGCTATCATACAATCTCTTCGTCATTTTGTGCAAACAATCCCATCATGGTGTCGTAGAAATTAGACTGTAAGTAAATTTCACAAAGATGTTCACGTATTATTCGCTTGCAATCAATTCATTTAGTGCAATGAATCTTCAGATGCCTAATGGCTTCATAGGCTAAAGGAGTTGGTACAAAATAGAGAGATCAGGATTTGGATCTCAGACTATGTTGATAAAGTTTTTTTTTTGCGAATTGCTCAAAATATACCTGTTGCTTAGCATGTTCAGCAATTTTCCATTATGCTGGGATTGACTACTCCGTTTCGTTTCTATGACCTTGCCGTGGCCCTCGGAATTGCGAAAACTAGTCGAATCTCCGAGTCCTGTTTGTGACATGAGTGTGGGACGTTCGCTGTCATCTCAGCTCCGTCACCGATGGCCCAGCACCTGCAAACCTCCTTTCTTCCCCATTCCTCGGGCGAAGCTATGTTGTTTTGCATTTATACTGCCGTGCTTCGGGATATCCGAAGATGCACGCCGGCATCAATGAATTCATACCCCCACTCGCACCATGGCGGGTGCCATTTCTCTCTCTCTCTCCCGGTTGGCTCAATCCAATTACCATCCTCCCCCCCCCCCCCAACGTGTGTCCGGGGCCGAGAGAGGGTGAAAGCGCGTGGGCGATTGGCCCATTTATTTCGTGCAAGCGCCTCACGGCGGACGAAAAACACCTCCTGATCACTCCATCTCCGCGCTCGCCGTTCGATGGCCTCCCAGTGGCAACAACCAACAGGAGTATTACTTCCCTAGCATTCTTCGGAAATATGATTAGATACTATTTCCGGGAGAAGAGGATGCGGGAGAAGTTCACCAAGGCCGTCAGAAGTTGTCCTCCAATATTTTTGCCTTAGAATAATGAGTCATATAAAATAAGGCATGAAAAAGAGGAGCTATGAACACATATACAACGGCGTTAGCATGAGACAGGGGTGAAAGGAGGGCTGACGTCAACCAATCTTAGGATTGAATGATTTATGATCGTTGAAGTCCTATTCAAAAGTAAATAAACCCTCAAGTTATGACCCAATGATGCGAGTTATTATATAACTCGTCGTTGATAGGCCTCTAACTTTGTATGAAAGGTTTTCCTCTTTTCAATCTTGATCTCTATCAATAGGTCTGGTTTTTTGCGAACATGGGTCACATTCAGGTATATTTTCACTGCAGATAAATCATGAAATTTTATTGGACGGAGATGATTGAACTCATTTGGGCTACTTGTCTTCTTTTTTTTCAGTGTCAACCTCAGTAGATTCACTTAATCTCTATCACTGTGTCAGATTAACGTATACCTTACCGCAACCTAGTAATGGAATTATCGATTGTATTTAACGTAATATTTTGAAGCAAAATGACGGTACTGTTTATCATCCAATGTCGAGTTAGTGACTCCACTAGAATCGCCCAAAGAAAGTATTTGATATCAAAATTTGTGTATATCATTAAGTACATCGTAATTACTTTCTCCAACTCTTGATTGTGAGACAACTTAATACTTTAATTGTCCTGTCGAATAGAATATAGTCTTTTACATTACGATTATCCATGCGGTAACCAGATCTGTAAGTCACTTCTATTGTTTGTGAAGAATAGGTATTTAAGAATACAAAGAAAAAAATTCTCATTTATAAACAATTAATTAATCGCCAGTGGTTTCTTTCATTCATTTTCAGTCATTTTTTTACTTAATGAATTTATACAAATCGCAAGATTCTGCATTATCTTTAGCCTACTTCAACCTTCCAAATATTACAACCATTTCCTTAGTAACATTTTTGCTTTAAATTTTTAAGGATATTGATACTAGGATTTTTTTACTCCTTTCTTTCTCAATGTTAGTAGACATATCTACTTGAGAGAATGACCAACATAAGGAACGACTACATTTCTGGCAAAATAAAATCTGAAAATGCTGTCAAAGAATTCTTCAAATGAAATTCTCATGCAACATGATAATACTCAAAATATGCTTGTTTTTCCTTTGCCACATCATAGTTTAGGGGTCCAATATATTCAGGAGGAAAACGTGTTCTTATAGGCACTTCTAAAACATTAAGCGATTTCAGTAAAGATATTACAGTTTGCTTCATTATTTCAATGAAGATGATTATTTTAGAGATATTTCCCCGCGATTTGTTTGATATAAAGCCCATAGTTTTTCCAAAAAACGCCAAAGACTACGAGGGTAAGATGTTGAATGGATCTAGATGAGGTAAGTATTCCCTCATATTTCCTCATATTTTTATTTATCCTGGGTTAGATGGGACAGAACCGTCCCCTCTTCCCCCAACCCAGTTTACATACACAGACACCCATGTCCTAGGCATATTCTACCCATGCGGGACTCGAACCCGCGACCCTCGGGTTAGCAGGCGAGTAAGTAGACCATTGGTAAATTTATGTATCCACAACATCCATCCATCTTCCATGCCTGCTTAAGCTGGAACATACCTCCGGCATCAGAGACGAGAGAATAGATCGCCAATGAAAAGGAAGAAGTGTTATCTCATTCCATAACGTTGTTCCTTATTTGATTGTAATAACTTTTCACTCTCGGCATACCAATTACCAAATCCTAACTTAATGATAGTCATCGTAATTCTAGTTATATTTTTTCAATCCATAATTCAAGTTATATGTTAATTCAAAGCACCGGTAAAAGGAAGGCATCCATTTAAAAGCAAATTCATTTTAAGAGTGGAGATTTAAGGATGAAATTTTATTAAAACTGAAAAGAGCATGAAGGCTTCCGCAGCGTCTAGTATCAGGATCAATCTTCCGGTAGAGCTACGTTAGCGTTTGACGGCAACAGTTTCTCTTCCGTACCTGGAATATTCTTCAGGTCGTTGAACTGGTTAAAGATGATGTAAATTTAGCTACACGATCAAGAACTTACTTTTAATTTGGACATTAGAACCTATATTTGAAAATCAAGGAAATACTGACTTCCATGGTTTAGTTTTGACATCAAGTTCAATGAAAACCATTGTGATTTCTTTTGAGTTCATTTGGAAAAAAATCTCTTTATTTTGAAGCATAAGAGTAGAGCAAATTGCTGATTATAAGTTTCTTCTCTTAGCTCATGTAACTCCTTTTTCAGCATAAATTAAGGGGATGAATAAGATTTGGAGTTTTTTTGGAATTAAGTTACGCGCCGGAAACGTGAATTTGATGCCAAGAGGACATAGAAATTTTTAATTCCTAAGTGATGGAAGAGGTGGTTAATTTCTGTTGAGTAAAGCCAGTAGGATTTCTGTGCATACATTATGACTAAAGCGGGGAGTCTCCTTTTCTAGACCAACGTCCGCCAACCATTATAATTTATCCAAGTCGACATAATGCATAGGGCTGTTTCTCATGGCATTACTCCGGTGGTGAGGAATTAAAGTAAAGTAAAGCCAGGTAGTGCCGGCCCTATGGAATCTTAAATTATGAAACTTAAATAAAACGAAATGTCTGTAAAAGACAATGACATCCCCGTGGCTGTTTTTTGTTACCATGTTCTTGTGCACACAGATCTTTACAAATATTTAATGCTCGAAAACGCGAGGGAAACCATTTTTGTTAGGTTTGTAATAACTTGAGCGATGAGGGACGTTCGAAGTTTTGAATGGTCGATGTAATAATAACTTCGTCGGTGAAAAAAGAGACCTAGAGCCATTTAAATGGAGTAAAGGTGCAAAACATGTTGCTAAAATTGTTGTGAACTTTGAGGAAAACGCTATTCATTCGGAGGTTATGCTATGTAGCTGTGGTAGTTGATGCGGAACAGATGGAGAATGGCGATGGATAGAGAACGGGAAGAGGATATTGTCCGTTATTGCTAATGCTCTTGAGGATTTATGCCAAGGAATTCATCCGAGAGTATGGGATGAGGTTACTGCGAGAATATGAGAAGGAAAACTATTTCACTCGATTACTTTTGTGGATTGCAAAGCGATTCATTCCAGGGAACACACCGCTCGATGATTCATAAAAATCATTATGACTGATATGGTTCCAATATTAATTATGTGAGAAATTGATGTTAAGGGATTTCCTGGAAAAGGATGGTTGAGTTGATCTTGAAAATACGAGTGAAGAAATTCGGGTTGCTAGGTAGGTATGGGCTCGAAGAAGCCAAAAGGATAGCCGGCGAAATATCACCATCATCACGATGGATCGACGCCGAGGTAACGCCTGGAATGGAAGGCCTATTCACATAAGTCTCGCTAAAGTATTCAGAATGAAGTACAGTAGACCCCCGCTTTACGATGGGTTCGACTTACGATGGATTCGACTTACGATCTGAGCTGATTTTGCGCGCAATTTTTTTACAATTTCAAATTTCGCCGATTTTGTTTCCACTCGCACAATGTGACATCCATTCATAAATCTAAGCCTTATTTGTGAACGAAACACATTATTTAACATAACAACATTTACATATTTAATGTTACTAGTAATTGAAAGCTGCCGGCGGGGTTAGGACAAATCTTGCGATGTGCTACTGCAATTCATCTCCGATGAGGTATCGCAACATTCATTACGTAGTTAGTATCAAATATATACGGAAGAAAAATAAGGCTTTCATTAGTCATTATACATACAAAATTTTACCACTGTAAAATTCTATAAAACGAACGACGAGCATATTACCTATCAAAGAAGTGATACGATACCTTAATGGATATAGCTGTAGCTAGGTCATAAATCAGGCGAATGAAACGAGTTAAATGATAACTTAACACTACGATGAATGACAGGGTTGTAATGTGATGACTAATATGTGTGAATATGCTTAGAAATTTATTTCCCTTATGACTTCCTTCCACCCACTACCAAGAGATGCAGTCTCACTGCCATCTCGGTCGCCGATTGCGCTCTACCGTACTGTCAAGGTCAGTCTTCGTGTGAAGTGACGTGGGTAAAGAAGCGCGTAGTTCGTACCGTGAATCTCTCTTTTCGAACCGCATTTACTCTTCCAGATGATGAAAAGTTTTTGGTTTATTTTGAAAAGTTTGTGGTTTATTTTGAAAAGTTTTTGGTTTATTGGGAAGAATTTTTGTAGTGACTATGGCCCCCAAAGTGCATCCCAAACAGAAAATAACAATTAAAACAAAGCAAGAGATTGTGAAAAATGTGATGAGGGTGTTCGGGTTAGCACTTTATCACGTGAGTACGGTTTTTCGCAGTCAACGATATCAACGATAATTATACAGAATGAGAGAAATTCAAGTGTCCGATGAATTTACTTCTTGGCAAAAAGGAAGAGGTCTGATTTCTGAAATGGAGAGACTCCTGTTACTGTGGATCAGAGAGAAGGAACTAACAGGTGAAACTCTGCCTGGGCAATTTATATGTGAGAAGGCCAAACAAATTTTTGAAGATCTTCGATGCAAAACACCTTCAACGAGTGTTGCACGGTACGAAGAATTTAGAGCGAGCAAAGGCTGGTTCGAACGATTTAAAGGAAGAACGGGCATTAAAAGTGCTGTAAGGCATGGCGAAGGCGAACGGCGAAGCCGCGAGTGCAGATACAGAAGCAGCGGAGAAATATATAGTGCACTTCAATGAAATTATTGAAAGCGATGGTTATTGCCCCCAGCAGGTGTTCAACGCCGATGAGACGGACCTCTTTTGGAAAAAAATGCCCAAGAGGACATATTTTACGAAGGAAGAGGCTTCCTTGCCTGGAAATAAGCCCATGAAAGACAGGCTCACACTTTTGCTGGGAGCTAATGCTTCAGGCGACTTTAAACTGCGACCCATGCTCGTATATCACACAGAAAACCTCAGGGTCTTTAAGAAAAACATAGTGGACAAGCGCAATTTGGGTGTCTTCTGGCGTTGCAATAAAAAAGCTTGGGTGACACGCCAAATTTTTAATGAATGGGTGTTATCGGAGTTCTGCCCTTACGTAAAAGTCTAGTTACCTTGAGAGTATAGACCTGCCTCTTAAAGCATTGTTGGTGCTGGATAGTGCCCCAGGTCATGACCCGAATCTTGCCGCATCCATCGAAGCAGCATTCGACTTTGTGAAAGTGCTATTCCTTCCTCCCAGCACCTTTTCTTAACTACAACCGATGGATCAAAAAGTAATTGCCAATTTAAAAAAAAATATTTAAAAAAGGTGTTTGCTAAGTGCTTCGAGGAGACTAGCCGTCCGAATTCCATCTCTCTGAAAGATTTTTGGAAGTCACACTTCAACATTTTAGAGTATTCGTTTGATCGTGGACTCATGGAATGAAGTTTTCGTCAGATGCCTGAATTCAGCGTGGAGAAAGATTTGGCCAGAAGTTGCTCACAAGTTTCAAGGCTTTGATGAAGAGCAAGTGATAGGCGAGGAAATTACTGAACTCGGTCATACATTAGGGCTTGAGGTGGATGAAGATGACATCGAGGAGCTAATCGAAGACCACGGAAGAGAGCTGAGCACTGAAGAACTCCAACAATAGGAGAAAATGGTAGATGAAGAAGGCAGCGGCGAGGATGACTCCCCAAAAGAAGGAAATAGGGTGAATTCTGAGGACATTAAAGAATTACTCGCTGTTTGGGGTACAGTGAGGATTGTAAAGAAACATCCTGACGTAGAACAGACTGAACTTTTATCGTGGGACTATGAAGATAAAGTAATTGGACACTTCAAAATACTTCATCTGGATAGGGTTAAACAAACCACCTTCCATCAATTTTTCAAGTAAAATCTACAATTTTCCTCTCAGATTGAGCCTGCACATAAATACCTTTTTACCTATCAATGTGCTTATATAAACATTGCAAGAAAAGTTACCATTGTTTTGCATTTTAAGTTCGTTTGTTTTTAGTAAAGCCTCCATTAAAATAGTTATGACCCTCTCTTATGTGTTTCGAGTTTCTCGCTGCATGGATGTCTGAGTCTCCCAACCCCGAAGAGCCAAGTCAGCTGAAGAGTCCTGCAAGCGGCCGCAAAATACGGTCGACCCTCGCCAGACACCCATGCTCCCCTGTGCCCGGATTATGTCGACAACAAACCCTAGGACGCTCGGCGCCGGCAAGGGACGGCGCACTCGCCTTAGGAAGGCATTTCATTGTTGGTTTTGTTTGAAGATGCCCGACGTACACTCAAACTGTCATGCCGGTCGGGACGCCTCGGAAATACTGAATTTTTGAACGAAATTTTTGATCGACGAATGCAATGCGCAAGTAAATTATTTATGGAAAGATTTCCGCTGAAGTAATTGCGATGATTGCGTGGACTCAAAAGAAAGTAGCCTCATTGCCAAAGTTAGGTACTTTTAAATCCACGTTATCTTCCCATTGCTTCAAAATACGATAAAATATGAAGTCGCTGACTGAATTGACTCGTAGGTGGGTGGCACGCCGCCCCCGTCATCCTCGTGCGGATGCACGTCTTACGATAGTGTTCATGGAGAGAAATTCAATGTGACAATTTACTGCGTAATTAATGCGTATTTAGCGTAAATTGTATTTATTGGTTTAATAATGTTTTCAATAATTATAATCCAGGATATTTCGTACGCATTGGCTCTGTCGCGTACACTGAATGGATTGGTGCTGATGCTCTTTAAACCGATTCCTCGTCCGGAAATAATGCCGATTTAACATACGATGGAATTCGCTTTACGATCGGTCCTACGGAACGGATTAATATCGTAAAGCGAGGGTCTACTGTAGGTAGAACTGTGGTCAATATAGAAAAAAGTGCTAAAGATTGTTATATAAATGCATTAGAAAAAAGATATCCATTGAAAAAAGAGTACTACTTGCAGGGGCCCTCTGTGAATGGATATGTTGAAGACGATGAAAAAGCTTCGTGGAGTGCGGCCTTGTTTAATGCAGGAACTCATAACCTTTCGCATAGAGGATTAGAGTGGATTGCAGGCGTTTTAAGCATGGGTTTGGAAATGAGCGCTCATAATACAATGGTCAGAGTGAGAGACTAACGAAGAGAGGACTGGAGAGCAATGTATGTCGCTGAGAGAGCTCAGAAAATGGCTGAGACGATGAGTGGAGCCAGCACTTAAGTGGAAGTGATATACTGGAAGCTGTGAAGATGTGAATATAACGGGAAATTGAGTGTAAAAACTGAGCATATCAGAAGGAATAAAAGCTGTGTGCAGTTAAACGAGTTGTGGAGAGAAATAGCCAAAGGGAAAATTGCATGAAGGAGCGAAGAAATGCATATTAAGTTACGACCTTTGTTTTGTACGGATTTTTCTCAGCCTGCACGATAAATACTATATAGATCTGTGACTTTTACAGAGGATGCATTGGTCATGAATTGTGAATATTACTTCATAAATAGGCAATATAATGTAAGTTGTGTTACACAAACGCATAAAATTAAATCCTTCCAGGAATATTTTGGACATTTCAAACACATGCTACTACTTCTCCTTGTTTATTTATTATTCTCCTCGTTGAGGAAGTTTTTACATCACAGTTTCTCTTCCTCATATTTGCTTCCTATATCCTTTTCATAGATTTTCACTCTTCGCTCAGGAAGTACCACTCCATTGCAATAATGAATGACTTTAAGCCTTCCTATTTCTCTGCAATCACCGCGATAGTATATGCGAATCATTCACTTAAATTCATTGCAGTTCATTTCTTTGCCCTCTTTCATTACTTTTTTCCCGTTGAAATCTAACAGTATTGATGAGTTTATGCTCCTCGCGCAATTTACAATTGCCATTTAGGGTTATAAATATAAATTGGCTTTTTAATAACATTTCAAGATTTTTCTAAGAATTTTTATGTTCTCCACTTCGAGCGTAATCATGCGTCATCTTCAACTCCATAAAAATTCGATTAAATGTAGTTTTCCCTACCTCCGCTAAAAATATTTTGGGTGTTTTGGGGGCCAAAAAATCTCAAGTTTTTCGAAGAAGATGACACTCATGGCGAAATTTAGCCAGCGTACACCTGGGTTATCGTTATTTTTTAATTGAACTCATGAGAATTAAAACGTGACGGTCGTTCTTCAAAATTTTTTTATATGCTTTAAGTTACTAGTTTTCATTGATGAAGTGCGTTGTAAGGATAATATTTCTGAGCATTGACCTCTTGGAGCGGTTTGCGTTTTTGAATGACGATAAGGACAACGCGAAAGAACAAACCGTGAGCTCATCCCAATGATGGGTTTCCCATCGTAACTCCTGTAGTATATTTTCCTTAGTATTTTAGCATTAACAATACTCTCAAATTACTCTAATAATTTTTCACCCACATTATACACAGCAACTCATGAGTGCGGAACGGTTATTGCATAAAAATTGATCTTCTTTCTGTTTTCTTCGTTAATTAGATCAAAGTTAGTCGTTTTACTACGATTGTCTCTTTATTTCATGGAATTCACTTTATGTCAAGACAAAGCTCGCTATAGGAGTCACTTATGGACCTTGGCCCAAACTGTCCCATTCTGTGCCACCCTCTCTCCTCAGTAGTGGGAGGGGCTAGTCGTGACAATTACAAAATTAATTCTTTCTAGACATGGGATGTAAAAGTACAAAAAAGCTTTCAGACTTAAGGGTAAAAATGCATTCATTCCTGTCGAAAATTTGGAATTCCACTTGCTGTAATCTTGAAAATTTCTGGTTTGGGTCACTCTTGTTTTTTCCTCTTTTCAGCATTATAAAATCACTTATTTTGTTATTTGGTGTAGTCTTGTACATAAAGATTCGGTCATTTCTGCTCTTTGCGTTCTAAAATCAGTGCAAATAAATCATCAATCATTTTCCGTCAATCATGCTGACATTAATGTAGAGCGGAACGTTTACGTTCATAATCTCCACGAAGTTTCCGATTGACAGTAGTTTCCGTGCTCTCTCTTCGCTACGACGGTGTCAGCCAATGAAAAAATACGTTCCACGGAGTGGGTGTGAAAGTATCTCAGGCCAAATGAAAATTATTTCAGGTCTCACATCAAATAAAATGTTGATGTGTGAAACTTTCGAGGAAGTTTTTTTGCTTTGCTAATCGTTTTAGAGCTCCAGTGTTTGGTTTATAAGGTGATTTAACTGGTAAAATAGTGTTTGATGTGTTGCAATTAAATCAGCGAGGTGAAAAAATATTCTTTTGCAAGCAGATAGGCGAACAAGTATGAGTTTAGAGGGGTATTTTTTTAGTAATGGGTTACAGAGTTTCTCCGTGAAAATTTTTCGTGAATTAAAATTTAAAAAAATGTTCATCTTTTACTAAAGACTTTAATTTGCGGTCTCATTTTCACTGATGGGCAGCATCATTTGATGAACATTTCCAAAAGAGCTTCTGAGTGTCCGTGTTTTGATCATCACTCTTATTGAGACCTCAGCCATGAAATAAAATCTCCCAAGAAAATATTATCAGTGTTATGGTTTATTGAATCAGGATACATTGTTGTCCAGAATAAAATAAATCTCGTATTCGGAACACTAGGTTTCTTCCGTCCGTTTGCAGATAAAATGATGAATTGATATGTTCAATGAACACGATTACTCTCGCCTTGAGGACTGAAACCTTTGGTTTAGATTCAGTAAATACTTCGGCAATCCACCGCGTCAAGTCACGCTTAATGACCTCTTAGATTTGAGGCAGGTCACTCAAATTAGGAAAATACCTCACGTAATTATGGCATGCTATGACTGTTTTGAGCATAGACAGGAATATCCCCTGGAAAAAATTGCCAGTAGTAGAAGACGAAACGTCGGGCATCATCCGTCCTTACGCGGCGAATACTTGAAATACCTACTCGTTGAATCTCCATGAAGAGAGAAAGCTTCAGCAAGGAGTTACTTTTGATTGAAGTAGAATTTCAAACTCGTAAATTAGTCATAGGAAGCACGCGCGAAAATCTGTCATTAATAAAAATCACTTGATTTCGTCTGGTTGATCTGTCATTAATAAAAATCACTTGAAATCACTCTGACGGAATTCGAACCTCGATCTTTCAATATCTCCCGAAAACCAGCGAAGTGAAATGATTTTTTTAATAGCGAATTTCCATTCATGACTTTTGGCCTGCATCTAAGCGCGTGACTGTGTAAGATGTTCACTTATGTCCTTCGAAAAAGAATTATCGGAAGCGAGAGAGTTATCTACCTCAACTTCTTGTAATTTCCCACCTTCCTGCCGCTACGAATTAACCGCAGTCTGAAGAAACTGTGACACTGACTTCTAGACGGTGACTGAGCAGAGGCAAGAAGCGCGATCGCCCTTCGGATCCGTCCGCCCGCGTCGTGGAAAGCGAAGTGCGAGGTCTCGCACTCGACGGCCGCCGATCAAATCCTTCGACTTCCACGTCATCAGCGAAGTGTGCAAGCACAAGAATTCGTCCTTCGAAATTATAACGAGAGGGAGTGAGAGAGAGCAAAAATGAAAGAAAAAGACTTTCGATTGCGCGTGTAGCTGAGTATCCCGGTCATTTCCTTCGCCTGGATTTATTTGGTCCAATTTCGGTGTCGAGGTGAGGGGGAGGGGAGGGAGGCGAGAGGGGATTGAGGCCCGGCGGGCGGATTTTCACTTCCCTTGCACGCTCCCCTTCCCCCCTCGTCGCTTTCTTCGCCACAGGGAGATCCCTCTGGTGAGCGCGGCCAGAAGTGGAAAGTGCTCCCTTACCTCCCTCACTCCTACCGCTTCAAAATCAAAGAGTTTCGAAAGATCGAGAATCAGCGAGGGCATTGGCTAGGTGGAGGGGGGGAAGGGTGAATGGGGTAAGACGGGGGTTGGAGGAGGGGTAGGGAAGAAAGACAGAGGAGACAGGGGGTGGGGAGGAGACAGGAGAAAATGAGAGAGAAACTGCCCTTTTATTCGTAACCCAATGGAGATCGCTTTTACTGATCCAAAGCAGTGGATCGTAGCGTTTCAATGTTTTTTTTCCTGCCAATCGCATCGGTGGTATGGATTCGTACCACTTGTGAATGCGTGCAGCAAGAGTTTAATCTCTTCCTTCGTTTCCTAAAGTTCCCGAACGAATGAGACATGCGATGCAACTCGGAATGAAAGTAAATGACGGGGCGATGCACAGTACATTTCAATTAACTCATTCCTTTCAGTCAGAGGGAGGGGGGATTCGGGGAAGACAGATTGAGAGAGGAAGGGAAAGGGAGAGGTAGAGATGTTTTGCCGTTTTTAAAACATAGGAATTACCTCCTCCTTCCCCCGCGAACCGGTTTTAAAGGGCGATCATCCTAATGGGACTGGACAATCGAGTTGTGTGAGTCCGGAGAGTGGAAATATAGGTGAATGTATTTCTGCTTTAAGTATTAATTTATAATCATCGATATTTAATTGAAACTGGCCCGAGTCCTTCCTCCAAATTGCATGTCGAGAGAGGTGATGGCCTTTTTGCCTGATCACTGCGAACTGCGGTTGTCCAAGTAGGGCGGCCTCGAAGATGGAATAAACAAAAGTCGGGGTGCGGTATCCGAGTCCTAACTCCTGCTCCACGGCTCCGCGGAAAAGAGAACATTGATGATTTGATTGGTGTGTAAGGCACGAGGGGACCACTAACTAGCAATATCTTTCGTATTTTAGGAGGGTTTTGGAGCTTTTAGTTGCGTGCCTAATCATTTTGACCAGAGAGATTTATGTACCACAAGTTAAAGTTGAGAAAAACAGAAAGTTGTGTGATGAAGACGGAGATACTTTTGTGGTTGGATCATATATGGTAATCCGATAAAAGTGATTTAAGATCAAGAAGAGGACTTGATCGTGTGACTGAAATTTTCCAAGGGATTTAAGAGGGAATTATTTTTAATTCAAAGCAAAATGTGAATGCACTAAAACTCCTCTGGTTAACTTCTAATGATATGCATTTTGTTCGATGCGTATATGAACCACACTCCAACCTTTTACTTTTATAGGCCTCTCTCTCCTCCCCCTCAAAATATTTATATATATACTGATAATTCCATTGCTAAAACATGACAGACTCGACGCTGTATTTTTGGAGCTTTCACTTGCGTAATGTGCGTTTATTTGGTCAGCTAATCGGCTATTTTTTTCTTCCTGAGTAGTTTCTAAGTGAAAAAAATAATGCTCACTCAATAAGAATGAATTACATCCCAAATATTTTAGAGTTTGTGTGTATTTCAGTAAATATATATATATATATATATATATATATATATATATATATATATATATATATATATATATATATATATAATATACAGATTTGAGCTTGGAAAAACTTGATTAATGAATAAACCATCCCATAATAGATCAAGAAAAACACACGCTGTATTCATGCTCGTATCTTTTTCGTCAGAGATACAGCCAGATAACTTAAAATGAGTGTAGTGTTTTTGTTTTAGTGCCCTCCAGAATTACATCATGATTTATAACACATCAAAAAGCCAAGAACTGACGTAAATAACAGTAGTATTTTAAAGCGTGCACGGGATGTCTGATTAGAGACATGATTCCTCTATCATCATTACTTTCACGAACATTTATGGGCGCTACCCGCAACATACATTTGATTCATTTTCCAGTAATACAGTAATATCTCATATTGGGAGGGGGAGAAGAGAGCAGCAGGTTAGAAGTTAGAATGCTTGTATTTGAGGATTAGTTAAGAGTGCTCGAAAAATGTTGAAAATATGCTTGATGAAAACTCTGCATTAATGAAGAGACAAACACATTATGAGAAGTAGCTGCTGGTATAAAACTATAAGGAAAGCAACCGCGGTGGGAAGAATTGCCGTGTAAGAATAAGGATGGTGCGACTAAAAAAGAACTGGAAGGGAGTTCGAATGAGGATTTACGAAGGAACTAGGCGGTCGACCGCAAAGAAAATTGTGTGAGAAGCTGGAACAAACCGATATCCATACTAACTGTAACTAATTGTAACTGGAGTTGTGACATCATATTAAAATTCTTCACTGAAATAGTTTGAATATTTTTATCATAAATTCATCGCTAAATCGTTTCATCTCTCCGTGAATAATAATGAGTATCATTTTATATCGATCAAAGGACAAGAAAACAGACCTTAGTTCATTTCTCGCGTCAAAATATTTGATTCGAAAATGGTGATCATTTTCTCAAGCTAAGTTTCTATGCTACATGTTGAAGAAATTTTGCATTGCTATGGGATGATTATCAATGGCTTGAACTCTTAATTGAGGGATGAGGATACATCATTCGCGGCGATAAAATGTAGTTAAAAGGGAATCAGCACGTATGTTGAGCATGGAAAATAGCCGAGGTGATCGTAATTAAAAGCGATATCATACTAAAATTCGACATTAGAAAAGTGCTTATACGCGTTTAGGAAAGAAAAAAAATCGAAGCCTAACTTTCGATGATTACGAAATCCTTTAATACGAAATTTATTTGTAGATACCATAACATCATGTTTTAATTGACTAAATTTCTATGATGGATGAATACTTTTACACAATCATGAGAATCGCGAAATACATCCTACTTAATTTAAGATTCATGTTCGATGACGTAAAATCCTGAAAAAATTACGACAAATCTACATGTTATCTAGCACTCCTACCCCAAGGTCGTCAGAATCGAATAAAAAAGTTCTCGTTCTTAATTAATCCATTTGAAAGAAATGGGAAGCCATTGAAATCACGACTAAGTTCACATCTTGTGACAAGGTATAATAAATATATCTCATTGAGTGATTTTCCTCTCACTTTTTCAATATCTATAGTACCGATATAGGAATTAGAGTTTGGATCGAATGGACCATTATCATTAATCAAGTGTAAGATTCAACTGGTATCCGTTTCAAAATTACACTTTCTTGAGTACAGTCAGAATTAATTATATCAGTATATATTTTTGCCATACACTTCTCCACTCATCATTTTAAAAAAGAACTCGTTGTTAAGTATCTTTTTCGTCAGAGATACAGCCAGATAACTTAAAATGAGTTGGAGAAAAAATTCCGAAGGTAAGATGGAAAATAAAGGACCTAGAGGTAGACTGAAATATCTTTAGAAATAAAATTCAATTAGTTAAGCCTCACTTCAAGTTTAACGTTCTTACCTTCCCAGGGATATCAAATTTCAGCCTCTGGTAGGACATCTTTACGAGATATCTCCCAAAAGTAAAAGCCATTGTTCACGGGATATCGTTCGGCTGTAAATTCAAGAGAGACATTCTTGAAAAAAGGAGGACGTTCTAGCAGGCTCTAGCGTTCAGAAATGTAACGTCTAGCGTATATTTTCCCAATTATGTTTTAAAATAAAAATATAAATCAAAGCAATGCTCTTCTTAAAAACTGTAAATAATATTCAACGTACCGCGAGAAACAATCTTTAACGTCAGAGATAGTAATAAAAGTCTTGGATTCGTAATTATTACTTTTTGCTTTATGCTTCGTACAGCTCCTCAAATTTACAAATAAAATTCGAATGTAGTCTCCACTGTGACTTATGGAAAAGCTCGTTGAAACTACCTTATTGAGTGTGAGACAGTGCGACAGACAAGATACAGAACGTTTGATCCGCACTCTCCCATGAAGGCGTCCAAGTACAATGGTGAGATTGCTCTTTGCATGCTGTGCAGTTCAAGTGGACACGGTTTATATTTAGCGCCAAGAGCTTTCGCCTGAGGAGCCAGCTACGAAAAAGAAAAAGCCGATCTCGCTGGGTGTTTCGGGTGGGGTTGGGTAGGAGGGAAGGGGTGGAAGGAGGTGGGAAGAGGGGGGGCAGATGGAGGGCGGGGGCGAGGATTGAGGGGAGAGAAGTCTAGAGGCCTGAGCGTTGGAATTGTGGAAGCGGTGGCGTGCGCCGAGGGGACCACGCCCAAAAATGGAGGCGAAATTGGCATTTATGGCGTTTGAACGTTTTAAAGAGTGCGTATTGTTGCTTAACACGGTTGCCGAAAAGAGGTGACGCAACGCAAGGATTGGAGGACACATTTAGAACCAATTAGGCGCGTTGAGCATACAAAAAATGCAAAGAATTCTATGAAAAAAGATAAAGCTCTTTATGTATGCTTCATATATTTCATTCGAGTCACTCAGAGAAGGAAGAAAAGGAAAACTAGCGAAATTGCTGGAGTGATTTGAATTCACCCTCCCTGTCGTGGAGATTGATTGAAGTTTTCATGTTGCAATGGCGCTGCGTTTAAATATTTCGTATCGTGCTTGCTACCAAGTTTTGAAGGAAAAGTTCGTAGCGAAGGAAGGTGTTAGCACGTGAGTGGTAGGCAAAGAATAGATATGGAGACAGTGTGTGTGGAATTATAACGCAAGGAGAACTATGTAATGTATATGAAATAGTGTAAGGCAAAAGGCATTTATTTATTCTGGCGCCATGAACGTCCTATGTTAACGTGGAGATCTCAACGCTGCGAGACAGTTTTTAGCACCCGTTCAATGCCTGTATCTAATCAGCAGATTACCTATACATTCATTTCTATGATATAATTCATTCTTATACCTTGAATTTTAATGCCTGAAATAATAATCAATGAATTTATCTCCAATGCGCTAATTTACATACGATTCCCTCCATTTCCAATCGGAATTGACAAAGAAAGCAGGTTGTGGATTTAGTTCTAGAAAATTTCTAAAATATAAAGTCTAACACTGAGTATGTTATTGCGTGTTTCTCCTAAGACA
This sequence comes from Ceriagrion tenellum, assembly GCA_963169105.1. Taxonomy (NCBI): domain Eukaryota; kingdom Metazoa; phylum Arthropoda; class Insecta; order Odonata; family Coenagrionidae; genus Ceriagrion; species Ceriagrion tenellum. The sequence continues at coordinate 46,757,996 of OY720632.1, forward strand.
GTAAAAACTAGACTAGTGACGGTATTCTTCCGGCTAGATCTGAGTAATAAGCTTTACTTTGCTGATTTACCTAACTAAACCATCAAATTGACATGTCTAGCGTGAGACACTCTCTCTTGTTCCTTGGATTCTTAATATCATATCTCATTGCATTTTTTCATAGTCTCTTTCTCAAAATGAACCAAAGATATTCTCGGCGTACCTTCCCCTCATTTATTCAATCCCTCATCGTATATTTTCTTAGTGGTTCGATCTTAATTCCTTATCTTATCAAGTCTAGAAGTCACGCTTTCTTCGTGCTGATGTATTACTGGAGTATCAAATCCACATTCTGTTTGGACCCATTTATCTCATACTTTTACACCTAATTTTTGGTTTTTCGTATTAATGAATATAATATTTCCCATTTTACTGAAATGGGATTTTTTCACGGAAAATATTTTATTTGGAAATAATTACGCTCAAAGTACATTTGTAGACAAATCGTAGAATTAAAAAATAGATGAAAAAATACACTGAGAAATACCTTAATAAATAAATTTTCAATGAAAAAGGACTATATTCAAAGATGAATTATTAAACTCTGGACACCTCCCTGGAGAGGTGTTAATATTTTCACATGACATTTAGAGGATGCCCCTTAGTTCATGTGAAGCTCATGAAGTTATCCCAAAATTCGATAAAAATAAAGCGGATTAAAAACTGTACATTCTGTCATGCTCACTGATAAGGGTCCACAAAATATTATTTTGAAGCAGTAAAACACATGTTAGGTCAGTCAAGACATGGTGCGAAGTGAAGTGCCTTGAGATGTGCGAGTGTCATTTTCTCGTTAGCGTCGATTTTTTTAAATGTAGCATCAACCTATTTTTCCCCAAACATGAGCCTTTAGCGTAGGAAGACGATTGGACAGGTTCAGGCCTGAACGAAGGCGTTCGTAAAGATAGGAGAGAGTGGAAGATAATTTTCTTCCAAGTTAGCTCTTCATCGAAGTGGGCCTTGGTGGTTAAAATAATCTTTGCAGCTTTCTCCTCACCACGTTGGTGCTGGTCCTGTTGAGCCCCTCTTACAAATTCTGTACAAATATAAGGCGCTGGGCAATATGAAAATCACATCAAATGTAGGGGTTCCTTTTGAGAAATTCGATTTCAATTTTTCAGATACGACATTGAGGGAAGATCTCGGTGTCAAAAGGCAAGCTCAACGATCAGAGATTGAGGATACGATTTTGGAACAACTAGTCAATCAAAATAGGTTGATAGAAGATATTAGAGGATTGGGAATAGCATTATGGGTTTCAAAGACTGATGAAGGTGAGCGATTTCACTAACTCTTAGTCTCTGCGAGGAAAATCACGTAAAGTAAGGATGGAACCTCTCTGTTTCGGGCACTTTGTGTTTTTGAAGGGACAGTATATCGCACAAATAGATACTTTTGAGGACATGAAAGGTTTTACCTGCCTTTTCGATGGATATTTACTATATATATTTGCTGAACGGTTCGTGCCTCAAACCGAAATTATTGAGTTATTTGTAGAAAATATTGGCGAATATTTTAGCTTTATTGCTTCCTAAGTATAATAGCTGCGAAAGGTAGTCTACATTAACCGAAAAGGTGCGTATGCTAATGTAAAGTGGAAGCAATGTATTATTTGTTCTGTGGATGAATCTTGCAATCTTCTATGTTCCCAGCATGTCGAAAACAATGATAAAAATTCGAAAATTCTTTATGGTGCATCTTTTTGCCTTAGTTCTCCATTTTTATAAACTTTTTGCTTTCCTAATCTTTTTTACTTAGGCACCCATCATGCCATTCTCCTCCGAGGTTGACAGTCGAAAGAGCATAACTCTCGGTCCTATGCGGCTCTTGTTAATCAACCTCCTCCGTAATGTCCCATCCTTGCATACATATTCTGTTTCTATCGCATTCATGCAACACAAGATTTCTTGCTCTTGAGATTCCTAATATTCCTCCTCATAACTGCCTCTTCCTCCGCATTCACCCGTGACCTTCTCGGTCTACCCCTTCCTCTAATACTAGTTTTCATCCTTCATGCATCTCTTTCCCTATCCAACACTCGTCCATTCTTTCAACATGGCCAAACCAATGAAGCATGTTACTTTCATATGCGTCTGGTACCTGAGGATTAATTACATATTGTTTCATATTCACTCATTCCTAACCTTATTCTTCGAATTTTCCCCGCCAACTCCTATCAGGTTCGCTATACCCACTATTATACCAAGCATAAGTTTCACTTCCATGGAATTAAGTGGCGAAGAAAAATCTATTTTATAGTGCTTATTTCCCATATTAAGACAAACAATTATTCCTAGACATGCTACACATGCTCTGATACTCTGATAAAGACGCTCTGATAACTTTCCTTCCAGCATTTCTAAGCCTCCTACCCTTGTCATCTTTATCATCTTTAGCAAACATTTGGCCAATGAACCTGAAACAATCTGCTCTTTTAATGATTTCACCTTTCTTTCTCATTAAATAGTCATTCTTCCCCTTCTCCTGGTCAAAAACCAATACTGTGGTCTTTAAGACATGAACCCTCAAAGCTATTTCACATTTGCTTCACAGAAGGTCTAGTCCTTAATAAAGAGGGAAAAATCAGCTTGTCTCTTTCCGCCTGAAAACGTGACTGGCATAACTGGCATAGGAAAATTTTCTTTTTCTTTCCTACTCCCTGTGCTAATAAATAGTAAATTAGGCCATGATTTAGGAAATGTAAAGCGGTTAATGAAGTTTCGCAGATATCTATGTGGAATGGGTTAGGAGAAGATTTCTGAGGTTTAGCACCGGGTTTAGCGGGTGGGTTGACCCCGACGCGTCCAAGACCAAGTCTGCTTTAGTCATCAGAGTAGTAAGTACTTACCCATAATATGACACCCAAGTTATGATAAGGATGGCTTACTCTGATCTCGAAACGTCAGTGACAAGCACCAAGTGTGTAAAAACCCAGAACCCTCCTTAACCTTAACCGTGTGACAACCCTGTGAGAAGCCCCAGAACTCTTCTTACAAACGCGATCATTGTTATCTCTTTTCTATTTGATATTAGTAGAAATGCCTGTTTCTTCTCGCTGAAAGAGATAAGAGTCAAAAATGATAGAGTAGTTATATCTTTACAGAAGAGAATCTTACTTACCATTTATAGTCTTCATTTTTTTACCGAGTGGAAAGTGTCCGTTTATTCGCTTGAAACTCTTTTACTGAAACTGTTAAGTGTGTAAAGCTATAACTAATAATTAACAATTTATTTACTACGAATATTATTTCAAATTATAGTATGCAAATGAAAAAAATCCTGCAAGAGATAAAAATTAATTTTACTTGTATTTTTTATGGATCCCATAGATCCGTTCGGGGTCGAATTGGACTGATAGGCAAACACCACTACATTTTATTCACAAAAATATATAACTATCATGTACCTACTCGCAAAATTTCAAGACAAACTACTGATTATTTTATTCATTCCAAGACTAAATTGAAAGCAGCGATTTTCAGACTTAATTTATCGCGTGCAATAGAACCCCAACCATCATTCTTTGAGCTATACGACTGTGTTAAAGTTAAATTGATGTACTTATCAAGGCTTTCTCAGGCTTCTTCACTCACCCGAATGGAAGCCCGAGACAACTTTGAAAAGCTCATACTCCGGGAAAGCACCAGCTCCAACTTAAATAGATGGAGTTCATAGATCTCTAGAAGTGTGCTAAGTTCTACTTAATGAGCGATATTCTGCGCATACCGATGTACCCCGGTCTTAAGAATCAATGTGATGAGCTAGATGAGCAACTAGGTGAAAGTTGTTAAGTCCACATGGAGAGGTTGGGATACAATATACCCCGGCGGAATTCTTAGTGAAATTTGCTAATATTGATCATGCAATTTTATGTAAGCCAAAAAAAGACCCAGACGAAGTTTCCCGTTCATAGCCATTGCTAAGATTGCCAAAGAAATTAGCTATGATTGAAATTAGAGAAGTATTGATAATTTTGGAATTGAAAACACCATTAAGCAAAATCAAACATACAGCAAAATTTATTGAAAGAGTTAAACACTTTATTCTTTCTGCCATCAAATGTTGAAGATTTCAATGTTATACTTTGATTGCAAGAAATTAAAAAAAGCACAAAAATACACCTCTGCTATGGTTCCAATACTTTTGCCATAGGGTGGCCGTTTAAGGTTCCTAGGGCCCTTGTGACCCAGAGGCCTTATATGTAGCTTTCGCCACCAGTTAGTAAATTCACTAGAATCATGTAAAATTTCAGGCCAATCGGTTCCGTAGTTTTCGAGGAAAAGGACATACATGCACCACTAAAATTTTATCTATTAGTCTCTTTATAGGATATTCGTTAGCTGGGTGAATGTCGATTATAGCGAAAGTTGTAGTAAAAGGAGTCCATGACGACTTCAATTGTGCGGCTGCGACCGTGCCACCGATATATATGGAGCACATGAAGTAATTTTTTGTGCGAAATTTTCCGAATGATTTCACATCTTCATTAAACTCTTTATTCTTCCTTCAGATGATGCTCGAAGCTTTTTTCAGATGAAGAATTAGTGAAAAAGACTGAAACTTTGCAATTTATTACACAATTTCTGATTTTTTCATTGTTTGGAGCGGAAGGAATTTCACACACGTTTGATGGTAATATACCGTTTTGTGGAATGTTTTTAATGCCCATATGATAAAAGAATCAAGACATAGAAAACTAATGACTTCTTTCGTAATGTGAGAGATAATTTGAGTCAGCTTCCTTCTCCATCAACCTAAATTATCGCATAAATTAGTATTGACAATTTTCTGAAGAGTTTATGTATTTTGAAAGAGATGCCCGAAGCTCGAGTCTCTCTTTCCTGGAGTCACAATCTACCGCTCTCAGGTTATGCTAAAGATGTTGATGGAACTTAATCTTCTTGGAGTACCAAGGAGAAGGATCGTTAAAAATGTCGAAATGCCAGAGTTCATTCGGTGGAGATGGGAATTTCATCCCGAAAAATTTTCTTTCCCGCTCTGATAAATCTCTTGGGAAGCGCTACAAGGCCAGAGCACCGTCTTACGGAATGCAATACGTTGACCACAGTGACTCGCTGGGCTCACTTCGTTTCGGCTGTTTTCGCATACTACGTGAATTAATCGGCAATCCTACGTTATGCAAATATTGAGGCCTAAAACTGAAACGTTTACATTCAACAATTTTCTGTCACGCTCGGTTTTTTAATAACCAGAAGTAGGACAGCTTTTTTACTTCGCTTATCACTTAATGTTGTCACTTTTTAGAGAAGAGGTGACTATTTGCACACTTTTTTCACTTTTACCAGATTTGCTACAGATTATTCATAACAGAACTCGAGAAATGGATATAAATTTCATTTGTCTCGCTTGTAAGCTTAGTGTCTTTTTCCATAAGAAATCAGAATAATGGTTGTACTTCATCGAAAGAAGTGTCATGAAAAACGCAATGAACTCTCCTCTGTGTTGAACGACTTTAATTTTTGATAACAATTGCGAAAAATTTTACGGCATATTCTAAAATCTCCAAAAATTCAGGACTTATTTTTTAAACTGTCACCTTAGCCACCCGGGCCACCGTGGAAGAGTGTTATATGGGAAATGCTCAAAAGAAAACTAAGAGGAAATAATTTTCTTTGGCCATCAGCCTTTATTTCTTAGCAAAACTAAATTAGGAAGATTAGTCTCGTAAAATGGTAAATAAAACCATTAGAACGAAAAATCTAAGTTTATTATCTTTGTGATTTAACCACTTAAGTTATAGTTTTAACGGTAATTGCAGCGCGAAAGTTAAATTCAAAGTCAGAATTAAGAGAAAAGTTCTCTCGAAACGGAAAAACTGATACAGTGAATAATATTATTAAGAGTTTTTATGAGAGAGAAGTTCTTTTGAGTTGAATTCTATTTAGTGCTATAAAAATATTAATTTACGTCCCTAACATATGTTATCCTGGTGAGAGAATAATTTTACTAGGTAACATGAATGGGTGGGTTGGTGTGAGGCGGGATGCTACTGAGAGAGTGGTTGGGTCTTTTGGTGACTCCAGAGTGAATGATAATGGTGGAAACTTGGTGAGCGTGTGCTTGGAAAAAGGATTGTTTGTGTCAAATACATGGTTTAAACAGAAGAGAATACATATGTATACTTGGCAAAGGGGCGATTGTAAAAGCATGATTGATTTATTGTGTATAATGTGAGATTGAGAGAGTTAGTGTGGGATACGCGAGTGACGAGGGGTGCTGAATGTGGAACGGACCACTATTTGGTACTCTCCAAAGTATATCTGGGCAGAAAGTGGGTACCAAGGAAGGATGTTGAAGGATGAGGAAGCAGTTGAGAGTAAAAGTGGAAAGGTTGCTAGACAGTAAGGTAAGAATGCAGTATTGGTTGCATGCTTGAGGATGCTCTATCGTTGAAGCAGAGAGAATGGGACAAGCATATCAGAAACGAGAACGAAAATGATGCGTGGGAGTGTTAAAAAGGAGTGATTGTAGAATGTGCTGAAAGTGTATGTGGAAAAGGAGTGGTAGGAAGAACGAAAGATGATGCTTGGTGGAATGAAGAAGTGAAAATTGCAGTCAGAGAAAAGAAAGAGGCGTACAAGGGTATGATTGCTGTCAAATCTGAGGAAGAGCGTATTAAGGCATGTGAAATTTACAGAAAGAAAAAGAATGAATGCAAAATTGTTGAGAAAGAGAGCAAAGAAAGAATGTGTGCGGATGAAGCTAACAAAATGCAGAGTGATTTTGAAGGTATTAAAAAGCTGTTTTGGAAGTGGGTAAAAAGGGCTAAGATTGGTGAAGGTAGGGGAATGAATGCGGTAAAGAACAAAAGTGGAGAGATCATGTGGGATGAGAGCAATATCAGGGACTGCTGGAGGGAGTATTTTGAAGAATTGTTCAATAATATTGCAGGCGTTGAGGATGAGCCTTACGAAGTGGTATGTGAGAATGTGAGGATGGAAAAGGATATCAGTGAGGAGGAGGTCACAACGACTGTGAGAATATTGAAAAATGGGAAGGCTGCAGGCATAGATGGGATATCCTGTGAGATGTTGAAGTGTGGGTGTAATTTACTAACTTTTAGGCTGCGGGAACTATACAATTTATGCTTATAGATTTCTGTTGTTCCAGTGGATTGGGAGAATGCTATCATCGTTCCGTTGTACAAAGGGAGGGGAGGAAAGACCGAATGTAATAATTATCGGACCATTAGTTTATTGAGAATCCCGGGAAAAGTGTTCAGTAAAATATTAATCGAAAGAGTGAGGAATATTACTTCTGACAGAATATGGGTTGTGCAGAATGGGTTTAAGCCTGGGAGAGGATGTAGTGACCAGCTTTTTGCAACTCAGTAAGTGATAGAAAAATGTATGAGTGTCCGAAAGAAAGTGTACTGTGCGTTTGTCGATTTAGAGAAGGCATATGACAGAGTAAATAGAAAGAAGTTATGGAAGGTGTATTGTGTAAAGAAGGTGTAAAGAAGGAGTATTGAGTGAATGGGCAGTTATTTAATGTTATGATGGCGATGTATGATAATAGTATGGCAAGCATGAGAGTTAACGGGATTCTGAGTGATTGGTTTGCAATAAAAAGGGCATAAAGCAAGGATGTGTAATGTCACCATGGCTGTTTAGTGTATTTATGGATAAATGTGTAAGATATGCATGTAGTGAAAACGATGGTGTTTTCATTGGAAATGTAAATATGCGAGTTCTTCTATATGCGGATGATGCTGTTTTGATCTCAGAGAGCCAAGAGGGATTACAGAAGCTCTTAGATAAGTTTTGTGAATCAACAGAGAGAATGGAATTGAGGGTAAATCCATACAAGACTAAAGCAGTAGTTTTTGATAAGGAGAATTTGGAGAATAACTGTGTGATGAGGGCGAATGGTGAAGTAATTGGACAAGTGGATGGTACTAAGGTAAGATGTTTGCGAAAGATGGATGGATAGATGAGGAGATAAAGACACGTGCGAATGCTGGAAGGAAAGTGGTAGGTAGCATTTGGAGCATATCAAGGAATGCGTGTCTGTCTAAGGAAGCAAAAATTGCCGTGTACAAAAGTGTACTTCTCCCCACTTTGTGGTATGGTTATGAAGCATGGGTATGTCAGGACAGACATAAGAGTAGACTAAACGCCGTGGGTATGAGTTATCTGAGGAGTATTTGCGGAAAAAGTAGGATGGACAGGGTCAGAAAATAGTGGGTCCTGAATGAATGTGGGTTAAATGCTCCAGTAATGGACGTGTATGAAAGGAGTGTGCTTCGTTGGTTTGGCCATGTTGAGAGTATGGATGAGAGTCGAATAACGAAGCAGATATATGAGAGTAGAATGAATGGTGTGAGAGGTAGAGGTAGGCCGAGAAAGTTGTGGTTGCATGTGGTTGAGGAAATTCTTAGGAGAAGGAATATTAGGAGTTTTAAAAACAGGAGGGCGTGTATGCAATAGTGCATGGGGGTAAATGAGGCGAAAGGATAGGCCAAAATGGAGGAAATTATTGAATCAGAGTTAGGTGTACAATTATGTGTTAATGAGTGAAACATTTTGACTATGCCGACCCCGGAAGGGAACAGCGTGATGGGTATGTATGTATGTATGTAACATTACTGGCGGCGGAACGAGTGAAGGGAGGGTCGTAAGGGAGTTGAACCGATACCTATAGGCGGCCCGAGAGCAATTAGCCTAAAAACGATCTTTTCTTTTTTAAACTACGAACTTTGTCCCGAGAAACTTCTTTACATTGTCAGGTCGAATATAAGCATTAACGTATATTCATTACTCAGAATGAAAAGTTTGCTGTTCCCCATATTCATAACAGGCTTTTTACCATGGTAATCCATTGCAAGATTATGAATTAGTAATGCGAATGCCCGGGTGGAGTGACATGATAACATTTTCTGCCTGGGTAAAATTACCATAGTTATCTATAGACATTAGTTGTTTTCTACAATCGAAATACACGTTAGTTACAGTGGTCAAGTGATCAATAATCATCTTCAGATGACCAATAGATATTAAGAAACAAATATTCTGCACGTTAAAGGTAGTTAAAACCAGCTGTACCACTGTGATTAAGGGCAAGAGCGCATGAGGGTAGAAATTACAAACGTTTTGTTCTATAGTAACATGCTTGTAATGCAAATGGCACATCGTGTGCCCGTAAACAAATGATTACACTTCCATCTATCCTAGATTTGAGGGGTATAAAACCAATTTCCATGAGCTGAAAATTAATTGCTGAAAAAAAGGCCAAATGTCAAAACTTTAGGGTCAATTTTGTAACACTATTTTACGTTAGTCTTTAATCTTCAGAATACAAGATCTGTATCATCTAGTAGCTAGTCATTTAGGGAGAACTTTTAAAAAAAATCAACATCGATGAAAGAAAAATCTGTCTTATTTTAAATTGTAAGTTAATTCGCTGTAATAAAAATTTACTTATTTGTAAATTCGCATTAAATATTACTCTGTTGCTTTAGAATTGTAGTGATTCACTCAGAAATACATTCTTAACTGAATAAACAAAATGAACTAATTTCCGTTCGTGTTATGCGTCATAAATTAAGAGACATGAGTGTATCAGGCACATTTAGAGAACTCCACGATCTTAATTTTAATAATCTCCAACATCTTAATTTCATTTCAACGATGCAGCAGCCAAGGGATGACATCTTACCGAGTTCTACCCCGCCATGAAAGAGAATAGGCGATGTCGAGGGAAATGATTACCTTTTGAACGTAGTAATAGAGAAAACTGTGACAGAGTGTGACCGCGAAGATGATCAAGGAAGAGTTCTCGATAGTAATAGGAGTTTAAAGGGCTTGACAGAATAAGGGAGCTACCAGGGAAGGAGGATGGGGATTAGAGGCGTGGCGATTTGTTGCAGGGAAGAGTGGTTGAGGTAGAGAAAGTGGGAGGAGGTTGAAAGAACTTCCAGAGTAATCGTTCGCCGACGAAGCAGGTTGGGAGAGGAGACCACCTTGTGGACGATTTTTTTTATTTCCCTTTCGCATTGGCCTCGTCGTGCGGGATTGATGCGAGTAACTAGTCCACTTTGGCAAGCGGAACGGCGGGCGGAGGGGAGGGGAAGGCGCAGAGGGTGGAGGGATAGGGGTTAGGGTGGAAGAAGAGGAGGAGGAGGAGGAATTGGGATCCGTGGGGAGAGAGAAATGATGCGGCGGGCTAAAACTCTCTCGCAGCCAGCGACGGGGGCCCACAGCGCTCTCCATTTCTTGCCTCCCCCGCCTCCCTCCCCTCGCCGCCCCTCCCCCTCACTCTCTTTCTCTCTCTCTCTCTCTCTCTCTCTCTCTCTCCTCTCTCTCTCACGTTGGCTCTCTAACGCTCCTCGCCCCCACCCACCAACGCGCCAAGCATTCTCTCTCTACGTGTCTGCCGTCGAAGGCGCCAGAGTGCTAAGGAGTCCACGGGGCAGAGTGCATCGTTCCCGGGAAAGTGGACGGCAGCGAGAGAGTCGTGGACGCTGCTTCGAAGTTGTCGCTTTTTTCGGGGATCCAACACGTGACGGCGGAGACCGGGACTCAGTCCGCTCCCACGACGGTTTGTGGATAGTTGAGTGATCTTTGTGCTTCGCCTACCAAGCAGTCGGGAAGCGTCCTTTAGCCCCACGGGAGTCCCCGCGTCTCGTGTCCGCGCGGTGTTTCGGCGTCACCACGCGCCGAGAGTTTAAGTCTCCCAGGCGGGAGTTGAAGTCTCCAGGCCGCCGGGAATCATCCTCCCCGAGCGCGGGTGTCTAGTCGCCTTGCGAGAGTCCACCGCTTAGGGAGACGGTCGCCGGACACTGTGGTGTCGAAGCCCCGGGCGAGAGGTGGCGTGCGTGTGGGGGACTTGGATGTGTGGTGTGCGGTGCGATGCGTAGACTGCGGCTCTCGACGAAGGCGCGCGAGGCTTGCGACTGACGAGACGGCGACGGCGAAGGCGGAGCCACACCGAAGAGGTAAGGCAGAGTGGAGGGGCGAGGAGAAGCTTTTCATGTCGCGCGAGCAGCTAATTATTTGTTTACAGTCATTTCCTAAAGTTGCCACTCTCGTTAGCACGCATTGTTTGATTTACAGTAGCGTTTGTGTACGGTCAGCATGCTTTCATTTCGTTTCTCATTGGTGTAGCTCTAAGTCACCAATTCATTTTATTTCAAAGTATTTCCGAGGCGAAAGAGCGCTAATCCAAGTAAACTTGTACAAATTATTTGTATGGACACCTTACTTGTTTACAAAGAATGGTTCTGTGACTGTGGTGTTACAAAGTACTGTTTGAACGGTCGGTAAGAATGCGCTGTTTGCTTAAGTTCTTTTAACCTGATCAGCCATCCTTTAGCGAACATTCTTTGGCAAAGCACATCTCAAACACAGCCCTCTTCTTCGGAAATATGAAAATTGTTACCGTCGAACGGTGAAAGTTCCGTTCAAGTCGAATAAGTTCCACGTCATTAAAAAATGTCTCGGTTCGAGGGTTCCGTTCCAGTGTCTCACTGCCACATATCCAGTGTCTCCCCCCCCCCCTCCTTTCCTATGCCGCCATCCCTCATTTGTTGCATGTTGAGACTGGAGAAGAGTCAGCCATTCCCTGCAAAATCCCCGGATGTCTGTGATATGATATTCGTTTTGGCTGCAGAAGAAAAGATCTATCTCCATGCAGGAAATTTTACATTTCAAATTATTCAAATAAAAAAAATAGCTACATTTTGTCTATGAAAGTGATTTTTGCGGATGCAATGCCCTTTTCAATTATTTCATTAATAATACTGGCATTTAAGGGTCTAATAATTATAGTCAATAGTTTGTGGTGAAATTTTGAGGAAGAGCTTAATATATATATGGGTGGTATTAAATATTAAGATATTAATATATAGATATTAAAAATTGTTGGCTACCTAAAAGATGAATAATGTAAACTACAAGATTCTTGTGAATATGTACTCGCACTTGCGTTTTAAGTATATGACACCGTCTGTGGCGTTACTCGGTGGAACTCCTTCATTATGGATGAAAAACAAGTGCTTAGTAATGATTCAACACTTTATTTTGAGCAACATGACCTAGGTTTCGACATATCATGCCATCATTCTGATGATGGCATTCACCACCACCAGATAATGGCATGGGATGCCGAAACCTAGGTCGTGTTACTCAAAATAAAGTGTGGAATCATAACCAAGTACTTGTTTTTTTATTCATCCTGAGTCTTGATTTGAAAGACTTTCCCACCTGATTTAAATATAAGTCTATCTACTCTTCTATAGAGTCTGCCTCAGGATTTTTGAATGACATAGCATGGAACTCGTTCAAGTTTAAATGTCCGAGCGGTGCCACATTTAGGTTCGCCGAGTTATGACGTTAAGATGAATGGGGGGAGCTATAATGGCAGTGGTTGCCCATGTTTTTTGCGGAGTGAATTGAGTAATTGATCCACTCAGCAAATACGTGTGTTCAACCGTAATTATCGCGCGATGGTTCATAAAAGATGTTTGCTTCCCTAATTAGTGCGCACACACGTCCCGGCCACCGCACCGTGAACTTCGAGTCACTTTTGGCTACTGCTCTCATTCCAAGCAAACGGCGATCAGTTCCTCGGTGTGCCCGAGTGGCTGGCTGGCTATCTCGGGCGCCGCCCATGCTCGCGTGGACAAAATTTTGTAGGCCATGGAGTGGGAGAGGGAGGGAGGGAGGAGAGTGGGGAGGTTTTGATGGTGAAAATAGCGGATCCTGGAGAGGCTGGAAGTAGGTGGGAGCAAGTTGGGGTGGGGGAGTATTTTGGACGAAGAGGTCAGGCGAGTCCGTCGGAGAGCGAGAGAGGCTGACGGCGATCGGGGGGGGGGAGGGGTTGAAGAGAGAAAGGAGGATTAAAGGGCGCGTAGGGAACTGGGCAGGGTCGGACCGGGGGGAGGGTTTTTTCCGGGGGAGTGGGAGATTGAAGCTGGGAGGCTGAGGTGGGAGGATGTTGTCCCGCTATCGTATTATTTGGTCGAAGCAAACTTGGGATGGGAAGGAGGGGGTGGGCGCGATCATGCCAGAGGCTGGACAATGTCGGCTGTCGAGCGGTGCAAGGAGAGAGGAATGGGAGCTGGGGAGGGAAAAATGGATCGATAGGTGGGAGACCTGATCCCCTTGCGGTGATAAAGCTGTGCGAATTCAATGGCTTGTCGGTCATGGAAGTTTACATACCAGAGCACAGAGGAGAATGAAGTTACTGTTGAGAAAAAAGCTTGACTTGTCGGTATCATTTCGATCAGGAGACGCCAAAGTTAGACTCGATCTCCACTTGGGATGTGTAGTGTGATGTTTGACAGGAATGAAATACTAATGCATTGACTTTATTTATCGATCTGACAACTCACCCCTTCACTAGTTATTCGACTGGTTTTGGAAGTATTTTCAATGAACGCGTATAAAATTCTCGTGAAAATTAAAAAAAAATGGGGATAAATGGCCGATAAATATCCAAGTCTCGGAGCCTTTCGGTATTATAAAATACAATGATTTTTTAAGGGGATATTATTTAATAAAATCAGACTCATCTTTTCATAACTCACTTCATTCATTTTGAGATCGAAGAAAGTTAATTTAGATTAATTGGGAGACGTATGGCCAACGATTTATAAATTAAATACAATGGTATAAATGAATTGATCTAAAGCAGGGGGTAAAGTTAAATTAAGCATTTTACATCAGTCACCCTTCTGTGGCAAATTTGTTGCTGTGTTCAGGCGAGTTTTCATTCTGGATGACCGAGTTGATTTGAAAAACAGCGGGACATTAATTTTACTTAATTGACTTCTGTGAATTGCTACTTGAAATGTCTCACTTCCTAAATTATGAGGGAGAAGAGAGGATATTAACTTAATTTTTTTTTGTCTTTCAACAAAATTCAGGTGTCCTTTCACAGTTTGAATCAACGCTAACGGAATGCATGATCAAAGTATTTAGATACTTTGGTTTACGATTCACCATTACTTCGGAAAAGTGATATAGCGTTAGCACTTACATGTGGCGAAAAGTGCCTGTGTTCATCTAAAGCAAGAAAAACAGCGATTCTCTCTGCCCTGAATATGTCATGTAAAGGTGAAAATTATAGCTGGTCCTCAGAACGGATAGTCCTTTTTTTTAACCGCATTACCAAGCATCCAGCCCAGGTCTGCATTAAGAACGGGTTTTTCATCACAGCATCATTGCCAGTGAGAGAGGACCTCTTTCTAGCGAGAAAATTTGTAACGGTAACTAAGAATTTAAATTTTTGATGACTACCAATACAACCTTTCCCCTAAAAACTCACTATGATACGTAATTCATATAGCACGTTTTCCTATCAGAACCTACTATCAGTATTGTTACAAATCTGCACTAGGGCCTCTTCTTGATGCGGTATGAAATAAATTGTCAATTCTCCTTAGCCTGCTTTATCGCTATCAGACAAAAATTTCCATCGAAAGTGATGATCTGAACCTGCATTTCCGCTCCAGTAGATTTAATATTCGAATAAACGCACTCGTCTATCAAACATAATGCAAAGCAATTGCTTTCACTCTTCCTTGTCTCCCTTGCTGATGTCATCTCTTGTTTAGTCATGCCTTACCCGTGCATGTGCTTTCAAATTTACTGTGTTTGGGTTCTAGGGCAATCATTTCCGTAATAGCCTCTGTCATTGAACAGATATCATTTGATTCTCACGCTTAAAGTCCAATCCTTGGGATCGACCATTTACTTGGGTTTATCTTATTTTCTTTGTAAAGATCAGAGACAGCCAAAAGTCGAGGAGAAGAAAGTGTCAAGTTGCACTATTCTATCATATTCAAGCGATCCTAAAGCCTAGGCGTGCCGCAGTGCCGCTTTTTAACAGAGAGTAAGGAGATCAGACGTCAGTGGTATGCCAACGAAGAATTAATTTCCATGCACGATAGACCGCACCCGCTGTTACTGTAGACGTATAACACTTTCTAAAAGTAAAAGCAGTCCTGAATGGTGTTCTAGGAGTAGATTGAAGGATAAAAAAACTCGAGCTGTCTTTATCTCATTCACAGATCTCGAACAAACCGAGCACTTTTTGTCTGAAAATTTGTTTCCTCCTACAATTCTTCATCCAGAGTATATAAATCTCACGTTGGTTCTGGGGTAGTCCAGTTAGTTGTTAAATCTTTAAATATCCGCATTCATTTTAGGATTAACCCCAGTGCTCTCATTTATTTCAATTCGCAAGTGTTTAACCAGCATTTAATAGAAATTCAAACAACGGATCTCTTACGAAAAATTTGTTCAAATACGGCAATTTAGTTTACTAGACTTTAATCTCTTTTTCTTCTCAAGCATGAACAAAGGTGCTGTCCCAAATGACGAGTCTATTGTACATAATTTACATTTTGGAACGATTAACGTGTTTATTAACCACTAATGAAGTGAACTGAAATAATAATAGTTCATTTTGGGTGTGAATTTGGTTTCAAATTGTTGCAAATCACTGAAATTAATGAGTAAAAAGCACAATATATTAAGAGTATGTTAACTCTGAAAGTATTTCTTTCAGTTAGGTGCTCCTCTTCGTCCTCCACCTTCTAGATCCTCTCCATTTTGCAATCGCCAGTATCAAGCTCCCCTTACTCAAGTACCCTTTCCTCCTGTCCCTTTGCATTGAATTTGCTTCGCTGCATTTTTAGTGAAATTTTATGTTGGCTCACTTACTCGTCTCTTGGTGCATTCGTCTCTCTATGGACGAAGAGCTAGGTAGGAAGGACGACGAAGCAAAGCCGAGAATTCTGTTTTGGTACTGGCTGAAGCGTTATTTTTTTCGCTTTGCTTCGATTTTAGCGCTGGGCTTTCATATAACTTATGGTTTTAGACAAAATTGATTTCTTTTTATGATGAATATCATTTTATGCTCGCAATAATCCATCATGACTTGGGCTAATTGTATGAATGCAATGCTTCTACACTGGCGAAATTCTTTAAGCTCATGTATTTTTAATCGCCCCCTGATCTGCTTTCTCTCGATTACCTTGAGCTATTTGTTTAGCCATTGGTTTAATCTCCCCACATAACATTCACTTAAGTTACAATTTTATCTGATAATACCTCATTAGATCATATCGTTAATTCCAATTGAAATTATTTTGGAAAAATTAGGATGCGACTTCTATGCATTCATAATTTCTCAAAATTTATACTGCTCCTTCATTCGATAACCCATGGTCTTTTTTACTAACTTTTTCTTCATACCTGGGAAACTGCAATTTTTACCTGTTTCCGCATTTTTATTGGCACTGTGCGCTCTTCAATAAAGATGAAATAGAGCTTTTACATTCATTTCTCCGATAGAAGGATAGACAAGGATCGTGCAGGGGAAGGAGGAGAACCAGGTGAGACGTTCGTCAAGGGCCCACGATTTTGAGGTGCCATCATTTCCCTGGCACATGTCAATAGAAACGAAGAAGAATCCTTCGTTAAAAAAAGTGGCACAGTATTTAAGAAGTTAAACTTTTCGTGGGGCCGACGTTTATTATCAGGTTTAGCTTTAGAGTACCTACCACTCCCACCTGCCTAAATCGCATCCTATCAAGTAATATAGTCAAAGCCCTTTGACGCACGAAAATTTAGCCTGTTTTTGCATGACAGATGATCGATACAACATTTCCATTGCGCCCAATTTGCTCAGAGATGTCACACAACAAGGTATAATTTTTGTGAATTATTTTAGCTCAAGAGTGTTTGGATAAAGTTATCACGGTTCTCGATCAATCTTCATTTCACACCTTTCGTTGGTAAGTTGGTTTCTTGAGATGACCGACAACTGAGGTCGAGTTTGCCATTAAGAATAGGATGGTTAGGAAAGTGTCATTGGGAACTGGAGTAAAGGTGGGTGAAAACCGACGTCTGGGTTATCTTGGAGATTGGCATTAACCTGAACCGGCGTTGGACGAAAGGCGCCAAGGGAACCACGAATGAACGATCCGACGGACGGAATACTGTGCTGGAAAAGTTCTCCATGTAGCAGCCGATCGAGAATCGGGGTTTTCCTGAAAATTTTAAGACACCCCTGGGATTCTATCCTTAATCGTAGGGATGGGAGGCCAGAACTAGTTACCAGACCAACCCGACCCCCGTATCTCCTGTTTTCGGAGCATGAACCATATTGCTGATCCACTCAATTTGGCCGACTGCGTTTAAAACTCCTTTGACACCCTCCTTCGCTATCGTGCCGTGCGAATCTATCTAGTATCTTCTATAATCCATAAATACGGAAAACGCCCGGCTTCACGGCCGTGATTTTTCGTGCACGCTCGCAAACCTGGGCCAGCCGATCAGATTTTCTTCCACGGCGGCGAGCGACTGGAGAGGGCGAGGGAGGAGTGAGGAAGAGATAGAGAGAGAGCGGGAGAGAGGGAAGATCGCATCTCGTGGGATGAGAAGATCTTTTCGAATGAGAAGGGCGAGTGGGCGTGGGAGCGCGGGGCGAAGTGGGGCGAGGAGCGATCCTTAGCGACATTCCTATCGCGCCCATCCCCTCGTTGAAATCCCCTTCCCGTTGCCGAGGGCCCTCGCCTATTTCACCCCCCACTTGCCTCCGCCACTCTTCTCGTTGCTCTCTCATACTCCTCCTGGAACACCCGCTTGAGCTCATCCGTCCACCCCTGTCCAAACTCAACTCCGTAAAATTAAAAAAAAGATGCTTCACGACCGAACACTTCTTGATCGGAGATCCTTTCTCTGAGCGTGGGGGGATGGGTTGACGAGGTGTCGCGGAGAACGGGAATGAAGTGAGATGGGGAGGAGAAGAAATTTGGAATAGAGGGGCGGGAAGAGGGACCCCGAACATTGAGGAGCGGAGGGTATCTCAACGTTTTGGCAACCGGTTAGCTTGGTACTCATTTCACTATAGTTAACGCCGGTAGAATTATGAGTGATGATATCACAGTCCTATATATCAATTGTGAGCTATTTGACAGTTGATTTTTCTACAGACTCAAAAAGAAATAAGCAGTGAAAAAGATCTTTGCAAAATCCACTACATAAGCTTTAATTGTAAATAAATATGGCTGCTTCATTCATAGCTTTATCTTTTACGGGTCTGTTTTACATTGCTATTATTTTCATCAGTTTACCTGAATGTTTTATGAACACGTAACTGGAAAGTCGGCACCTCAATCAACCGATTGAGTGAGGCATTGCTGTGAAAGGGAAAATGCAATGTGGGAATCAAATTACCAATATATCATTTTTACAGAAAATGAACTCATAGGTGCGCCTATTTTGCAGCGAAATTTATATTTGCGACTTTCGTCATGGCCCGTTAGTAATATTAGGTTGGCACGGATAGTCTGAAAGTATAATACTACCATTAGATAGATATTAGTCTCAATAAAGCTGAATGGAGAACATTCTCCGGAATTCATATTCCTCTCTCACCGAACCAGAAAACCGAGAAGCTAAAAGCTAACTTCCAAGGCTACAACTTAACCTACGACCTATTTACAACTCATTTACCGATTTTACAGACTTACTTACTTACTCCTCGGCGCTACAGCCCTTGTATGGCCTTGGCCTCTCCGACGATGTTAGCCCAGACATCACGATTCCCGGCATGCGTTCTCCATCTTTTAATTCCCATCTTTCTCAGATCAACCTCTACATCACCCAACCATCTTTTCCGGGGTCTCCCTCTCAATCTCCTACCACCAGGATGACCACGAAATATCTTTTTCACCATCCTAACCTCAGGCATTCTCTCGACATGTTCTAACCACCTTAATCTATTGCTCTTAATTTCTGTCACTATGTTAGGATGTTTGTGGAGTTCCTCGAGTTCTCTGTTTCTCCGTATTTTCCACTATCCACCTTCCTTTGTAGCACCATAAATCTTTCTTAGTACTTTCCTTTCCCATCTTTTAAGTAGCTCTTCTTCTGCCGTGGTCATGGTCCACGTTTCTGAACCATATATGACCACAGGTCTAATCACTGTTCAGTAAATCTTTGTTTTCAAGTTCCGACTGAGGTTGCGTGACTTGAGCACTTTCTATAAAGCTCGATAAGCCCTATTGCCTGCTGCAATCCTGGCTTTTATTTCTTCATGTATTTCATTATCTTTTGTCACCAGCACTCCCAAATACTTGAAGTTATTACATCTCTCATACTTATTCCCATTTAATATTATAGATTTATCTCGAACAGTAGTACTTTTCCTGGAAGAGAACAAGTACTGTGATTTGGCAGAGTTCACTTTTAGCCCAACTTTTCCTGCCTCCATCTCCAATCTCTCCAGTCCTTCCTCGAGATCTTTTAGTCTTCTTGATATCATATTGACATCATCAGCATAGGCTAAGTTTTGCGATATACGGTTGAACAATGTACCACTTGGATTGTTGACTTCTGTTTTCCTCATCACCCGTTCCAGTACCACATTGAAAAGAATGGTGGATAGCACGTCGCCTTGTCGCAAGTCCTGATTAATTTCAAATTCCCTGGTGAGGTTCCCTTCTATTTTGACCTTACATGTTGTATTCTCTAAGGTCATTTGTACCAGTCTGATTAGTTTAGTTGGAAATTCCATATTCACCATAGTCTGGAACAGCTTATTTCTTTTTACACTGTCGTACGCTTGCCGAAAATCCACAAACAATTAGTGCACATCCACATTATATTCATAGCACTTTTCCATTATCTGTCTAACCATGAAGATAAGGTCTGTTGTTGATGTACCCTGTCTAAAGCCACATTGGTAGTCCCCAAGAATCTGCTCCACCAATGGGTTAAGTCTCCTAGCCAAGATTTTGGCTAAGACTTTATAGACCACACTTAACAGAGTTATGCCACGGTAGTTTTCACAGTTGGCCTTATCTTTTTTCTTATGAATTGGGCAAATAATAGCCAGACTCCATTCTTTGGGCATCTGCTCTGATTCCCATATATCCACTATCAGCTGGTGAATGGAGAGTGTAAGCTGTTCACCTCCATATTTAATCATCTGTACTGAAATATTATCGCTTCCTGGTGCTTTATTATTTTTTAGGGTTTTTATCACTTCTTTCACTTCCCCTATCGTTGGAACTGGTACTGGGATTGTATCTGTCTGAGGTTCTTGCCATTGGTGACCACACTCCTCTTCGGCTACTTCTGGTACTATTTTCTCTGCAGTGACATTCAAAAGTTCACTAAAATACTCAGCCCATCGTCCTAGGATTTGTTCCTTTCCCCCAATCATATTTTCTTCCTTATCTCTGCAAAATATTGTCCGTGGTTGAAACCCTTTTCCTATGTCATGCATTTTAGTATAGAATTTCCGCAATTCCGATTTTACAGACTGATATATCTATTTATGGTCAATTTTACTTAATTTATTCAATATACAGAGGCTCATTATAAAAGAAATCATGCTATCGCTCAAGTTAAATCGAGAAGATATACATGATATATAGTGCCTGTGTTAGTTACAGTATGTCTTTTGCGATGATGATTTTGCTATTCAATGATAAGTATTACATTCATTTTTGAGACTGGGTCGTTTGTTTAGTAATTAGATGTCATACTTCTGAAATGAATATTTATGCAATCCTCCCTCGTCTTAACATTTTTATTGCTTTCATATTTATGTTACGATGCAGATCCGTCAGTGAACCAATGTCCTAACGTCAGAGCTCGGGAGGCCTGTTATGTCTTGCATGGTTCTTTTTTTAGGCACGGTTTCTTAAGGAAATTTCAAAAGATCTATATTTGCGGCTTTCATGATGAACACCTGACTTTTTATTAGTCATTGCTTGGCACGTGATGGGTGAAGATATGGGGCTACCAATACGCCTCAGTCTCAATGAAGCAATACATCCTTCGGACTTTTTTTTATTATTCCGCACACAGCGAAAATATGCTACTCATTTACCTACATGTCGTAGGTGTAGTAATTCTCACTCACCCCAAGAAAATGCTCCACTCGTATCAATTTGCTGACGCTTGGTTCGTGAGTTTGACGACCTCGTTCGAAATTAGCTTGCGCTTGCATTCTTCAGACAGTTGCGACTGAATTGTTGAAACTCTAGAGCAATCGTTCTAATTTCAAAAACGACGCTTTAATTCCGAATGTTTACAATTGTGTGCGTCTCAAATTATGCATGGCATTTTGGGCACCTGGCAGCCATTTAAGCGAGAAATATTCTTCCGTGTGTCGCAGTGAAGTCCTCAAAACACTCTATGCTGGTTGAAGTAGGAAGAGGGAAGGAGGGTAGCGTTAAGATAAAAACTAAATGAAAGGGTAAGAAGAGTGTGCTGGGTAATTAAATAAGAATAAAATTAATCGTTTGAGTGATAAAAATGACGGTGACAACAGTGACAATGACTTTAATTTCTTTGGGTAATGTCAGAATATATTACCATACCATGAAGCGTCAATACTGGAATTTGATGGCCAAAGTGGAGACATTCCTTTCGTAATGAAGATATCAAAAAAGCATCCACAAGGTTAAATAGCAAAACCGATGAAGATGATTTGACGAGAGATATTTAGGAAAGCAAGACAATAAAAAGTAACTGCAGAAGTATCTTGTAAAAATACAGTCACAAAATGTGACGGGAAGGCTTACTGTCACAGGAAAACGAGAAGCAACTTTTTTCCCAAGCGTATATCAACTCAACCAGCAAAATGATTAATTACGAAGTACACCATAAAACATTCTTAGGCAAACAATATTTATGTCTATTGGCCATTTTACTATCAGGAAGAGCGCAATTAATCTGAATTTGGCTCAAGCCCCAGTCTTCTTACGTGATTCGAAGTAGGGTTAACAATCTCATTTCTATGAATAAAAATTGATGTTTTCGTTCTTTTCTATTTTGAATTTCTTTAGAGAAGCAAAAGCGAAGCCTCGAAGAAAAAAATGATCAAATTGCCTTCTTGGGCAAAGTCACCGTGACAGAAATGTGTAGGAATCCTAAAATGAAAAATTTCATTATACTTTTCATAATAATTTATTTCTAAAAAAATAGGGCAAACAAATACTTCCTAAAATATTGGTAACTTCCTTTACAGACGCCTGACTAGTGAAGATGAAGTTTAAATCCGGCTGTCCATGATAAAATTAATTTGCGTTGATTCGCCGCTATACTGCTCCTTGCCTATCTATTATTTCAGTGTTCCTCGCGCTGGAGTCGTACATCATCCCCTTCCTATTCATCTTCAACCTTCCCTGTTCCTTGTTTGCAGGACTCTCAGATTGCCAAGTTTCTTGAGAACATAATTCAAATATTAGTAAACTTTTTTAAGAAGATTATCACGTGCTTTCAGGGGGAATATGAACTGAACAAAGCTTATACTATTCTAAGGAAATGTCGATTTTCAGGAAAGGATACTGTAGCGCTTATTACGCCTCCATGAACACACGCTCACCTATCTGTTACCGGGAAAGACTTGTAGTGAAGCCTAATGTGGTGGATATATTCTGATCAAAACTTCAAGCGATATCTGTCACGAGAACTTATCGATAACGAGAATTTTCGGTCATGTCGTAGTATATATAGGACTATCTCTACGAAGGAGTATTATGGGATACACTGTATCATCATTTAATTCGTTATGTAGATTTTGAGTCTGAATTTGATGCTTTTTCATTCTGTATCCTCCTTTTTTCGTCGCCCTTTACTTCCTTATTTTGGAGATATCTGGTAATTAAGGTATCTTTTCTGGACAGCTGAATTTTTCAATATTTTACAGCTTAAATTTCTCGTCATGAAGTGAGTGTATATCGTATTTGCATCCCTAATCGATCAAACTGCTTTCAAATGAACCCACTCGCACAATTTTACGGCAAGCTGCACCAGTTTGACGCTCTCGGTGACATATAATTCCACACCATTACTTGGTGGTCATCTTCTCTTGTATTATGGCGTCATCAATTCTATATTATCCGTTTATTTTTGACTATCAATCCTTTTCTTTCAACTGAAACAGGGTTCGTGCGGATATCTATAATGTTTTTCGATTCATAAACAAATGCTATGTACACACGATTTTGTTGCATTGCTGCCGGTCATGGGTATAATAGTATCGAATAATGAGGAATTTAGAGCCAAACTCTAGTACGGCATTTCGTCGGGATATTCGTAGTATACTGTAATTTTTCGGAATGAAATTTTTAGTTGATGACAAAAGTTCACCATTTAATGTGATCAAATTCCATCATGAAATATAATGAACTGCGTGACAGTTCCTATGAGTTATACAAAAACCATATTTTTAAAGCCGTTCTTTAACGAGAGCATTTTTCAACCAACGCATGATGATTAAAATTCGATTGATAACCATAAGTTATCTGGCGAGAACAAAAAATATAAATTTACTAAAAACGACTGACAAATCTCCCAACTTCCTCCTTTTTCTGGTCCCATGCTCGAAGAAACGTGTCTAGCGGTCTTTTTCCAGTGAGTCATGATGGTCACCCTCTGTAGCAAATTGCACTGCTAAGCACGAATTTTTTCTCTCTTTTCTCTTGTTGCTACTCTATTTCACCGTGGGAAAAATCATTTGAAAGGAAAAAATGAAGACAAACGAGTATGTACGCGTGTTATTTCTGCCTTCGTTTATTTTATTTTTCAGGAATAAGTAATACAATTTACAATAATACTTCATTCCTGTGCAACAAAAATCATCAATATATCCGCCTTTGTTAATTTTCTCATCTCGGTGAACTTTGTATTTCCACTTGAACCGACATTTGTTTTTTACAAAGCATTCAGCAAATAACACGTTACATTTCTAATAATTTTCCTGCTTATTCCCCTTCCCAATTCCATGCCTTAGGAGTCAATTCAAAGTCGACATCTTATTATATTTATACTACGTAAATATAATCTAGACAGTATTCCATTGCTAAGAGACCAAATTTACATATATTTCTTAAAGACATATGTTTTGTACATTTATCGCGGAAAATATTACTGGACACCACTCAATAGAAGCCAATAATTTTAAAGAAAAATTAATTGCTGAGTTTTATAATCATTCGATTATAATATCAGTATATTATCACAGATTGTGCGAGTGTAAAACATGAATTGGTAAACTAGCTTGAAGAATGGTCGTTTTCTGCAAATACAATGGATTCACCAGTAGGTAATTATTTCATCACTCCCTTGCGATGAATGTGGTAGTATTATTTTTATTGAACAGTGATGGAAACTAACTGTTGTTTTGGGTAGAAATTTGTCTCTCTCACAGAATACAAATCAAGGATAGAGCGGAAATTATTAACGGTCGTTCCCCGGCGTGTCGTCACTCCCCGCCACATACCAGAAGAGCGATTACCGTGTCACTCTACCGGCAGACCACAAACACCTACATGAGTCGATCACAACGCTCTCCACAAATGGACTGCACAATCCAATAATTATCTTGTTTCCTCCGAGAACGAAGACTTAATCGTTCCTTTAAGCATATATATGGAGACAAGAAATTCACTCGCTACGTGATTTCATTTACAATCAACGCTTGACCATCGTCTCTCTCCGCTCGGTTGAGAATTCCCGTCGTCGTGTGGCCGCCCCTCTCCTTCCCCTCTCACCACTCCTCCCTCCCCTTCCCCTTCTTCCTCCTCCTCTCTCGCTCTTTTAAAAAGATCCCCCCTCCTTCCGATCTCTCCCCTCCCCCCAGGCCCGCCCGCTCCATCTCCTCCGCAGCGACTCCATAACGGTATCCAATGGTCGTTTTATTTATTTTTTTCGAACTTCCCCCTTCGAATCCGCAGTCAATTGAAAGCCCGTACGACCTTCGGCTCCCGTTTCCCCTCTCTCCCTCTCCCCCCACTGTCCTCGCCCGCTACACATCCTCTTTCCCCTCCACCCTTCGCCCACCCCACAAGTCCAATTCCTCCCACCCGTGCCACGCCTCCTTCGGGCGAACCAGTTCCCGGTCTCACCTCTGATTGCCTCTCAAACAATCAGGGCCGGCAGGTGGATTTTAATGTTAAAGTTTAATAGACAAATTCTCGATGTCTCATTGCCACTATAAAATTTTTACGAACAAGCTGTCCTTTCTTTTGAGAGCTTGATACATTTTCGGAGAAGGGTTATATGTATTTACCGATTGAATTCGCGAAGAAAGGACTCGGGCGATGAGTGTAATCCTTTTTAGACAACCGTATTCTATCTTACGGAACCAGTATTTGGAGGGAATGCGGAGTGTCGCTTCTGTAGAGATTGAATTGAAAGCAGTTTTGCGACATAATTGTATTTCTCCGAAGACAGGGAAGTCATCAGTGGGATGGAAAACAAAATTAAACGCTATGATTGAGAAAGTTATCACGATGTGGGTAGTATTCCATCAAAAGCCCACGATTGAGAAAGTTTTCATGATGTTGGTAGTACTCCGTCAAAAGTCCACGCTTCTTAGAAAGATGTTTTCTGTAGATATTTAAGTGCCATATTATTTTGTATATTACACAAATATTATTGTAGTACTGGCACCAAATGACATATTTAAATTGATTCTACAGTCTGCCGTCTATCTATTCTTTATATTTTCTATTTCTCTTTCGCCATCCATGCGACTCTTTCAATTATCCCAATTTCTTTTTCGTTATCCCTCCTAGTATTCTCTTCTTATTCCTTCTACTTTTCCCATTGCCAGTACACTGGCCTCCCCTCACCTCTTGGGTTTTAGGAATGCAATTATAGCAGATCCTGATTTCTTCCTTCAATCGAACCACCATTCTTTTATGTTATCCGATTAGAGAATTGCTCATGTGAATCTAACATGTATGGCTCATTAGGACGCATGCTGTATTCCTCCTGACGTCAGCAGAGCTCTCTTTATTCCATAGTATTGTTCCCTTACTGGTTGGTAATGCGTAAATGCGAAGGAAGTGGATGTATCTTCTGGAGGATTGGGTGGAATTGATAAAAACGTTGAATTAAAAAACAACTTTTGGGGAAGTGCCAATATTTTGGAGCAAAAGCAATAAACTCCATTTTTTTTTGTTTTACAGCCAAATTAACTTGCTTACAGAAGTTCTTCAGCACATCGTGAGTCGTAAGTTAGGCCCTAATTGTTTTAGATAAAAAATTATCCGTCTTCCATAGTATTGTACTCTATTACTTTCTCAAACTTTAATTCCATAATCAAATCCACGCACTCTGCATTTATCACGTCTACGTGACATTAAATTTGACCTATGATGGCCACGCTGCGAAGAATTATTTTCGTTCCTATACTTATTAAATATACAATGTTTGTTGCGGGACAACATTTCTGATCACCTTTCTATTATTAGTTCTATGAAACTCCCTAAGATCTAATCTCAACCTCCTCACTTTGGAAAATTTATCTTCTCATGTCTAAATATTTCTCAAAAAATCTTTACGTTTTCATTTTCCCGTTTTCGTTATGGTTAGATTAAACTGGAGAGATGGTCTCGAGATCAGAATTCAGGACGAATCCCCGCATTATCCCGACACTCCAAAACCTGCCATTCTGGGGAAAAATTTACTTGGCGCCCTCGATCTCCAATCGTTCCTGATCGGAGAGACAGTGCTATTTTTGAGCTTACTAGGAACGGTAAATTCGACGCCGCCGGTAACTCCCTTTACAAGTTGCCAGAGAATAATTTTCCCACTGGTCACAGTCTTCAGTAGAATTTTGTACTTTAAAGCTTCCGCGGCAACTCATTAATTTGTGTCATCAGCATATTTATTCATGAACGAAAGCAAAAATCACGGTTAATTATGGGAGAAAACCGGTCGCCATTTTTACCGAAGGGTTTTGATTATAATATTTTTTATTAATTAGAACTGTGATATGGCCACTTGCACCCTCTTATGCATTTCAGAGGTTTAAGACTCCACACGCGACGGTGGCAGAATACGTGAGCGATATTCTGGTTCAAGAATCTGTTATGGACAGCAACGTCAGTCGCACAAGTCGCTTTTACTTTTTGTATTTTCCTAAATAAAATTATTCTAGAGCTCGAATTTCCTCTAGTCTTTTTCTCTCATAATAATATAAAGCATAATACCTCCACTAGACCTCTAGCCACCACTAACGGCCTCAGCTGTGGGGTGTCTGTTATCACCGCTAAGTTACAACGCGATTCCTCCGCCGTTGATTACATATTTAACTTGTTCCTGAGGAACTCAATTCATAAATGATCTTGGTGGATATATGCCACCAAGAGCTACAGTCCGTTTTCTCAAAGAGTTAGGCCAATTATTGAGCGTCTAACTTTTGCCCTTATTGGCCTATCGAATCCAGAGGATATGTGTTTCAAATGCTATGATGAGATGCATAGAACGCGATCAAAATACCACTAAAAACTTTTACATTTATCTATAAAATAATTCACCGGATTGTGATCGAATACAGGATCTATAATCGTGGACATAAACTTCTTTGGAACCGTTCTCCGTCTTACGTACGCCATCCTTGATGGACTACGATGAGACCCTTCAGCTAATTATCATAATACCCAAAAAATTGCGTTTAAAGACACGAATCCTTCGTAAGGTTGTAGTTTACGCATTTGCCGAGAAAGCTGTGGCACGATTCCAGGTCCATAATTTCTTATCTCGTGACCATCTCCATTGAAATGATCCTCTTCTCATTAATGCAAGATCCAGAATTCTAACTACATCCAGCTACGACTGTTATATTTGCACTAATTTACGATAGGATTTAGAAGACTTTCAAAGTGGGTTTTATGTCTCTAAAAGAAAATGAGAGCAGTGGAGTGGAGGCGGAATGTTCTAAAAGCCGCGCAACCACCGGGTTTTCCCAATTCCCCATCTGCCTTTCCGGGGCCTCTCTCCTTGCTCCAACGAGTCCCTTTACCCCTTTTGCCCCCCTCCCACGCGCACCATCCGATTCTATGGCATTCTCGCTCCCCTCACCTCTCCACCTCCCACTCCCCATCCCTCTAAAACGACCACCACCCCCCTCTTCCGAGACAACAGTCCCGGCAACATTTCCTCCCGCCAACTCGTCCTCATTTCTTCCACCTCCCCCAACCCCACAACGGCCCATTCCAGTTCCCAGCGCACAACTCTTCGGTCCAATTTCGCGGCGTTCCGCGCCTCTCGTGATCGAGCGACACGTCTTCCGTTCACGAAGCGAGTCACGTGCTCGGGGATATGGAGCGAGCGGCGGGCGAGGAGAGGGGAGAAGACAAAGAGGAGGTGGAGCAGTCATAGAATGCGGGTTGGGTGCCGGAGCGAACCCAGCCATTTATCGCCAATAACACTTTCTAGCTCCGCACTGCGCTCCGGACGTAGGAATTCCGCAGTTTGGATAGGTGAGGTTCGATTCTAATGATGACTCCTCACGGTAAGGCACGGCCCTCCCCTCCGTCCTCGTGCCAAGGTTGTACGCGCGCGGCGTATTCCCGATCGAGAGAATGGTTGGCCGTCTTCGCCCCGAAACCGAGTGAGAACAGTACCGCTCGGGCGGTACAGTTTCTTCGATGACTAACCCCGGCGCCAAACCGTACGTCGTCACTAACGGTGCGGAACCGCGGAGACCGAAAATAGACGTCAACACGCCTGAGAACTCTCGACGAAGGAGACTCTTTTGTGCGGCTAGAGAGAAATTTAGAAAGAGAAAGGGGTCGCTGGCGAACTGGTCGAGCCACAGAGTGGATATCATAAATACTGATGGAACTAGGCGACCTAGGCGATCGTAGTGATCTTCTGGTGATATGAGATGCATGCGATTCGCCGTTTCACTTTCTCCGAGAGTGGTGTGGAGGAAAGCGCTGCGCTCGCGGAAAAAAATAGACACAGGGACTTCAACGGGAATTCACGTTTCGAATCCATTTCAATCTTTTCCCTTAAGATTTATGCCCTCTGTGCCAGGGGGAGTTGCTTTCGTTTATGTGGGGCTGGCACGGACGTCGCGGGCTCAATAACTTAAAAAAATATATATTTAGAAAATATTTATAGAGGATGGATTCTAAACTAAATAACTGCTAATATTCATGGAATCGTGTCGAATTCCGATTGCAGTTTCGTCGTAAGTATAACACTTTTGATTATTTGTACTTAGAAAAACTTTCATAAACCTATGATTACAGTCATATTTAAAGCCATTGCCACGTAAGACAGGGTCCAAGTTTTGGATGTTGTGGGTTAAAGCCAGGAGACGTGCGAAGCTAAGCTCGAATTTTTAACCAAAAAAGCAAGAAAAATATCTCAAAATTCAGGGAATGATTATACAAAGTTTAGAATCGCCTTTCGGTAATCTTCTCCACTTTTGCAACTTCCCTTAAGATCTTTAATTTCATTGTAATGCGAAAACGTGGTACTTTAATGGGAGGAGTGCAAGGTGAAAAATCGAACGATTCCTGGATCTAATGTGGATTATGACTCTTTGAATACTGTAGAATCTACTCGGTGCTATGCTCTAGATACTACAAATGAAATAAAATTCGTATGATATTTCCAGTCGTGGCCGATAAGGGGAAACAAACTGCTCCTCCTAAACCAGATATGTCAATTTTCGACGTACCTTTTGGTTTGATACTATGTGAAGTCCACCTCCACCTTTGGATTGATTATGGAGTCAGTCTCCTTTTCATTAAATGTTGCCTCAATATAATTACGAATGATGCTCTGAAATGAATCCCGATTGAAAGTTTACTTTTTTTATTCTCAGAGGAAATCCAAACTCAAATATGATATTCTTTTTCTGCAGCCCATAGCGAAAACAACCCACTTTACGGTAGAAATAACTACATTTACGTAAATGAATAGATTTATTAGTGACATACTAATCGAACTTCATAGCCGTAAGCGGTGTAGTGGTAGTCAAATTTCGACCTTACATTACGAATCCCTTCATTAAAGTTACAAATTAGCATAAATGATGACATATTTATTCTTTTCTGTCACTATGGCGGATTTAGGAGGTGAATTTGGACATTAAAAACAGACTTTGGACTGATTCTGGTAGGATGCAAAGTTTTTAATCCTGAGTAATGCGTTGAGTACGTCAGATTCGATTATATGAAGATTGCTCAAATAAAAGCCGTTTAGTATGTAGTATATCAAAAATACCTTTATATCATTTAAATTCTTTTTGAATACTTTTCGTGGGCGTAGCGTACATTCGTAAGTGGAGAACTTCCTCTTGCGTAAAAGTGGCTCTCTCTTATGACGTGGAAACCAATCCCGTTCTCAAGCAGCACTTACTATCTGAGAGTGCCGACCCCGCACCTCACTCTTGGCTGATATTTGAGCTCCTGCGAAATCAAGTGCTCAACGCGCACATAAAATCCTTTTTGAAGGACAGCTCGCTAAGCAAGTGAGTCGGCTCAATCGGAGCCTCTGACAAAAGAAGGAGAATATCTTTCGCGCTGACACGCTCGATCGATCACAAAGGCGGAAATGGAAGCGAGAAAACGAAAGAGAAATTGAACTGAAAGTACGTATTCACACGTAATTTGGACGAGCGGCCTTTAAGCAAATGCATTTTTGTGTGAATGAGATAAACAAGCGTAATTCTTTCCAGAACAAAATCCAATTCACTCACGACCCAGGCATTTTCATGTGGAGTTGGACCGTTATAGGTCTTGTGAATACTGTGAGGGATCGCGAAACTCAAAGTAAACACTTAAGTTGCAAGGAGAAACTATTGGCTCGATCATTTATTTTATTCATTTTACCATCAGAATCACTTTTACATTTGGATTTAGAAGTTCATAGGGGTGTCAAGTTTAACGCTTTTCATGTAAATTGTGAGATTCATTAAGTGTATTTCAAGGAAACATAAAACTTTACACGACCGAATGGATTTTAGAATGTGGGCATCCACTGACTTTTTGTAATAAAAGGATATAATTTTAAGTTAAGTTAAGCTTGTTAATGTAAACTATTTACATTTCTCGAGGCATACGAGAGCATAACTATCATGTTTCTATGTCTGTGACAGCTGTTTTTCTATATCGTTATATTTGAGGAATGTCTCAGTTTAAATAAAGTTCACATGGACTGATAATCATCAGAATAACCATGTCATCGCAATATATGATCATGTAAGCGAGAACGTAAGTTATCTAGCAAAGTAGTTCATAGGTAACTTACACTTATTGCTTTCGTATTGGTGTCTTAATTTGCTTAGTTCTTTAAAGTTAAATTGTACACCTACCGTAACATCCAAATTAATAAATAATCGCGAAAATAGTCAATCCTGTCTTGCCGTAATAATGAATGTGCAGCCGCGTAGCTCCAGGGAAATATACAAAATTGGTAGCCTATTCGATACTATATTGGTATTTTTCGGGTTCTCCCCGCGTTTTAACATTTTTCAGGACCTCATTAGGATCAGATGAAGCCGACTGGAATGCTGGACCAGTTACACTTGCAATATCGCAATATCTGGACGATAGTCCAGAAAAATGGTGCAACGCAGGGAGAACCAGAAAAATAACGATATACAAGAAAACTGTGGAAGCCTTCGTAACAACCTATTCGACACATGAGTTGTTTACGGTAGTTTTTTCCACGTTCAGGAGGACCAAGAGCCTGCTGTCATTTTCTATGTCTCCTTTTACTGGACTGAGTGAATTTCTGTTTTCTATAACGCTAAATAATGAAGTAACTCCTGTCAGAAAAGTAACCTTCCTGGAAGACAAAATCTGTTACCCTAACCAAGTGTTTGTTAAAATGTCGTTTCATGCATTAGTTTTATCTTGATATTTCATTTAGTAAAATAGCGTTCGAATTCTCGCATTTTAGGCAACATTCTGGGGTCGGCTAATTTCATTTTCATATGGTTCTTATGGTTTCCCAAAATATTATGTTACCCTGAAAATCAGACTATTTAAGTGGCAGGTTTTCGGAAGAGTTCTAAAGGACTTAACTAGAAAAGGACCGATCTTCATTAGGTGCAGAATTTGTTTTGCAACGCTTAGGGATTCCACACGATAGAGAAGTCGGAAAATACACGGAAGGCAACCGGGATCCATTCCTTTAATCAATACATCCCCGTATTGTGAAGAATGGGAAATATAGAAAAAAATTGGAACACTATTTGTTCACACTATATTGCAACACCTAATGATAGCTCATGGCCATGAGACTTGGACCGTTATATTTCCACAAGACTTAATTCTCTCAGTTATTTTCTGTAATCGAATTCTGCGATTGATATTTTGAACATTTCCTCTTACTCGATCCGTTATCTTAGCTAATTGATCAATTTTTTTATAAATTCTCCTACATATTGTCTAATCTACTAGTGTAAGATAGACTATCTAATTCACTCACCTGTGTCGTTCTCGCTTAAATAGTTAAGAATTGAAAACATAACCACGTTGTGTAAGTAGTAGCCATGATATTTCTCAGACGGATTTGTTTAGTTTTTTTAGACATGGGGGCATCAGAAAGCTAATGCTTAGTCTCCTTCAAAGTCTCTCGCATTCCTTTTCTTTCCTAAATATTGGTTGAACTGCATCGTTGCGCATTTTTTAGAGTCTCCGTATCGGCTGTTCAGCGATAAGTGTTAGATCATATGCGACCTTTCTTCCTTTACGAGACTATATTTGTATTCAAACTCCCGGAAAAATAACAGCCTGAAGGAAGTAAAAGAATAAATTATTGAAAATAAATCTTCCGATTTTTTCATACAGTTATCATTATACTACTGAGTCGATGTCGGCCTTCATTCTATATGGACCACGATACGAATTAATTTATGGTCCCCTCATCCATAATTAGGGAAGACAGGGTATAATACCGTTCCATACATATATTGGCATTATTATTATTCGAGAAGCACGAGGAACTCTGCTTGGATCGCATTCGTGCTCTGTATGCGGCGGTATCTGGAAAGGGAGCACGTGATGGTGTGCCTAGAGCTGGCGTGCCTCCGTGAATGACCTTCGAAAGGACGTCTCTTCCGTGACCCTTTATTCCTTCGCCCTCCTTTTGGCTCAAGGCAGTATCCTCAAGGCGGCCTTTAGAGCTGCTCGCGTGCCAAAGCTCCCAACACACGTTCGGTGGCAATAACCTGCGTGCAGATGTACCGTCCGTCGAAGGTTTCTGATATGAGTTACTGATACCCTCTTTCCCGTCATTTCCTGAATCATTCTTTTTTAAGGCAGTGCCGGACCGGGAGACTATTCGCGCGCCCACCCCCCTCCCCAACTCAACCGTCAGTCGTGGATTTCTTGAAGAGCTTCCCTCCATTTTGAGAATGAGACCCCAGAATAGGACCATGGCATAGGGAACTCCCATCCTTCATCTTGGCCTCCCCCATTTTCGATTCGTGAATAGACGGATTGACTGCCTAATACTTAGGAAGAACTCCCTTTGGACCCGCAGGACTTGAAATTTGAACCACTGGTGGATTCGGTGCAAAAATGTCGGCAGCAAAACGTGAGGTCAGTTCTACATGTCGGAATTTTTCGCATGTTAATGTCTTCTCTCTTCTCTTCTGGGTAAAGTTCCATGCCTCAGGCACGCTCTTGGAAACGTCTTCTAGTCTGTGTTATTGCCAGTGCCTTGGAATAATCTCTCTTTGGTCATTCATTCTATTCTTTTGGCTTTTTCTTAGGATGTAATTTCAATTCATTACACAATCCTTGAAGTTTTAATCCTTGAGAGAGATGCGAAACTATTTCTTAAAACACAACACCATAGATTACATGTTATTACTCTATGATAATACTAGTGTAATTTCTGAAAGTTTTAGCTAAACTCTACGAGTTCTCACTCTCTTTATCATGAGTGATCGTTATTTATTATCAAAATGGCGCAAAAATTTTTCGTATTATATAGGAACGTCAGTAGATTAATTATCCATAATCAGCAACTGGTT
Source organism: Ceriagrion tenellum (assembly GCA_963169105.1). Taxonomy (NCBI): domain Eukaryota; kingdom Metazoa; phylum Arthropoda; class Insecta; order Odonata; family Coenagrionidae; genus Ceriagrion; species Ceriagrion tenellum. The sequence continues at coordinate 46,791,821 of OY720632.1, forward strand.
TTAAACTCAAAAATAAAGTTAGGCCTCAAGTAAACTGTTTTCATTTAAGTTGATTGCAAGTAAATTACATTATACCTACAAAAATACCTGAAATATTTATTTTCCTCGAAATTTATTATTAATTAACAAGGCCCACTTTTCACGAGAGCCACCAATTCCTCGAAGCAAGAAAAAAATAAATGAAATTAATTGTATCTTATTTAGTTTGTTTTCTCAATGGGAAACTTAAGCTCCAAATAAAATAAATGATACTCTAAAATTACACTACTGTCCATTAAAAAAGTCGAGTCCGTTGAGTTTAGGACGCTGTATCTTCAAGTAGGGTCAACCGATTTTAACGAAATAATATGCATACAACAGAACAATCATTTCTGCGTTTAGTAATGTTTGTAAAAAAATTTCGTATCCTTATCCACACTTTTATGATATATTTTTTTTAAAGGCTCTATTTTCGGCGCTCAAAACCCGGTGGTCCGAGTTTACGCCATTACCATTCTCTTAATATTTATTCTAGAGATAAGATATTTTTATATAAGTTATCCACACATGTTTTTAACATATTAAAGGAAAAAAATGGTTTCTATGTTGAGTTTTACACGAGATGTTGTAAAAGTTGTAAACCTCGGCTAATTCCGAAACTAACGATGCGATAGAGGTTTGAGTTATACCGTTGTAACCGCAATAACGCTAGCTTTATAAATTTTTACATAGTCATTAGTCAAATATCCTGAGATTTCCAATAATGATTTTTATTTATTTTCCTTTTCTGCCCACCCCATGCCTCGACGTTCCTTCTGCAGAAAGCCTTGCTTTCTCTCCGGGTAAAATACATATAATTAAAAATCGTTATTGAAAATCCCAGTATATTTGACCAATAACTATGTACATATTTATAAAGCTAGCGTTATTGCGGTTACAACGGTATAACTCAAACTTCTATCGCATCGTTAGTTTCGGAATTAGCCGAGGTTTACAACTTTTACAACAGCTCGTGTAAAACTCAACATAGAAACCATTTTTTTCCTTTGATATGTTAAAAACATGTGTGGATAACTTATATAAAAATATCTTATCTCTAGAATAAATATTTAGAGAAACGTGATAGCGTAAAGTCCGACCACCGGGTTTTGAGCGCCGAAAACAGGGCCTTTAAAAAAAAAATATCGTAAAAGTGTGGATAAGGATACGAATTTTTTTTACAAACATTACTAAACGCAGAAATGATTGTTCTGTTGTATGCATATTATTTCGTTCAAATCGATTGACCCTACTTGAAGATACAGCGTCCTAAACTCAACGGACTCGACTTTTTTAATGGACAGTAGGTAGACAGCACTGTTGAGAAAAAACAGGAAGCCGATACATCCGTTTTCACTGCTTATCGCGTTACTATCTCAATGAAATTGTTCCAAGTTTAACGAACACATGAGTATTCCTGTTTCTCAAACAGTTATTTTCGAAGTAGTAGAATTGTATTTTAGTTCTTATTTTATGTAAAAACTGAAGTTTGGCTTCAGCACCGATAAATTTTATGAAATCACAAGACGATGAAGAAAGAGAACCGAATTCCCTCAATTCAATCGTCACATTCTCAAGGCGTATTATCCGGTATTGCAGATTTTTACAGCCTTCAGGGAACAAGGACGCCACTAAGCATTCTGGTAACCCAATATCCTGAAGCTCATATCGTTTCGGAGCGCCATTTTCAAGACCGCTATACGCGAGAGACTGGCCGGAGAGACTCAAGGAAGCTGACTTTTGATCGCAAGCGATACGACGAGGCGATAGGTTGCTGGTTAGGAATCATTTTTTGGACTTACATTTTTCAATCATGTCACTCTTTTCCAATCATGTAGCAATTGATTCCGGACAAATCATAGAATACCTGACTCCTTGCCTTTGAAAGAAAAGAATAGTCATCGAGGAATTTATTCGCTTTATCTTAGATACCTGGTCACTCCTTGGCTGCAGAAAATAACGCATCCAAATTATGTACGATTCTCCCAATGCTGTGGAATGTTTTAACAGCGCCTGATATTGCGGAATATACATGTGTACACCTGCGAATCTTGGATCAAGCGTGAGCGGAATTGACCTGTCTTTTCGAAGAGATCCACGTGGATCCTTTGCTCAAGGTAACTGCTGAAGGACGGTGAGGTTTTGTATAACTTGCGCCTCGTCCTCAACCTTCAAGTTTTAAAATAACATAGCATGGCGCTGAAATTTCCCGGTAACGGTACCGGATTTTGCAGCTGTCGTGTGGGGTGTTATAAAATTCGAAAGTGAAAGGCTAGCCTAATAACCTCGCACTGTCTGCAAATTTCAAGTAACTAAAGACAAAATGTCGGTCACATTGAGCTGAAAAATTGAAAAGTTCGTTCGCCTCTCCTATTCTTAATTTACTTACCATTTTGTGCCCCTCCTGAAAGAGCTGATAAGTTCTCCGCATAGATTTCAAGGCGGCAAAGTCGTATTAAAAACACTAGGCAATACGGAAAAAATAAGCGTTTCTCCCGACCCCTTCTTTCCTTTTCCCCGATCCTTTCTCTCCTCTTACCCTCAACCATGTTTAATATATTAACGTCCTAATTTTGATTGGATTGAACCTGATTATGTCACTTTTCGATGGTACCATGGTTCTAAGCAATGAAATATTCTTCGCGGAAATTGCAGCTTCTTAGTCACCTTTCAATTCATGGATGTAGGATTTTTCCATCCGTCCAATTGATTATAAGTCTTATCATCTTTATTGGGAATAAATCGGAACCAGATTCATATTTTTACCCTTACACATCAATTTGCAAAAACAAAGTGTAGTCGGGTACAGAGAGGGCTCTTCGTTGGTTTGACTTATATAACGGGCTACGCCAGCCTGCGTGGCGATAGCTCGCCAGTTGAAGTCTCGCATTGGTCACAGTTAATGTTTTTCCTGCCTCGGCTGGGGTCCAGTGATGTACGTATTATGAGTTATGGGTTACGTGAGAGGGATTCAGTTATTTAAAATCCTACCATTTGCCTACCACTCCACGTTATACCAAAAATCACCTCATCGATAATTCCTCCATGTCAAATTCCTCTCTTCCCATTTCATTTAGAATGAGTACATATTTAAGGGATTCAAAAAATAAATAACATCCCTCAAGGAAAACAAACGAAATGTAACTTAAACTTTCGGGGAACCATATGTTGGTCGAAATTCTATATTCTTACTCTTTGACAAAGGAAATGAGAACTTATTGACTGCACCTCCGGCTTCGGCAGCGGTGGGGTGACAACTTAGTGAGCAAACGGGAGGGCCGCAGGTTCGAATCCTACCTGGGTAGCTTTGTGCCACCTACGGTATGGTTGTGTCGATTCGTTACAATAAGTATTTAATTGAGTGCAACTGGCGATAGTTGTCAATGAAGTTGTAATTATCACACGATTTGAGGTGGGACCACGCTTTCTTCTTTCACATTGTTTTTATCGTTATATAAAACGCAAAGCTCTCTAACACTACAATGCTCAGAGTTAGAGTCATTACAACAGACTCCATCCCTTGAAAGTAGTATTTCGAAGCACCTGACAAAGTTTAAAGAATGGCGTTCGTGTAATGTTTTTCTTGAATATTCAATAATCTAAACATTAATTGCGTATTCACTTTTTCAAAGAAAAATTCGAGGAAAAAGTGTTTCAGATCGTTTATAATAACGCTGGTTTAACTCATGATTACAGGATTTTTTCAATACGCTCCCCACGACTTGATTACGGATGAGTAATTAATAGAATGAAGTTTGGGATAGATTTTTGGAGAAGAGCTGATGGGAAACCTTAACTAGAAAAGATCAAAAAATAAACAGAACTAAAGCAATAACTGTGTTCCGCAGGATATTTTCTAAGAAATAAGAGAAAATCAATTACAATGTTACCGCCACGTCCGACGTATAGGAAATGAGATGTCAGCAAAATAGCTCCTGTTATGGACATATATCGGGAAAAGGGAAAAAGAAGAGTCAAGAGGAGGCTAAATGGATGGGAGAAAAATCGAAATGGGGAGAAAGGTCTGGAATAAGAGCAATGGAACGACCGACAACGATTGAGAACGGGAATCTGACGCTTTAGTGCTATATGAACACATTCACTGATCCATATAGTATGTACCGGTCTCAATCATTAGTCTAAGTGAATAGCATAATCATTTATGATTAGTTAAGGCACAATCATCGCTTGATTACTAAATAATTAGATAAAATTTTCCGTTCGATGAAAGTTCATATAATTTATTTTAACCGTTAGTTGATATCTATTTGATACCTATCTTTTCGCACTTTTCCGTCAATATTTATTTCTTATAAACAAAAATAATGACTTTTACGAAAACATATGAACTTAAGATTCATTCTTCAAAAATGTTGTATTTTATATCGCTCCGTTTATATTCCAGTAAAAGTAGTCATAAAATCTTTGGAAGATAAAAAAAAGACTAGCTTGCCTCTGGAAGATGTTGCACACCTCGTCGTGGAATATTTCGAGTTCCTTTAGGCTGTTTCCAACGAGAAGAAACATTTTACTCAACCATGCAACTGAATATCTCTGGTGTCATCTACCCGATAAACATTCTAAGCACATACCCCAGGAAGAAACTAATGATAAGGAACTAAACAGCCCAAAAAATCGGCTTTGTAGTACTCAAAGGTTTGTACCCAAGGGACCAAGAAATAAGCCACTCGTTCCGCTTTACATCGAGGCCAAAGAAATCGTTTGTTCGGCACGTTCCCTTGGTTCTTTGCCACTTTAAATACAGGCCGCAAATTTGGATAAAATCATTCTAGTTACGTACTGAATATTTTCAGCCAGAGTTGGGTTGTCGAAATATATTGCCCTTTATACATATCACATGTCTTCTGCCGGAGGTTGGATATCCATAATCTATTACCCTTTTTAGTTTCATACATTTTCGAAACACCATTCGGACCTCCATGTTCATTTTTATTGGATATATGACAGAGGAAAATTGATACGACGAAAGCTCAGGTTCAGGTTTGTATTATTTGGATATGGTAGCCGTCTACACTCGTTTTCAGACTGATGGCTGGAAGTATCTCTTGTTGTTGGCTCAACGTAAAAATGTTGCGGTTTTGTCTCGTTTCTTAATTCTTGTGGGAGAAGTGTGAACCGGAAAAATATTTTTCGCAAGTTCTTCACGAAATGGAAATGCTAAATTTAGCCGTACCTGGCTAGAAGACAGCATGCGGTAGCAAACACCACGCTCACTCGAAAACCTTGTTTTTTTCTTACCCTTCATCCTCTTCTCAGCGTCTCAGGTGAAGTGCTCGAGACATTTACCACCTGACCTCTAGGAAGTGAATACACTGGAGAGCAAAGCTGCCGAGAGATCGCGCTTTGTGCCAAGTAGAACGCATAGAAATACATATGACCTTGCTCTGCAACGGAGAAAGTTTGTTGACTGGCGGGGAACGAATCAAGTGAATGAAGTCTTAGTGCTCTGGGCTCTCTGATCAATTGCGAGGTTTTCAAATTTTTTTAATCGACTGGGTGCCAATAACTAGTCTTATTCAGGCATTTAGTTGGCTGTTTAAGGAATCTTTCTTTATTTCTTGCGTTAGATAAATGCGCGTTTTCTTTTCTACTAACTATAAGTATATCGCAACATTCTTACGATAAGAAAAAAATTCAGTCTTCAGATGATATACAATACTACACTGAAAAAGCTCCATTGACCTATAGTACTTCCCCTTACATTCACCTGGATGAAAATTAATTCCGTGTGTAATTTTAGTGCTTCACCTCACGTGAAATAGAACAATAATAGCGTATCTTTATAAAGGAAGATTTTTAACTATCAGCTTATTTCAGTCCAAGTTAATGTCGTGAAATTTTGTGAATAACCTGAATGTTCGGACGTGCTGTTAAATGTTAAAATTCCTATTCCGCATAAAATAAATAACCTTGTTATCAGGAATTACTTATGAGCTTCCCGAGATTTGTTGCCTTCATCTTCGCATAAAAAACCTTCAACAATCACTAAGGTGAGCTTATTTCTTGTCAAACTGTCTCGAATATAATTATTCACATATGTAAAGGCCGTCATACTTTCTTCAGATTAGAGACTTGGCAATGGATATTTTTTCGGATTGAGTGTTTCAATCTGCGTGTAGCACGAAAATCCGACGACCCGTTCTTCCCATTGGAAGGTTGATAAGCATCGATGTTTCGCCACCTAAGGCTACTGTCGTCTTCAAAGCTTCGCTTCTTAGAACTAGCACAACATGCGGAAAAATGGGATCGTATGGGTAGCTATTCCCATTTTTGACGTTCTGACGTAATCGAGTGGATTCCATTGTGTTTATATTTACGCGGAACTCTGCTGTGGGATCTTATTGCCAGAGGTAGTGAGGAGGGTAGATTGACAACAGATCAACGGTATTATCGCTCAAAATGTGCAGCTCAGCTTGTTAAGCAATGAACTATGTGCTTAAGATGGTGGGCGGGGGGGGGGGGGGGTTTAAGGGGACAGTGAAAGAACCCATTGCCTTTTCCTCGACATTCGCCACGTGTCGCATTGGCTTCCCGCTCACAGAGGGCGGAATGTCATTCGCTCCAACACCAGGCGGAACCCACCGAATTGAGGCGTGGCAGTTCCGGGTGGGCAAACAACGCGCCTCTCGCGGGGATTCGAATCGGATACGCTGGTGTGGAAAGACGTACAGTCGTCGCCCTCGGGCTACTCAAAGCTACGCTCAGGAATTCGTCCGACTCACTGTTTTCATTTCTCTATCAGAGGCCGTACTCAGCGTTTTTGCGTAAGGGAGAGATTTTCGCAAGACAGGGAAGTCAAGACGGGTGCTCGCCTCTTATTTAATTTTCAGCTTGTGCATGCTATGGATCCGAGCGACGACGTTTTCACCATCAGCAAGGGAGAGGGGTTGAGCGGGCCCCGTTTCAAAAACAGGTTGCCCCGATGGGCGGTTGGCGCGGCGCGGGGTCCCAACTCCCACGCCGCTGGGCTGGGCGTTCTCCCGCCGGGTGTCTCCCATTCCCTCGTGCTCCTCCTTCATGGCGACCTCCTCCCCCATCCCCGTCGGCCCTCGCGACGTGTTCGGCCGCCCGATCGGCTCGCATAAAACGCACGCCTCCCTTCCACGTGGCTCTCCCCCGCCGCTCTGTCAAGTCGCACTTCTACTCACTGCCTCATACACGCCCCGCTCCCCAGCATCCTCCACTACTCTAGAGCTCTTTCTCATCCCTCATTTTCTCTTCTCTACTTCCGTTCAGCGACTCTCATTTACCTCGCAAAGAGAAGAAGCATACTAAAGAAGTTAGAAACTAGAGACACGATTTCCAACCTTCTAAGACTTGCGTACTCTTGGGAGGCCCATTTTCCCTGAAAGTATCGCCATCAGTCAGGCCCCCCGAAGTATAGTGCGTATATGTGCACAGGCATACGGAATAATTTTTGCAAAAATTAGCCTAAAAGACCAGGTCTTACGCGAGAATGGGAATGAAGGATACTCCTCGTCCTGCCAAAATGATGTGTAATGTACTCTGTTGCATGATGAGCCTGAAAGTAATTGTCGATCTCTACTAACGTTATTTCTGTTGATATCTTATTCCAACCTCTCACGCAATGAACAAATTTTTTTCGCGAAATTCCCCGCTTAAATTCCGATGCGCATCATAAACGAAGGTGCATAGTATACGAGTCAATATAGTAATAACATGTATAATGATAAATATTCGCCACACTCCTGCCATTATTCATCTTAGGGTGCACGTACCCTACGTTGGGAGACTTATGATAAAGGAAGAACTTCTATATTCTACTTTCTCGACTGGTGTGCGTAGTGCCGAGTGAGCGAACGAAATACCATCGATTCTATTTATTTTTTGATAATTTCATTGTTGTCTCGAGAGCCTATCGAGAGAGCCAAACACAGGAGGCATTATCTCTTCAAATTAATTAATACAGCCTCAAGATACACTTGAGGTAAATAATAATTATATTACCTACGCGCTATCGAAAGTCTTCCCAAGGTGTATACCATAGAATCTGTGGTAACCCCGTGGCTTTTGTGTTCGTTAATTATATTCTTCTCAATCTGCTAGTTTTTTATCAAATATTGATTCTATGATGCCTTGAATAATCCCGCATGTTCACTATCGATTTGATAAATGACCAAACTAACGAAAATCAGCGTCTCTTCCTCTTTTTTCCTCTTTATTTTAAAACAATTTTTATGAATTCTTGCCGCTTCATTGCAGCACTGCAAATTTTGCAAAACCTCGCCAATATTTTCCCTATTTTAGATTATGCGTGGTACAGACCGTTCATTTGTCGTATTACATGGCCAGCGAAGCTTATTGGGAATCCTTAATTAAATAAACATGTTACAGACCGGTTCTCCATCTTTGTAGCTGTTTTGAGAAACAATATAAGTTCATTTTTAAATTTCATTCGGACTACTTTCACCGATGCCGACCTCTTACATTCGTGTCACATTAAATGAGCGGGGTGATTTTAATATTGGTAACGATCGTTAGAAGTCGTTACTCATGAAAGGCGTTACAACTGAGTAAGTTCTGAAATGTATACTCTATTCATACCAGTATGGTCACGACAGAAGGAGCCAGCCTCCAGGAGCCCACACGGAGTCCAATAGTCAGTAAAAGAGGAAAAATGACTTTAAATAGAAAAGAAGAAAGAGGCTGTAAAACTTCCATCTATCGCATAAATCTCAGAATTTTTATCTCATGAGTCAATTTTAAATTTTCGGTCAAGAATGAAAGGAGTATCAGTGGTTCCTTTTGAGACAGCTTAGTTAGGTCACTTAAGGGATACATGTATACATAATATGTGAAGGATAAGCTGGTGCTAAAATATAACATTGTTTTTTAGGCTATTTGTTACAGTCAGAGCCAATTATCGATTATTACTGCTGTAGTCATCCAAATCAAATATTTATATGATTCCAAGCGCCTCCTCGTAAATACTATGAATCCTAAAATTAATTGCAATAATTTTTACACTGGCTCTCACCATACATCACATACAAAGCGTTGTGGGTCGCATTTTCAAAATAATTTCATTATTTCTTACCTCTCTCTTGATGTGGATATATTTCATGTTACTATGCTCATAATGTGCGTAGTTAGACTCATTTTAGTACATTTTCAATTATTATCATTATATTAATACAGATATTCCATTTGCAATCAACTTCTTAAACATTTTCGAATCTGTGGACTGGCACATTCCCTCTCTTATACGGATCAGTGATCTAGGTCGAAATCTGTATGAGCTACCTGATATGGTCAGAATTCATTGTTTCAGAATTGCATGAATACTATGTGAAAAAAATTTGGTGAAACGAATAATGGAGACAGTAGTGAGCTTTTTCGAAGTTTCATTCTCGCTAAAAGTTATAATTACCAATTAGTTTTTATCATCTCAACCCAACGCGCTGATCTGCAAGTTGTTTTGTCGTTGTCAATAAGACGTCTTAATGGCAACATTTTCGTTCGTTTCCCATATTTTACGGATCTTCATCTACAAGCTACCCAATAAACCACCACGATGTGCATGGTAGGAGATGTCATGTCAACTCAAAAACCGTGAAAAGGGAAGGGGATGAGGGAAAAAAGGTTGGGGAAGGAAAAAATATTCTTATACACGTAGATGAAGGGAAAAGGGTTCGGAAGAGGGTTAAAGCGAAAATGAATAATTTGCTAATGGAGTCTCATAGTGCCTCTGTTTTTGTTGATGTTATTAATGGAGCGTGGGAAGAAGGAATTTTTGTACCTAACAGTTCGACGGTGTAATTCTAATATTTTCCAAGCTTAGTATTTAGCCTCCGCGTCCCTTGAGTCTCCCAACTCGGGCCTTCCATTCGTTGTATTCGCTAGACGGAGTTTTTAACAAAGGGGTCGGCTTTCATTTGTAGAAAATTTCGCCAGATAAATTTTTCTATGAAACGAGCTAAATGCTTGCACCATACTCGCGGTATGGCCTATCCAGAGCAAAATTGAATATCTTGCAATTTTTTATCCAAGGACTTTCCTCCGTAAGTGCTACAAATACAACATTGATTTGCATAGCCTCTTTATTTACTTTCGACAAGCTTTTTTACATTGTGACTAGGAAAGAGATGCTCCTCGTAATAAAGGGTTAAAGTATTCCAGCAAAGCTGATTAGATTAGCTGAAATGAACCTGAAGGAATCCCAATGGAACGTTTTTGCTGGGTGTCAAGTAGAGCCTTCAAGATGACACCTATGGTAAGACAAGAGGATGCACTATCAGATGCATAATTCAACTGGGTTTTACACCAAGCAATAAAAGAATTGAAATCGGGTGGAACCATTGTTTAAAAATCCGAACAAAGATTTGTATGTGGATATGATAAAGCTCTGATCGCATGAATGTGAATGAACTTAAGGAAATTTGAACACCATGGAAGAAGTTGGTAGAGAAATGGATCTCATTGTCACTTTAGAAAATACCAAATGTCATCTCTATTGAGCAGATGTGTGAGGCAAAACATTAAATTGGAATCTATGAGTTGAGAGTATCAAATAGTCCAACAATATTGGAGTCAGTTTAAATAATGAAAATGAGGTATGTAAAGAGATCCACCTATGAGTGATGACCGGCAATAGGCATATTTTTCTGATGTAATCCTCCTTAAATCAACCCCCTTGTCAAGAAAAATAAAACTGGAAATATATAGCAACACCTGAAGATGTCATTACGTGACGAAACCCGCGTCGTAAACAACAAAAATATTAGTGGACCATTACTCGAAAGTTTTTGATTTCCGATATGGAGAGGTTCCACAAAGTGAAGTCTGAATTTATTAGTTATATCTTATAAGACCTGTTGTCACGTAAGGAGCAGACACGTGGGTACTTCCCAAAAATGACGAAGGAACACTTGGCAGACTCGAAAGGAAAATAATGAGGAGAATCGATGGCAAAATTAGAGAGGGACTGATATGGAAAATTGGAATGAATCGGGAGATAAATGAAATATTCGGAGATGGAAGCATGAAGATGTTCTCTAAGTCACTGCGGCTGGTATAGCTGGGCCACATAGAATGGGTGAGCACAGAATGCCGAAACGACTACTCTATGCCGAGATGGTAGGGGTCAGGGAGAGAAAAACCATGGAAACGATGGCTGCAGGATTTTATTGAGGATCTAAAGGCATTTGGAAATTCAAAATGGGAAAGAAGATCTAAAGTTGCCGTAATTTCCAGGACATTGACTTAATTAGCATCTTTATGTTTACGACACTCTCTCTATAGATATGGCGTTGGTGTGATTTCTTTCTCGAGTGTACTGAAGTGCATTTTATTTATGCTATAGCCTCCATTCTCTACACCATTTTTAAATGCAGCTAAGATGTGATGAAAGCATTTACAAGTTTTAAAATGGCAATTTCTCGGTAGATAACCATATCGCAAGCAAACGATTTAATATTGCCGCTTACTCTAGAGCTAAGCATAGCAAAAGGTCGAGTACTTTTCAAAGTATTTGTTACAGTATCTCAGCTATAGATATCTTCATTCGATGAATGTGCCATTTTAATTACTAACAACAACCAAATGTTTAAGCCCTTTTCTCAGGATATGCAGGTTTCTCATTTAACGAAATCGTCCGTGCCATTACCTTTTAGCGTTATCACCGGCCATTCAGTTCGCAACTGCGTCTTTCACATCGGACTCGGCTATTTATACCTTCAACGAATTGCTAAAATTTACCCATCTCCTGATGTTTTCGAAAATTGATAGCTTCTGCGGAATCAGCGTTATTTGGTTTATCTCATAAATAATAGAGAACCCATTAAAATGTAGGCCAATAAACATACTGGCATACCAGCGTGAAAGTTTAGTACGATCCACATATTGACATTGTTCGTGGCTCTGATTTCCGCCGATCTCTCCTACGTTATGCTTGCTGGTATTAAGGTCCTTTCTCTAGTTCATCCCGAACCTTCTTGACGTCTCATTTCTTGTACCTTCACGGTTCTCAGTCTTCATTCCGACACCGGTCTTCTGTCCTTCGCGTCTCGATGCCAGACAAAAAAGTTCCACTTTGGTTGATGTCATGTTGAAGGTCGATGCAGCTAAGTCTGGTCTTAATTGCGAAAAAGAGCGAACTTTTCAGTAGCCTTGATCATCAATTGAATTTGACAGATGGTGGCCGTGCTGGACCAGCATAATTAAACAGTATCGGTACTTTCTATCGAGAGGCCAATTCTTTCGTTTTTTTATGACTGCCTTAGGAGTTGAAGGGCAAGGTAAAAGAATGATTAACCGTAAATGCCATCCGTCACTCCGATCCATCCAAAGGATCATATAGATTTTTCTTTTCGCGTAAGTATCTCCGATGCAAGCAGTAATTTAAATATTAGCAGGTCCTTGAGTTTTCAACTTTTCATAGATGCTTTATAAATAATGAAGTGAAGGATTTCTTTAGCTAAAAACGTTAGTGCATCTGAAGATAGTTATAAACGAGAGAGTAATTAAAATAATTCCTGGTCGTTTACCTCCAAGAACTTTTCTAATGAATGAGCCTTTCTAATACTGAGTTACAAGCCAGCCTTTGATTTCAACCGATATCGTCCATAGAAAGTTACCGATATTCCTCTGGCCTATGCTTCAAGTTTTGATATGTTTCAACTAATTATGTAATGAAAAGTATGTCCTTGTTACTTTCAATGAATACTAATTCACATCTTGTGTTTAGTTGAAAGATTCCTAAATCAAAATCTAGCTGGTGAGGTCTCGGGTTTGTTGGGGTTGCAACTGTGAGTGTGATATTCCCTTGCGATGGTAGTATCGCTCCGTCAAATCTCAGATCTCAAACCTTAGACAAACACAAAATCCTTGCCCATGGCGGGGATTAAACCCACAACCATTTGGTTCATGGTAGTCGCGTTACTAGCCTACCTAGCAGGATACCATGTCGACCTAAATTAAAAACTTTCAAAATAGAATCGCTAGAGTTGACGCGTAAAAAAAAACACTTATTAACTATTGCAACATAAATTACGCAAAGACGTTTTTATTGAACTTCTAAACTGTAGACTTAGGATTTGAATCGCGGCTTGATTGATATAATTTGATGTAACTGTTTCAGACCTTAAGCTTAAAAGGCCTTCACAGACAGTTATGTATCTGGTGATTTATTAAGTTATTGCTTTGGGCAATAACTTCATTTGACTTAGAATACATATTAGTAACTCACCGTTACGAGTATGACGCGGTCTGTGCGTCATCACATCCTCATTTTAAAAAATAATGTCTCCCTGAAGGTGCAGTACCAATCCAAAGCAAAACCTTCTTTAGTTTTGACAAATATCTCGAAATATCGTGCATCGAGTGGGTCACTTTTTTGGCTTCATTAGAAGTATGACATCTTTTTCGTCACTATGAGGCTGAATTATCTGAATTTTATGATTCGTAGTATTTCACTTACGAGAGTTTACTGAAAAGATGGTTCCAACATGACATGACTGAAATGTCAATTCATATTCTGGCTATAAGTAGAAAAAACACTTCTCGCTTTGATAAGCGCCGTAAAACCATACCTTTCCCTTCTATTTTTTAAAAATTGAACTTCAAATTACTTGGTGTACGATAATGGGTGAAACATGGGTAAAATAGTATTTTTTCTACCTAATATAAATCACGTTCTCACGAAAGCTTGAGGACGCGATATATTCCAGGGAATAGTATGATAATAAATCTGAGGCACCGGGCTATCACACCTTTTGAGTCATTAGCAAATAATTGAAGTCAAAATGATTTATTTCGATAGAAATGACGCTGCACTTGGCTTCAATGGGCGGAGACAATGTTCATTCAAAAATAATGTCGTCGATTAATCTGCATAATTTGTATCTTCATTTTGTTCCATAATAAATAACCCATGATATCAGTTAAATCAGTATTTTTTTAAATAATGCTAACGAAAAGGTGGCATTAAGTATTTTGCTAACTCATAGGGTCGTAATGGACTATACTTAATCCGCTCGCCTCGGGAGTGACTCGAATCGGGTAGAGGGCGGCTCGCTAATGTCTTGGTGCTTCCGCTTCAGAGGCGCCGGGAGTCGCCATGTCGCCGAACCCGGCGGGCAGCAGCGAGGGGAAGGGAGTGGGAGGAGTCCTGCCCGCGGGTGACACCCAACTTCCTTCGCCTTGGCCGGAAGAGGAGGAGGAGGAGGACGAGGAGATCGAGGTGGACCTGGAGGAGGAAGAGGAGGGGGAGGAGGAAGGGGACGACGGAGACGAAGAGGAGGAGGAGGAAGAAGAGGAAGAAGAAGAAGAAGAAGAAGAAGAAGAGGAGGAATGCGGAGGGATGGAGTTGTCGATGATGCAGCGGAGACGGATGGCCCGCGGTGGGGCAGGAGGGGACGGCGGAGAAGCGGATCGGGGGGGCGGCGGGGGAGCAGGCGGCAGGGAGGAGGCGGAGTGGGGGCGGAGAAGCGTGGACAGTGGGAGAGGCGCGAGCAGCGAGGGAGGCGGCGGAGAGGCGAGCCCTGAAGGCGCCGGGGGCTCCAAGAGGAGGTCCCCGAAGAAAGTGCGGAGACAAGGTGGGTGCCCAGCGGTTGGTCGGGCCGCTTCCTTTTCCGCCAAGCGTATAATGAATCATATGCAAAACATCCTAACAGCAATTGTCCTCCCATGTGATGTCCGACTCTGTACTGGTTTCGCGAGGTTTTCTCGAGTGCCAGACATTCTGGTGCCTGAAGAAATTACTTGTTTTAGACTGCTCTTCTTATTTCTCTTGCCTTGGTAAGATGCTGAATATTGAGGGTGCAGAAAATAATTGAGCGGTTATGAATCGTCGTTTTAGTATTGATGGTTTTAGGATGCGCCGACAGTGGTTTAATTCCTCTAATTAAAATAGATATACAATGGCATGAGATTAAGGCCTGACTGGTTACCTTCGTTTAACATTTGCTATTCAAATTATTACAAAACAATTTGAAAGTTATTTAAAAGATAGAGAAGTCATAAGAATAAAATTTCGCGGTTGATATTGCAGGGATTGTCGCCGAGAACTGAGTCTAGGTCTCCCTCATTATTCTGCAGTAGTGGGTTAACTAAGGATGTGAGGAAGGAATTACCATAAACATGACCGAAAAGTAATTCACGATGTAAGTAGGTATTTCTGTTTTGAAACTTGTTTTAAAGTTTCAGATTCATACAAAAATCTGTTAAAAATATCCTGGATATGCTTTAATTTGCATGAAATTTTTGCTATGACGATGTGATTAAATATGTTGGTGCAGTGTCCTGATAACTTCTTCTAAGAGTCGTGAAACCTGGTGGCACTTGTCCAATAAGAGGGACGAAGGGCTAGGGACGTTGAAGAAATTCTGAATAAGCAGGCAGAGAGGCTAAATGCCCACCGTAAGGACTTGTTTAGCAGCTCTCAGTCCCGCCATTCTTGTAAATATCCCTTCCATGACGGTATACCGTGCGCACAAGAGTGCCACCAGTTAATGCGAAAAGCATCATAACTAAAGTCAATACCTTGAATTTAAATTTATCGTCCGACTGAAGGCTTGGAAACTTTCGATCGCAACATTTTTCCGTTATAGATGGCTAATTTCTCATCGTAATTCCTTTTATTGTTGACTCCGGTGGCTCCGCAGCTGAGGTATCGTGAGCAAGTGTTGAGTACACAGCCTCTTATACAACACAACTATTCCAAAATTTTTCGATGAGCATTTCCGTATTTTACAGGCCTTCTCAATATTATATTCACCCTTAAATAAATGCTTTCAATGAATCTACAAGCAGAGCTAACATTTATCTTAATCATTACAGCACATCTTCAGTGCAAATCTCAAATTCATTCGACTCGTGTTTTGTAAGACTAGCCCTTATTTCGTAAATAAAACAAAAAGAACAAACAGCCTGCGTATAAATGGAATTGCCAAGCAATTACCAATAACTCTAGATGTAATGCAAAGATACTTTTTCAAAGAATTTAGTGCAAAATAAGACCATATTATTGATGCATTAATATATCCGGAAGATACACTGGAATATATTGTCTATAAGTCATTAAGGAAGTGACTAACCGTTTTCATAGGATTCAGTTTTTCCAATTGAAGACGCTTAGATACATGACTGAAATTCCAACCTTAATAAATATAAAATGCTACAGTTTAAAATTTCAATTTAAAGTACAAATCTATAACCACATAATATGAAGCCAATCTCAAACTTCCTAGGAAATTACCACCGTTCATTTTTTCCGACCACTGCTCAAAAGTTTATCGCGCAAAATGAGCTGGTAAAACCCAAATAGAGAATTATAACTCACTCTGGATAACCATGTTTGAGTGTGTCTGGGGGAGGCTATTATAATTCCATGTACGTCATTAGCCTGAGAAAAAAACAACTTTCTTGCCTTTTAAAGACGCGGAAATAAAATAGAAAAGAACCTTTAGTGCCGTAAAAAAATTTCAACGAAGGCGATAGGTGGTTCTGCTCCTAATATAAGCCCTAAAGAAGAGAGATGTCACGTCAACGAATGTCACAATCTGCAAGTGGTATGCCTCATGCATCAATCATTTCTTGAACACGTATTCCAATGCATGCATCAAAGATATTCCATCAGGGATTCACGGGGTAAATTGTGCTAATTTCATTCAGCATATGGCGATTCCGTTTGCTGTTCCCTAAAAGAGCACTGTGAAATAATCAAACGGAAATAGCTAACGTGGAGATCTACCGAAATTAATGTACATAACAGATTAAATGTAGAGTTGAATGAGCAGGTGTGTCAATGGATAGCCCCTCCACTGGAAATCCCATGAATTTTCTCTATCGTTTTCCTCGACTCTAGCTCCGTGGGTCAACGTTGGCTGCAAATATTGAGAGGGTCGTCAGTCGGGAGGAGGTAGGTTAGAATAAAATGAATAGTGAGAGATTTCAAGTTGCCTTGTGAGCATTATTTAAAGATCAAGTGGGTGGGCTCATCCAAGGAATTTTCGCGTGTTTGGACGAATCAGCCACGATATACCGCCGGCGGAACCTGTGCGTAGGTAGATACTACAGACGCTCGAAAGATGTGTAAGACGACCTTTTGAACATTTTCCTACTACTTTTCATTTCGAATTCAACACATTTTAACTATCGGCAAGAATCATTATTATTATTTAGTAATGCACCAATTTGGGCAGGTTTTAATGGAAGCAAGTAAAAATCCTTTAGGAAAATGTGAAGTCGAGTTAGGTCGACCTACATTGTTTCTTCCTTCATACCGTAGTATGTCCTATCCTTCTTCTCCTATCTATAAAATTATAATATAATAGTACCCGAGGAATTCTAATTGAACCATTGTCTCTGATCACCATAAGGAAATATAAGTGCAAAGCTACTTGTGGGTTGAGTTCCAGTGATATTGGATCGTATCTCGGCGAAGGCAGAAATTTTTAATAAAAATGCCCACTCCAACCTGTTCGTTACGTATAGAGCACTTTAAACAATACCATAGAGTAATTGATTATATATTATATTTCCTCTATGGTAATACACTCCACCCGTCGGATGAAGCTTTAACTGTTGATCTCTTGGCTCCTTTTGTTGAGCGTAGGCTAATAATTAGGTCGGTTTTCTCTCCATCCGTCCTCCCATTCTATTCGAAATCCTTCCCTTACTTACCAGCTCACCTATTCTCAAAGCCGCGAGTGGCCTCATTGTCAGTCGCCTTCTCCAATAACCAAGCTGCCATTGAGGAAAGCTCGAATTTCAGCCAAGGATTTTTTTTTTTTCATGGAATTCATCTCTCTTCCCGGTAGAATTTTACGAGAGTTCGGGGAGCGAGGGCCCGTCACGGAAGCTGTCCAGGCCCAGGAGGAGGAGCGCGGCAGCGGGCGGCGTGAGGACGGGCGGCGGAGCGTCGTCACCCCCGAGGGAGGCCAGGGGCGGCTCGAGCGGGCGCCGCCGGCGGTCAGGGCTCTCGGCGAGGGAGAGGAATCTGCGCCGCTTGGAGAGCAACGAGCGGGAGCGCATGAGAATGCACAGCCTCAACGACGCCTTCGAGGTGAGGACGGGCACCCTTTACACGCTTGTCATCGCAATTTGCCGCTGGGGTGTGGGGTATTGATTGCAAGAAAGCCGGGTGCACTCGTTAAACCAAGGAGTGATACAGCACCCGCACATATAATGTGACTCCTGAGTAAATATCAGTACTTTTCAATTACTTGGGGAGCTTATCTGTCCTTTTATGTAACATGTTAGTATGTAGATACTTTGAAGGCACTAACTGATGTGTGGGTAAGGAGTGGTGACATGATTCACATGTAAATATTCACTACCTTGTGAGCCACAGATTTTTGAAAGAGCACGTGGCGAGGGATGTTGGGACACTAACCATGGCAAATGATGGATAAATGGAAAAGGAATTGAAATATCTACTTACATTCTAAAAGACTCAAGTGAACTATGAGCTCAGAATGTGTCTTCGTAGTTGCAGTCACTAAAGGAGCATATGATTAGCATGAAAGGTTAATGAGTCCAGCATAAAAAAATGGGCATGAGAGTTGAATCTTTTTTTACTGGCAGTGAGGCAGCAACTACGCATGAGATAATGTGACATTTTGCAACATAACTACTGTTTCAATGATATGGACGAGTGAAGTAGAAACATATCATTGCAACCAACCCTAGCTGGAGAAATAAATAAATGGCAACTGAGTGCAAAATTGCATTTTTAGATTTTATTTTGCCAATTGAAAAGGTACAAGGAAAAAGAAAGTCATGAAAGAGATGGATTATGCTGACTACTATTAATGATGGTTGAAAATGATGGAGAGAGAGATATCACGATTATGTAATGAGTGAAAAGGGATAAGCATGAGCAATAGCAGCTACGAAAATTGCCTAATAGCCTAAAGAGTGGGAAATGGGCTGGGAAGGCAGTAGTGAAGATCAGAGAATTTCTTAATGGTTGCTGATTGAAAGGGTCAGTAATTGGTTCAAACTGAGAAGGATACCACTGAGTCACCTTCCAGATTTTATGTACAGTGCTGGAAAAGGAACTGACATTCACTTTTTGTCGAGAGTAGCTAGTTCATGTCCCACCAGTTTCAGCCCTAGGTTTGGTCTACCCTCACTCATGTACATATATGGCTTTGGAGTAAAAGGCTGTGTTTTAACTAATAGCATAGCCATTATACCTAGGGATCTTAAGCTTTGAAATAAGTTCTTTCTTAAGTTCCACACTTAATTATTTAAACAAAACTTTACCAGCCAAATGATACTCTAATTAAATCACCTAATTACAAGCAGTGATTTACTCTTCATGATAAAATAAAAGATGAAAATTTGCTTGTATGCTTCTTCTTCCTTGAGTCCATACTCATTGTTCTCTTTAGAGCAATTTATAATTGATTAGCAATAATTGGTTTGAGAGTGTTTACTGCACAGTGTCCAAAGATTACTAGAGAAGTTCAATTATGAATATTGTTTTTAAGTAAGAGTTGTGGAATGGGAGAGTGAAGTCAAGACATTTATATCTACTTCAAGTGGGACACAGCATATGAATCCATGCATAAATATAGTGACTGAACTACTATTGTCTAATTAGCTCCACATTTAGCATTAAATCGCCCTTTTCATTGGCAGCAAGATTTTCTTTTAGGATATGATGATTATGAATTCTCTCTGTCGCAATAGAGATGGTAATTTTGCCTATTTCCCAATATGTCCTTAATTGTTATAAAATTTCCTCTATTTCTTCTCCATTACAGCAACTTCGCGAGGTAATCCCTCACGTAAAAATGGAGAGGAAGTTGTCCAAAATAGAAACTTTGACGCTAGCCAAAAATTATATAATGGCACTAACAAATGTCATATGTGAAATGCGTGGTGAGGAAAAACCATACACGTAAGTAGAGCTTTTTCATATTCTCTGTATGATATTCCAAAATTTAGTTTAGACTTCAGGTTTGATAAGAATGGAATTTTGCTAAATTGCTGTTGGATGAAAATAACCATGCAGAAAGAAATGTGAGGCTACTCAGCTTCCAGGTTTCCCTCTGAATTGAATTGTTGCTTTGAATTCACAGTTCTACCTGAGATTCACCACTTTGAAATTAGTTGCAAAGGAACATAAAGTCATACAACAAGCCGATGACTGAAGAATTGAGCAATAAATTATAGACCCCAACACTCTATTTATACGACCTTAGCATTACCATGCGGTATTTATCTTAAACATATTTTCTTTAAAAATTTAGCAGAGCTTTCCTGTATGTACTCAAGTCTGCCTTTCTATGATGAAATAATCATATGGAAAAAATGAGAAAAGGTGGCCATGTAGATTACTATAACCTTTTGACAATGCTTAGTCCAAGTGGTGGCTGAATGACTGATTACCCTGGTGAAAATCTCAAGTTTAAAATGAGTTGGACTTCAGTTAAGATCAACTGAAAAATTTGGGTCAGCCACTTGTAATAGGTGTTTTGGACTAATAAGCGCTAAAAAACACACATCCTGATAAGCATACTTATGCTGGTTACAGCTGTAAATTATTGTTTCTCAGTGGCACTGGTTTCAACTCTGTTCAATGCTGCTATAGAGTAACTCAATTCTTCTTGTGTTGAATTCTTAAATGTGGAACTCATTTCAACTATATTCAGCTCATATGAGCGGTAGCTGGATTGAACGAATGAATTGCTCAGACTCATGGATATATGCACAAATCAAAATTACTTTTTATTTAATGGTAATTTTTTATCGTCAGGAAGAAGGACTTGCCATGGGATCACCTTTGTCTCCATTGCTAGTGGATATTTTTATGGACCACTTAGAGAAGAAGCTTTTCAATTCAAATTTTAACCTTTTATCTAATGTGTTTTATTGGTTTAGATATGTGGATGATATTTTATGTTGTTGGACTGGTAGCTATAGGCAAGCCACTAAATTTTAAACTGTTTTAAATTCCTTACACCCACGTATCAATTTTACCATGGAATCTGAATCAAACAGTAATTTAAGTTTTCTTGACTTAAGTATCTCAACTTCAAATTATCTCCACCAATTTGCAATATACCACAAACCAACTTATACAGACCACGTTATACCATCTGATTTGTGCCACCCATGGTCTCATAAAACTGCAGTGTTCAACCATATGATCCAGCGAGCTTTAAATATCCCTCTTTCTAGGGATAATTTTGAAAAAGAATTAAATATAATTAGAAAATCGCTAAATATAATGGTTATGAAGGAAATCTTGTAAATAAGAAATTAGAGAAGAGGGCATTAAAAGATATTTCACCATTGCAACCAGTTAAAGATAAAAAACTAAAATGGGTAAAGTTGCCTTACTTGGGTAAAATGTCTTACGATGCAGTCAAATCCTTCCCTAAAGACAAGTACAGAGTGAGTTTTTACGCACCAAGAACTCGAGGAACATTTTTCAATAATGCCAAAGATCCTTTTGACCCCCTGCTAAAATCGGGTGTTTATGAACTTAAGTGTGACACATGTGGTGGTGTATATGTCGGTCAAACTGGGAGAAATTTTGTAACTAGGGTGTCTGAACACAAAAGGTGTTTGGTGAACAGCGATCCTAAATCTTATTTCGCCAAACATTTAATGGAAGAATCCCACCACTCCACATTTTATGTGAAAATCCTCCGTTTCCTGGATCAAGGACACCGTTTAAATGTTTCCGAACAGTGGGAAATAGTCAAAAGGAAACGAAATAAAATGAACCTATTAAATGAGAACAAATCTGTTTGTCATTCTCCTATTTTTGACACCATTTAAACATAAATTTACCTCCTCCAACAAACCACCCTCCTCCCCCCCTTACCATTTTCTCCCACCTGCCTTTCTATCCTTTCCCAGTGTGACGCAAATCTGGTGTTTGACGTAATCTGTTTATTTCAATGAACAAAGGATCATATCCCATTCATGATTTTAGCCTTCCCCTCTTATCCTACCCCCCTTACCCGACCACAACCGCCCCCCCCCCCCACTACTGTGTTTGGGTAATGTAACTCCCAATATATATGCTCATGTCTGTTTATGTTAAGATTAGTCTTACCTGATGATGACTGCTAGACAGTTGAAACACGTTGTAAGAGTTTGAAACAAATTTGGTAGACAGTACGATATCGTTTGAGTATCATTGTTAAATATGCTGTTCTACAATATCTCACCGGAGAAAGTAGAGTTTATTTGATGTACTTACCCTTTACATTCACATTTTCATTTCAAAATATATTGGCTGGTGCTAGGCCATAGATTTTAATTTAGTTGGTAGGTAGGGCTCAAATACTATCACATATCCAGTATATTTGAGTGTGAAATAGAACTATGTCTAAAAAATAAATATTCATGAACTATTGTTTCATCTATAACATTGTTATTGCTTTATTTTACTCTCATGACAAATTTTAATTTGGCCGTACTATGGT
The DNA here is from genome assembly GCA_963169105.1 of Ceriagrion tenellum. NCBI lineage: Eukaryota > Metazoa > Arthropoda > Insecta > Odonata > Coenagrionidae > Ceriagrion > Ceriagrion tenellum. The sequence goes on from OY720632.1 coordinate 46,814,272, forward strand.
CCATGATATATAGAAATCATTTCTTGCTAATGGTAATATTTAGTAAAAGTTCTCAATAAGTGAATTTTAAGCAAAATTTCTTTCCTATGGGAGTCTTTTCAAAGCAAAATGAAACTAATTACACATTCACATACTAGTGGGCTAACGTATATGGAAGTGAGCATTGTTACATATTGAAACAATTTGTAATTTCCACAAGAATTTTATTTTAATGACCAAGGCTTCATCGCTGTGCGACATCATCAGATAATTTACAGTATCGTGCAAACAAATATAGAGTCTCTGAGGCAAGGGGGTGGAAAAGGCAGCTATGGGGGAGGAGGTAGAATAGGGAGGGGGGAGGAAGGTACAATGTAGCGGTCAGGATGAGGTGTGAGATGGGTTCAGTCACTGCCGGGTTGTGAGATAGGAGGCGTGGGAGGAGACAGTGGGGGAGGGGAAAGGAGTGAGACAGAGCTCAGTGGGAGTGGGTCCAAGGCAAAAATGTGGTCAGGGATGGGTTCTTCCCAGCCGAGTCGTGAGATAAGGAGGTGGGGGAGGTGGTGGTGGAGGAAGGGAAGTTAGTGCCATCGTGAGTCCCGACTACTGTCTCACTCCTTTCCCCTCCCCCAACATCTCCTCCCACGCCTCCTATCTCACAACCTGGTGGCACAGTCTAAACAAACTGTAGTTTAGACTGAGCGGGCGACGACTTAATATTTTAATTAATAGTTTGCAATATACTGTAAATTACCTGATGACGTCGAACAGCGATGAAACCTAGGTCGTTAAAATAAAAATCATATGGAAATTATGAAGTGTTTCAATATATAACCATGAAGTTATGGCAATGTAGAAACAGATGAAACAAAAAATGGTCACTCATGAACTACAAGTAAAAACAAAATGGTTCCCATCATGGTAAGTTGATTTAATGAGTTAACAGCTGATTGAAGCTGGCATGTCCAAGTAAAAATGAGTTGAAACAGCTACATGCAGATTTGTTCTGCATTATTCCAACTGAAATCTTCACCAGGTCTCACTGAATGTCTGAAAAAGTACAAGAACTAAGCCAAGAAGTATGAGAAGTAATGAAAAATTTTGTTTAGGGCTTTCATCTTCTCTCTTTTGTGATAGCATGCTGATTATCCAGTTAGCATAACAATTTCTTAATAGTATACATCTTGACCCAAAGCTAAAAAATTCAAGAAATGGATTTAAAATTGCATGGAAAGAGCCAAACTTAGTTCGCTGATTTAAAAACAATATTTGCAGGTTTCTTGATGACAACGCATCAAACAGTAGTGGAGGTACCAATGCTGAGGCAGAAGGGAGCACCAGTGGAAACAGCAGTGGTGTGGATCCACAAGCTTCCACAGATGAACTGGATATTGAGCTCAATAATAACTCGCCATTTCAAGAAAACTTAGAGAGTAGAGGTGCACCGGTTCTGGTACAGAGAACGCAAGAAGTTTGATGGGAAATGATATGATCTTCAAATGTCTCCATAAAGGTTAGTCTACCACAAAAGTTGATATCCTAATAGCTTATATGCAGAAGTTAATTCACTTATCTGAGAATCTTGGAGTAACCTAAACTTCAATGATCACCTAACTGATATAATTTGGCTGAATTTCCTATGATATAACTAATTTGATATAATCTGCCTGCATTCATATTCTGGGAACTTGTAAAAGTATATATCCTCTATTTGATATGATCAACAAAATATTACCTTTCTTCACTATTTTTCTCACAAACTGAACTTGAAATCACACGATGCTCAATGGGAGAGAGGAGGAAACACAAGGAAAAATAGTATGCTCCCGTCAAATATAAATGCCATTTTCATAGAAAATTGAATAAAAATAAAATAGATGGATCTTATTTTTTGGTTATCAACTAATTACTGTGAACATTGAAGTCCAAATGTGTTAATTACATAAAAATGGCTCAGCAGTGCTATGGCTACCAAAAAGTGTCCATGAAAAATATATTCATGTGATGGTTGGCATGTTTTGAACCTTTGTTTTGGTTATCCACAGCCAACACATTCAATCAGTGAAAGCTGGATTTTTGAAACCATTTGAAAAATAGTTGGAACTTGGAATTTATTTTGACTCACACTGTCATGGTGGAACCTTCTTAACTCTGAAGAATTTGAGAAAATCAAGAAAATTAGTTTTCATGACACAAATAAGCTAGATAAAATCCTCATTATATTATTTTATAATATAATAATAATACATTTTATTTCCGTAGGTTACAAAGTAACATGGAAATCGTCAAGAAAATTACATTTTGCTTCAGTATTCAAATAATATATAAAGAGGAAATACTTTTCCAGATTTAATTATTTTGGTTAAACAGGTTTGTAAGATATTTACACCATGGAAACTGATTTTTCTCTGATTCCTGTTTTCTATCGATTTAATCAATAATAATCTGGCACCAAGCGCAATTCATTTAAACCAAACAGTTACACATGACCTTTCACGATAGATGACCTTTCAGGCTGACTGAGAATTTTCTTTTGAAATGATAACTTAAATTCTATCTGACAATATAATATATCTGTAAGACTCGAGGGGTACCGAAATTTATTAAAATCTGCATTCAGTGAGCTTCAGAATATTTGAACAACATAAGAACAAATGTTTGAAAGCTATAAACCATCTAAGACTCTACCTCTCTCATTTTACTCTTTGATTTATTATAATATAAACCAGGTTTGCGATCCAATTATCACTGCCAGTAAAACAAAAGGCTTTTACTATTGTTTGAGATTTCATTTCTGTGTGCTATGCACCTTTTATGAACCAGCTGAAATGAAGAATAGCTCTTTCTATGAATCATACTGGCCACTTCAGCCCCAAAGCCAAAATGGGTGATGAAATTTATTTAATCCAGTTGCTTCATGTCAATCAATTTTAAGTGTAAATGGAATAGCTGTTTAATATTCTTCAAAATGCATTAAGAAAGAATGATGAAACGTCTTGAGATGCTTCATCACAGTAGTTAAAAATAAAATTTAATTGTTGCAATTGTTGCATTCTCTTGCAATTAGCATGATATAAATTGTACAAAGAACAGAAAAAAGCTACAGATTTGGTAGAGTAACACTGCCATTGACTTAGAAAGGCCTATTAGTGAAAATTGCTCAATGGCTTGTAAGGTGATAAGTGAATTGTACAATAAAAGAATTATTTAATCTCAAGAGTGATCTGATTATAAGCATGATATGAATATTACACTACTGGGTACTCACTAATAAGAGCCATGATTAATGTTGCTTATCATAAAAATCAAGTGAGTTCCAACCAAGTTCTCACTTCACGAATGAAAAGCATGCCTGTAACATTTTGATTAAGTTCTAAAAATAGTATAAGTGCCTATACCTGTGGAGGTATGACTGGTTTTATCATGGTGAATAATTATGAATCATTATGAACATATTTCAAACATAGAAAAGCTAAAATATGTGGTTCCTCTCACTGTGATTTCTTTAATATTTAGAGTTTTATTCAATTTTTCCTAGGTCTTTCAAACCAATGGAGCCTTGCAAACATCATTGGTTCATCTCATTGAGGCATCTGTTGACTCCCCTAATGTGCTGGGCATAGGCATTGGACATGAGGAGTGACACAGAACGTTCATGTCTCCTCAACATGTTACCATTCCATCCATCATTTAATCATTTTTGCACTCTATAAATGGAGTCATTTTATATGTGTGACAAGAAGCCACAACATTTGAAGAGGACTCTTAATTACAATTGTGATAAATAGATTTTTAATCAGTGAGAAGAATTAAGAAGGGAAGGCAATTATTTTGGTCAATAAGTCTTGCCAATTGTAGAGTATTTAGAGTGGAATTCTTGTTAATTAGTCATCGTGTTCCACAATTAAAACATTCAGGGAACTCATAGCATCATTTTGAAAGTATTTCAGCCCTTCCATATCATTCATCTTAGTTCATCAAACTCACCCTCAATTTATAGAAAAGATTAAGCCTCAAGGCTGCAAGAACGAACAAAAAAAGCCATTTCAAATGTTGAAAGATTTTTTATATGTGTGTGTAAATATGTATGTTGAATAAACTGATAAGGAAATAATTAAGCTGCCTGCCTCTTAATGTTCTTCAGCAATGAAAAAACTGATGACCTAAAGAGATATAGGTGACATATATACAGCTGGGGATGGACAGGCTATAATGAGCATCTATGCAGTGAACACCTATCTCATTACCAACAAAACCAACAAAAACCCTAACCATGGTTATTTCTGTTCCCCAAGTTTTCACAGAAAAACTGTAGACATGTCTGGAAGATGGGTTCCTAATCGTAACTGGAGTTAATGAGGTAGTTTTTCATGCTGTGACGCTAATAGGTAGGTACTTACTATGGAACCAAATGTTCCCAACTGTCACCAATCAAACTAACTTTTGGGATGGAGACTATGGTTATTCATTACTTATTTCCAAGGAAATTTTAAGCAACAATATTTTGCTTTCAAATATTAAATCAAATGACTGGCTATTAAGTAGGTATTACATCTGTAGATCTACAAAATGTATTATGGAATGAATGAGATTTTTATCTGTTCACCGAGACATGTACTTTACAAATGTGAAAATCATATGGCAAGAGAAAGAGGTCAATAAGACACAAGAGAGGAGAAAAAATAATTATTTGGGCCATGGGAGTAGCATCATGATAGTTAAGCTCAAGAGAAAGCCTTTTGAATAAAATAGGTAGAGAATTTTGGAATAAAAGCAGATAAGATTGAGCAAGAAATATTTCACTTCCCCTTACATGCATTCTGATCATTCTTCCCTCCATAACCTTCTTCAGCATGTCCTCACCTCTCTGAGTATCCTCCACACTATTTTACTCTCCTCACCAAATCTCAGAATAGTCACATGCTTTTGCTTTATGAGGTAAGTTACCTATCAATGAGGTATGGAGGTAAAGTAATGAGATTGATTTTTTATGATTTTTCTATTCAACTAAAATTACAATTCTACATTATTGTTTTCAAAGCAATTGGCTTGGGAAGCCACACAGCAATTGAGACAATTTATCTCCTCTTCCTAACAATGCTGTAACTTTAATACTGAAATTAGCTTTAGCCAGACGGTTACATCTGTTTTAATGTCTCCAAGCATCCTACAGTGAGATCCTTTGAGAAGACTTTTCAATCTTGGGAAGAATGGCACATGGTGGCAAAGGAGGACCATTTTCAATCTGTTCCAAAAACTCAAGGTAGTAGTCCAATTTGTTGTTCTCTTGTTTCTTGGAAAGGTTTATTGGAACCATTTTCTTATAAATTATCCTCATCTCCAATCCATTAGTCAAAACCTCATGAATGGTACTGTGGATCACATTTAATTGTTCCCCGATCATTCTGACTGTCGATCATCCTTCAGAACACACAAGAGACTGAATTCTGGCAATGCTTCCATCTATTTGTTTCAGGTCTTCTGCCACTAAGTTCACCTTCAATCAGTTTTCTTCCTTCTGAAAATGCCTTGAACCACCTGAACACTTGGCCTTTTGACAAACAATGTCTGGACCATCAGCCACCTGAAGATTTGCAAAATTACTGTAGCACTGTGATCGAGAATAAAGCTAAATCTGATAGCACAATGTTGCTCAAAATTGATTCCGTATTTTCAGAATGTATAAAAAACAGCTAGCAAAAAATTTTCCTCAGGTAACTAAATTACTTTACAGTGTTCAAACTTGTACTGGCAGGGTATAGCATATTACCCCACCTTCCTCTGAACTGGGAGTTCTCTGTGTTTCCAGATCAAATGCTAAGCTACCAGTCTTATTACTTTATTTATACACCTAGAAGATCGATTTTCTCTAAATTCCAGTGTGCTCTCCCCACTTCTTGAAGTTCCTCTGAAGAATCGATTGATTTTTTTCTCCATGCTTTTATTTCCCTGCACTACTTGTTTCTCATCAAAATTTGTTGTTCCATTTCCTGAATATTCTTTCTCCCAAGAGTAAATATTCTTCCACTTCCTAAGCCATACATCTCTTTAATCATCCATGTTTCACAACTCATGGTTTTCAAATAATTTTTATACTTGAAAGTTTAACCATTGCTTCAACCACTCTTTTAATTCTGCCTTTAAGACTTCCTCATTTGTATTCCATTTATTCCATTCTCATAATCTCACCCAGAATTTTATCATCTTGCTCTCAGCACTAGTACTTAGCTCCAGTTAATGCTTCTGTTCCACAATCCTACCCCATAATTTTCATGAATTCAATGTAACATTTCATGAGTGAGAAAATTCCACAGAGAAAAAAAATCTGTCATGACCAGGGCTCACACCCAGATCCCTCTGTATTGCATTAAGTGGTGAGCCTATCAAGTAACGGCACAGTAATTCTTCTATGCGCACTGAAGTGCAATATCCAATGACTCTGCTCGGGTGATAAAACTGCTAGTTTCTGTTATTTTCAAAACTAAGTAGCCTTTCATTAAAACAAAGTTGTCTGGACCTACATCTGCCCATGGAAAATGGTGCATGTTGTTACACATAAATGGGTGAATTCTTCTCGGGTCACACACTGGTCAACATTTCCATGACTGCCAACACTTCAGCTTGCGTCTCCCTCACCATCATTGTGGCTATAAAAATGACACAAGATGGCCACCTTATATACCCAGGTGGGCTAGTTTATGTACACTACCGAGTGGTCCTGTAACCTCTGATTGGTTGATTGTTGCCAGCCTTCTTTGCTGGTGTTCCCAAACCTTCTTGATGGCTCTAAGAATGGACTTCCGAGTGTTGCTTGAATGTAAACCCAAATACTGGCTAAAATTCAATTTGTTTATGAGGATTTCAAATAAGTTCCTCACTCTGACTATAACCATCATCATCATTCCTAAGATTGGTTGACTGCAGCTCTCCACCCTTCCCTATCTAATGCTAGTTCCCTTACCTCCTGGTATATACTTCTTATGTACTTCCCTCTTTATAGGTTCATGAACTTATTGCTGGGTCTTCCTCTGGGGACTTTTCCCTCTATTTAACCTTCAATTATTTTCTTCACAAAACCATTGTGTCTCAGGGTGTGTCCAATCCATCCAGTCCTTTTCTGTTTGGTGCTCCATGTGGTCCTTTCCTCTTCTATTCTTTGGAACACTTCATCATTTCTTAATTTGTCCATCCATTTTATATTCAGCATCCTCCTCCAGCACCAGTTTATGAAGGCTTCTAGTCTTTTCTGGTCAGCTTTTCTGATGGTCCATGCTTCAGATCCACAGAGCTCCACACAAATGTTTTCTCATACTATTTTCTGGTTTGTAGTCCTATATTCTTTGAGCACGGCAGTTCTCTTTTTCCCATGAACGACTTCTTAGCTTGGGCTAGTCTCCGCTTGACCGTTGTACTTCTCTGCTTGTCCATTGTACTTCTTCCATCCCACCTGATGGTACTTCCAAGATAGGTGAAGGAATCCATTTGCTCTAATTTCTCTCCTCTCAGGGTGACTTGTACATTAATCTTCTCTCTTCCACATACTAGGAATTTAGTCTTCGTCTTACTTTTTTTCATGTTGTATTCTTAGAGAACTGACTGTCCATGACACTAAGTGACCTTTGAAGATCCTCGCAATTTCCAGCTATGACTGCAATATCATCTGGGGAGTGGAGCATGTTTATTTCTTCTCCATTTATCTTCCTTCTGCTCAGTCCTGTATATTGCGCTTCTCGTATGGCCTCCTCCAAGTACATGTTAAACAGTGCTGATGAGAGGTTGCATTCTTGTCATACTTATTTAATTTTAGCTTCTATCTGGCTTCCATCTCTCATTTACACTGTGACGACTTGCTTCCTGTATAGTTGATAGATAATTCTTCTGTCGTTGTTATCCATTCTTAGTTTTTCCAGTGGTCTGAACATATTGTTCCACTCAACCTTGTAGAAGGCTTTCTCCAGGTCCATGAATTCAACATACAATGGTTTTTTCACATGTACTATTTTATCAATGATGGCTCTCAGGCAGAGGGTGGCATTCCGGGCACTATGGTTTTTCCTAAATCCAAACTGGTTTTCCAAGAGATTGTCTTCAATTTTCCTTTCCATTCTTCGGCCTATTATTCGTGTGAGTATTATTGATGCATGTGACAATAGACTCAAGGTTTGGTGCTCCTCACATCTCTCAGTCCTTGTCTTCTTCCATATCACAATCATTACACTTCTTTGAAAGTCCTCTGGAAGTCAACTGCTTAGATAGCTATTTTTTATTATCTCGTACAGGTTGTCCTTGGCTTTAATTCTGAGTGCTTTGATGATCTCTCTATTGATTTTGTCTGCTCCAGGTGCTTTGTTTTTCTTTAGGTCTTCTAATGCTTCATCAAATTCACTCCTCAGTATGATTGGGCCCTGATCTTCCTCATCAACTTTGCTTTTGTTATTCATTAGGTTTTCTTCCAGTGGCATTGGCCTTTGGTAGAATCCTTCAATGTATTGCTTCTATCTATTCCCAATGTCTCCATCCTCTATCAATATAACAATAACCATATTGCCGTAACATATAACCTTATTATTACATTAATGCACTCATATGTTGAACCTCCGAGTAAATCTAAACATTATCCAGGGGTGATGCTAGTGCTTATATATGGCACATGAGCTTATGATTATTATATCACATATTTCTTTTTCTAACCTCAGTGGTAGGGGTTATCATCAAAAAATTTCTTCAGATTTTTATGGGCTTGGTTTAGAATAGTTGTCTTTGGAGCTCAAAGGATAACACATGAATTTTGAAAAAAATTTTGTCAACTGTCCTGAGGTTCTGCCAAGAGGTTAAAGTTCCACAATTTCAGGCTATTTTGATAAAAAGTCAAAATATGCTGAAGATCATAGTCTGCTTCATTTTTTCATGAAGAACACTTACATATTGCTAAAAGGTAAGTGAAAATGACATGACTGCAGTTACATCAGAGCAGAACCCACCAAAAAAAGATGACAAATAGGTACCAGTGCAATTCAAGCAACCAAATTGAGGATAATGCATTTCAATGTCCATGTAGCCCACCCTTGCTACCATTTCTAGGAACAACCCAGAACTCATCACGAGAAGTTTTGACACCCTGAAGTCTACAACAAAGTTCTACAATAATATCGCTTTGGATGTCATCCAAGCAAGATTCCAGCAGTGGCAGGGAATTTCACCGCAACTGTAGCCTTGGCCGCTGCTCATGAACCCCATTCTCTGGCCATCATGGTTCAGGAATGCTGTGCACCCACAGCATTATAAGCATTACTGTAAGAAGAGGTTCTAGCCCTATGCAGCATTAGGCAAATCTCTCAAGTCGACTGGGCAGGGCTCAACACTCATCCTGTGCTAATTTTGGTGGTACCATGCTCAGGCAAATTGTCTACATAAAAATGCACAATGTTTCCATTGTCAGCTCAGGTCTCATTTAGCTAGAGTTGTCCCAGGTTGAGGGAGTCCTGGTGTGTCAGGTGGGTATTCTGAAATTTATCAAGGAAACAAGGTCGGTGCAGTCAATGGTTGAGTTCAGTGTGCTATGGATAAGTTTAAGATGAGTTATCAGGAATATATACATACATACATACCAATCACACTGTTCCCTTCCGGGGTAGGCAGAGTCACTAAGTTACACTCATAAATATATATTTGTACACCTAACTCTGCTTCAATAATTTCCTCCATACAGACCTATCCTTGCAAACCTCTCTTGCTTCATTTACCCCCATACTATGCTTCATACACGCCCTCCTGTTTTTAAGACTCCTAATATTCCTCTTCCTAAGAATTTCCTCAACCACATGCAACCACAACTTTCTCGGTCTACCTATACCTCTCGCACCAATCATTTCACTCTCATATATCTGTTTTGTTATTCGATTCTCATCCATTCTCTCAATATGGCCAAACCAACGAAGCACACTCCTTTCATATATGTCCATTACTGGACCATCTAACCCACACTCATTACCCACTCATTCCTGACCCTATCCGCAAACACTCCTCAGATAACTCATACCCACGGAATTTAGTCCACTCTTATGTCTATCCTGACACACCCATATTTCACTACCATACCACAAAGTGGGGAGAAGTACACTTTTGTACACTGCAATTTTTGCTTCCTTAGACAGACACTCATTCCTTGATATGCTCCACATGCTACCTACCACTTTCCTTCCAGCATTCGCATGTCTATTTATCTCCTCATCTATTCTTCCATCTTTCGCATACATCTTACCTTAGTACACAAAATCATCCACTTGTCCAATTACTTCACCATTTGCCCTCATCACACAGTTATTCTCCAAATTCTCCTTATCAAAAACTACTGCTTTAGTCTTGTATGGATTTACCCTCAAGTCCATTCTCTCTTTTGATTCACAAAACTTATCTAGTAGCTTCTGTAATCCCTCTTGGCTCTCTGAGATCAAAACAGCATCATCCGCATATAGAAGAACTCACACATTTACATTTCCAATGAAAACACCATCGTTTTCGCTACATGCGTCTCTAACATATTTATCCATAAATACACTAAACAGCCATGGTGACATTATGTTGTGGAATTTAAATATGTTGGATAAACATGTGACCTTCCTTTGTCCACTTCCCATTATCCCCTTCTCTACCTGCTTTTCATGTGTTTTTTGTTTTTACGCTGGTACTTCCGGTTACCATCTTTTTTAGTAATGTGTGTGTATTTGTCGTGCTTAAATAAACTCTAGCAGTTCTATGGCTACCTGCGTATTATTGCACTCCCAACAGGTTATGGGCCCAGCGAGTTGAAATCACTCCATGATAATAAAGCTTGGGTTCTAGTTGATAAACCAGCTAATGCACCTATTGTGAAATGTAAATGGGTTTTTAAAGTTAAGAGTGGGTCTAATGGAAATCTGGTGAAATATAAAGCCAGACTAGTTGCAAAAGGGTTTTCTCAGCAGCCTGGTGTAGACTTTGAGGAAACTTATGCTCCTGTAGTGAGGCGGGAAAACATTAGGATGCTCTTATCTATGGCTGCACTTAATGACTGGGATATTTTGCACTTAGATGTGAAAACTGCCTTTTTGAATGGAAAGTTAGATGAAACCATTTACATGTGCCAACCAGATGGTTTTCTTGAGAAAGGGAATGAAGGAAAGGTTTGTCTTCTACAGAAGGCCATTTATGGGCTTCGCCAGGCACCTAGAGCCTGGAATAAGACTATTCACAATTCCTTGGTCAATCTTGGATTAAATCAGTGTAAAAGGGAACCTTGTATATATTTTAAGGTGAATGAAAAATGTGTCCTCATTGTAGCCTTGTATGTGGATGACATGTTAATAATTAGCAATAATCAAGGTGAAACTGCTCAAATCAAAGAATCTTTGATGTCTGAGTATGAAATGCAAGATTTGGGTGAAGCTGAGTACTGTTTGGGTATGCGCATTAGGCGTGATAGACCAAGGGGTCTTTTGATGTTAGATCAGACTAAGTATGTTGAAGATCTACTCATGAAGTACAGAATGAGTGAATCAAGCCCAGTTGGTACCCCAATTGAGCCAAATATCAAGTTGAAGCCATTGTCCAAGGGGGAGTCATCTCCTGATGTTCCCTATCAACAATTGATTGGTGCTCTTCTGTATTTGTCTCTTTCTACTCGCCCAGATATTGCTCATACTGTAAATAGGTTAAGTCAGTTTAATACATGTTTTTCACTTGAGCACTGGAATGTGTCAAAGAGGTTGCTTAGGTATCTGAAAGGAACAAAGGATTTGTGTCTTGTGTATGGTAATGCTAAACAACCCCTGACTGGTTATGTTGATGCTGATTGGGGTGCTTGTAAAATGGACAGACATTCTTACACTGGTTTTGTTTTTACTCATGGAGGTACTGCTGTGTCATGGGCCAGTGTGGAACAGAGAAGTGTGGCATTGTCAAGCACTGAGTCTGAATACATAGGGCTCACAGAAGCTTCTAAAGAAGCATTATATTTAAATTCTGTTCTTTCGGAAATTTTTAATTGTCAAAACTGTCCTGTTCTTTTCAATGACAATCAAAGTGCAAAAAACTTAGCCATCCATGATGTATATCACAGTAGAACTAAGCACATTGATATTAGATTTCATTTTATACGTGAAATGGTAAACTGTAAAAGGATTGATTTACAGTATATGTGCACTGGTGATATGATGGCTGATATACTAACTAAAGGTACACCAAAACCTAAACATTTGAAATGTGTTAAATTGCTAGGACTGTCTCATGTTTAAGGGGGAGTGTTGTGGAATTTAAATATGTTGGATAAACATGTGACCTTCCTTTGTCCACTTCCCATTATCCCCTTCTCTACCTGCTTTTCATGTGTTTTTTGTTTTTACGCTGGTACTTCCGGTTACCATCTTTTTTAGTAATGTGTGTGTATTTGTCGTGCTTAAATAAACTCTAGCAGTTCTATGGCTACCTGCGTATTATTGCACTCCCAACACATTACACTTCCTTGCTTTATGCCCTTTTTATTGCAAACCAATCACTCAGAATCCCGTTAACTCTCATGCTTGCCATACTATTATCATACATCTCCATCATAACATTCATTAACTGCCCATTCACTCAATACTCCTTCAAAACCTTCCATAACTTCTTTCTATTTACCCTGTCATATGCCTTCTCTAAATCAACAAAAGCACAATACACTTTCTTTCGGATGCCCATACATTTTTCTATCACTTCCTGAAGCGCGAAAAGCTGGTCACTACATCCTCTCCCAGCCATAAACCCACACTGCACACTCCATATTCTGTCAGAAGTAATATTCCTTACTCTTTCGATTAAATTTTTGCTGAACACTTTTCCCTGAATACTCAATAAACTAATGGCCCTATAATTATTATATTCAGTCTTTCCTCCCTTCCCTTTGTACAATGGAACAATGATTGCATTCTTCCAATCCCCTGGAACCACAGAAATCTTTAAGCATAAATTACATAGTTCACACAGGCAACAAATTAGTAAATTACACCCACACTTCAACATCTCACAGGATATCCCATCTATGCCAGCAGCCTTCCCATTTTTCAATACTCTCAATTCCGTTACGACCTAATTCTTACTGATCTCCTTTTCATCACATTCTCACATACTACTTCGTACTCATCACATTCTCACATACTACACATCATCACATTCTCACATACTACTTCACAAGGCTCATCTTCAGCACCTGTATCATTATTGTACAATTCTTCAAAATACTCCCTCCAGCAGTTCCTGATATTGCTTTCATCCCACACGATCTCTCCACTTTTGTTCCTTACCGCATTTATTCCCCTACCTTTACCAATCTTAGCCCTATGTACCCACTTCCAAAACAGCTTTTTCTTGCCTTCAAAATTGCTCTGCATCTTGCTAGCTTCATCCGCACGCATTCTTTCCTTGCTCTCTTTCACAACAATTTTGCATTCATTCTTTTTCTTTCTGTAAATCTCACATGCCTTAGTACGCTCTTCCTCAGATTTGGCAGCAATTATATTCTTGTATGCCTCTTTTCTTTTCCCTGACTGCAATTTTCATCTCTTCATTCCACCAAGCATCACCTTTCATTCTTCCTAACACTCCTTTTCCACATACTTTTTCAGCACATTATACAATCACTCCTTTTAAACACTCCCACACATCATTCACATTCTCGTTTCAGATATAGGTACTCATCCCATTCTCTCTGCTTCAAGGATAGAACATCCTCAAGCATGCAACCATACTGCATTCTTACCTCACTGTCCAGAAACCTCTTCACTTTATTTATATTATCAGCAACTTCCTTTAAAATATGAGAAGATGGAGGATACTTACTATTTACTTCAGCTCTCTCGACATGCCGAATGCTGCTGAGAATCTGAGGACATCGTAAATATTAGGAAAATACCACGATGCATCTGGTGATAGCCAGTTGCTCTTAGTCAAGTGGACTGCCTCAGGTGGACCAAATATTGGACACTTCAACTCTTCTCTTTCTTATAATCTCTCCGCAAACAGAACCTCTAGAGCATTAAGAATTAGAGGAAATCACAAGTAATACCCTCTTTCTGAGAAGGATCGCGTCAGCCTGCCTTGTAGGGAAGTTCTTTGAGAAAATAAAACACTTAGATTAACAACAGCATTACGACAGGGGAAAATAAAGATTTTAGGACAGTTATTTTTTAATTTCTAACTCAGGAAATTCACTGGTTCTCATTACTTACCATACACTCTATTATTTATATTTGTAAACCCACTAATTGTTACTGGTGATGGCGTGGTGTCAGTTCCAACAAATATTGGGAGCTTAGGCCACTCTGTATCAGAATCGCCTGTAATAAGATGTCAAAGTTGGGACCCCTCATCGAAATATCTTCCGAACTATCTCCACATAAAGTCACTAATTCCAGAATTCTGGTGATTTAGCAACGAGGTCTTTCAACATCTATGGAATTCTAGATAAAAGTAATCTTAAAAAAGTAAACTTCGTAAATGGCGGTTAATGGTAACGTATTACCAACTGAATAGCGGAATGCGTCAATAGTGTAGCGAGCAGTATCGCAGTGATCGCAGTAGCGAGTGAAGCAGTTTGTTCGGTTGGTTTGGTGATTCTCGCCAATTCTCGCCGTTCATGAAAAGGACGAAAAGGACGGTGACAACAGACTGACGATATACTCAGTTCTTACTTCTTATCTTAACGTTCTTTAAGGAAAGGTCGGAGGTTAATCCTCGGTAAATATTGCTCTCCAATTAGTATAGAACTTCAATCTCTGTCATCTCCCCCATCAAGGTACAAGGATAGTTATTAATAAGTCGTATTAAGAAATCCGTCTAATGCAACTTTTTCTTTAGGCTGCGGTGTTGAGCCTTAACGGAGAGATTTAATTGGGAAAAAAGATTCTCTTTAGTGGAGAAAGATGTTGCGGACTACTGTAGCCAATATTTACCGGTATGCCCTGTGGAATTGGCCTGAAACGTTTACGGGGTTTTTGATGCAACTATAGTTAACGTTACTTGTTTATTTGCAGATGCGGACGAAATGCTAGGGTCCAAGCTGGTAAAAGATTCAAACACACCTTACCTGACTTACCCTATGACTTCAACGCATTGGAACCTGTGATAAGTGCAGAGATTATGAAGCTCCACCATGGAAAACACCACGCGACCTACGTCAATAACTTGAATGTTGCCGAGGAGAAATTGATGGAGGCTAAAGCAAAGAGTATGATAGCTAATGAATGTGGAACCTTAGGAGTGCTTTCGAATATTAATTCCCGCCATTCCATTTCAGATGATGTGACGGCGATTATTGCTCTTACTCCTGCCTTGAAGTTCAACGGTGGCGGACACATAAATCACTCGATTTTCTGGAATAATCTATCTCCAAACGGTGGAGGGGAGCCATGTGGTACGTATACATTTTATTAGGCGTGCTTAAATTCAATTTAAAAAGACGGCCATTACGTTGAATATATTTACAGTTAAATGATTGATCTTTAAGCTTTTAACAGTGAGAGATCATTTAAAAACAACATTTTATTGGCAATGTGATTCTCACGAGTAACAAGTGAGCTGGGAATTTCCTCACACATTTGGCAGACTTGGAGCCGGTGGGCCAAAACCTAAACAGCAGGGGTCGATGGTGGCTGGAGGAGTAGAGAAACTCATGTTGAAGAGGGTGGTTGAGGGGACAATGTCATCTAAGCATGGGCTAGGGAGGAGAAGTAATATTGGATTGAGCGGAGGGATGCTAATGATTCGAAGCGTTAGTAAAGAATCAGAAATGGGCCATAGGATATGTTTCAGGAAATGCCCAAAGTTCCGTGAAATTTACTCTCCTGGGCCACCAAACAGATTGCCATGCTCTCTCACAGCACTTGATACCCCGATAGATCCTATCCACCATGTTGAGCCACAATGATGCGTGAATGATGACTTATAAATCATGCATCAGTAGGTCTTCAACTGCCAATAATGTGCCTCGATTCTCCAAGTACGATCTTATGGATAGTTCCACCTCTTGTACTCTGGATGGCCCGCTACTCTCCATGTATTGTTGGCCAGACTGAAATTCTGGATCTTCCTTCCATTTGCTATTGGATGATTTCTTCTGGTAACTTATCTCTCATTGGATGGTGAGCTTGCAAGTCTGAAACGTTCAGCCTTACTTTCTGTTCCAGGAAGATGTCCCTTTTCTCAGGCTTGTATGATAATGGGCTCTTCTTAGGGCTTAAGGAGTGTCTTTAATGCCTTGCTTGGAATGTGCTTAGTCACATAGGAAAATCATATGAGTCTCATGCAGAATAATTGCAGTTGCCCTGACGGATCATGGAGAGGTTTGATTCTTACTAAGGCCACCAATGGCTTATAGTCTGTTCTCTAAAGTATTTACTTCCCAGCTATGAAATTGGAGGAACTTTCATTGGCCCATGTCATAACCAACACCTCTTTATCTATGTGAGCACACTATTTATCAGTTCCTGTTGGGGTACATCATGCATGATACTGTACGACATTAGTTATCATTTTGGAGTTTCTCCAGTTTAGCCCCAAGCCCACCTAAGGATGAGTCAGCTGTCATTCTGGCTGGCCTGCTTGTCTTAAAATGCTTGTGCTTCTTGAAGCTTCATTTTAAGTTTTCCGAAAGCCTTATCATGAACAGGCATCCACAATAATTTTGAGCATCTTGAGCAACTCTCTAATAGGCTGCATCAAATTTATCAGATTATCCAAAAACTTGGTGAAAAAAAGTGATAATGTATACTCCTGTCCAAAAAAAACTTACCACCTCATAGCCGAAAAATTTCTAAGTCCTGAGTTGACGTCGAACAATGTGTGACAATGCCGACCCCCCCACCCCCTTGCGCGGGTAAGCAATAAACGCACAGGACAGAAAAGAAACCTTCCAAACATACTTGACGAGAGGGAACATCCCTCGGCGAAAAATTTTGACCTGTAAGGGATTATTTCTGGGATGGGGTGAGGGTGGGTTGGGTCTCTTGTGTCGGTCCTACAGTCCTATCCCGTCAGTGTCGAGGTGGGGAGGCATGGAGAGAAAGGTCGGTCAGAAGACAAAGTCGCAAAATTGTCCTTGTTTTCGAAGGATGCAGGAATGAAAGACAGAACTCAAATATCCATTTTGGTCTTCATTGAAGCCTTTGCTGAAATTGATGGGTCTTCCTCGTATTAGGCCTCAGAAAGTCTATTACCGTTGCAATAAGAGGTTGGATCGGGTCAAATCGAACCTAGAAATAATTTTTTATGCTTACATTTCTGATAGCAACAAGTCGTTTAACAAATGATAGAGGTTCTATTGTATAGGCATTAATCGCAGATTTTCATCACTTGGGAGGGTTTGAATTGTGTTGAATTAGATTACATAATCATTCTATTACACTTAAAGAGTTTTGATTTGAGTTTAATATTCTATACGACAAATCGTTGACGTCTGAGACGATAAAAACATGTTAACCACGCAATGTGGCCCTCAAGGAAATCATTTGAGAGTATTTCTCTGTCGTACTGGACAAAGTTTTTGTAAACTGGTATAAAGTAGCTTAAAATAGATACAATTATGAATTCACATTAATTTATTTATCATTTAAGTTCTAATCAGCAATTGAATTTGTCTTGCGGAGTCCCCTGAATTGCTTCACGCCTGCTTATATGCTTTGAGGAGGGAATTGAGAGGATATTGGTTGTATCCGCCAAGTCGTATTCAATATTTTATTCCCTCTCGCTGAATTTCAATGGGTACCCTCTGCTGATTAAACATGGAATGAACATCCACGACCACTGGTGGTGGAAAGCCTGCGCTGGTTGTAATCGCACATTCACCAACTTAACTGAGTTAACTGTAAACACACCAAAACGAAAGAAAGCCTCTTCGCCACCTTAGCTCGTCCTCCTAGCGCAGCCTGCATAAGAACTGCAAGGGATGGAGGCAGCGACATTGTTTTCAGATTGGAGTAGGGGAGGAGGAGCAGTCTAGTGGTCAGTCGGCCTCTTTCACTTAAGGTTCGTGATGGCGAGGGTTCCCTCGGGGGACCGAGGTTGGGGGTTCTCAGTATTGCCTCTGGCGTACCGAAGTGGAATTCTTAGATAAGCAGAGATGAAAAAAATATGCTATACACCCCCATAATAGTCTTCTACGTTCATCATTACCATCTGTGTTGTATAGAGATTTTGTCGCATCTTTACCATTTTGCGAGGGAAACATTACACTTCGAATTTAGTGTTGACATACTATGAGTCATGGTAAAGTCCTAATTTGATGACTTTTATGGAGATATACTTTAAAAAATAAGATATAAAGTTTCCAGCTTTTTCTTTGGGATTTCCAGAATCAATGGTAAGGTAACGAAGGGTGGCATTAGCACAGTCTACCTAGGTTCCCAGCAGAGAACGTGAAATGTTGGGGCCGATTAATTTTTATAATAGTGTCCCCTAAAAACTCGAGCAGCACTGCATAAACG
Organism: Ceriagrion tenellum; assembly: GCA_963169105.1. Lineage (NCBI taxonomy): Eukaryota > Metazoa > Arthropoda > Insecta > Odonata > Coenagrionidae > Ceriagrion > Ceriagrion tenellum. The sequence continues at coordinate 46,832,742 of OY720632.1, forward strand.
ACCCATGAGAGTTTTATTCAGTTGAAAAGTGGACTCAATAAGGATTATGCCAATGCTCAACTTGTAGGAGTCCTCAGTGGAAAGGCTTTCTACCTTTCTGCTGTGATCCTGTCAGAGATGTCAGCCTGATCAAAGTTATCCTTATTCAGAGCACTTTTGTTGGTGCTTTTGGTGGTGTGACGGAGATCTTTCAGATATCAAAATAAAATGCAATACGTATTACCGTAGAGTATGGTATTACGTGGTATTACACTCTATGGTATTACATCAGCTCATAAATACATTATAACGTTTAAAAATACGATGATAAAATTGTCACAGAAAGATATACGATGATGGAGACCAGAGATAGCCAACATGGAGCAGTATTCTATCTCTTTGAATGAACATATCCTCTTAGTGCCTTCAAGCTGTTGCAAATGAGGCATCTTGAGGCATGTGGGTCATTTTGAATTTGTCAAGGGAGAATCTAATTGATAAAGAAATGATGTTGAAATATAAATACTAACAGAAAACGACAAAGATAATGGCATCTCGGAGTAGAGTCCGCGGCTAACCAATTTCTCAGTCAGCATGCAGAGATGTTTCATATTCTTGAATTGATCGATCGCTGCTTCACTAATAGCGATATGGATCCATTGACATTGTCTAACTTAGCAGATCTGCTCCCTTTCTCCTTCACTAATTAGGAAACAGAAGTCCAAAAGAACCCGAATGTTTGGAAACAGCTTTTAAGATTAAGGAGTTGATATTTGAAAGCTGCCCTGGGATATCATTTTGATCGAGTCCCTCTTGCTCGATTATAGGTTTTTTTTTATTAGGAAGTAGAAGGTTGCAGTGTAACATACACCGATGAAACGAAGTTGGACCAAGTGTTAACAATGTGTGGTGGAAAGATGTCTCTGTCCGGCAAGCAGCGTATTTAATCCCAAGTAACTTCTAACGGGAAACAAAAGTTGAGTGATTGCTGAATTCTGTGGTAGATGGAAGTTGGTTAGAAAGCATTCTAACAGTATAATAATTGGGTGTATAGTTATTTTAATTAAACTTTGAAGTAAATAATGTTTCTAAGAGGGAACTGTAAAGCTATTTGTGGGAAAAATGTCACGTTAAAATTCAAAGACGCATAGTCCCAATGTTCCAAACGCGGCGGAGGAAACATTTATGATAGCGGCTACGACAAAAAATTTATCCTTTTACACAAAAATCGAATGTTTTGTCCAGGCAATCGATTTTTATATTTGAGAATATAGTCAATTCGAGTAGTTAATATCATCTTCAGATTCCATTTACGCATGTAAATGTGTAGCATGCGAGTTTAAATAAATAGGTTAGTGAACTTCGGGAACTTCCATTACACATGACGAAGACGAAGAATGGGCTTTCCACATCTCTTAGCAGTCATCGGCAACGAGAGGTCTTGGTCTCTTGGAGCGACCGAAATGGGCTGTCCCCCTTTCATTCTCACTCACACATTAAGCGAACGGAAGCCTAGGCCCTCCTCCCACCATTAAGAATTTCCTTTCGCTGGTCAAAATTTTCCCATCGAGCATATTCTTATTCCCCCTCATTCACCCTCTCCAACTGCGGTGAGAAAGGTCTTTTTTCTGTTCCGTATATTTATTGCTTTCCAGGGCAGGGGGCATGGTTCGACCGTGTTGTCACATCGACGCCAACTCGGGACTTAGAAATTTTTTGGCTCCGAGGTGGTAATTTTTTTGGACAGGAGTATACCATACCTAAAATACGACGCACCTCTTATCTAGTTTCAGGACACTTCATTTCCCCAATAGCTGCCACCTTTTTGGGATCAGGTTAGATGCCTGCTTCTACTGATAACACATTTTATAAAAATCTGCATTTGTCCAACATGAACTGACACTTTTTTTCACTTTTATCGTACTTGGTGAAGCTTTTGAACACCTACTACTATGTGTTGTACGTCATCTCTCCCAAAAACGAGGATGTCATCTAGTAAATTATCAGATTCCTCTGGTTCCACCACATGATTCCAACATTCGTTTTTGGTAAAATTTGCCTGAGGATGACAAACCAATGGGAAGCCTTTTAGAACAATACCTTCTGACTGGACTGAGAAGTGTTGTTAGTTTCTGTCTTTCTTCTTCTTAAAGGATTTGGTTGTAGCCTGATTCTGCATTTAGCTAACTACATAAATACTTTGTGTCAACTAGACTTGCTGATACCTCCTTCATGGGGGTCTAGGACACCTTGATGCAGCTGTCTGGGCATATCCATCTCGGCGTGGTCGCCTTGGGACAAGCTGGCTCAGTGCAGGGCCGTTTTGATGCTCATTGTTTTGGCTCAAGCTGTGTTGGTACAGACCAATTCAGCGCAAGGACGTTTCAGCCCAGGCCGTTTCAGTGCAGCCGGCTTTTCGGTAGCCACTCAGCTAATGACTGGTCTAAATCTTTCAAAAGCACTCTTAATACACTTGATATGTAAAGAAATGATTCTTCTGTAATGAAAGATATGAATATGAGAAGAAGTAATGATCAATAATAGTGAAAAAGACTACCCTTGGCATTCTTGTTTCATCTACATCTGCATATATCACAGGGGCATGCAGGGACCATGTGAAAAGTGATGTTGGTACTACGTGGAAGATGAGAAACAAGATTTGGGATAAAATCAATTATTCAGCTATGCTTCAGGAGATGAAAGATCCCAATAAAAGTTGGGAAACTAGTCAAGGGGAAAGAGTAGTAATTGATATGATAGAGGGACTAAAAAAATCAGGCAGAAATATAACATGTGATAATTTTTTCACAAAGTTATCCTTAGGCCGTCAACTGCTTGCGAAAGGTTTGACAATTGTATGGACTGTGAGAAAAAATAAAGGTGAGATTCCACCCGAGCTCACATCTATGAAAGGCAGAGAGCCTAAATCTACTTTGTTCGCTTTTCAAAATGATTTAGTGGTACTCTCAGAAAAGGGTGTCCAAAAAAGGGAAAAAGTGTGATTTTACTCAGCGCTATGCACAATCAGCCAATAATTGACCATGCCTCTGGAAACAAAAAAACAGAAATTATTTTATATTACAATAGCACAAAGGGTGGTGTAGATACCATTGATAAAATGGTCTGCAACTACAGTTGCAAAAGAATGATGCGAAGATGGCCTCCTGCACTCTTTTATAATATGATTGATATCAGTGCAATCGACACTTATGTCATATGAAATCATTGGACTAATCCAAATCTAGCAAATAAACTAATGAAACTGCGTGATTTTCAAATCTGCTTGGGTAAGGAGTTGGCTAGGTGCACCAAAAGGGTTGAGTTCCCCCAAGAGAAAAATCTACAATTAGAAGTTACATACAACATTGAGAAAAGAAGTGGTGTGTCAGTAGATACAATTACCAAACAGATTAGGTGTCACATGTGCTATTACAAAAAGGACAGAAAGACACGCGCTATTTGCTCTCAATGTGAAAAAAACGTGTGCCAGGTGCATTCAGTAATTGTATGCAATATGTGTTTACATTAATGGAGTTATAAAAAGCCCCGAGTATTATCATTATTTTATTGTATTAAAATGTTATAACATTTCTACTACTGTTGTAAATTTTGTATCGATTGTGTAATAGTAATATAATTGTGTTACAAAATATGGAAAGAAAAATGAAGAAGTCGGTGTGATTTTTAATGTTTGGGTAAATGATAGGGATGGATGGATCCAGGATTTTTTTCGGATCCGGACTGGATCCTTGATTTCAGGTGTCAGACCCTCGGATATTTTCGGATCCAAGTGCATTTTTAATTGCATGCTATAAAACAAAGTTATTAAAATAATCAAGTTTCTTTTGGGTACATGCAATAAAAGGAATGATATTTCCATTATGTCTTACACATTTTAATTGGCTCTGAGCAATTTACATAGTTGCAAAAACAAAAGGATTACTGAAAACATCAATTTCTATTTTTGTGAACCCTTATGGTTGTGTAAAAACCCTATCCTGTCAAACTCATTTCGATTCTTTGAATGCTTTTAAGTTATTTTTTAAGAACACCAATACCTTCGGGATCTAAACAGTTATGCTTACTAACGGTTGCAAAATTCCATCACTCGAGTTTGAAGACTAATATCTCAAAGATGGCTCAATAGATTTTAAAATGAAGTACACCAAATCAAAGCTTGTTTATTTCTGCGTTTAATGATGGTATACAAAACTTTTTACCGTTTATATTGATTTCAGTGTGTGCTTAAAAACAGAATTTTAGTGCATTTTTCCAGGTACTGGATGGATGCCTCGCATTTACGGCTTCGTAATAATAACACTGATCAAGATATCAAATTTTTTTTTACAAATATTGTAGCAAAGATCTTTCTTAACAATCATACAAAGTTTCATATCATATAGTGCATTAGTATTTTAGTTATTAATGAAATTGCAAGACTGCGTTATTTCCCATTCCGCGCACCCCTGAAAACCACCGTTTGGACCTTCTTCTAGCTATCGAGTTCATCATCATGAATTCACTTATAAAATGTTAAACAAATTTGTTGGTTAATCAATATCGATTAATATTTATTTTGGAAAAAGAACGTGCTGAACTGCCAGGTGCATGCCTGGAAGAGAAAGGGAGAGGCATGCGCTGTTGCTGTTTTACCGTTACTGCCAAAATTACCCATCAGCCTCAGTAATTTCATTCAACACGCTCCCTGTGAATCTACTTCTAATAGTACGTGATATGGCCGTCGAGATGGCTTTCATAGTCTTACGCAGCCATGGTTCGATATCTTGATTCTTCGCCTCTTCGAAACATTTTCCACAATCTGAAATTCTGTTGCCTAACCCCCTAGAGATCTTTGAAACAAATCGTTGCATGGGTAGGACAAGGTACGTAGTGCATTGGCGCATGCAAAGAGAGAATCGGAACTATTTTTACTCCCTCTTATAGGACGCTTTATCCACTAAAGCATTAATATAAATTTTCGGATCCAGATCAGATTTTTTTCCGTGAATTTGGATCTGAATTCATTATCTGGTGAAACATAATATCCATGGATATTTGGATCCGACGTATCCGATCCAACCATCCCTAGTAAATGATATAATTTTTTGCAACTTAAAGTTAAAAAACAAACGCTATAACGGACAATAAGTCAGGGTGTATTATTTCGAATAAAAAAATACAAAACTTGTCAACAATTCCAGCCAAAATTAATAATTACCTTGTAATTAAAAATCCATCATGTCAGGGGTCCATTGGACCCAGTCAGGCCACAACGCGACAATTATTTTTCAGTATTCCAAGGGTTAAATGATGCACTTAAAATATAGTCAAGCCTCACTTGTCAGCATGTCAAGGACAAACGTTCTCCATACTTACCAATCTAGAACTTTCCTTCACCTACCTCAGAATCTCCATCATATGGTTCATAATAAGTACAATGTATATATCAAGCACAGGCCCAAGATGGAATAGCATTCATGATGTAAGGCGACTTATGTGTTCAAAGAAGACAGGACTTCAAATTAGGGAACATTGTATGAGAAAATCCATGTGGAATGTGACTCTCAATGGATCAGAAACAATGACCATTGAAAAGCATATGAGGAAAGATTAGATCTCATACCTGGTGTTGTAGATGGATGCTGGACATCCAATGGACTGATAAAATAAGCAATGAAGTATGGTGGAGAGTAGAAGTGGAAAGGATTATCTAGAACACATGGCGTTACACATCCAAATCATTCTCACATCCACTTTTTCTTTGAATCTTTCATGTGGAAATAATATTGTGGCATTGGGAAATTACCTAAACCCTATGGTACACTATTCTTCTGAAAATATTGTGCCAAAACATGAGGAGGTCTTAAATCTCTTTATCATTTTAGGTGACCTCATGCAAGCGATATGCAGAGACTTCGGGTCTTTTGAAAACTTCAAGACCCAGCTACAAACAACTACTGTTGCTGTTCAAGGTTCAGGTTGGGGATGGCTTGGATTTAATAAACAGACCAAAAGACTTCAAGTGTGTGCATGTGCAAATCAGGATCCTTTGGAAGCGACTACTGGTAAACTTTATTTTTTTTTAGTCCTTGTAGAAATGAATTGATTATTGATGCAACCATGTATCACAAATTACTTTACATACATTTATCGTTTTAATTGGTTCATTAAGGCTGGAGTGTTACTTCTTAAGTTTTGGTCCCATGTAGCTCATCTGTTTGTCTTTGGATACAATGCAATCCTGACTATTTTCATTTGGTAGTTCTTCCTTCATTGTGTAATTTAGTAAGAATTTTTTGCCATTTCAATTTCATCTGGAGAAAATGGAAATTTGCTTCAATGTGTACTAAGTATAGCATAAAGTGACAAGTTCATGACTATTTTCCACCATGTTAAGAAGTAATCTATTTCTAAATGTGTATGTATTTGTTGCTAGCATCCAAAGCATTGGTTATCTATTAGGGTTAGCTGCTCAACAACCTATTTTTTGCAAGTGTGCCATAATATCTTGTTCTTAAACTGCCTCTGGTAGTCAGAATTTTTACATCAACCATGTACTTATAAGCCGATCTTTTGTGTTGTCTGCCCCTGATTTTTCCACCAAAAAATTCTACTTTTTCCTATGACTAATGTAAAGTCTAGCCTGATGAATTTACACCAGAGTTACAATAAATGAAAAATTTTTGAACCTTCATAGAACAAAGCTTTTGCAATCAAATCATGTTCACTTTTTCTGCACATCATGCAAATATGTACAATAGCAACTTGATAATATGAAGTTGGCGGGACTGAAAAATCGGCACTTCATATTTTTGAGCCTTTTTAATATATCGGGAAAAATATTTCTCCTCCCCCTCCTGATTTCTTCGGTCTTTGGAACTGTTTGAAAATGATTTATAGTTGTTATTCGAAAAAGCATTCGAAATGATGCCTTTATATCATAAGCTAAATGTCACAAATGTTCGTGAAATAACCATCACCTGTTGATAGACTTCATTTTTCCGGATCTTCCGCGTATTTTTGTTATAAGTGACAACAGTTTCGCTGACACTACTGTCAGTGTCTTCAGGTCAAAGATGCCTGTTCTTGACTGTTCGGTTCGTTCTCACATAACTATAACCTCTTAGTTCCTTATGCAAATGATTTTTAGTTGGCGGTCATTTTCTTGGTAAAATTTTCTCCCAGTTTAGAAGACTTATATTAAGCAAGTTCTGCATTTTGTATGAGACTCCAGCTTTCTTAATTTTTGGCTAGTCAAGACGTGCAACTGGTATGGGCGTTTAAAAGAGGCATTTGTTTCTAACATTACTCAGTTAAGATGGTAGCGGGCCCAACTGCGCTTCCAATCACCCTTCCTTTATCGCTCAATTGTAGGTAAAATGAGCAAAGGACTCAGTCCATTAAAAAAATTCTTCACAGGTCATTATTTGTGATATCTTCCCCATCGCCTTCTCGATATACGAAATAGGGAAGAAATTATTTTGTTCCAATTACTTATTGCTTGACGACAAATTGGGTGTGATCCGGACATTTTCCATATCTTTATCAGCTCGGAGTATTTTAAGTTTCTGGTTCTAAATGGCAAGATTTTTTGGACAGATGGAATATTAAAGTCGAGGTGGTGGAGAATGATGCCGAAGAAAATAATCCTCTGATCACGGCTTGTGGAGAACAAATAAATGCTTCAACTGCTGCCCAAGAAATACCTTCGCTTGCAATGACAGTGCTTCGCCAATCCAATTCTTATTGATGTTTCTAACATCTATGCAGTTATGATGGTAGCTGGCGCAACCGTGCTTCCAATTGCACTTTTTTATCGCTCTATCATAGGTAAAATGAGCAAAGGACGCAGTCCAATTAAAAAAAATCCTTCACAAGTCATTTTTTGTGGTTTCTTCCTCGTCGCCTGCTGGATATACAAACTTGGGAAGAAATATTATTTTATTCCAAGCCAAACGGTTTCACCGCTCTTTGAAGTTCAAGTAAGAAACATTAACTCATGACCAAGTTCCTTTTCACTTCAATGATTCGTGGTTATAGTTCTATTCTGCATAACATTAATCTAGTAAATAAATTAAGCGATTATTTTTTATCCTTTTATGCATAATCTCTTTGTGTCATATTTGTTATGCTGATTGCCATTTTATCCAGTTGCATCCTTATATTCCAACTTCAGTAAGCTAATACATAGAAGGTAATGTAATACCTCATATTTAAAAAGTAATACCCAAATCAATCCATGCTTTTCTGAACTTTTTACATTTTATCTACTTATTTAATTATTGTAACTAAAGTAATCGGTCACTGTGAATGTCATTACGTGACTCTTGTTATAATACTGTTACTTTTCACAGTTACTGATATTTTATTTGGTACCCCTGATCTTGGGATAGATTTTCTTGGGCTAAAATCACGGAACCGGAAATTACGACACACCACAACTAATGAACACGAAAGTTCGTTTATTCTCGGAAACTCGATAAAAAACTCAGAGCAAAAAATTTTTCAACACGTGTTTCTGACAACACAACATTGTCCGCAGGCATGTTATATCTAACTTAAACTGAACTTCTCTCAAATAACGGATCTCCATGCCCTAAGTAAACATTTGTAAAACTCATGAGAAAATTTTCTTCACAGTCATCTCATGAAGGAAAAGAATTATCCATGAATTAAATCCGGGGAACATAAACACACTTTAGTCACGCAAATTTTCACTATTATCTCCCGTGATAAACTTCGGATTCTCTCCACTTTTGGTACAAACATCGTGCCATTCTGTATCACTTCTTACATGCTTCCTCGCCACTTTTCCTTCATTAAATGAACTTGTTAAAACTTGCTCTTTGGCCGTGGACACAGCCCGTGAGACGTAACCGAAGTTGAAACCAAAGTCACGGAGAAACACCACACGCAATTGCTCCCTATTTGGTGGAGCCTAACCCCACTCCGATGGGGCTAAGACGAAACGGGTAGTTGAGTCGGGACTCAACACCCCGTTTCGTTGCATGAGACAAATAGAATACAGTCCGGGATAAACAGCCGAGTTAGATGGGTTAGCGACGAGAAATAGAATAAACACCCAGGTGCACCAACATAACTTTTGATTCCATTGTACGGCCACGAATGGCATGACCGAGCTTGCCCACAGACACACAAGTGCCTGTACATACAGTAGAAACTCAATAATATGACGAATGAAAATACAAAGTTTCGATTTTACGAAGCAAAACTGTCAGTCCCGACAAAAAGCCTATATGCACTAAATACATGGCACTATTTGAAAGTACGAAAATATTGAAAATAAGTTGAGAAAATAAAAAATTTTCGAAATTACGAGCCATGGACCTTGTCCCAACATAGAAACTGAGTTCATTTCTACGAACCTTACGGGAAATCGTGTCAGAAAAGCTCTCTATATGCCAATGTAAAAACCTAACAAATCAGCATTGCCAAATATAATGTATCAATTGCGTAATATGCGAGAAGTTTAGTGCATTCATCTCACACTAGTGCCTGAGTCACACAGTTATTTATCAAATTTAAGTCCTGGATAATTTAGATCTCGAGTGATGGGGAAAATGGTAGCTTGAGGCACTTTTTCCCTTATTTAATTTTAGTCTTAACTGTGAGCTGCATTTCCATAATGTAAACAATTCTCTTTTACTCATAGCTCATGTGTGGTATCATGTACCAACTCACTACCATGCACCATTAGCAGCAATTTTAATTTATTGAGCGCTTGAATGCAAAAATGATGGGAAATAGGATTGGGATACCTGTTGCAGTCACTATCCCCTAAAACCCATGGCATCACTATGAATAAACCCGTTTACTCCCATCCTTGTACATATTTCATGAGACAATAGAAAAAAAAGTTTCCAAGAATTTGCGAGGGTATTGCCATCCAAGAGACTGATATAATTTAAAATGAATTATTTCAAATTTGGAAACAGATGACCCAATCAGAGGAGTGGCTCAATAATAAAACATTATAATGTATAAGACCTGTGATAAACCGCTATCCGATCCGATACTGATCACACCTTTAAGTCGGGCTCACTCGCATGCATTTTGCACAAAGCGTGGGCACAGTTTAGCACGGAAGATTAACATGCAAGCGTGGGCGACGTCGTCGTTAGCAATGGCTCTACGAGCTATAACTATCGGCGAATATATAAAGATATAGAAAAAGGTCCGCATACGCATAGCGTACATTGGCACACGCTAGCATTTTCATGGATGCAAGAGGAACATACGAGAGCGATTAGATGCGTCTTTGCTTCATAATTAAGAAAGGTAAATGATGACAAGAACGACTCCTGGGCGACTCCCGCTTTAAGTTATTATTTTTTAACCCAGTGTCAAGGCCCCTCCATTTCTTTGCTCAATTATGTATGAACCTCTCATTGGTATGATCAGTATGCAGCTTGCTGCCAGGAAGATTATCTAGGAATTGAATGAGAAATATTTTCCTCATCCATGTCTTCACTTATGTCAAAATATATGGCTCATATCGTGATAAAATAATATGTCTGAGTTCAGAAAATTGGAGAAAAGAGCTGACCGTGGTAGTCTATCTCTGCTGGACATGATGAAGTTTTTGTAGAAATAAATTAAAAAATTGAGCTGGAAGAATTTTTCTCGTAAGCATTTGTATGAATGTAAAAATACATGGCTTATATCTTGAATAACAATATTTTAAAGTTAGGAAAATTGTGGAAAAAACTGCCATTTGTAGCCATCTTGTAACCCTCATTCTCTGAGGGGAGTTGGCTACCAACTGGGCCATTGCACTGCATTTTATCAGGTTTATATAACATTATATTCACTACTCAGGGAATGGCCTGAGAGTGTTTGTCACCTTGATCAGTTAATGACACTGATTGCTCTTTGTGATCTAATTAGCATTAAAAACTAGTTAATAGCACAAATCTGTCCCGATTTCATACTTGGGACGGAGGCTGGCCCAGGAATCCCATGGATGAATAGGATGGTGTCCCATTGTTGCCTGGGATATGAATTCATGGAGATTTGTCCATTAAGTTCTTATTGTGCCAACAAAACAATTATTACATATCTAGCTCAATGATTTAGAGAAATGAACAGTTCCTGAGTGCAATATATCCCAGTGAATCTTGAGTAAATACAAAATGACTCCATATGTGTGCCATTTGTTTCACATGACCTGGTGTGATGCACACGTAGAAACTTGAGCAAAACTCTATTTTGCTGGTGCAAATGCAGGCGAAGGAGGCGATGCACCATGTTGGCTCTGTGCAAGAAACTTCAATTCAATAAAAATTTAAAAACCGTAGTGTTGAAAATTGCATGGCAATTCCCTGGGCAGTCTTAGCATGATGTGAGTGGAATGTTTTGACTGCAGTACTTTGACTTTCCTTCTTTGTTTAGCTTTCTCCAGTCAATAACCAGTTTTTTGAAGGAAAAAATGTTGAATTCAATGTGTATTTCAACAGTGAAGAAATGTGGAAGGAAAACAAATTGAGTTAAGGAAATGTTTTCCATTATGTTTAAAACAGTATGTTTTCAGTGTCACTCCTCTGTCATTGTTGTCCTTTAGATATCTACTTGGAGATCTATCTTAGATATCATGAAAATGTATGAAATGAATATCTACGTTATGAAAAATTCACATGTTCCTTCTTAGAAAAATGGCTGCCATGTGAAAATGAGCAGGGATAAAATTGTCACTATTAACTGCCCCTACATATGGGTATATGTGAGCAAAAAGTGAAGTTTTTTCAAAAATGGTCATGCAACCATCATTGGATCATTTTAAATGGAATTACCCATGTATTTTGATAATTGATTATATGTTAAAAATTTCATTGTATTTCAGGTCTGGTGCCCCTTTTTGGAATTGATGTGTGGGAGCATGCATACTATTTGCAATACAAGAATGTGAGGCCTGATTATGTCAAAAATATTTTTAATATTGCCAATTGGAAAGATGTAGAAGAAAGGTTTAAAAAAGCTCAGTGTAGCTGAGGTACTCATTAAGGTGAACTTGTGTTTTGTTGTCTTGTAAATTTTCCAAAGCTGTATCGCTTAAGGAAAGATATAAATGTGCAAATCAGTGTTATATAGGTGAATAACATTTAAGCTTAATGATATAGGGTAAATAAAATGTTCTCTAAAATGGACAGTTGTTTAATGTTGTGTCTTAGGGCCGGTTTATCCATCTCCGGGTAAACTTCCCGGTAACTATCCGCTGGATAAATCTTATGTACCGTTTATCAATCATATTTTATCCACCGGATAGTTACCCGATAGAAAGATGTGGCAACGTTGGTATTGTCAACTCAGAGTGAACATGAATCTGGAAGCGACCGTTGTGGTTGGCCACTGAATGCTCAGAACAAAAGAATTCCGATATTCGCTAGGCTCGGCAAGAGCTCATTATGGATAGGAGTGTGTATTTAAACGTGGTGTATTTTGCTGCCGTTTAACAAGGAACTATTTCACGGTCGTATCTTTAGCATTTGTTTGGCGAAGATTGTCTCAAGCGCGAGGTTAATCTCAGATTCTTGTTTCAAAGTCATTAAACGCAAGACTGTACATGGTGACTATATTAAGGTTTGTTCAACGTTAGTGTAAGAAGGATACGATATCATTTCATGCCGAAGACTCAGTGGCTTTTTTGTCTGTTTCTTTCTGCTAAAAGTTGGTGTCTACTCTTTCACTCTTGAAAATTAACGTGAAACGATATAGATATGTGAAAATCTGTGAACCCAAAAAGAATTAGTCCTTGAATTTACCTCTCTACGGAGCTTCTGAGTATGTTGAAATAACATGTACCACTGGGATGTAAATAAAAATGGTAGAAATGACCCTTCTGAGGCTATCGTTAACTGTTATTACACTTTTGTTTTACACAATGAGTGGATATTTTTACGATGACCACTAGATGAATAACATGCTTATTGGAAATAAAACTACTTAAAAATATTATTCTAGCAATGCCAGGGTACAATGAAAGGATTGAGGACAGGGCACCATGAAGGAAATTAATCATAATAATAATAATAATAATTTTTTATTTGTCCAAAGATTTGATGCTACAAATATAGGACACGTCAAGTAAGGTACAAAATACAGTACAATGAAAAATGTTACAAATGTAGAAATTCCTCCACAGAATAAAATAAGTTTTTCAAAAGAAACTCCCGAAGCTTACGTTTGAAGAGGGGCATAGTCTTTACCCTCTTAACTTCAGGTGGCAGCTTATTAAATAAAAATAGGCCCATATGCCAAGGGGCATAACCTGAGTTTTTCGTTCTTATACATGTTTGGTGGAGGTTGGTAGCGCTCCTTGTATAATAACAATGATAATCGTCATTGGTTGCATAGCTAGAAATATTCTTTTTTGTACAAACAATTGCAGTATACATATAAACACATGGGAGAGGTAAAATACTAAATTTGCGAAAGAGAGGGCGACATGGGGCATAAACAGGTGCTTTACCTAAAAGCCGCAATATCCTCTTTTGAATTTTAAATATTATTTTAGAATTGGGTGTAGGACCCCAGAAGAGGATACTAAACATGACCTGCGAGTAGAATTCACCATAATAAATTGATAGTAGTACATCAATATCAACAGTTTTTCTGATGGACAGAATCAAAAAACAGACAGAGCTCAATTTACTGCGAAGTCTCTGAATTTGTCCTTCCCAAGATACTTGATTGTCAAGGGTTACACCCAGGAAAGAAGAACTAAGATTTTGTGGAATAGGTTTACCATCAATCTTGATGGAGATGGGTGATTGATGTTTATTCTTGTTATGAAAGTAAATTAAATTAGATTTCTCCACATTGAGAAGGAGAGAATTTTGATTGCACCACTCTTGTAAGACACATGCTACATCATTAGATCTTAGGGCCAGGTTTTCCATTGAAGTGGCAGACACTAAGACATTGGTGTCATCCGCATACAATATAGGAAGTACTCCTGGTACAAATTTAAACATATCTGGGAGGTCATTTATATATAAAACGAACAGTACTGGTCCCAAAACGGAACCCTGGGGAGCACCTGTGACAACTTTTTTTGCGGGGGACACAAAATTGGCTCCATCTCTTGTAAGGACCACACTTTGTTGCCTATCACTCAGATAAGACTCAATCCAATTATAAGATGCTCCTCTAATCCCAAACATTTCAAGCTTCTGCAGTAATAGACTATGGCTGACACAGTCGAAGGCTTTAGAAAAATCAAATGAAAGAAGTAGCGATTCCAGTCTATTGTCAAGGTCATAGGGACCTGGTTTGATAGGGAAAGCAACAATAAATAAGTTCTCTCTTTTTGCCCACTTCAAGTGGGAATGGCATGATGGATATTTAAGTATGCATTATAATAACAGAATGTTGATACGAAATAGGAATTACATTGACCTGTTAATTAAAAAAAGAAATTGAAGAAAAATTAATAATGACCAGTTCGTGTAATGTCTAGCAGTGGCAATGCAGTGAGGAAGAGAGAACCCATATTTTAAATGTAAAACTTGAATTCATCTAAAATCAACCACTGCATTTATAATTTGAATATTTTCACCGTGGTTACAATAATGCTAATTCCACATGAAGAATTCCTGTGAATCTTTCTTAGCATTTAAAAACTCATTCACAATTCCTGAAATTTGTAGAAATCGATGGGACATTATGTTTCTTTCATATTATATGGATAAAGTTACAGTTTTACTCAATTTTCTATAAAAATAGTGAACATCCACCGCCTAAATGAAAAAGGTATGTATTCAGGTAGCAGTAGTTTAGTTGCAGTCATTTTTCTTCATATGTATTCATCAAGATTTCTTTAACTATTTCAGCTGATTCCATAACTATCAGAATCACTATTGGTAACAACCCAGACCAATCAGTACACACAATTGTGTGGACTATTGATTAGGATAATCTTATTCCAGCAAATAATGCAAAAGGGTGGAACTTACTCTGTATAGGCTTTAATTTTTGAATTTTGCGGGACATCAAGCAGCCAAATAAATTCCAGAGTATGAGATGGTATAAGCCTCAAATGTGTGATCCCAATATTAGTGTCTGCTGTCCTTTATTCTTTTGCACAATCAAACCACAGTTTATAATCTTGCTTTCTCATGACCCTTCTACTCATTTTTCTTTGGCAACAAATTTCTGTGTCAAGGCGGTGGTCACAATAAACTCAATATGTTGAAAGTCTAATTGAAATTGTCATGAACATTGACAATATTCATCCATCATCGCATTAATAATGAACACATCAGTACAGGGTATCACTCTTCTAGATAAATACCAGGTTTGTAGAATTAAATTAGTGCAATGTACCACTAACTGAATAAAAATAATTTGCCACAAAAGTTCTCTGCGTCGCTTTGTTTGTTGACATATCTGACTGCCGAGCATTTGTGAGCGAAATTCGCAGTTGTTGAGGGATTGTTTAATTTGAATCATGAAGCTGGAAAGTTACATCCCTTCAAGTAATGATTTGATTACACTCAACCAATAAACTAAAGTCTTTAAATATTAAATAAACCAAAGTCTTTAAATATTAAATAAACCAAAACAGTGCTCTAGAAGACCATAAAGTGAATGAACTCATACTGTAAGTCAGTGACCATGAAATATCGTCACTATCGCGCATTCCCAAATTTTTCAGGGGCTTCACGATGATTTCGGCCAATTGAATCATCTTAAATCGACTTAAAAATGAACT
This sequence comes from Ceriagrion tenellum, assembly GCA_963169105.1. Classification (NCBI taxonomy): domain Eukaryota; kingdom Metazoa; phylum Arthropoda; class Insecta; order Odonata; family Coenagrionidae; genus Ceriagrion; species Ceriagrion tenellum. The sequence continues at coordinate 46,848,451 of OY720632.1, forward strand.
TCGATGCTTCAAATTTATTTAAACGAAAGGCACCATGAGCATTCCATTCATTAAAGATTCAAATTCCTTTTCATTTCGTAGTATTGTAAACAGGAGACATGAGAAATTTGAAAGACTATATAATTTAAAAAATTATGGCAATTGATGCCACGAATTTATCTCAAAGCAGTCACGCCACCAATAACTAGGATTACTGAAAAACAATTACACGAGCAAATATAGATTTGCGTCCAAAATAACAGTTTAAACATGCCTGGCGATTGTGGCAGACATCTTGAAAATGGGTTTATCCTCCAGATAAAAATTTATCCAGAGGAAGAAGTAGCGGGTAAATTTATTCGGCAGATAAAGCTTAAACGATGGTGGATAAACACTTTCCTTATTTAATCTGGAGGATAAGCTATCCGCCGGATAAAATCGCCTTACCCGGAGATGGATAAACCGGCCCTTAGTGAGGTAACTTCGACACCTACAGCTCATCTCTTGTAGTAATAATGCCATATCTGACCAAAACAAATATAGACTATTTACGATGCAGCTTGATTTTTCATGGATTTTCTTGACTAAGGTAAGAATAGCAAGTCTCAGAAGCTGGAACGTCTGGCAGACGGTGCATATGCACTGTAAGAGGTCCAGATTTAAGGTTACCCAATATGTGTAATTGCTTCAATCTATTCCCTATGTCTTCCATCCTCGATCAATATATTCCCATTCACATCCCTGATGTTGTTGCATCTTGTTTTCCTCCCTCCTAAGTGTTTCTTCACTAGCTTGTATGTTGTTTCAGTGTTTCCCTTCTGCATGTTTTTGTTGACTTCCTCGCAGCACCTTTCAATCCCATCTAGCCTTCTTGCATCCTCGATTGACTTAGTTCCTCGGCTTCTTGTTGAGGGTTGCCTCACCTTCATTTTTGGGGTTCTTGTATTTTCGTCTTCCATTAGTTTCCTAATCTCCATCTTATCCATGGCTTCTTTGAGCCGGCTGTCTTACCAGTTGCCTCTGCTACTTCTGCGATTGTCCTCTTCAGCTTATCCAATTTTTCTTTAGTGCCCACTTCTGCCTCATTTTCTAGTTTCCTGTGGATGGCTGGGGTGCTTCTTCAATCTTTCTCAGTTTCCTTCTTCGGCCAGTATTTTTGTGTCCCACCTTGGTTCGTATTTTATCTTCTTGATTTTCTTGTATCATAGGTGGTTGTCCACAGCTACTAGGTTGTGGTCACTGTATATGTCCACACTGGGATTGCTCTTGAACTGCTTTATTTGGTTCTTGTATCTTACTCTGACAAGCATACAGTCTCTTTGGTATTTGGCAATATCCCCTGGCATTTTCATGTGTACCTCATATGCCGGTGATGCTTGAAGAGAGTGTTAGCTACTAACATATTCTTCTCATTGCAGAACTCAGTATTTCTCCCTTGGCATATCTTTTGTCCAGTGCGAAATATCCCATACTATTTCCTTCTTTTCCCCGCCCTACCTCTGTGTTCCAGTCTCCCATAATGATGAGTGTCTTTTCCCTTCACTATCCTGAGGACTTCTTCAATTTACTCGTAACCCTGTACTATTTCATCTTACATATGGCTAGTCGTCAGCATCTAGACCTGCACAGAATTCAGAATCAGAATTCTTTCACAGTACTGCCATACTTACCTCACTCTCATGCCCCATTCTTTCTTCAGTATGATGCCTACACCTGCAATCCTCTGGTTGTCCCCTGAATATGTCACTCTATGTCTGTCGCTTAAGTAGTCTTCTTCCCATGCCCACCTGATATCACTGACTCCCAGTACCCAGTATATCTACCCCTAGCCTCTCCATCTCTAGTCATATTTTCCATTTGTCTGCTCACCCCTAAGATCTCACATTCCATGCTCCTATCCTGTACTTGTCCTTTCTGACTGAAGTACCCCTCCCAGTAGTCCCCACCCAGAGATCCGAGGATGCAGGGCTGCATCTTTTAAGGAGAATAATGTGGTGGTTTCCCAGTTGCCTTCCACATTTCACAACCCTGTGAACTTCACTCTCACAGCCCAAAGCTGTGGCTGTTGATACCAGTCCGATCTTCTTGATGTGCACCGTACTGAGGCTGATGCCTCTCGGCAGTGGGGTCAAATTTGGGTAGCATTCAAAAGTAGGTTAGCCAGACAGGAATTTGTTTTTTGCTGCTTGGTCTCGAACCCATGACCCTCCGAACGAGAGCCGAACATGCTACCATTAGTCCTAATGAGACCTCCGTTCAAGTGTGGTATTTCATAACACTGCCCATTCTCATGAAACATAAATGGGAGAGAAAATTTTCTCTCGCCCAAAGTACCCATTGGGAAATAAACTCATTCGAAGTTTGGGTGAGAACATGAGGAACTCAGGATCAAACCACTATTTTGGTTGAACAAAAGATAAAATGAGTATATTTCAGCAGGTAACAAATTACAAATCAAGTACTCAAGGGTCAGCCAACCTGTATTATAACTTCAAACTCCCAATCAATCACAAATTTTACAAGTGCCAAATGCCAGGCTCTCTGTCAAAATCAGATGATCAATGTGTACTACCTGCCATCTCCAGGTAAAAGAGAGCAATTGATAAGGTGTGCTGTGGAAGCGGGAAGTTTCAACAAGAATAGGTAAGGCATAGAATAAAGACTATTTGTCACCTTGATGGGGAGGAAATTGTGGGGAGAGTAAAAATATACTGTATAAGATTTCCAGTACGAGCTAAAGGAACTGCTTTTCATCTCCAACTGTGGAATACAGGATTATGCATTTGTGCCATGGTTAACTGTCCCAGGCTTCCTCTTCTAAGTTTTCATACACCAACTGCTTTAAACGTGAGAAGGGGCCAGATGAGGGAAAGGTAGCTGCAGAAGGTGCTGGCATAAGTTCTGGCAAATAGAAGTCCTAGACAATGTTGGAGTTGTTCGCTTGATGTTTTTAACTCAGTCGTGTTGGTACACATGGTGGGTGCCCCACATGCAAGTACTTCAGCTAAGTCTGGAGGATCAACCATCCTTTGAGGGGAATTTGTGATGAAAAGAGGGAGGAATGCCAAAAAATGCCACAATCGACCAATATGTACTTTTATATTTCTCAGCTGAAACTTAAAGTAATTTTTACGTACAAGTTCCTCAAAGAGTTTGGGAAAAGGTTTATAATCTCGAGGAAGTTGGCCTTAAATACAAGAATTTTCTTAAAGCATTGATATCTACCCTTGATGGGTACTTCGCCAGTGCTATGAAAATGGTGATTTAGGGTGACTACAAGCTTAACACTAGCAGAAACAATCCCTCGCACAGGAAAGGGAATTCAAATTTCTTTTGAAATCTCCAAAAATTCTCAAATAATACTACTGCTGAAATAATACTTCTGTTACCAACCATAAACTCACCGCCTGCCCTTTTAAATTTGGTACCAGGGTGGATAAGTACACATTAGGAATTAACGAAAATTTCAATACGTTCTTCTAGAAACTAACTGAATATGAGAGTGATACACGTCTTTTCCCTACCAATTGCTTAATATTTCTACTTCCATCCAACCCTATGAAAGTTAGTAAATATTATAGAAGAGGTCATCTGGCATTAATAAAATTCCTATGGTAGCTGTGGAATAAGTTATCCATTTGATAACCAATCCAATCTCTGAAATACCATTTTGAAAGGATTTTCTCCCTAAGCTTTTAAATTTGTTAATGTCCCACCAGTTCATAAAAGAGGTGAATTACAATGATACTACATATCTACCCGTTTGATAAATATGTTGTTGTTTCCCGTTTGGTAAATATGTAATTTATCTACCCGTTTTAATTCTTCCGCTTACTAAAAGCTAATTCCAAACACTACCCCGTGGTATCATTACCATTTTCGCCATTTGAGGGGGTTAACAGGGAAAAAGTCAGCTGGTGCTGTTATGGACCTCGCTCAACTTACAGCAGGGAAAATAATCAAATAGAATCCTTCCTGATTCACTTCCTTGCCTCCAGTTAATCGCGGTTCGTACGTAAGCACCTGATTGAGCACGAACTACGGCTGACCGCGGCTAACTCACTACGGCCACGGCTGCATATCATATATGTTATCGACCCTCCGATGATACCACAGATATCTTAGGAAGTGCCAACATCAGAAATATATCAGACTTACAATTAGACACAACTGAGACTATTTCTAATTGTGTTATATGCGTGGTTATTACGACAACTAGCATTTTATATTCATGGAGGTGTTATCTGGATTATATGGTCCCTCCACTCCCTCATTTTCCTGATTTTACCTCTACGGTTTTTTAAGGGGTCAACGGTTGGTAGAGTTGGGATCGTTGGGATGGGTCCGTTGGGTTCAGAACAGTTGAAGGTAGCTAGCTGCTAAACTTATGAAGTGGGAAAGTATTTTAAAGATGTAATACTTAAGTGCTGCTTGTGTGCGGAATTAATGGGGCAAGACCTTTGGTTTTCTTTAGTATTCTCGTAAATGCTGGCGTCTCGCTACGAACTCACTTTCTAATACTTATGTTGCAATACGTGTTGGGTGTCATCTGAGTGCTACAGCAAATAGTACTCCCGATAGAAGTGATAAGTTTCTCTAGTGATTGTTTATATAATTTAGAAATAATGGTTGCGGAAACAGTGTCGCACACCAATACTTTCCGTAAGCGTCGTGGTCTGAAAAAAGTGTTTTCAGTTCCTGTTGGAAAGCTTAGAAATAAAATAGCCAACCCGGGACGAAATGGCTCCAGCTCGAGAAGTGGTAAGATTTTACCTATTAAGGTTTTTCAACCTATTTGGATTGTATCTTAAATCCCAATTGCGAGTAACACCGCCTGAAATCATTGCTTCTGAAATTGTCATTATCTGGTTCAATTTGTAATTGAATATCATTTAGTCGGTAATGTGCATGAAGCAGTTTTCAACTATGCATTCTCTGTAAAAATTTTCTCACACCTGCGGTTGAATCAATCTTGACGTACGTGACCGTTTTTGGTGACTTCAGTCTTTTGGTTTTTGGTGATTATTTTCTTTAAGTGCGGAGGCTGACAGTCATCGGACAGTATGTTAGGAGATAAGTATTGCAGCCATCTAGTTGTCATTGGAGCTTAGGTGTACCGTTAACTTTAAGTATTTGTTAAACGATTATGGTTTCGTCGACCTTATTGATTCTGGTTTGGTTCGCGATATCTTACGCTGTGTACTTTTGTAATAAATTTCAGGAAGTAGAAGTACATCTCACCATAAGGTTTTGTTGAGAAACAATCGTGACTTAGCTCGTGCATTGAGTTGTGAGAAAGAAAGGTTCAGAGGACTTGTTGCCGAGAATGTTAACTTGAAAGCTCGACTACATGACACTCGGCTGGAGGTTCATGGATTGGAAAGGCAACTGGGTGAAAGTAGGCAGTCCTTGACAGTAAGTATGAAAATATTTTATTGTCTCACAAAAATTTACCCTTTTTGTTCTCGTAATACCTTGGGTAAATGACTCTGAAATTGAGAGAGTATCATAGCTATTACCCTGATTGTTATCATGTTCTGCATGGTCATGATATTGCAAAATTTCATAGCGAAATGCATTCATGTTTACTAAAAACGATTTTTACGATTTTTTTCTCAGGTGTATCAGGCTAGCGTAATGAACCATTTAAGGGATGCAGTGAGGCATTCTGTATCTCTTACAGAGAGTCTCAAACTAGCCATGGGGTTGTGTTTTGAAGAACCGAGAGGTAAATGAGTTGTCTTTTCGTTTTTAATACTCCTTTAAGTGCTAATTTACTGCCCATACTTTTTTTTCGCATCTTACGGAAATTTGCTATTCTCATTGTAATGTTGCAACAGGTGGTTACTGAACGATCTCAATAAAACTTTTAATTTCAAAGTTTAGAAAATACAAGTGTGCAATTACATAATCTGTGAGTGACAACTGCTGAAGTACATAAATGGAATTTCTTTATGTTTTTTAAGTTATTTATTTGCGTGTCTAAGTTAAAGTGATTGGTTGAGAGAAGATGGTGAAAATAGATGGGCGGAGAATGGGAAAGTTTTTAGATTAAATTATGATGATAACTTCACTGTATCTTATTGAAAAATCACACCCAAATAATGGATCAATTGCTTCTGGATCCACCTACCCTTGAAAGTGTTTTTGTAAAAATTTATTTAACATATAATCATGATGCATTGACTGCAGAATGCATTTTGGATGGTGTCACAACACCAGATATTCCTCTCCCCATATTTTTGGACTCCTTTCATTGTGACCAGTTGTGATTTATGTCTTCTGATATATCTCTCAACCTTTTGTCTTTGTATTATTTCTCTTATTTTTACTCAGTGAGTAGAATAGAAAGGGATTTGATGTTGGTTTATTTTCAAGTGACAGAGAAATTGTCAAAAAGAAAGTGGTATTGTAAGATTAAACATATATAAACAAAAAAAATAATTTTACACAAAATTCAAATAATGTTTTACAGCAATTGCATTTATTATTATAAACAAAATCAGTGAAGCTGAAAGATGCTTTCTTTTGTATGAGATATTTTAAGCCCTTCTTAAAGTTTGGTGTAAATGTGGTGGATTTCATATCTTTAGGTAAGTTATGTGAATATTTTTATCACGGAATATGATAGGAGTGTATGTAGTGGTGAGCAGTGAGGATTTTGTTTCACAAATTAGACAGAGAGTAGATTATTAGGGAATGGAAATGTTGGAAAAAGAATGTTCCTGGTGTACGGAAGGTGAAGGAAGGCATTGCATAGCTTGGCCTGCTTTTGCAGTGAGAAAAGCTTTCTGGAAAGGCTGTCGTTTCCACTACACAGTATTCCGTATGAAATGTGGGATGGAATTTTAGTGTGCAAAAGGAGTTTTCAAGTGTCTAAAGCAAGAATGGGTGTTAGTTTTAAAAAACTGTAATGTCAGCAGTTATGCTTTTCATAATAAACATAATGTGGTGGGACCAATCTAGGCTTTCATTAATTAATAGTCTGAGGAACTTGACAGACTATTGTAGAGTAAGGTTTTGTACTGTAGTGAACCATTATCAACCCTGTCTGCTGTACACATCCATGATCACACATGTAAATGCCAATTTGAGTTGAGTTATGGGGTTATAGCTTAGCAAAAGAACCTGGTGCACTTCTGCACAGCAGAGGGGAAAGGTAAAGTGGAGGGAGTGAAGTGAACGGATGGAGGGGAAGGTAGGGAGAGACATGGCTGAGAAAGAGACAGGGGAACCAAACTATATCGCCAAAAAGATTTTATTGCCATAATTTTACCTCTTAACTGCTGCGCACATGGTACGAATTGTTGGCATGGAATACCTATATGAACACTAGCAATTTTCAACAAATATATGCATTAAAATCAATTTCTTTCTCGTTTGCGAAAGGAACTGGTAGTAAACAATTACTAGCAGCCATCTCACATGATATAGTGGATGGTTTTTATTATCCAGATAGAAAATAGCTCGTAACCACTTCACTGACAAGACGCATAACGGCTCTTTAGGCATTAACAGGTGACTGGCATGTAAAGCTAAGAACTGTAAATAATTCCACAATATTTGGCATAATTGCTTTTGCTTTGAAAAATGCCAGGAAAATTAAAAAATGCATTTACTACAAGCTATTAATTTAGTCTAACCCGACTCATTCACTTTCACTTGAATCATCATCATCATGCAAGTTTATTATGTCGTGAGCATCATCAATGACTCCCTGCCTTTCAATGTAGTCTTTTTTTGTCTTCCTTACTTTCTCACATACCGTTTCCCAGGACAGTTTTATGCATAGAGAGAAAACGAAAGTAAGAAGGTTCGCTTCAGCTCTGGACAGAGCTGAAGCGAAAATTGCAAGGATCTCCAGTACACCGAAACACAGTAGGAATAGGAACGAGGCACAAACATGCACACAAGGCTATTAGGCAAGTGGTTTTTCTTCATCATTGCCATGCTTAACCGATGCACTTCCCTATCACATGCAAGGCATAGTAGTACAAATGCATGGTAGCAAACAGGACGTCAGTTTGCTGTGACTCATAGAATTTACCAAGGTGCTAAGGTTTGCAGCAACTAGAAAATGTTAGCTGACTGACGCTCATAATTTACAGTCTACCTCCTCTGCCAGGCAGGGTTTTCAAAATTCTGAGGTCCATGTCCCAAAATCATCCACGGTGCAGCGACAGGAGCTTTTGCAACTGCTATACTGCTAAAGGAGTAACTTTAACGTGTATTTTCTTCTTTCTTGATCTGAAGTCAGAGAAACTGTCGTAAATGTCCCTTATAAACAATGACTGTTGGTATTATTTCATGGGATGTTCAAAACGGTTTTAACTGAATTGTACACCCAGAATTACTATCTTGAATTTGAAGTTGAAAGGTGTGTTGAATAGGAGTGAGACTGTGCAAAGTATCTCCTTTGTACATCTAAATATTAGTAAAAATTTCTCTAATTGTGGGAAATTATAAAAGTGTTCTAGAGGCAATAAATACACTCTCATTCCTGAGAATGGAGAGGGAGGAGTGCAGCATCATTCAATGGTACAGAGAGGGGAAAGAGGGATAGTCTCGGAGGGGAAGGGAATGGAGCGGGCTATTCCTAAGTGGTGTGGCTGTGCTGGTTGGTATCCTTAGGGGGTGGCTTGAGCTGTGCCAGACCCTATCTTAGAAGTACAGGAAGGTACATAAAAATTGAGAAAATTTTGGTTCTAAGGGACTTAGATATTGCATTTTATGTACAAGGAGAGCTTTTGCTGCCCACAAAATGTATATTTAGTTTCAAAGTATTTTGGGCCCTTGGGGCATGGGTTCCTGATAGCCAAGTGGCAAACCTTTAACACATTAATTAACACTCCACGATGATCATTTTAAGAGATGGAAAAATTATTTTTCTTAATTCTGAAAAATAAATGCCACCCTAATATTTAGCCTTAAAGATTTGGAGTACAGTAACCTATTATTGATACTGGCAAAGACTGCGCTTAGGTCATGTAAAATGCCTAGTATGGCATCTCTTCTGTTGAAGGCATTGTGGATGAATTTTTGAAAAACTTTGAAGCACAGCTATTGACTGGTAGTCGTTTGCACCTGACCAAGAACCTTTTTTGTTAATAGGGCTAACATGAGCTAGCTCTTGGTAGGTAGGGGAATGGCCTCCATTGAAGATTGCATTAATTGTATGCTAGGTCATATGGGGGTGAAAAATCTTGGACTGTGCTCTGTAAAAATTTAAGGATTATCAATGAACTAATGGCCCCCATCTCCTAAGTCATCACCTGGTGACCTTATGCGAAATTGCCAGCACTTGCTTCATGCATCCTATATTCAGTGTCCTGCAAGTCTTTTGAGTTGAAGGCTGTTAATTTTTTTGTAAGCTTTTTCCCATCAACCTAAGCCAAATGACTTGGAATTCTGTTTCCTGTTTACAATAGGGCTGAAATTTATTGTACCAGTTCATTGACATTGTGCATTCCTAATTACATATATGCTTGCTTCTTTTGGTGGATCCCCCACATGCAATTCCACCACTTTCAGTAGTATACAAAATCAACACTATTGGCATTTGTTTAATCAATTTCCATTATTTTAAGCAAAACTAGAATGTCAATGGCCTTGTAACTTTTGTTTTCTCCTGAATTTTGGATGGTCATTTACATATTTATTTTTAGAATTGCAGTCACTTCATTCTTTGTGTCAAAAGCCATTTTAGTTTAATATTCTTGAACAAATTATAGTTGGAAAGGTGTCTTGTTGTGTAGTAGTGTTCAAGAACTTATTTTTAATGTTAGCTGTCTGAGACTATTCAAATAACGTAAAACATGATGAAATGCAGAGGTACATTAAGAAATGTGCAGGCCCCCATAATCCATTCTGTCCCCACCACTCCTATAATTCCTGGTAGAAAAGATGAGTGGTAATCATTTTGTATTTCATACCCCCCAAACCCCTGTGAAATTGCTATCCCCCTAAACCTATGACCTCAATCTGCCCCTGATGAAATGTCTCATTTAACCAATGTTTATTTATTCTTTGAATCTTTAACCCCTACGGCTGTTTAAAAGAATGCCTTATTTCTCCTATAGCTCTTCATAATCTACGGAATACTGTATCAGGATGTAGTGTTACTTCATCTTCAAGTCAGCCCCTTCGGCTTAGGGTGAATCCAATGGTTGGTGGACACACAATTAGACACCCAACTATCAACCTAAGACGTGTTGTGATGAACAGTGAAAACAGAATAGCTGATGGAAACTTAGTTGTCAATGAAAATGTGGTAGATGATGAAAATAGAGTAGCTGATGGAAACTTAGATGCCAATGAAAATGGGGTAGATAGTGAAAATATAGTTGCTGATGAACATGTAGTAGCTGATGAAAGCATGGAGACTGATGAAAATATAGCTCCCATTGAAGAGCAAAGTTCAGAAAGTGAGTACTAATGTGGTTACAATATTTTTGACTATTGATATCCTTAAAAGATTCCATAATGTGATAATCTTTAATATTTCAGATGTAGAGGACATTTCACAAAGCATAGAAGAAACACAAAGAAGGCCTGGTGGGTTATCAACTTGTGTGGAGGAGGATGAAGATTTTGTTGAGGATACTAATCTGAATGAGGTTGATGTTGAAGAGGTAATATTTAAATAATTCATTGAAACTTCTCTTTTTATCCCTGTGAGAAGTATTTTATTTTTGAACCTGTGTATTTCATTAGAAAGGATATTTGACTCACTCCTCTTCTGAGAGAACAAGTGTGTTCACCTAAGCAAGTTAAATGGGGCCTTCCCTCAACTAGTGATGGGCAGTTTCATTCCTTTCTTAGACTTGTTCCTTTCGTTCTTGCTTACTTAAAGGGATGAGTTGAATTATTCGTTCCTTTTTTCAAGTTGCCCCTTGTATCTATGTTGAATGTACTATTTGCACTTGGACATGCTGGCAATGCACCATTTAGGCTAAATTTTAATTCCACTCTGTTCTCCACTATGAGGCCAATATGTACTCTTGTTCGATTTTGCCATCAAATATTAATTTGCCCTATGCATTAGCGCATTGGACCTGGTAATCTATACACTTATTTACTCATACTTTTATGCTTGTTGAGTATCAAATGTCTTTCCTGAACTGTGCTAATGAGTCAAATCACGCTTATACCTGGCTTTTGGTAATGTACATTTTATTTAAAGTGAACAACATTTTAGCTGATGCCAGTGCTCAGCTCTGCATCATACACTTTCGTACTGTTTTTATCTCCCTCTCCCATAATTGTTGGCATTTCAATGTCATGCATCAACAATTTCAGGTGAAATGTAGATATCCTAGATTAAAAATGTTAAAAAAGACATGTAAGAGACAAGTTAAGAGCACTTTAATTTAACCATATGTGTACAGCAAATTTAATACATATTTCAATTACTAGATGAATTATATGATTTGAAGTGGATTGCTTTGGAAATATTTTTAAAACTATTTTAATTATTGACCAAGCATTCAATGTTTGAGCGTCAAACTTGGCACAAAATATAATTATCTCATAATCAGCCGCAGTTTAAATTGATGTATCTTTAATGCCTTTTATCAGTAAACAGTGCATTAGTAAGGCCATTGAAGAAAGAATGATTGTCGTCTCGACAGATTGCTTGGAATGATCCATCTTCACTGAATCTTCTTTTGATGTGTGAATCGGAAACATTGGCTTTCAAATAAATAAAATTCTTATTGAGAGGAAGAGACAAGCCCGTTGACAAGAACTACATGTATCATGTCTCATCAAGTTTTACTTAGAGCACCTAACTACAGCAGCAATTAAAAAAAACCTTTCTGTATAGTTAAACACTCTCGCTGCTGGGCATTTAAATATATTTATACGGTAGAATGCTGCGTATTTTAAGCTTTATTCATGCTATCACAGAAAAATAACTGATTACTTAGAAAAAAACTTTTTATATTGCTGTAAAGCTTGATTATTCTACCTTTCTTAATTGTAAGTTGGTTGGAATATGTTTCTCAGCAGCTCAGGAAACACGTCAAATGACGGGATTAGCAGCGAAAGTGTTAAGTAGTATGTCACTAGATGTTATGAAAAAATGAAATCAAATCTATTGAATATTTGGTAATGTTTCAAGAGCCTTTCTCACAGCAAGATGATTGTCATTATTAGTCATTCAATCCTAAGATGAATGACCACTGCCCTCCATGCTACCTAGTCCCTTCGTAACTCTTTTTTGACCTTGTAGCTCACCTGTTTTATAACCCATTTCACCTGGCCCTGTTTATATTTGTTCCTTGGTCTTTCTCATGGGACTCTCCCTTTAATCACTAACTGAAGTGATCTACCTGTGAAGGTAAAGATGGGATTAGGAATACCTGTATCTTCTACAGCTGCTGGCCACTGACTCCTAATGCTAATTCAGTCTTTAGTTTATCATTTTTCCTACCTCTCTTCATCTCCATCCTTAAAGCCCACTCTCTTTTTTCCCATCCCCTCATGACCCAAACTACCTACTCTGCCTTGGAATCCGCTCTTGGAGTTCCTGTCCTCACCTACCATGCTGATATTTTCCTCATTCATGGTCCTTTCTGTCCATTGCACTTCCTCCATTCTCCTCCACATTCAAATCTCAAATGCCTGCTCCCTATTCCCTTTCTCTTTCCTGGGAGTTCATCTTTCTGCTTTATTAAAAAACTATGCATATTGAACTCCTAGGCTATCTTTTCTTTAAGTTCTGTCATGAGGTCTCTATCTTTAATTTTGTCCTATTTGTGACTGCTTCCTTTGCCAAGGCTCTTCTCTTGGTACTTTTACTTCTATGCCCTGGTAATGTAATAGTGTACTTGCTGTAATTTGTGCCTTCCTACTTTAATGGCTAGCCTATAGTGAATCAACTTGTGTCTTGAAAAAAAGTCCCATCAATTTCATCTATAACAGGCTACGGTATTTACTCCCAACTGCTCTAAGAGTAATCTTTTGTTTTGTTTGATAGCATAAGGAGTGTATTGTAGACATAAACTGAGATAAAGTTTATGTCCACGTGCAAAACATTAAGAATTTTTGTTGTTCAGACCCAGTGAGAGAGCTTCAGAGTTCTCATGCATGGTAATTTCTTAGTAAATGACTGTATCATCTGTGAATGGCATAGTATTGCTGATAGCTCAACAGTTAATATTGATAAACCATTGGGGAAGGACAAGGGGGAAATCATGTTAATTGTGAGAGATAGGATGGCACCCTAACAATGCTGGAATGATTGTTGTTGATTACTTCTACTCGTTTTTAATCAGTTAGAAAGTGAAGTAGTTACTATATAGGCTGATAATTTCCTTACCCCTTTTATTTTCTGTTTTTAAATCTTTTACATGAGTTATTTAGCTTTGCTATTTCAGTTTGTTGGTATTACCTTTTTGTCTCAAATGTCAATTCTCAGATGTTGAATCTGGCTTTAGCCCTTTTTTCTTGCTAGTTTCTGACCCTGAATAGCATACTTTCATTCACCTTACTTGGATTTTATAACCCTTTGAGTGTGGCATGACGTGATAGCACGTCATGTTGCCTTTACACTTGTGCTGATGATGTGATATCACGTCATGGGTACCATGAGTGTTCCAGCTTTCACTAGGGGGCCTAGTGAAAGTTCCCATGTGAAAGCTGGAACACTCACGGTACCCTTGACGTGATATCACGTCATCAGCACCAGCATAAAGACAACCAGACGTAATATCACAACATGCCACACTCAAAGGGCTAATTAATATGTACTTATATGTTTATATATTGTTACCATGAATGATTGTAATTTTTCAGGAAGGAGATGAGGAAGATGACTCAATTAGGAGGAAAGTTGTTTCATTCAGGAACACTACCCTGGAGAAAGAGAAGAATAGATCGGGATTGGAAAGTATAAGTAAGTGTTGATCGTAATGTATACCCTTGAAAATTGAATGAATTAGGCAATTGTTGAGGATTCCACAAAGTAGCTGTGACATTATTATTATTGCATCACCCACAAGTGCAAGTTTATTGGGATAATTGATTTCGATGGAACTGACCCTAGCATGTGATCTACATGGGTTCCCTACATTGAAACCAAAAGTCTGCTATAATATCCACCAAAAATGCTATAAACCTTGTTATTCCAGACCCCTGCATAATGTAGACAGGCCATGACATGCAGTGTGGGAAGCTTATGAAAGGGTCGTGAGATGGTGTCATGCACCATCCAAATATATTTTTTGAACGACCATTTTGGTTTGCATGCTTGACTTTTCACTTCTATTGAATACCCAAAATTAGTTTTCCCATTTTTTTGCCATGGTTAAAGTTAGAAAAAAAGAGAGTTATGAATGCAGTGTGGGATTGAGCATTCCATGGAGTCTATCTGGGCGTTCTAATTCCAAATGTGCCCACCAGAGAGGTTAAGTTGGCTGAAGCAGCTGGGCAAGACTGGACTAGACTCCGGAGTGAAAATATTGGTGATGGTGGATAATTCTGACTTTCCATCATTGAAATAGTGCCATCAACTTGTACTTAATACAAGAGGAAATATAATTCACTTTGTCACCATTAAAATATCTCATGGGCTATTTTTTTACATGCTTGCAGTAGTGTTTCCTATTGGCAAAGGATGGTTTTTTACTGTGTTACAGTTTTTCAAATACTTTTCAATAAAAATTGGCTGACAATATTCAATGTCCATTACCCGATGGACCATTACTACTGGGTGAATGAGACTGATCAGAGTGATCTGAAATTGATTTGCTGCTGCCTTGCACTCGGCCAAGTTCTCTTTGGCTTGTGTGCTCTGATAGTGGACTGTTTAATTTCTTTCCATCTGAATACCACTCCCATGCACCATTTGCTGAAATTGAAATTAAGGCAGCTGAAATAAAAACAAGTACTTCTCTTAGTGTGCAGTTTGAAACTTAGCTCAGTCACTTTTTGATTGTGATATTTCTCTTCATTTTCCATAATTATCAAATATTGAAACAGCTCAAATTCGAAAAAAGTGTGCTAAAATCTTCCTAGCATGATATTCTTCAAAGAACAGTGGATTCAGGCTGTTGCTGTACATCTAAAAGTCCTCCTGTAGAATAAAAATCCATATATTCATTCAGAAAAAGTTGTGGAGTTTACCTTAGCATAATTAATGTTAGCGTTGAGTAATACTCATGTCCATTGTATAACAAAATGATAGATACTTTTCTCAGACAATTTTTTATTTTTGCTGTGAAAATACTTCTGAGGATTTGCTAACATTAGAGAAATTCAAACATGCCACTTAAACTCTACCTAGAGGATGAATCTGAAGAAAAAATTTGAAATTGAATTTTTGATCGTGCAGTGGAGTCAGGGTCTTCCTGTCGTCAGCAGATCATATAGTGACGTGGGTACTGCATTCATATGTTACCGACACATTTATCAACTGACTGTGTCATGAAAAGTTCAAATTATAGGGCAGTAATCAAAGCTATCCTGAAAATTTGTATTTGAGTGCTATCACTATCACTGAAAACAGTCATTACTTAATTGGGTTAACTATGAACACATTGCCATTGCTTTTTTTTTACAAAATTGATTATGCTCTTAAGTGGAGGACTAACTCTTAGAAATAGAGATGGTGCTAACACCATCAATGAATTCTTTTTTACTATGTCAATGGCATCATGTGTATCTACCTATTACATGATGAATCTTTACATTATTAATTACATCTATTAATCCATGGTTTGATTCTTGGTCCAGGTGTTTTTTTTTCTCATGACAATTCCTGCATATTGTCCCTGTGATTCAGGAAGGATGAAAAGTAGTTTAGTCCTTTTTAGTTTAATGTTCTATTGAACTAAGCTAGTCACTTGTAAATCAAATTTCACTTAGTTGTCTAACCATTGCAAGGTAGCACTTTTCACACATACTACTGACATCAATTTGAGACATCAAGGTATGATTAGTAATAGTGTTCGTTCTATCCAGTGAGTGTAGTTATGTGAAACACATCAAGGATGCTTGCCTTCAGAAAGTTGTTTCTCTTATGAAGCTATTAGGAAGAATCGCCTACTATTTAACCAAAGGAAGGCCATTTACTCCCAATGCTGGATTTGATGATTACAGGAATGATGTGGAGTGCATTAACTACTTTCTGTGGCATTGAGGTTAAATTGCAAAACCTGTGTGCTGGAATGCTTCAGGCGATTTAGTGAAGAATTATATTTACTCCAGGGCTGAATTAAGAGGGCTTTGATATATCCCAAAATCACTCTAGGAACTGCATGACTCAGTATAATCATTTCGTTTTTAGGAATTTTGTAATGTTTGTATTTATTGAAAAATTCCGGTGCCATTCTGGAGTAAACCTAACCCTGCTTTAAAATTTTTTTTTCATGGTTTCAGCGAGAAAAAGTAGCTCTTCTAGTGAAACAATGATTCATGTGTCTGTTGAGTCCAGTATTATTGATCAAGGCTCTAAGAAGAATTGTAAAACGCCCAGTCATGACAAGGAGCTACAGTGGTTAGACAAACTTACCAAGCGTAATGACATTTTGAAAAGGACTCCTGTTGTGGCTCTAAATGACATCTCACAATTTCTGAAGAATTCTAACTCAGTGAATGTACAAAAGGTAGGTAACATTAATAATGCATTTTACATTTAAAAAAAAATAATGAGTGATGAAATTAGTAAATACTGTAAAACCTTGATTTTACATATTTGAAGGGACCAAAAAAGTGGCCGTATGTAAAATCAAGCGTGGATAAAAATGAATAATTCTATAATATTTCTCAGAAAAGATAGGACTCAAAGGTGTTTAACTAAGTTAGATGCTCCATATCTCCCATATAAAGAGAGATATGGAGCCTCTAACCCTGTTGAAAACCCAAGTGGATGGGTGAATTTGATTTGAAATACAGTATTTGTTGGCACATAAGATGCCCCTTTTTCCCTATAATATTCAGTAAAAAAATTATACCTGGGTTTGTTAAGGAAAGGTTGCCTCTCATATATGATAAGTCATCCCTGGTGTTCTTACCTGAGGGCAAATTTCACCCCAAGTGATCTGTGCCTTCTCTAGTATTATTATTTGTAATAGTAGTTGTTACAAATAGTACTAGAGCTTGTGTATGTTCAAAGAAAACCCCCTACTAATATAAGCTCCCCCCACCTTTATTCATCTGTATTTATTTCCATGGGTAGCTAATTACTGCCCATATTTACTCTCCCAACAAGAACATGGAGACGATCATCAGGGAAAACCTGGAATTGTCAGAGAATTTTGAATTGCTGGAATAGTCAGAGAATTCTTGTAACAGTGAGGGAGAAGTAGGGATAGGAAATACTCGTTATTTTTCTACCATTACATTTATTGGCCAGTCTTTCCCACCCTTTATTTCACCAACTAAATCTAATGTCCGTCACTGACGTGCATGGAACAAGCCCCATCACTTCATGGAATATTCAGTTGCGAATCTTAGTTATTTAGTAGTTAATCAGACATACAGTGTATCCCTTTTTTATATGCTTATTAGCGATATTTGCATAGTAGTGTTAAAATTCATGATAACAATTATTTTGCTTATCACAAGGAATCCGAGGCTATTTTGTTCAGAAAATTTTACCTCACTTTTTTTTATTTTTTTAACTTCAGAGACTCAGGTCGAGAGGTAGCTGGAGCTCACTAGCTCATAGTAAATACATGCTTGCAGTTCTAAAAATACGAGAAGATGATTATTAAAATGGTAATACAAGTACGAACACGTGTAAACAAAATCTTACACAAGATCATCTTCGATTCCCATACCCCCCCCTTTGTGGGACAGTAAGAAGAACCCTCCTCCCCTCCCAATCTTTCTCGCTCGATGTTATTATTGAATGGCCCCCTTAGCTCCCTCTTGAAGCAATTTAGTCAGGTCGCAAACCACCTCAAATATTATATTCCTGAATATGATGCTGCCATTGCTAATTGGCTTTCTTGAGGAAACATACTCGCTCACAGTGGCACGCTTATGTTTCATTTGTTTATCCAAATATTTTTGCATTTTTTAGTTCCCTCTTGCAATCGAGGGGTTACAACCTTGTTAATCAAATTGTTATTCATTTCTGAAGGTCACTCGTGCCATCCGACTTTTATCCAGTCCAACAACTTGGCGTTGGTTTGTATTTTTCGTGCACCTTAGTGAGACCTGTGCTGGAGTCCACCAGTAAATTGGCCATTCCATTCAATGCCTTTTCAGTAATCCTCAACTTCCCAGAGCTACCATGATGCAATGGTCGGTGGGGATGGGGTGTGGAGGGGTAGAAGATGGGGGAGTGGTGCGACTTTGGGGGTGGAACGACAGAGAATCGGTGCTCTCCTACTTTGTCCTTTCTGATCATTCCATGTTTTAGGGAGAGTATTATTGTTGCATGGAAATAAGGCCAAGTCAAGAGGAGATCATTGTATTTTAATAATGGTTCATAATACAAATAACGTACATATCTATGCCTGACTGAACTCTAGCTCTTGTTCAGGGTGGAAGGAGGGCTCGGGTGACTGGTAGAATCGGGGAGTCGACTAGAATGATCACAAGAATATGAATAATTTGAGGTAGTGGACTGAGGTGGGTTTGGACATTCAGCATCTTAGGGTTAGTGGGTGGGGGTGAGACAGTGTCCTTCACCTTGCTTGAGCATTCGGGGGTATGAATGGTCCCTCTTCAGTGTGAGTTAGCATCTGGTCGTACGATACTGTGGTGCTTAGTGTATCTAAATGGGCCCTTATTTTTTTTGGATATCTTTACTCGCTTTGTACAGCTGTGACGAATCTTTAGCTAATAGAAGCTATTTTTGGTGGTTGTTATAACATATGTAACTTACTTTATACATAAGATAAGTAGTTTACAGCCCAACACTAATTGAGCATATAAATATGTATTGAAAGTGTGTATAATTGGGGAATAGGACACCTCAGCGCAGCCATCTCGGCACAGGCCGTCTCGGTGCAAGGACATTTTGGCGCAGCCAGCTTTTTGGTTACCACTCGGCCAGTGACTGGTCTAAAACTTTATTTAATATGACTAATGGCTGCGTTTCGCAGTGGAAAGTTTATATAACATTTTCTATCATTGTTCTTTATTATTAGTGTGGAATTAGTGACCACAGGATAGTTACAACTAAGTTTTCCTTGAATTTAAGTAAAATTGTCATCTAAATAAATGCAGCACCGGCACCAGACAGCTCAATGTAGTTATGTAATAGTGTAGTTATTGATTATTTTAATATGTCCAACGTTTATCCAAGTATGTTTCACAAACTAATTATGAAGAACAATGATAGAAAATTTTATATAAACTTTCCACAGTGAAACGCGGCTGTTAGACATATTAAATAAAGTTTTAGACCAGTCATTAGGCAAGTGGTTATCGAAAAGCCAGCTGCGCTGAGTTTTTCTAGACCCATAATTTGGATGAAAGTTTAACTTATGAAGGTTTTATTTATCTATTTCATTTGGATGTACTTGTAGCTTTTAATGTATTGATTCCAGCGTCTATTTTTTCTTATTTCGTCTATTTTGAGCCTATTATAATAGGCTAATGCCTTTATTGAATATCCAAAAAAGTACCCCCGTGGATACTATTATGGATGCTCTTTTATTTTCCAGCACTCATCTATGCTCCGTTTCTGCAGTAGCTGTGCATACTGAAATAATTATACCTTCTGGGGGGTTATGCTTGAAATTTCAGCCATATTTGACTTCACAGTCGTGTGCAAGTCATGTGGTATGGAGCCAAGCCCTTGACCAAATTAGTATGCACAAGCTCCGTGGGACCCCTCGCGATGGACCCGTATACGACTCCAATTGTCATAAGTTGCTTAAGCAGTTTATAACTGATGACTGACCCTTTGAGTCCAAACAGTATGGTCGACACTTTGCTTGATTTGCTGGCAAAAGATTGTTTTTTACTCACTTTAAGTAAATGCACCATCACGATATTCCTGTCACATGTAATGCTAACCTTGTGCATTTGTGCAGTACTTTGAGTTTACCAATAATCTTTTTCTGCTAGTGAAGTATGTTTTCTTCCTCTACACCATTATACCGTTTCACTTTTATACCGTTTTGCCTTCTGCCCCACAGGTGGCACAGAGATCGAGTGGCATCTCTACACTAATCTCTTTTATATGTCTTGATTTTTTTTATATATTGACTGATGAGGAAGAGTGCATCCTGCACTTCATTTGTTGTTCTAGCAGACAATGTTTGTAATTGACAGCACTTTTGCTCTTGAAGGATATGTGTTTTTGACATTGTCATACATTCATCTTCTGACTCAAGAGGTCTGAGTCACAATTGATGGTACTGAACTCAAGCATACTGTTTGCCACTTGATTCAGGCTACCCTTCAACTTGGTCGCTCTTGCTCGCATATTCCACCTGAGAAGTCAAGTGGTTTCGAGCATAATCCCCTGGTAAACTCCGTTTTCTCAGGCGTAACTTTATGGAATTTGCTTAGCATATTGAATGAGAAGCAGTAACTTTGTGATTCCACATTATTTATTGTAAACGACCCGGGTTTCGACGTATCACGTCATCATCAGGTACAAATATCCCAGAACACTCAGCATATATAGTCACAAGCACAAGGGGGGAGAGGAAGGGAGGGGAGGGGCGGGAGGGCGAGATGGAGGGTGACGTAGATTGGGAAGGATGAGTTGTAGGAAGTTAGGTGTGGGAGAGGTATTGCCCTCCTTGGGGGGGGGGGGTTTCGGGTGGAAAGGAAAGTTTGGGTTACTCAGTGCACTCGTGACTCACTGACCTGGGGTTGGGGGGAGGAAAGGAAGTTTAAGGACGAGTCGATGGAACATTCTGTGTGTGTGACTACCTAGAAGTTCCCAGGTTGGTTGACCCCCTCCCCCCCCCCCCCTCCACCTCCAACCTGGGAACTTCTAGGTAGTCACACACATAGAATGTTCTACCGACCCATCCTTAAACTTCCTTTCCTCCCCCCAACCCCAGGTCAGTGAGTCACGAGTGCACTGAGTAACCCAAACTTTCCTTTCCACCCGAAACCCCCCCCCAGGGAGGGCAATACCTCTCCCACACCTAACTTCCTACAACTCATCCTCCCCAATCTACGTCACCCTCCATCTCGCCCTCCCGCCCCTCCCCCTCCCTCCTCTCCCCCCCTTCTCCCCCCTTATGCTTGTGACTATATATGCTGAGTGTTCTGGGATATTTGTACCTGATGATGACGTGCTACGTCGAAACCCGGGTCGTTTATAATAAATAATGTGGAATCACAAAGTTACTGCTTCTCATTCAATAATCCCCTGGCCTTAATCACAGTGGGAATGCACGTTCATATAGCTGAAGCACATATATGTATCATAATGTTGCATACTTCATGTCAGTTGGCTTTGACATCGTTGGCAAGAAACCAGAATAATGAAATGCTATGCACAAAAAAGGAATGAAAAATAGTTTATGGGGAGATCATATTGCATTTAAAAACAGGAGTTTCATTTACTTTGGAAACCATTTTAACATCGCAAAAGTTATCATGGTGTGGAGAATCTAATTTTTTTTGAAATGATCTGCTTACATTTCACTTTTCCACATCAATTCTAGGAAGGAGCAGCACAGAGTTCCAGCTGTAATGCCAATGTAGGGAAATACAATTAGGGTTTTTATGTCAGTCCATAGGGCTATTGTGGAGACCAGATGCAAGTCTACCTCCGAGCTGTTTTGAAGCTATAATTCTTGAGCCGTCAGAGGTGGAAGCAAAAACCCTGGGAGTTCCTATTCTACGGCGCAAACTGGAATGTATTAGTGCAAATGAACGGTCATGAATGGTGTGATACATATAAAAGAAATGTTAGGTTAACTGCCAGTAGGGGGCAATATGTTTGGCTCACAGCCTAATATTTTGTGTGTTGTTATCAAAATCATTCAAAGTACTTTAAAACTTTGAGCAATGCTTTACTGAAAATGAGGACAGAAAATATGGTGGATGTGGTTATTTTGATAAGCAGTTCTTTTATTGCCTAGTACTTATTAAATCTATACCCAAACTGTTTTGAAGGGTGCTGAACAAGTCCAGGGCCGGAAGCAAATGAAACAAAGCAAGTACACTGATGCATTGTGAAGTGAGCAGTGCAGTAGAATAAGGAGAAGTGCACTTGAAATTTCTTGTGTATAGGAATGAAATTACACTTTGTCATCTTTTTAGAGACTATGTATTATTTTGCTTAGGTTTACAAAAATGTTTATTTTTAATTATATAAAAAGATTTTTAAAACTAGACTTGTCATGTATACCCTTTTGCACATTTTTCAGAATATACAGATGTGTAGCATAATTGTGAAAACTGAATTTGCACTTAATTCTGCCAAAGAAGTAAATATTATGGCCGATAGATCATATTTCTCATCAATAATTGGAAATTCTCAGGAAAATCCCTGGAAATTTTTGTTGTGAGAAATACAGTTAATAACGTGCTATGTAATCTTGTTGGTGTATTTTCTTAGGTAAATGACATGCTCATGGAGGTCTGCTTTAATTCACTTCTTCAGTATGCAGGCAGGTCACCCATAGGCTTTTCCAGAATCCCCTCATTGCAGGGTGGCCAAGGCATTGAGATGCATTTTAAGATCATTATCTGATTATGTGTAGAGTCAGTGGCTACACCAAATTGGATTCATGTGAACATAGATTAATGGTGGTCACCACTATACTTAATTAGCATGTAGCATATAGCAAAACCAAGGATAATGATGTACTTCAAATCTAAATTCCTAAAAACTGCCCAGTTTCCTCAGTCTATGTAGAGCTACTTCCCAAGTCATTTATGGAATTGCCTTTCTACTTGGTCATGGTTCTTCGCGTATTCTGTATGTATGCACACTCTGCCTTGACACTCACTTCCCCAGGGTCCTGGTATTCTAGCCTACCTTACTAGTGCAGGCCGAAGTGGTTAATGAAGCAGTCGTAGGTTTGATCACCTATTTATTCGGGGAAGGAGGATTGAGGCGAAGAAGGCTTGGTGAAGGCCCTCATGAGGCTGGTGAATGGTTGCTGATTATATTTCATGACCACTTGTTTATGCATCTAGCAGTACCACTGTTGCACAAATAGCAAAATATGAAAACAACCTCTGCATCAAGAGACTGTAGCCTTCTGATTTTTAGCTGTAATACTCGAACAAATTTAATTTCACATTAGCTCACAAGCATGAGCCATCATGGCATTCTTTATGATTTTTTCTTTAATAATAATGTCAAAGTTCTTTTTTCAACTATGCATTCATATAATGAATAATTTGGTATTTGGGCTGATGTGGTGGAACTTTTAACTGTGAAAGAATTGATTGTTAGCTTTTTTTAACTATTTTTTGGATTTGGAAAACCTCTAAAAAATAATCTTTCACTATTTCATTATTTTTAATATCTTGCTATAATTTTGATATGCATTGATGTCTAAAATTAACCTTAGATAATATGAAATATCACCTAAGTTTCTCCAAGAATTATAGTTGTGTCATTCATGATCTAACTTACACTTGCAGGTAATTTCAGACATTGACAAATCCAGATTAAAAGGCAAAGTTGGTAGTGGAGTACCAGAGGAACCTGCCAATGGGAAGGAAAACTGTCCTAAGACAGCTCCTAGGAATAAACTGCTTGGAAGAAATTCGTGTGTTTCACCTGGGAAGGATTTTCATTTTTCCAATGAGACTGATGAACTGTGTATGGAAGGTAAAACAGAAACAAGTAGCTTTCCTGATAATGGGAAAAGGAATTCTTTGAACAGTAATGAGGCGGGTCCCACCACAAAATTGCCCCACTTTGAAGAAGACCCATTAGAAGGTACCAGTTGGATGCATTTGCATTTATTTTCAGAAACTCAAAAAAGGACAAGGAAAGGGAACAAAAAGAAGCTATCTAAGGAGACATGTCTTAAGGATTCAAAATCTAAAAAGCTTAGAAGCAGTGGTAGCAGAGTGATGAATTCCCCAAACGAAAAAGTTTCAAATGGTGAAGTAAACAATCAAGCTCAAGATGATAATGAAATATTAATAAAAAATGTATTGGGACCAGGCGAAGATTATGATGTCAGTGATTTTGATTTTGGTATTAAAAATGGCCCAATGGCCCAGTCAACTCCACTGAATAATGGGAAACCATGTAAAAGCAGCAGAACATCAAATACATCTGATGATTCCATGTCCTCCCGTAAGTCAAGTAGAGGTAGTAATTTAAATAACTCTCCCCATACCTCAGGTAGCAGTTCCTCTGGGAACAACCTGGTGAAAGAAGTGGAAAAGGACTTGGTTGTTCCCATTGTTGATACAAAATTAGACAGCAAAGCATTTGTTACAGTTAGAATTAAAAAACTAAACTTACCAGACTTATCTCCCATGAATAGTGTAAATTTACCAGACTTATCCCCCACTAATAGTGTAGCAAGCAACCTTCCTGAAGTTGACAATTGTGCTAATGTATTGGGTGATGAGATAGTGGACTTTTTAGGATTTGGTGCTCCCTTAGAAGCTGAAGAGAAGCTTGAGGTGATGAAGACTATAATGGCCAGTGAGTGTGAATTAAAACCCAGAGGAGCTGGCAGGTAAGTTTTGAAAAAACTATTATTTTTGTTGCAAAATTTGTGCTTTGAATTACAGGTATCTCTTTCTTAACATGAATTAATTAACATGCAATATTTACTCTAACAGTAAAAGTTAATTATCTGCACTAGTTAATATTGTGTGACCAAAGTTCCTATTCATTTTATGATTGCCGGGGCTTGTGATGGGGTAGGTTCCAATTACTATTCATTCTAGTTTTGATTACAGTGGAATCAGATCATGATACAGAAACTATGTAAAAATAACCTATATTAATGAAACAATGTAAAATCTCAGCTCAAAAATTCTGCCTTTAGAAGAGGGATCTGCATTGTTGTAACAGTGGGAACAATCATTGCAAAACCTTAGTTAATAATTTTGTTAAAATAATGCGATTTTTGCTTGAAAACCAACTATATAGTTTAACTTACACTTTATTTATATGCTAACCTGGTTTCCCGGGTCAAAGCTGCTCTGTCATTGGTAAATTATAGTCTTATACTATATCAGTTCAATGAATAATTGAGCTGGATACAAACTGGGCTTTCATTTCATAGAAGCCTGTGCTAATTTATTGGCCTCATGCAAACAGCTAGCAATATAATTTCTCCGAAACATTGTGCCTCAAGGAAAGATGTTTAGAATTCCTTGGCCAACTTAAGTGCAAAACAATTGCAATCAGCCAAGCGCCTTGAATCATGGTAATGATGTGGAAAAACTATTTCATTGGACACGAAAATGAAAGTAATTGAACTCTGTGATCTCAAAGAGAGTTACTATTGACAGATATTTGCAGTAAATAGCTCCATGGCCTGCTAATTCTCTTGGATGTTTAAAAAATACTCAGAGCTTTTGCTAAGCAATGCATCCATGATTCTCTCAAAGGAGTGCTCATCTCTTGCAAGATGGATTATTGCTCCTGAGAATTCCAATGTCACTTCTTATGTTGTCCAAGCTTTAAAGTTGTTGTAATTTTGGTTATTCTCAGATTTTTTGCATTAGAGTATATTTTCTTACTTCTCCCTACCTCCTGAAGGTGATTAGCAATCTTTTGCTATCCTTGTCAGCTTCTGCACCTGTCCATATGTAGTACTTTACAGTATCTTTCAGGTTAATATCCCACTGAAGTAAGTTAGTAATTCTGGTTTAAGAATTCAGATGGCCTACTATTTAACTGCGTGATTGGCGAATGGGTTTTCCAAAAAGGACATTCTATTTGGGGAAAAAATGTTTTTTAGCATCAATAAATTTTTTAATCACCTTAAAGGGAACACATTTCTGATCATATTTAGTTTTTTCTTTCAATTTTACCTAGCCAATTTTCATGAAATATTGTCATTATAAATAAAATAATATATTTTTCCGAAAATTCAATTTCTGTGTGATATTCTTTGGAACACGAAGTTGGGCAGAAAGCCACCTCACAATCTGGGCTGCAGAATATTGGTTCCTTCCGCTGCCCTGCTTTGAAACTCTACACAGTTTTGTGGGGAAAGCTTTTTTTTGGGAGGGTGGGATCGAGTATACAGTGTCTATCAGTTAGCCTTGTGAGGGAAGGAGCTATTCTCCCTTCCTGAGGTTGACTGTACTTTGGGATGAAATTTTCTGCCAAAGTGGCCATAAATCTCACTCATTACTGCTGGCAATTGGTTCTTTTTTCTAAGTTTCACCAAGCATAGTGCCCTGACTGGAGTAAATTTTTCAAATCAACACAACTTTTTTTGCACTCACTCAAAAGAATTTGATCCCAAACAAGCTGTGTTTGGAAGGAGTGAATTGCTTCCACGATAGACAGCCTTTCCTCTGGAGTCAAGACTCATCCACCACTATTGCTGCTTCAGGGACGAGGATGGCAGAGAACTTAACTTTCATGTGCTCCAAGACTGGTAGGATTTTGAAAAGTTTTTTGTAGGGAGTCTTCACTAAATCGTTCATTGTCCACAAAGTCAAGAAATATCAGCAGCAGATGAAATCTTCTTCCAGTAAAAACTTCGAAAAATGGAGATGAGATGCTCTCCCATTTTGAAAAATGGCTGTGATAGTTGGCCTTCTGTACAATTCCCATCATAATAAAAACACCAATCAATGTTTTATTTCACTAGGACTTGACTCACTCCACCCTTGCACCCTTGAGCGTGGTTTTAGATCAGGATTACTGCCCAGAAACTGTTTTTCATGGAGGTTTGTCGCCTCGAATATCAAGCCATACAGTTTATCATCCACAAAGTTTTGTAATATGTATATCAAAAATATCCTTCTTATCCTCCAACTGTATCATTATTCCCCTGGTTCCTTCAAAATCGAATCAATTTTGTATGACTTCATACAAGCTCCATGACAGAGGATCGGATGGTGTTCACTCCACTTCCTCTTCTTCTGATTCCTCGGTTACTTCTGATTTAGATGAACTTATGTCGGTGTGCCTAAAAATGTGTCGCTCTCCTCACCGCTATCACTTTCATAGCTTCCTTCTTTAAAAAGAGGAAGAATCCTGCCTTCCTCTTTTTATTGCTTGATGTCATTACTGATGGAACACTCTAAATCAATTCGAGGTTGTGGTTTCCCCGAGAATGGAAAGATCTAATACGAGTTCGCACTGATCTTAACAATTTTGCGCATTTGCTTAATGCCATCTATCCCCAAAAAGCTAGCAATTCACCCTGACTGTACGTGCAAAATTTGCGCTATTTGCACCCTTGCCGAACGGATAGAATGGTTACCCTTTCCCTGCAAGGATTGGGGAAGGCCATCTGGAATTAGACGATTTGATGTGGGACAGTCACACGAGCCTCCCACAAGCAATGTCCAGGAAATTCCTTCACCCGGCCAAGACCAGCTCTCTCACGAGTGATAGGTGTCGTTCTATATCTCATACCCCTTGCTGCCACATAGGAGCTCTATCTTAGAGCAAGGCTTCTCAGAGAATTTATACCCCCTTTTTTACCACCCTTCATCGCCCTTCTCTGTCTCAAATACTGTATGGCAGACAGCAGTATCGTACAGCAGAGGCCGATTCCTCTCGGGGTTAAACAACCATGTAATGGTAAATGGGTGTAAATGGACATCTAAATCACACGATCGGAGGAGATCATGACACAGGCAGGGTTGTGGTACTTTCAGGCTAGACTCAACGCATTAGGAAATTCCTGTGAAATTTCCAACTGCGGACAGGTCTGTAGATAAGGCTCCAAAACTTGGATTTTCCCAAAAAAGATAAAAGTGGTAATTCAAAAAATGGTGGAAATGTGCTCTTACAAGCTTTAAATCAATTTGCTGCAGGTAAGACATTTAATGCTAAGTATGTCTTCTTTGGTTTTAGAAGATATCAGTAAACTGCTAATTCAAGGTGTGAAATGATATGGTATTACAGTTTACCAATGGAAACCACTTTATACTTAATAAAAGTGGAGGAAATGCACACAGCTCTCTAGGTAGAAAGGAATCACAATGATTGCCTTCAATTCTAAAACGGTAAAAATGTTTGTTCGGAAGTAACGGAATATGTCAAAAAGATAGAGGTTATGCAACCTCTATATACATGCGAGGTCTCCTATGGGAATGAGTATTCCTGACAAAATCTTCTCTGAAGCTGTCATCTGCTGTCCAGAGGGCATACTTGAAGGATGAAGGAAGGTACATAAGAAACTCCCAGTGAGATATCTCTTCACACCCAAACGGGAGATCGCAATTTCGAACATGATATCTCGTCGTGTTCACATAAGAGATCATATCTGCACGACGACATATCTCGTCAACCCCTGGCAAGTGGTTAAATCAACGGAGTAATAAAAACAACTTCACTTTTTTAAATTATCACTGAAGCCATTAATTTTTTGCCCTGCATTCCACAAAATTTCCAATTTTTTTCTCTATTTTTCTTATGTTTTGTAATGCTGCAATAGAAAGTCATAATCCAACTGGAGCTATGACCGTGTGATTCAAGTCTATAATATCTTTTGCTTATCAAATGGCATGAACACAGTTTGTTTTGGCTTTAATACATTAGCTTAAAACAAAGTCATCGAATAGCAATTTTTTTTTGGCACTTTTCTCTTGTGTTAAGATGGGGATACCTGTAATTTCTTTTTCCAATTTTCTACTATTTTATTTTATAAGCAAAATGCATGTGTGTTTGTTTTGAAATCTAGTTGTCATTTTTAAATTTAGATGTAAAGGACTTTCGTCCAGGCTAATGCTTGAAAATTTTGCACAAATGGAGGTCATTACCTAAGAACTCCTTTGAGAAGAAAGGACAGTTAAAAAATATTCATAGACTCTGTTTTTAACCCTTAGTTGACACTTTTACTCTCATAAGCTAAGCATTGAATGCAGTGTAGATGTTTCTCCCTTTACTTCTTTACATTGCTTTTGTGCTGTTATATATGTATCTTTATATCCTCTCAGTTGTGTGTTTTATGGGACACAACAATGTTATAGTTGAGCCAATTTAAAAAAAAACCTCATGTGATTACAAGGGATAGGTGTCATATAGGGATAGGCAGATACCAATTATTTTATACTCAATTCTTGATAGCAAGATTTTTACAATATGTACCATTTTTTTCCTATACTCCATACTTAAATACCATGAGTAAATTTACTCATCTATTGATGGGAATCAGTGTACCAGAAAGTATATTTTCATTCATTCATATACATTCCATGAATTCAATAATTATAATAAAGAACACATTTTGGTGGAAACTCTTCTACTATTTCTATTATCAACTAATTGGTAAAGTATATACCTTAACTGGCAGAACTCTGGATAAGGAAAAATAATATTTCTATGTGATGAAAGAAGGAGCCTTAATTAACCCTTTTGTGCCAAAGTCTCTCGAAGGGAAATGCTTTTCCTGCTACGAGTAACATGAGAATTTTCTGTACTCTCTACGGAGCTCTCTCATGGCGACGAATCGCTCAGGCATGCCTTTTGCCCTTTTTGGAACCCCACTCAGTGGGACACCGTGCCCTTCCCCCAGGCACTCGGCTCGACCTCCCAACCCTTAGCAGCCTCTCACTCAGCAGGAGGCCGCTGTAAGTTTGTTGCATTAACATTGTTTTTTAAAAAATAATTCTTTGCTGTATACTTAAAAAAATGTATACCTTTAAATGAATTTGTAATGTTATTCTGAGCATTTTACAATTATAAACGAAATTCTAGCATAAATGTTAACAAATTTAGAGTTCTATTTAGAGGTGAAATTATTGAGAGTTCCACACAAGAACTCCATTACTATCAATGCTAGAATTTCATTTGCAATTTGCTAAGACTCAACAAAAAACAAATAATTCACTTCATAAAGTTAAGAATTTTGTAGAGATAAAAATAATTGCCTCGAAAAACCATTGCAAATAAAAAAAATTAACCGCAGATTCCTGCAGCAAGTAGGGCTACTAATGATGTGGAGGGTCGAGCTCACTTGCCGAGGAAAGGGTCTGGGCTGTCCCTAAGCTGGGTCACAAGGGTTTACTGCATACCGAGGATTATTGCTCCTGAATCGGTCACTTCCCTTCTTCTTTTGCGATGGTTTTTCTCTGTCTGCCATAGCTGACATTCGTTCGTTTGCGTAGGAAAATTCACGTCGGCTATAGCTGACGCTAGGTGCGAAAGGGTTAAATGAACAACTTGGTATTCTTTTATTTGAACTCTTCTACTATTTCTATTGTCAACTAGTTGGTTAAGTATATATACCTTAACTAGTAGAACTCTGGATGAGGAAAAATAATATTTATATGTGAATAAAGAATGATTCTTAATTAAATGAACAAAAATTATTATTGTGTTTTTAGTCTTAAAATTTCTCATTCATGATATACTGAGATATGGCTGTAGTTAAGGCCTTATGTTATCACCAAACCATTTCCAGTCACATCCAAGTTCTTATGTGCGAAAACAAATGACTTCATTTCGATTCAATCTACTTCTCCTTTTATCCACAATTCTTCCAGCTGTGCTAAACAACTGTTTGGATTGTACAGTTGTAGGATGAGCATACAAATATTTCCTTGCCATCTTATGTAGCCAAGAATACTGCACTTTGGTTTTCCAAGACAGACAGATATTTGTATTGGCTGGCAGCTTGGCTCTTGTAGGCATGTTTCCTCTTCATTTCGAGCAGGGAATCTTATGAAAATTAACCTGCAGGAAGTGATGCTTCCATTGATGAGGATGGAGTACATCGACCACTTTGGATGCCTGAATTCACTTTGTTTTTTCTCCATTTCTTCCTGCAAAGAAATAGGTTCAGTGGGTCAAAAAAGGTCCTATCGCAATATTATCCTAGTTTCTCCAGCCATGGCTCACTCTGAAAACCTTCTTTGATACTCTATAATACAGCTTAGTTTTGGCTAATGATCATTCATTATCTATTAATTGGTTTAAGCTATTTGATTGGCATATTAAATTTTACGTACATGAAATATCCCCTTCACTGGTATCTAAGGATTTAACTCCTGCTCCTCCTCTGCTTAGGTTAGGATACCCTTGGCATTAGAAACTGTTTCTGATATTAGATAAATGCTGTTCTTCAACCTTGTTCCAACAGTGTTGCTAAAATGTATTCTTTTCCATCCTCACATCTACCACTGTGCAGTTGAAACAAGTTCATTCTGGTATTGCATAATTCTTATTATGTACTGGCACATTTTCTCCCACTTCTTCTACATACTATTCACAATAGCTAAAACTTCTGTTGCAGTCACAGTTTCTTTACTTAGTGTAAATGCCATGGTGTCAAATGCTCTCAATAGCTTGATAATTTGTTCCAATAGGTTCCAGTCATTGTAAATTAGATCAATAGGAAGTTGGAGCTTGTGTATGGCTAGGCTGAGTGCTTGCCTCTATTCAAGAAGCTGTTGCATCATGTGTAGTTCAGGATTCCAGTACATGCATTCATCCTGAATCAGCTTGTGTGTTTTGTGTTAACTGTGATTTGTCCCCTTTTAAATTCATTGTAGATATGTACTGAATGCTTGAAGTAACTCCAATCCTCGATCCAATTTTTGACACTTTTCTGTCAATTTTTTCTGATGCCAATTATAGTAAACCATGTTTCATGAAAATCTGTAAAGTATGTGCAAAGCATTAAATATGTTTGAACTGGGATTTTTTCAATAGCACTAACAATGTTAGGTCTATTATCCATGGCCACAGCAACAAGTTTTTCAACATTATTCCATTCTTTTAGAAATTTTATTATCAGATCATTTATTTTTTCACTTGAGTGAGGTTCATCTGGAAATTGTATTACATCCAAACCAAGGTGCTTTAGTTGAAATTCTTGAAATGAGCAGTAGTATTCAGATAACTGACACTGGTTGAAGTCCACATATCAGAGGTAATACTAATTAATTCAATATCTGCCTCTCCCAGCATTGACTTAACTTTGGCAGCACACTTTTCATAAACCCTTGGTGTTCTTTAATGTGAAAAGGATTTTCTGGGTGGCACAGCATAATGAGGCTCAAGATATTTAAGAAACGTCTGGAAGTCTTTGTCTTTAACCTATTTGGTTTGTATGGACAACCGAATGAGTTATGCCGATCAGTTGGTTGTCCATGTGAATCATTCTTCCAACAAGCTCGGTGATTTTCTCTGCAGGCCCATCACCAGGCTTAAGATACTGTTCTTATCAATAAATTCATGAATTGAGGGCTGTGAAGTTCGATTAAACCTTGCTGACTGAAAATGATCAGTGTTTCCATATTGGGAAGAAAAGTAGTCTTCATTCACAATGGAAGGGGAATTTGAAGAGCGAATCTTAATTTGTTTGAAAATATTGATCACCAGCATCAATTTCCTATGCACTTCCATCAACTGAGAGTGCTTGCCCATGTTGAAAGATAAGTGTCATTCTCTTACCATTTTCTGCTTCTAAATCCAATCTTGTGTTTTTTCTGAATGTGCTTTTTAAGGTTGGATGTGTTTATGAGACTTGCCACCCCTAGAAAATGAATGTTTACGTATTGAACACTTGGTATAATCTTTCTTGCTGGGATCTATCACAAAAAAACTGCCAGACATCAGACATTGTAAAAGCCTAGTCACACCAGCTACTATAAGTTTGTTGTAAGAGAAACATATTTCATACAACTTCTATTTTAAGCTTATGAAAGGATCACCTCCATGTTATAAATGATTGTAAAATTGACAAAATTAATAAGTAGAGGAAATGATCTTTGTCTATAATTGGCTGGGGCCTAAAATAGTGTTATAATGGGGAAATTGTGAGATTGAAGAGGGCGAAATGGAAGTATCACCATGTTCTCAATGTTTGCGTAAGTATCGAGTTAACAGTATTGTGGAATGAAGTCTACTCAATATTTTTCATTCTACCTAGTACAAATTGGTATTGAGGTATATGCAGGCATCGAATCTTATCCCTGGTGATTACGTAAAGTTGTCTGCAGTATATCCTTTTAGTATTTTTAGGTTGATACCCATGAATGACATTAGATACGTATTTTAAATAATTTTTTTATTGATTGCATACTATGTAATTGAAATGTGAAACATTCTTTTTAGTCGTTTTATGTGGAATGAGATTGATGGAATACTCCAGAGTGTCTTTAGTTAAGGTTTGGTTTTCAGTTCAGTTATTTTTAATTTTTCATAATGAATACATACAAACTTTTCCTTTGCACATAAGTTTTTCCCGAGTTTTGGATAAAAAATGGAAAAAAAAGGTTCTTCTTTTTGGCTAGGTCCTTTTGTAAATCTTGTCCTTATATGGCACTAAAATGTTGGAATATAATATTTTGTGGGATACTTGAGCACATTATATAATGATATGTGTTGGCTCAGTGATTCATTCAATTTATTGAAATAATTTTATTTACTTATAGAAGCTGCAGTGTTGAAAGTATTCGTAGTATTTGGAGTGCCAGTGTAACACATGAATCAGAGTATTCTGTTGAAAGTCATACTGGTAAGTATTTTCTTTATGTTGAAAATAAATTGCCATTGGTATTGCTTATGTTTATCATTTTATATCTGTTGAGTTAATCAATGTACAATGTAACTTTGCAGAATTGGCCTGCCGGCAATGTGGATTCAAATCCATTATTTTTAATCTTAACCTGGCTGCCTTCAGTAGCTATTTGCTTAATTATTTTCCCCTAATGATGTACTATTAATAAAAAATAACCCACCCATGCATACTTATGATATAACTAACTTTCGGTTTAACAACTTTTAGAGGGATTAAGGTGGGAGCCCCTTGAGACTTGCAGGCTACATGCTAGACTTAGCTTGCTTAAAAATTCAGACCTGGTGTGTTACAGAGCAATACAGAAAATATTATCATGATGCCTCACTACTTCTCTAGGTCCGACAGAAATGATAAAATAAGAGAGATACATTGATGGACAAATAGGTTCAAAAACTCATTCTTTCCATGTGCAGTAAGTGACCACAATAAAATTTGAGTTCCACTGAATACACTTCCATGACACATATCACCATTACACCTCCGAAAACCTTATCCCTTACATCTTTACATGGCTGGTGTCCTGACACCCTTTGCCACACGCCCATGCATCGGCTTGCTGGGTAGTATGTATATATAGTTGAACTACATGTCTTACTTTTTTTATGTCATTCGAGTTTGAATGTTGTATTACTATTATTTTAAGTATCCCTCTTTTGAACCCAGTATTAACACCACAATCAATTCCTAGATCCCATCCTATCAAGGGCCTGATAACTCCTTAATTAATTATTAGAATAGACTAGCCTAGATTTTTCGAAACCGTAATGACCCAGGACAATAAATAAAATACTTGAGATTTTAGCGATGGCACTCAACTATATCTAGAAGGAGCAACAAAAATGGATCACACAACTTTTGTTGTGTGACTAAAGTGATTTTTGATGAGGGGTTTTGGATTTCTATGCGTATTTTTCAGCAGCTTATGACTTTGTCTTTGAAAACCAAAAATTAAAGTGGTGGGTTTTTCAGTCAAACTCTATGCAGTGGAGACCCAAAGCTCTGAGGCATGGGTACCAACTTTGAGAATGACACGTGGGGAGATTATGAGGGAGGTATGGATATTTGACACTCGGCGACTTATTATGTAAAATGTTACAATTTTCAAGCCCAATGAAGTTCAGCTGTTTCATTTGCATGGTGGTGCTGTGTAAGTGAATCATTGTTAAAAATCTTACATGTAGAAGATAATACTTGTCCTCATGTTGTTGGATTCCCTGTCAGTTTAATTCATGTCACTCATCATGGGAGCCTAGTGCTTTTGTGCAATATTTTTAATATACCATTAACTCAGTTCTACTAGAAATGGCAAGCTATCAAACCCAATGAGTACATTTTCCCCTCTTTGCTATCATCTTCTTCCCCATAAGTGGTGCAGAGATTGAGCTGCGGCATCTCTTCACTAATCACCTCCATCCCCTATTCTTTCTTCCTACCTTCAACCCAAACTCATCTGACTTGATGCTTTTCAAACAATTTCTTTTAATTCACTTTTACTCCTTTCACTGCTCTTTTAATCCACTTTCACTCCTTCCCCCCCACTTTACTCTTTTGATTCTTCTTGCTAGGAAGGTTTTTTGGCAATGTTGTAGCATATAACAAAATTTTTTAGGTGGGATCACCTTTCCAAATCAAATGGTGCTATTGATATGATCATTTTCTATCTACTAACCTAATGCCTAACATTGGCACACTCAGTACCTTTCGAGAAAATCCAAGCCTGATTTCGAGGAAATGAAAGTCTGGATCATAGCTACATATTAGAGCAAGTTCTGCAAATTATGGTGACCACCCTCTTGTGCCACCTCCGCTCCAACACTATCATTGTTATCATATCCAGGGTTGGTACGCATCTTGAAAGTCAGGGAACTGAAAAATTGGTCTGGAAGTCAGGGTAAAGTCAGGGAATTTTATTGTTGGTCAGGAAAAAATTACCCACGTTCGAATTCGATTCGGCATGTGACTTGTGCACTACTGATCCCATAGGTACTTCATTGTGCTGAGGTGTGAGCCTTGTGCCGAATAACTGTGTAAGGGGATGGAGATACATCGTCAAAAAGACCAAAAATGTGGAATATCAACGGAGAAAGATAATTTCGAAAAAGTAAGAAAGAGTAATCCCAGGATTGGAAGCTTGAAACACACAACCCTCTCCTTGCTTCACAGAATATATCTGAAAGATCCCCAAAGCTCTGGAATCAGCAGTTGTTTCTGAAACACCAGAGTGCTTTGCTGACCACATATTCGGAAATTCCCCCAGGGACAACAGTGAAACTGGTCTACTCATTTTGTGTATGCTAGGGCTCAAGATTACCCAAATTGTAGCCTAGTAATAGGATATGTGCATAATGTAAGAGTCTTCGTTTGTAGATGAAGGATTCTTTTAGTTTTGTTCGGATGAATGTCGAAAAAAAGCCAAAATTCATCAATTTTGATGAGAGTTTTCTTAACTTGGGAATTTCATAGAAAGAAATGCCCCGAGGAAAGCAAAGATTGAACTTTTGTTCCAATCAAAATTTAAAAATATCACTGCGTAAGCGTAGCCCGGGAATTAGAGATGGTGTGCAGCAGGTTTTTTTGGTGAGGTAGGGAGCTCCCTTAAGTATGCAATGAAATATCACTGTTCAAAGATTTGAAACACTTTCTAACATGGCGAGAACCAGCTGTCTTTGGGTTAGCTGGCCGGCGCGTGACCGACCCTATTTATTGTTAATTTTACGTATTCTAATTATTCTTCCAGTTATTAGTAGAATGATGAAAAATATGATAATAAAGTTTATGATATATAATCATTAATTCTAATGAACAAAAACCTTAAAGAAAGTAAGTGTTGTTTTCTTTCAAAACTGCATTTAACATTTATTTTTTAATGCACACTATAGACAAGGTTTATTTCATAAGTTGAAGGTTGTGTTTGCTGAGATGTGCGGGCAGTTATCCGCCGTTAGCATAGGTTTCGGATGACATATGATCTCGAGCACTGACGCCACACTGGTCACATTGTTTTCATGTCATCCTATTTGTAAGATTTTAGTATACTTAACCACAATACAAGTTAGCAACGTAGCTAATATGTCACTGCATAATTGTCGCAGCTTTTATGCCAATTTTTTCGCTAATAAGTAGAGTGCGACCATTATGAGGGGAAATAGAACAAATAAAATTGCGCCGGTATTAGTTATACATAGATCATTTATTACATACTTAACTGCCTTTATTGCAACTGCTGCCTCTGTCTCAATGCGCTAGCATAGTTATTTCATTGAAAATGTTAATAGATAAAAATAGAAAATTCATAAGACAAAAGTGTACCCAACTAGCCCCTACTCTGTATTTGTGAATGGCAGGTAGAAACGTATGTCAGGTAGAGTGCAAAATTAGACAAATTTTTCCTTTTACAGCAAGTTTCGTGACGAACAGAATTAACATGCCACAATTATGCGATGAAAAGTTGTGAACAAATTTTTGGACTGAAAAAGTAGGGTACGATGATTATGCGATGGCGATGATGAAGCGGTGAAATACGGTAATAAAAGGTGTCTTACACCATAATGTTCATTTTTTCTTTGCTTTTCTTGAAATGAGGTGATTTTTAAAAGTCAGGGAAAAATCTGTTTTGGTCTAGAAAGTCAGGAAAAAGTCAAGGAAAATCAATACTGGCAATGTGTATCATAGTCCATTACCTCTAATTGGAGAAAGGATGTTGCATGACGTATAAACTATGCAATCTCCAGCAATTATGAATGATATCTCCCCTCCAAATTCACCAATTTAACAGCCCACATTTTTTCTTCTCAAACACTTTCTTTCAAACAATCAAAATTCGGTTTATCATGATAATTGATTTCCCTCCGAACTAATCCGTTTCACTTAGAACAAAAACATAAAAACTCTATCGCCAATAACCGCCCTCATATTGTGCCAAAGGGAATTGATTATATTCTATTTTTGTTATATGCTACTACATTGCCCATGCCAAAAAAGTTATTCCATTCACCAACCATGTTGAGGGATTTCATTCCATAATAAAAGTATGCTACAACAATGCCCATGCCAAAAAAATTCACCCTCTTCTCCCACCCACTCAAGGGATTTCACTCCTTAAAAAAGAGCTTCAAAGGGCTTTATACTTTCTCATATTTAATTAAAATTACATTTTGAAACTTCCTCAACAATCATAAATGCCCCACTGCTCTGTCATGATTTCCTTATAATTGCATTTTGCTCTGTTTACATGCTTATCTGTAACTCTCTTTTCCATGGATCCACGGGTCCATGGTTATCACTTCATTTTACCCTACATAGTTATCACTTCATTTGCCCAAAAATATGAATCGAGGTAGAATAGTGGTAAAGCTACAGCTCTCGTCCTGTGGGTCATTCAGAGTCGTCACATCGAGTCCACAACCTGGCAAATTTTTTTTCTAGTGTACAGTTCTAGTTTTTTTTAGTCCTAGTTATATGAACAACTTGTTGTTTTTAAACATTTTATTAAATAGGACTAAAAAGTAAATAATAAAGAAAATGAAAAAAGAATTTTTAAGCATGCTTTTCTAAAATGAATTATTAAAAAAATCTAAAAAAAAATAAATGTCTAAACAACATACTAAAAAAGCAGAAATAATATTTTGTCAAGTGAATGAAAATTTAGCCTAGTACTGGAAATAATTAAATTCACTTCAAGGAAATTTGCCACACAATGACAAGACCACAACAAATAGCGTGGGGTGCTCTTTCATATTCGATATCAACATAAATTCATTAAATATGTAGATTTTGGTATTCAATCGAATAGAGAGCTTCAATGTACAATTTCTAGAAAATCTTGAAATGAACTTTTAAATGAAATTTTTGAATAAGTTAAGGTGCAAAATATAAATGAGGTGGTGCCCCATGCTTTTCGTTGTGGTCTTATCATTTTGTGGCCAATTTCCTTTAGTTGGATTTAATCATTTCCAGTACTAGGCTAAATTTTCATTCACTTCAGAAAATATTATTTTTTCTTTTTTAGTACGATGCTTAGATATTTCTTTTTTTTAGGTTTTTTAATCATTTATTTTAGGAAAGCATGCTTTAAAATTCTTTTTTCATTTTTTTATTCTTGCATAGAAATAATCATAATTTTATTTGTTCCGTATAATTTTTTACAAATCATAGAACACATCAAAAAAATATATATTCTAAGTTACAGAGGATTTACTGTGGTTTCAAACTCTGCCAGGGAATAGTACCTCTTCTCTAATAGATATTTACACAGTTCCATCTTGAATTTAACAATCCCCTCTATTTTCTTTATATGGCTCTAAATACTATTTTCACTATTGATGTGGCCATTTAGGGACTGCATACCATCTCATTCTCTCACTCCAGCATTCTTGTTTCTCTCCATTAGCCTGTAATATAGTTGGCATGGGAGGGGGATGAGGGCATATTTTAGATGTGAAAATAGCTGGTATCTCTCTTCCGGATTTTCAGTAAACCTCATAAATTAAAAATAAACTTACAAAAAATGGCAAAATTGGTCATTTTCTCTAGAACTACATGTTTTATGGGTGAGTTGTTAGCATTGTTTTTAGTTTGTTCCTGTTTGCACATCATTTGCTCTTCCTCCTGATATTGTTTGCATTTTAATCTCTTTCGGGAATTTTCTGTAAAAGAAATTTTTCACTGCTGTGACAGAAGTGGAGGTTTTACCTGAATTCAACTATTTTTCCAAAGAGTGAATTTTATGAAGTTGATTAAAAGTAAATAAAACACTTTTTTTGTGTTACTTTTGGTTGAAAAAATGTGCTTCCAATCTCATTTTCCATGTACAAAGAGAGAGATATAATTTGAGTGTTCCTTTACACGATTACATGGACTCTGTAAGTTTTCAATGTCATGGTAATCAAATATCCATTTATTTCAAAGTAATGCTGCAATCATTAATCTATCTTTTCTCACCTGCTATGGGGTAGTAATCTTTGGTAGTGATACAGTGGTTGCAAGATGGCAGTGTTCACTTTGTTTTTCTCATTCATCTTTTTTAAGCAGCTTGGTGCTATAGGAATACTCTGCAATAGGTGATATAAAAGAGTGGTAGGAAACAGTTTCACCTCCATTTATATGTTGCTTATTAGAATTGAAATAAAGTAGTGGTGTGGTCAGGATTTGACTGAATCCTATTGAATTCTAGGATATGAGATTCGATGAAATCTTTCCAAAAATTATTTGAACCCTGGGTGGGAGGCAAATACTACGTCATGGTAATTTGTGGTGAAGTCTCACCTTTGAATTTTGGCATTACGACATTGTCTCTCTTCAAAAATTTTCATGTTGTGCATTCAAATTCATTGTATCATAATTATGTACTAATTAGTTACTATTATTTTTGTATTAGTATCTGAAAGAGGAAGTATGTGCTGCAGAAAAGTATACCCTTATCCTAGAATACCTTGTCAAGCATCACTTTATTCATGCTGCAGAAGTTAGGAAACTTTCACCGAACCACTTTTGTTGCTGCGTCGTGCTGTGATTTTGCACCGAAGATGTAAGGCCATGCATTTCAAGCAGTCTTTCATCATGACTGTTTGGTAAAAAATGAGCATGGTCATTAGTAAAGGATTTATTTGGTTCTAAACCTAGATTCAATTTTATTTACCAAGATTTAAATGAGTAAAATTAAACTGCAATGTTTATTTGAACCAATGTCACCAGAAAATTGAGGTTATTGTTATGTTGTGGTCAGGATTTGAGGATTTAATTGAATTCTCAAATCCTGACCACTTCACTACTTTAATTTTTTGTAATAATCTACATGTAAATTAGGTATCTGTTTCTTACCAATCTTTTATGCAACCTCTTGTATGGTATCCCAATGGCACCAGAAAGTCTTTCATTTTATTTGCATTATTTTCTCTTTTGAGTCCTAACTACACTATCCTGAATGACTGAAGTCATTTACTTTTGGTTTTATTTTTATGTTTGCTGAATTTATTTTTCAGCTGAAGTATCGGGAGTTGAACAAGGCAGACCAAGAAGGAGAGCAGCTCCCAAGGCTTTTAAGGAAGTTCCTTTAAACAAGTATGTATTCTTGTAACTTAAGTACAGTGGAACTTCCCCTTTGAATTCTTTAGTCCAGAATATTCCATTATTTTTTCATTACATTAAAATCACATGAGCTGGTTAATTTTCTTCATACTTCTAATTTGGAAAGTAAATTGGGGTGGGAGAGAACCCTAGAGTAGGTGGTGGGGGAGTTGAAGCTAGCAACTCATTTTTTACCTTTACAAAATTGCTCAAAATAAACAATTCCTGAATGAATGCATGCCTGATGATCATGCATTGTTTGAATTATGACTAGCATCATTTTGGATTGTATTTGCTTGACTTATATTACCTATGATTTTTTTCATTTGTTTGTATTATAATTCATAATGTTAAGGTCCATGGTAAATTTTGTGTGTACTTGTGTTTTGGAAATGTGTGTGATTGTACTTTTGTTGGGATGATTTGAAAATCAATTTGTGCCTGATTTGATGATGGACAATATGGATCTTGGCTGAGTGGAATTTTCTTTCTTTATAGGAAATTACGACGACCATAAACTGTATATAGAGAGACCGATGAATCTAGGTGGCAGCCCTATGTGGTGTTATTGTTTTTATAAATGACTTTAGCTTTTCACTCTTTACATCAGTTGAGGAAATTCATTCATTTCAAGTTTTTTTCTGGTGCTCATTCTTTGCCATGTCAAGTTGCATGTAATGATGAAATGAGTGATAATACTTTCTGATAGTGATATCATTCATCGAAGGACAATATGAGGACTGCTCCTTGGTTTTCTCAATGTAAATAAATATAAATATTTATATATTCAATGAGGTAATAAATGTATCAAGCCAAAATATGACTTTTGAATGAGTTTAATAAGAGGATGTTTCATGATTTCCCTTTTTCTATTTTCATGTGGATGTGCGATGTGGTTGTTTTTTCTTGTCTTAAAGGTCTTTAATTTTATTTTTGTTATTAGAAGCAGTTAATAATAACTGCCAGTGAGAAAATGCATTCTTTCCTTTGGGTGATGAAAAACGTGTGAATAAGAGTATCACAAAGAAATATTTGTGATTTATCATCAAGTTTACTTTAAATAATTTCACTTGTGAAATGGTATCATTTGATATTTTGTATAAAATTTTTAATAAAGGAATGTTGCTCATGAAACACATTTTATTTATCGCTAGTAACAGTAAGGCTCATGAAGAAGAACTGCAAGGTAAAGACCTCACTTCAGATCTTATCAAATTTAAACACGTGTAGTACTGCTTTTTGTTGAAAGTCAATCTAATAAGGAGAGGTGGTTTGTTTGTGAAAAATCTATCTTAAAAGTAGTGAGTCAGCGTGTTGATTGGTAGATATAGTTGCAAATTTACTTCATGAACTGTAACTTATGAATTATACATTTCACTAGTTGTATATACATACATACATACCAATCACGTGGTTCCCTTCTGGGGTAGGCAGAGTCACAGAGTTTCACTCATAAATATATATTTGTACACCTAACTCTGCTTCAATAATTTTCTCCATACTGACCTATCCTTGCAAACCTCTTTTGCTTCATTTACCCTCATACACGCTCTCCTGTTTTTAAGACAATATTCCTCCTCCTAAGAATTTTCTCAACCACAACTTTCTCGGCCTACCTCTATCTCTCGCACCATTCATTTCACTCATATATCTGTTTCATTATTCGACACTCATCCATTCTCTCAACATGGCCAAACCAACGAAGCACACTCCTTTCATATACATATGACCGTTACTGGAGGATCTAACCCACATTCATTTATTACCCACTCATTCCTCACCCTATCCATCCTACTTTTCTGCAAACACTCCTCGGATAACTCATACCCATGACATATAGTCTACTCTTATGTTTATCCTGACATACCCATGTTTCACTACCATACAACAAAGTGGGGAGAAGTACACTTTTGTGCACGGCAATTTTCGCTTCCTTAGACAGGCACTCATTCCTTGATATGCTCCACATGCTACCTATCACTTTCCTTCCAGCATTCGCATGTCTCTATCTCCTCATCTATCCCTCCATCTTTCGCAAACATCTTACCTAAGTACACAAAATCATCCATTTGTTCAATTTCTTCACCACTTGCCCTCATCATACAGTTATTCTCCCCATTCTCCTTATCAAAAACTGGTACTTTAGTCTTGATTGGATTTACCTTCAATTCCATTCTTTCTGTTGATTCACAAAACTTATCTAGGAGCTTCTGTAATCCCTGTTGGCTCTCTGAGATCAAAACAGCATCATCTGCATATAGTAGTACTCGCATGTTTACATTTCCAATCAAAACACTGTCATTTTCACTACATGCATCTCAAACACATCCATAAATTCATTAAACAGCCATGGTGACATTGCCCATCCTTGCTTTACGCCCTGTTTTATTACGAACCCTTCATTCAGAACCTTGTCAACTCTCACACTTGCCTTACTATTATCATAAATCACCATCATAATATTCAATAACTGCCTACTCACTCCATAGTCCTTCAAAACCTTCCTCAATTTCTTTCTATGTACTCTATCATAGGCCTTCTCTAAATCAACAAATGCACAATATACTATCTTTCGGATGCCATACATTTTTCTATCACTAACTGAAGCGCGAAAAGCTGTCACTACATCCTCTCCCAGGCATAAACCCGCACTGCACACCCCATATTTTGTCGGAAGTAATATTCCTCACTCTTTCGATTAATATTTTACTGAACACTTTTCCCGGAATACTCAATAAACTAATGGCCCGATAATTATTACATTCGGTCTTTCCTTCCTTCCCTTTGTACAACAGAACGATGATAGCTTTCTTCCAATCCGCTGGAACAACAGAAACCTGTAAGCATAAATTGTATAGTTCACGCAGCCTACAAATTAGTAACTTACACTCACGCTTCAACATTTCGCTGGATAGCTCATCTATGCCTGCAGCCTTCCCATTTTTCAATATTCTCCCAGCTGTTGTGACCTCCTTCTCACTGATATCCTTTTCCATCATCACATACCACTTCACAAGGCTCATCCTCAACGCCTGCAATATTATTGTACAATTCTTCAAAATACTCCCTCCAGCAGTCCCTGATATTGCTCTCGTCCCACATGATCTCCCCACTTTTGTTCTTTACCGCATTCATTTCCCTACCTTCACCAATCTTAGCCCTTTTTACCCACTTCCAAAACAGCTTTTTATTACCTTCAAAATCACTGCATTTTGTTAGCTTCATCCGCACGCATTCTTTCTTTGCTCTCTTTCACAACAATTTTTCATTCATGGAATTTTAATTGCTAGTTTTATTTCCTTCATGAAGGAATAATGGGTTCAAATATTTTTTATCAATCAATATCATAAAGGATCACAGTAAAATTAACAAAAACAAAGGCCTGGACTAATAGAGGGACCAAAATAATTTACTTACCCTGGGTAAATTGTCGTCATTGAAAACATAATATTTTCAAATAAAAGATGGGACAAGGGGAGGCTGTTTTAGTTTATTATAAATTTAAAAAAACCTGCAAGTTGTAATCCTTAGCTCTTGAAGCTTCTGACGACAACTGGATACAAAACTGCTCTCGCAATAATATTTCCTGCCTCACACCAACCCAGACATTCATGTCTCCTAGTAAAATTATTCTCTCACCAGGGTCACATTCAAAACCTCTCTCAATTTTTCCCTAAACTCATCTTTCACAGTGTCACTCTCTCCATCCACTGGAGCATAGCACGCCACAATCACAAACTCTCCTAATACCTACTTTCATGCAAACAGAGCTTTCTAGGGGAATCTAACTCGTACTTCCGAACTAGTAACTTAGCTTTCTCATTAAGAATGAGTCCTACACCTTGACTGCCGTGTACATTATCTTCAACTCCTGACCACAGTGCCAGACCACCGCCATATATAGTAACAACATCCCGCCCTTTATGCTTCGTTTCACATACACACAAAACATCCATTTGTCTCACTTTAATTTCATTCAACAACTTTTGCTCCTTTCCGTATACTCCTCTAACATTCCAAGTGCCGATAGTCCAGCTCATATTTCTATGTCCGTATCTT
Organism: Ceriagrion tenellum; assembly: GCA_963169105.1. Taxonomy (NCBI): domain Eukaryota; kingdom Metazoa; phylum Arthropoda; class Insecta; order Odonata; family Coenagrionidae; genus Ceriagrion; species Ceriagrion tenellum. The sequence goes on from OY720632.1 coordinate 46,893,129, forward strand.
GATGGGCCAACTTTATTCAGCTTCCGCCACCCATCGTGGCTTCGGCTGTCTGAGTCTAATTCGTGACTCTGTCGGCCCCGGTGGCGGCGGGGTAAAGTCCCCGCCTGCTAACCCGAGGGTCGCGGGTTCGAGTCCCGCCTGGGTAGAAAATTATCTGCCCAGGACATGGGTGTTTGTGAAATGAGTTATATGGAAGAGAGGACTGTACAGGCCTAATATCGCTCAATAAATAAAGACGACATTATTATTAAAAAGACGACTCTTAGGAGTAAGTTGTATATGTAACTCTTAGGAGTTGTTTGTAACTCTTAGGAGTATGTAAGAGTATGCAAGGTTACCAGCCTTTGCAGTACCGCACCACTTGCAGCTTTCCCTGCTAACGGTTATGGCGCTCTACTGGTCAGTTTTGGCACATTTTTGCCAGTATATCACAAGAGAGACCAAAGCATAGTAATACCCTAGGCCCGCTTTCACTATCCGTTGGGATGTTGGTTGTTCATATGGTCAAAAAATATTTTAAGAGCGTCTGGTCCATGAGGCCATATAATAAACGTGTCTTCCACGTATCTGAGGAAACACTTCGGACGTAATGGAGCTATTGAAAGGGCTTTTTCCTCAAAGTCCTGCATATAAAAGTTGGCAATGGCTGGTGACAGAGGGGATCCCATCGCAACTCCATCTGCCATTTCATAGTACCCACCGTTGTACTTGAAAAACGTGGATGTAAGCGTATGATGGAAAAGCTTCACCGTCCCGCTGTCAAATTTTTCCTCCAGCAGCTTAAAGGTTTCAGCAAGAGGAACCCGCGTGAAAAGGGAAACAACATCGAAACTAACCATAATATCATTCGTCTCCACTCTAAGGTTTTCCAGCATATCCACAAATTCTGTAGAGTTTTTAATGTGATGTTCACAAACACCTACGTATGGAGATAAAATTCCCGTAAGGTATTTGGCCAAGTTGTAAGTGGGAGATCCGATGGCACTCACAATCGGTCGGAGAGGAACACCTTCCTTATGAATTTTAGGTAATCCGTACAGTCTAAGAGGTGCCGGAGCCTGAGGGTAGATATTCTTGGCTACTTCTTCTGACACACCAGACTTCTTAATTAAAGAGATCGTCTTCCTCGTAACGGATTCCGTTGGATCACCATTTAACTTTCGGTACGCTCGATCATTAAGAATTTCTTCAATTTTTTGTTGGTATTCCGAAGTATTCATAAGAACAGTGGCGTTTCCTTTATCAGCTGGTAAAATTGTAATCGCCCTGTTTTCGTGCAAAGCTCGGAGTGCGGATAGCTCCTCTCTTGAGATGTTGGGTTTTGTGTTGACTGCCTTCTTCAGAATCATGGATACTTTGTCCCTCGCCTCTTCCGCTAAATCTCTTGGAAGTTTCCGAACAACTTGTTCTATTCCACCAATGAATTCTACAAACGGGATGGATTTCGGTGTTGGTGTAAAATTCAGTCCTTTAGACAGAACCAAAAAAGTAGGATCGTCAAATCTCTCACTGGTCAAATTGATCACTACCCACTTGCGAGTACAACGGTGGGTACTGTGAAATGGCAGATGGAGTTGCGATGGGATCCCCTCTGTCACCAGCCATTGCCAACTTTTATATGCAGGACTTTGAGGAAAAAGCCCTTTCAACAGCTCCGTTACGTCCGAAGTGTTTCCTCAGATACGTGGATGACACGTTTATTATATGACCTCATGGACCGGACGCTCTTAAAATATTTTTAGACCATATGAACAACCAACATCCCAACATACAGTTCACTATGGAGATAGAGAAAAATAATAGAATCGCCTTTCTCGACGTCCTTATCAACCGAAAAGAAAATGGCAAACTGGGGCATACCGTTTACTTGAAGGCGACGCATACAGATTTGTACCTAAATGGCCTTAGTCACCATCACCCCTCTCAACGCAGTGCTGTCCTCTCCACTCTCATACATCGTGCGAGGTCAATATCTGACGCAGAGAGTCTTCCTGCAGAATTGGACCACCTTCGGAAAACCTTCCGGCAAAATGGATACGGAGAGCGTCAAATTTCGATGGCCTTCAAAAAGTCCCGTGAAAATTCACGGAAATCAGATTTGGAGGTTGACCGGCCTAAACCTACGTCCAGGGCCTTTTTGCCCTATGTAGCTACCATATCCGGGAGAATTTCGAGGGTTCTGAAGGGGTACAACATTGACATCATCCATAGACCTATGGCCAATTTAAGAGACTGCCTTGTGAGGGCAAAGGACCCAGTTGGCCTCATGACTCCAGGGGTATATAAAATCCCATGCGAATGTGGTGAAGTCTACGTGGGGGAGACTGGGCGAACTATATCCACTCGTCTGAAGGAACACCATAGGCATTTCCGGCTTGGTCCACCGGAAAAATCAGCAGTAGTTGAGCATAGCCTGAGTCGGGACCATAAGATCATTTGGGATGACACGACTGTTCTTTGGCGATCCGGCCAATTTTGGGATTGCTTAACCAAAGAGGCGATAGAGATAAGGTTGGAGAGGAAGAATTTCAACCGGGATACTGGTTACACGATCAGCAGCTCTTGGAATAGAATTCTGAGAAGAATTCAGAAGGCCAGAGCTAAGTCCCCGCTGGTCAACGGTCCTCCACCACAACAATCGGGGCTCGACCAATCCCACCCCGCCTAGTGCCAAATTAAACGGTCTTTTCAAGCTCGCATCTGTAGCCTTGAGAATGGGTAACGAGTTGGAACCCGAAACGTCGGCTGCCTATGAATATCTTACTCAGTGGCGAGCCCGAGAAATTTACACAAATTTAATTCGTCGGGAAAGTGTGAAGTCATACATACCTGTACAATCGTGTTGTGAGAAATCTGATGTTGCCGATTGGCTAAGTTTTCTTCACGTTCTTTTAATTTCTGAGACTTGTATTAAGGCAGCTGATGCACACTTGTACCAGTCTACTTAATTCACATAATAACTCCGAAGATAGTATAATAACTACACTTGGTGAGGGAGTGGTGTAGAAAATGGAATCCAGAGGACTCTCGACTTGATACTGCAGCATCTCAGAGTCTAATTCCTCCACCCCAAGCAGTATCTAACCCAGGCACATGTCTCCTCTGGGGCAATTAGTGGTCACCCTTTGGGAGTTCAGAGTCCTCTGTCAGTGCTTACAGTTCAGAGTGCTTACTTAGCACACTCTCCTGGTGAACGAGTCAAGGTCAATGACCACCCCAATTTAGTGGCACGCGTACTGCATGGCACTGAAAGTGAACATCTCCTATGGTAACTCATTCAATTGTTCACTACTTCTCAGAAAAAAAACCTTACATGAAGTGCTTCCCCTTCCCTGAAGAATTAGAAATATTTTATTGGTTTTATTGCATAAGGAAACCTGGTAAATATATAACAGCTACAGATGCAATATAAACTTGCTAGCCTGGGTTACACAAACTATGAGAAATTTGTGTAAGCTTTTTTTAACACAGCTTTTTAAAAACAGCTTTTTAACAAGAAGAAACTCTGAGCAGTGATCCCAGAGACTCTATCAAAGATTATATCCATGATAATGCAACTTCGTCATCTGCACAATTGAAAAGCCTGCAGCAGGAAAACTTAAGTGGGTAAAATGTAGCAATTTTGTGAACTTGAGTGCAGCCGCTGGCTTTGATGGGTAACGTATAAGTGGTAGTTGGTGAGGAGGGAGAGAGAGGAGGGTTACTGAAAGGAAGAGTTGGGAAGACGGTTGATGCAGGATGATAGATGGATAATCGGTGCTTTACTGTACCTACTGATAATATATTATAGAATTATTCAGAATATACTATTGTATATTCTAAATAATGTCCATACTATATTAATTGCACTGCACCTCAACCTCAAGAGAAGATTTTTTAAGGACTACAGAACCATCAGGTCAGTAACTCAAACAGTGTCACCCCACTGATGGTAGGGATTAATTCATTTATTTTGTTTACAATTCACAATAAAGGTACTTCCAAGCTATTCTATACTAAGTATTCATAATGTTATAAGGGGATTGAAACGCTAGACTAAATGCTTTATGTCAGTTAATGAGAGGTGAGTCCACCTTTGTACTTGTTAAAATGTATTGTAGTGTTGATGAATTTAATAATGATAAAATATAACAACTTTTGTATGCTTTTGACCTGTCCTATATATCATGTATATGATCGTTGGATTAATAACATTATTATTATTAAGGAAGAAAAATTAGCTAGCAGCTCTAGGTTGGAGGTAAAGGTGAACTCAATAGAAACGTGCATTTGGGTGTGAATCTTGGGCGAAGATAACAGAAGAACTGGAGTGAAGCAAATGCAAATGTGTCATTACAGAAGAATGACAACAAATTGTGCAAATCAAATTGCCAATGGAAAATTCAAATGAATAGTGGCGGAGAAATAATGCTCAGAGAAGGCAGTGGCTAATTGATCTAAACAAATGTTCGTTTCATTATGAATTTCATCGATTAATAATGAGATAGACATGCATACATGGAACATAACTTTTCAACGAATTCACCGCGTCCACTTGTGAACGAGCGAAAAAGGTTCACCAAGAGTATTCATACGGGGTGTGCCAAATTCATCTCGCTACACCTGGTAAGGACTTTTGCCTCTTAACCACTGTACCGCTCATTTATCAGAGTACCGGATAGCCTTCTTGTTTATCTCCTTTCATACCACATTCACTGGGCGAAAAATTCCCGGCATGCATTTCTCAAGTCGATGTTCAGTTGTCATCTAATGGCGGTAAGTGCGATAGTCTCATGTCAAACGAGTACCAAATGGACGGAATTAGACGCTCTAATTATGGTTTTTATTTGTTTTAAGAGTACTCAGCCGATTTTTAAATATTATAATGAAATATCTGCAGTTTTTCAGCTGTTTTTCCTTGTAATAATATCTCGGAACGTGTAGAATGTGATCGTACGAATTATGTGCAAAACTTCGTTGATAACTTCTCAAGAAAACTTGAAGAATTGATCTGTGATGAGGGATTCATGGAATTTGTATCGGTCCAGAATTAGGTATGCGTTAATCAAATGATTTAACGGTCGAAGTTATTAAATATAATCTAAAATGCATCGGAGATGGCATGCTTAAGAGTTGTATTGATATTATATATGATATAAGGATAGTGGACGTACCGTGTATTGCGTATACTATTCGTGTACCATAACCTGTCTTATGTCTTGATGATAATCAGGACGCCCGTACGCTCCCATGGCGAGCTTGTTCCACGGAATACGTCTAAGTTCCTCATGGATGAACTCGTTTCGACGCACAACAGGTGGTAAGCAAGTCGCATCGCACTAGTGTGTTATGGTAAAGCTAGAGTATTCTTTATATTAAAAAATAAATTTTATGGGTTTTAAGAAATCGTGTGGATCCATGCAAATTACTCTTGGTAAATGGAAGTGGTCACTTCAAAATAAAATGACTTAAACTTATGTTCTCAAAAGTTTTCAGACACGACAAATATGGTTGGAACATAACAGATGGGAAAAGGGAAGAGAGAAGACCCAAGGATAAATACATAGATAAGCCAAAACCAGGTCTGGAATTACTGAGATGCAGGTCCCCTGTGCATTAGACTGAGTTGGGACTTCTTTCTTTGGTAATATAAAAATGTCAAATGTTTTTATTTCTTAAATATTCTTTGACTTAAGAATTTAGACTAGCATTCTCACAAGTGAAAGAGATAAGTACCTACCAACCAAGCTAATTCATCCTCTACCTGGGGTTGCCTCGGGGCTCCTACCAAGGTGGGGCCCATAGGCAACGACTTGCAGTTTGCTACTGGCTAAAATATTTTTCTCTTTAACTGATGTTGGCTTGACATCAGCTCAACACCAGACTGACATCATTCTGACAACTGACATTCATTATCCTGACACAGGACTTACATCAGGACTTCAGACTAACATCACCCTGACACCAGCTGACATTGTATCAATGCTGGGCCAACATTGGCTGCCAATTTTGTGTAATCCCTGGTAAACATTCTCATTACAATGCCAGTCCAATCTTATTAGCCGTACTCAACAAACATAAATTTAGAAATGAAATCCTTCAGTTGTGCTGCAGGTAAACAATTTTTGAAAGATATTCTACTTTCAGTCTCAGAGGCTTTTGGATATAATTCATTGGCATAACAAAATTATGAGTGCTCCTAAATGAGCATTTGAATCCACTCTTAAGCATTTCTTTGGTTGTAGCTGCAAATATGTGGCATTCCCAAAAGTTCCTGAAGTTTATGTGTTGCATGTGAAGGAGTTCTACCATGACAAAAAACTGCTGGTTACCACTTCATACTTACTTTTTGTACCAATTAGCCAGGTGGCTGTTTTCATGGCGGACATGCTTACCATCTGTAACACTTTTTTCATTGTAGTATATTACTTGCATAGCAATGGTACGATGATGGATGTGAGGGAGCAGCATGATTGCAGAAATTTTTTATTCAAACTTGGGAAAACTAGCAGAAACCTTAAATGTTGGGGCAGGAATTTGGTGATGATTCTTTGGGCCAATGAATGATTTTAAATCCTCAAGAGTGACTTAAAATTGGGGTATATAAATCCCTCAGTGTGCATTATTTTTGCCTGCCTTGAAGTTTTTGTGGGTCCAGACTTAAATATTTTTAGTGATATTATTTCACCTTGGAAAATTCTAAAAAAATATATGCCATCTAGAAATGCTCAAGCTACATATTTCTAAAAATATGGCACTTGCTCTTTATTAAACCATTTTTGCAGCACACTCTTCTCTTTTATTTAGTAATTGAGCTGCTTGTGGTAGTGCTGTAAACATGAGTCAAGGCAGAGGGATGATGTACCTGGGTAGGTTTTACACCCCTATCTCATTTCTTTCCTCTTATGGTATACATAACGCACATTTTTATCCCCGTCTAGAAAGTTGGCACTTTTGGAATCTCATGAATAAAATGCTGTGCAATGAACTGCAGACATTCAGTGTAACTGTTAATGGGTCATCATTTATGCTTTTCACTATTTTGTCCCTGATAGCTAGCAATACTCTTATGATACTCATGATTCATAGAGAGCAATGAGACATCTTGACTATCCTTCCACTTCTGCGCTATCAATTGCGAGCTCTTCGTACTATTTTTCTTTTTTTTTTTTAGATTCATTTGAGCATTTTTGTCATAATTTTTGGGCTTATTTTGATGGTTCCAACAACATCAGTAGTCCTATGAACCAATAGTGAGAAAATATTAGGTCTACTCTTTAAAATTTTCAATATAAACTAATCTTCCTCATTCTAATATTTTTTGCTCAACTCAAAGCAACTTTTGTTATGATTGCTTGGCCAACCTTTGTCCTGAAGCCACTACAAATATCATAGTTCCATCATATCCAGAGGAATCATACAGTTCAAACATTGTTATGTTGAACCAAGCAGCTCTTGTGGGAATGTACCATAAAATGGGGTGACATCAGCCTTTTTTAACAGCTTTTTTGTTGTATCTGTGGGTAAACAAGTTCCTTCTTCTGCGAAAAATTGGAATGAAATTGGCTAAAGGGGAAACTTAGTACTCCAAATTAGGTTAAAAATTTTTTAATTAAACAATAACATCTGTTAAAAAAATAATTTACATCATGAGAAGTCTCTGTATTAAATGGGGTGACTTCAGACAACTTATTTCTTGAATGAAGATTCCTTAACGTGATATTTTTCTTCATTTTATGCCTTGTTTCTTTATTGAACTCACATTTATTTATTTACCTTAGATTATGTAATAAGTAATGTTAATTTATAAATTGAAGTTCAAAAGAATCATGCTAAAGTATCATTCCATGCATTAGTTGTGAATATTTATTTGAGAGAATGGAATCTCTTTTGTAGTCAATTTATTGCATTGTTCTTAACATATTAATAAGTATAACAAACAATTATTTTTTGTCTTATTATAATGTTTAAAAATACAACAGTTGAAAGTTTGCTCTAACCTCTGTTGTCACGTTGATGCGTTGTTTCACAAATGCAGCTTCTCCTTGAATCTTCGTATTGATCATGAATCATGCGTTTCTCACTTTCATCCCTAATTTGTAACATGTTGTGAGGAATAATATAAAATAGCATATATTTTCTGATTTGGAAAGCTATTTTTTCCTATTTTTTTACCATATTTATAAGTAAAACATAAAAGTTCTATTTTATAAACATATTAAAATATTGATTGCTAAAATGAGGTGGCTGAAGTCACCCTGAGTTTATGGCACTGTTTATTTGTAAGTATGATGGATTTCAATCTGTTGATGAATTTCAGGAACTTTTGGGTGGTACCTCATAAATAGTATTAGATTGTTTGTTGTCCTAAATTTCCCCTTGCGCTCATGCCATTAAAAAAAACTGAGGAAAAATTCACTGCTAAATTCTAAGGATACAACTTATATAGATGTTGGAAGGCCATGTAGGTAGTATTATTGATTCAGCAATGAAGTTTCAGTGAGAGAATACTGTCAAATTTTCAGTCATTGATACTGTTGAAGTCCTCTGTTCAAGATCTTCGTCATTATCAAAGCTAGTTTTTTTTAAATAATACATGAGCTCTTTGCAAAATTTCCAGTTTCCGGAATCAACTAGACTCAACCACAAAAAAATACCTGGGTCAATATAAATATAAAAAACTGGGTTTAACGATACTTTAAGATCTTTTTTTCTTATGTTATATATGTTTTATTGACTAGTGGTGCATGCATTCAGAATGTTTTGGCTTTACAGTTTCAGGATTATTAAATTTTTATTAATGAATACTCTTTATTTTAGGTTTTTATGTGTAATGGTCAATTGCTCACCTTTTAGGTTGATTGAGGATGGCCGCTCACTTGGGAAAAGTTGGAACTACTCGGGATTCAAAATTACCGGGGAAAATTGGGAAAAATCTGGGAATTTGCTTAAGTTATGGAAAAGAAAAGGTTATGATTTTGTTTGTTTTGATGGAATCGAAGTCATAGTTCAGTTATATTTTATTTTTTCAGTTACCAGTTACGTGCTGAGACCTTGCTGTAATCATGAAATTGAATGTGAAAATATTTTTAATGCATTTATGCTACGATCGTTACGTTCAATTTTATTTGGCTTTTAATGCAAATTAAACGCAAAATAAAACTGAACGTTCCCTTGGGGTTCAGAATTATTTTCTTCAGTTCAGGTCGTGTTTACGTCATCATATTGCCTTTCTTTAATACTCATCAGATGTATGGGCTTAAAATTTTTAAATACATACATCTACTCAATTTCGAGATGCTGTTAAAATTCATTGGGCCTGCTAGAAAGAGTGTTATTTTAGAAATGTAGGTACTTCTGTGGAAACAAAAAAAAAGCTTCAGTTTGACTTGTGTATTAGACAGTCATAAATGGGATATATATTCAAAGGAAAAAAGTTCAGCTCCACGAAAAGGCGTATGTGGTTAAGTACCGACAGTTTCCCCCGGCTACAGGGGAAGGGGGCAACCTTCCCTCCCTCTCTGTCTCTGCTCGCGGTTTTTATGGCAGAAAAAGTGACAGTAGGGCATTGGATTCTAGGATTGTGATAGACGATTGTAAGTTGCCTTTTGCAAGTTCAGGAGAAATAGAGAACTAGAGTCGGTGGAAGACAGTAAGATTTTAATATAGATTTGTCATGCAAGTTAGAAATCATACGTTAGCAGCCTTATCTCTGTGTTGACAATACCTTCCTTAAAACGTGCGTATCTCAGCAAACTAAAAAGTACAAGACACAATTTTTGTGATTTGTCCATTGCCCTGCACTTTGTATTGCTTCTACAAGAAGTGCAGTCTATAGTCAGAGTTGGGCAAAGTACATGAAAAATGTATTTTAGATACAAAATACTTACCGCAATGTATTTCAGATACAAAATACATGGCCAAAATTTCTGCAAATACAAAATAGTATTTTGAAATACATTTGAAAATACAAAATACATCTTACGGAAAAGACTTGGACAAATTATATGAACAATTTTAATCAAAACATTTATTCTTTCATAGTTATACTGGACAATATGTCGCTATTTCCTTTAAAAAAAAACAAGTTTTTCCAACATAGCGTCACTTAAATTCCACCTTAGTGGGCTGTTTACAAAACCAGCAAAAGAAAAGTCTTTCCACTGGGCCACTAGAAGGAATCGCAATAGATATTCGCCTAACTAAAGGATATTCTTTTAAAATAGTAATGCACTTTGATTTTTCTTGTAAAACCTGGAGAATTTCCAGATCTGCCAATTCATTGGTGACTTTATCATTGTGTTCACTAAAACAAAACCAGTCATCATCAGGAGATGAGTCATGATCTAGTCTTGTTTGGACTGGATTCATCCCCCTGGCTGCATTAACAACCTGATCGTTTATTTTTTTCTTTGCTGGTCCCCAATGTCATCTGGTATCCACCTCATTTTAAATAAGGGGTGAGTGCAGGTCGCAACTACTGCCTCGTGTTGGTACTTCTGGGGCAAGAAGGAAATGTTTCTCGAATCTTCTGCCAAGATTGACCTGCACTGACTGCAGAAGAGGTCCGCAAAATCTAAGGCTTTTAGTTTCTAATTCTGCTAATTTTGATTTGAGAGTAAAAAGAGTAGGAAGCAGCTGTCCATAGTAACAGTTGCTTCCTTGTAGTCGATCAAGTGTATCAGCCAGTGGCTTAAACACATCCACATACTCCTTTAGATACTCTATTTCTGCATCTTTAAAGTTGTTTAAATTCAACTGATCACAGACCTCAGCCATTTTATCCTGAAATTTCATAATTTGGGAAATTGACTCGTAAAGGGAATTCCACCGAGTCACACATGGATATCTTAACTGGTGGTCCAAAATTGAAAAAATGACCCCATCAGACTTTAGCCTACTGGATGCAGTCCACAAAGCACTACACTTGGCCAGTGCAGGGTGATGTATTCTTAACAGACTAGATGCCTTTGATAAGAATTTGGTGACATCACTGGAAGCTACTAAATTTAAAGTGTGGGATGCACAACGTAGATGATGAGGGAGGACTAATTCATTTGTAGCTAGTTCACTAATATCAATGAATTCCACTTCATCCACCAGGTCCTCACCATCTTTATCATATTGTTCATCAATGTCTAGAAACAGGATTGGAAAAATTCATTTATTATCTGAGAATGGACATTGACATAACTCGGAACAGAATGCAACTGATAATTGTTTTACTTTATAAAAGTTGGTTACTATTAGGGTTTAATGGTATTCATCACAAAAATTATTCAATGTTCTTCATCTCACCTTTAGCTGCTTGGAAAGTAACTCCAAATTCCTCGAACTTCTTGGCAAAATTTGCCCCATTATCTGTCACTGTGGTTATCTTTTCATTACTAAGGTCAAATTGTTTATGAATATCATCTAACATCTCCGCAATCCTGTCATAAGTATGCATTCCCCTGAACCACCTGCATGAGCGCTGTTCAAATGTCTCTTCATTTATCTGTGGGAATAGAAACACAATTTATGGGATTGCATTGATGATAATATATACATAGCTGACTTTTCCCTATGCCAAAATGCAACATGGAATTAAATGACATCAGAAACATACGTATCGTGACAAAAGTTAGAAAGGTGGTATTAAACAAGTACACTCATCCTAGACATATAAACGGCACCAGGAACATTTGTAAAAATATCAAAGCTCTCAATTAGTCAGACTATTCTGTTCTACAAGCAATTCCATATCTTACCCAATGAGCAGTGACACCAAGAAAACTGCGGGTTTTGGTTGACCATATGTCGGCTGTTGTACATACAGAAGGAATTGTCAGCATCTGTTGCTTAATAGTTGATATCCCCATAGCTTCCATGTCATTAATTTTCCTTCCAAGGCTCCGCTGAGACATAACCTTTACTCCAAAATTCATTGCTGGAATAAATTATTTAAAGTTTAAAGGAAACAGAGGGTTGGTTGAAAAAGTCTGAATTATTTGTTTAATCTGATATTGGATCTAATATAACTAGATTGTGTGTGTCAATTTAATGTCTTAAGATCGCAAAAGATTGAAATTCATGTATACATTACCTTCAAATATACAGTGTGTCCCATTGATCGTGTGTCATTTTTTACCTGTAATTTTAGGCACTATATTTCATGCCACATAGATGAAATTTGGTACCTGGGTAGAAAAAGGTTGTAAGTTTTGTTGAGTGTAAGCAAAATTTTATAAATTTGACTTTTTGACCCCAGAAATAAGGTCCAACCAAAAATCCAAAATTTGCCTTATGGGCTTTCAATGTTAAATTATTCGAAATACAAAAAAGACAGAATTATTTTTCGAAACTTTCAATTATTAGGTTTTTAAGCACGAAGAACACATTAGAAGAGCTTTCGAGTTCGAAAATGCAACCGTGACCCCTGAAAGGGCACAGTCAAGGTCACAGGAGTGACCAAAAGTGAATCGCCCCTACAAACCAGTCAAATCACAGGTTTAAAAAGGTGCCAAGGTCGATGGTAAGATCTTCAGGTCACTCTTGTCATTCCTTGACCTTAAAGGGTAACTCCGGGGTCAAAGGTCACAGGGGTGCCAAAAATGAATCGAGCCAACAAATGTATCGAATCATATGTTTAAAAAGGTGCCAAGGTCGATGGTAGGGTCTTCAGATCCCTCTTGTCATCTCTTGACCTTCAAGGGCCACTCTGGGGTCAAGGGTCACAGGGTGACAAAAATGAATTGAAGCCACAAACGAATAGAATCATATGATTAAAAAGGTGCCAAGGTCGATGGTAAGGTATTCAGATACCTCTTGTCATTCCTTGACCTTAAAGGGTAACTCTGGGGTCAAAGGTCACAGGGGGACAAAAAATGAATCGAGCCAACAAATGTATCGAATCATAGGTTTAAAAAGGTGCCAAGGTCGATGGTAAGGTCTTCAGGTCACTCTTGTCATTCCTTGGTCATCAAGGGTACCTATATTCGGGGTCGAAGGTCATAGGGGGACAAATATCGACGCGGACCTACAACAGGGTCGAATCATATGTTTCAGAAGTGCCTAATACGATGGTAAAGTCCCTCCAGGAATTCTCTATCCTTGATCGGCTGGGCAGGGGTGAAAGTTCACCTGGTGTAGCGAAGGAAATCAGGGCAACAGACGCGTCAAATTGTAGCTTCAAAAAGGTGATTAGTTAGATGAAGTTCCCTGGTCCTGTTTGTCGTCTCCTGTCCTCTAAGGGCTACACTGAGGTCATTGGTCACAGATGTTAGAAATGGCGAGAGGGGGAAACAAACATGACGAACCTGAGATTTTTTAGGGTCTAAAACAGATGCCCTTCGGAAGTATCAACCTCACCAGAGCAGGGACAGGCAGTAGTGGTTTCGGTCTTGGCATCTCCATCGCGTTCCATGCGCCGCCGAGCGCTTTCATTGAACATCCCCAGATCGAGCTTGCAACAAATATTGAGGATGCTGAAATTGAAGCCGTACAAAGTCAGAATGGTGTAGGAGCTTTGTGAGGGAGACTATGGAGAACGCGTCCACTTCTGCAACTCGATGGTCGAAAAACTGAACAATAACCCCATGTTCACGTTTCAGGAAATTATTTGACGTCCTTTGATGCTTCGCTTTGATATTTTCTGCTTTATTCGAGTTTTTATAAAAAATATTTTTGCTTGTTTTAACTAGTGGTTTCCGACGAAGCCAAATTCCTTTGAAATGGGGCTGTTTCTTCCGCTCATGCTCGATATTGGACTGCAAGCAACCCCAACGTACGGGTTGAGCGGTCCCTCGACAAGCGTGGCGTGATGGTCTTCATGGCTATGACGGCTACGCACGTTTTTGGCCCGTACTTTTTTGAGGAGAACGTGAGAAAGGAAACGTACCGAGCTACGCTGGAGGAAAACATGTTCCGGGACATGGAGAGGGAGAATTACGGCACCACAGAGGAAGTGTGGTTCCAGCAGGATGGAGCTCATGCCCATAGGTCCCGGGCGGTCATTCATGTACTCCAACAGAGGTTTGGCGAGCGGCTTATTCCGATGGGGAAGCAAGTCACATGGCCGCCAAGATGCCCGGACCTCACGCCTTGTGATGTCTTTCTTTCAGGATTCTTCATCACCATTGACTTTGGCAGTCTTAAAAGTCTCAAATTCATCATGTTTGTTTCCCCGTTTGGCCATTTCTAACATCTGTGACCATTGATCTCAAAATAGTCCTTGGAGGTCAGGAGAAGACAAACAGGAAGAGGGAACTTCATCTAATTCTTCACTTTTCCTATGATTCGATACGGTTGTGTGTTTGTAGGCCATTCATTTATTTCACCCTGTGACCTTTGACCCCTGAGTAATCCTTTAAGGTCAAGGAATGACAAGAGGTATCTGAAGACCTTACCATCGACCTTGGCACCTTTTTAAACCTATGATTCGATACATTTGTTGGCTCGATTCATTTTTTTTCCCCCTGTGACCTTTGACCCCAGAGTGGCCCTTGAAGGTCAAGAGATGACAAGAGGGATCTGAAGACATTACCATCGACCTTGGCACCTTTTTAATCATATGATTCGATTCGTTTGTGGCCTCGATTCATTTTTGTCACCCTGTGACCCTTGACCCCAGAGTAGCCCTTGAAGGTCAAGGAATGACAAGAGTGACCTGAAGATCTTACCATCGACCTTGGCACCTTTTTAAACCTGTGATTTGACTGGTTTGTAGGGGCGATTCACTTTTGGTCACTCCTGTGACCTTGACTGTGCCCTTTCAGGGGTCACGGTTGCATTTTCGAACTCGAAAGCTCTTCTAATGTGTTCTTCGTGCTTAAAAACCTAATAATTGAAAGTTTCGAAAAATAATTCTGTCTTTTTTGTATTTCGAATAATTTAACATTGAAAGCCCATAAGGCAAATTTTGGATTTTTGGTTGGACCTTATTTCTGGGGTCAAAAAGTCAAATTTATAAAATTTTCCTTACACTCAACAAAACTTACAACCTTTTTCTACCCAGGTACCAAATTTCATCTATGTGGCATGAAATATAGTGCCTAAAATTACAGGTAAAAAATGACACACGATCAATGGGACACTCGGTATTTACAAAATGTGGATCGTCAACTATTGACAATGGTCTCATGCCACTAACCACAAACTTCGTAATTAGGTCATCAAACTTTGTTTGACTTCTGTTCTTGGAAGGGGCGTTATTCGCAATTGCAGATGATATACTCGTCTGCACGTATTTTATTTTACTGGCACCACTGTCTTCTGAAACGCTGGCCTTCTTCCTTTTCAATGTAGTTGCTGACCTTGCCTACTCACTTTTATAATTTTCATACTCAGTTATAACACGAGGGTTAGCCCTCTGAAATATGAGAATTGGGTTTCACTGGTGCACAGCTGATACAACAATAGTGGTTAAGTAATAAGGCTACATATTCTGTGGTGCAAATTGTTATGCTAAGACTGAAGGACTTCTTTAAGCCAGGGAAGCATAAATATTGGAAAAAGCCAGGCACAATTTAATAAGTTAATTTGTATTTTCGTATTCGATTAGTTATAACCAACTTTGACAGTAGTGGTATAGAAATTCTCAACTAATCACTCAGTCAGTGCAAGAATTCTGAAGCCACGCATACCTACGGGGTTAAATTAATTTTATCGTTTGGTTAAGTTAAGGGTATGGATAAACTGATTTTATTGTGAAATTTGTTTATTATACCGGTGTGTTAGATACATGATTACTAAATTTTGCTTTGAATGGTAAATTCCAGTTAATTAATTCCAGTTATAATCGAGTAAGGAACATAGGAGTAAACAACTGGTAGCCACTGTGCCTTCATTACGCGATCAATTTTTGGGATACTGCGACTGAACACTCCCCGACGTATTAGTGGCGGAAGGAAACGTCTTAGTGAAAGAGAAACAGAGTGGATGTTCGTTTCGGACGATTCTTTCAATGTTTTTCGGACGCGAGCACAACTGTTGCGGAATTGTTGCTAGGGCCGGTCGCCGACCGGCTCGATCCAAGGATATCCTCCGAACCATTGAAATGGTGATGGTGAAGGGCCGCGGACTAAGCGTGGGTCTTGGTAGGAAAGGTGGGAATTTTTTTAGCGCGAGAAAGACGAAACCAAACAATCATCTTAAATCCCTGACGACTAATCTTGGATGACGTGAAAAGTATTTTTAGTATTTTGAAAATACAGAATCCTCTTAAAATGTATTTTCAATACAAATACAAAATACATCGCCTAAAATGTATTTTCGATACAAAATACAAACTACAATTGTATCGAAAATACGTATTTCAAATACATGTATCTTCGATACGCCCAACTCTGTCTATAGTGATAGACATTAATGATGCTATCAAGATGCCATTAAAATTACCGATAAAAAATCTTCCGGGTATTCCCTCATCTCCGCAGTTTATGGTACGATGGAAAAGCGAACCGGCAATTCAGTCGCCTTTTGAAGGTTGGCACTAAAGAACATCCATTCCCATGAACTGCGAACACTAGTTATAAAATTAAGTCACGAAATTGAAATGTTCGAAATTCAAAGTAGTGATTGTCTTTGATACTAAACGCTTAGAGTAGGTACGAGTTCTATGCGTTAGAATAGGGTACTATAGATAGTTTGTGACAAAAAACAACATGGAAATAAAAAAGAGGACAAAACTGTTTTCAGTGCTTAACTAACACAAATGTAGACTAATATCAATGAATCAGAAGACGCATATTTTGATAATAAATGTAAAAATGACTATCTTGGTCTTGCATCATATTACCATTGATCGAGTTTTTCAGAATTGAGCAATAATTTTGAATACCAGAATATTGATTTAGTGACTCTTAAAAAGTAGAAAATGATGTCAACGCAATCCTTAGACAGAAACAACCTGCTGGATATAAACTTCTTCAGAATTTGTCGAAAAATTACACTTTCTGTTCCCCGTATGAATACGCACGTGTGTGTCGAACCACGTGTGTCGAGAACAACTGGCAATGGAGCAAGCTCGCCACGCCAAGCTTTGAAGTTGCTTCCTGGCGGTTGGCAATTGAAGTGAAAGTGCTAGCGGAAGCCAGAGATCATTTCTTTTTCGCGATTGAGTTACCTCAACCATTCAAGATTCATATTGGCCGCAATAAGAAAGTTTTTTTTTTAGTATCCTACCGGTAGAAGGTAGGTTTTGTTGAAAGTTGGAGAATCTCCGCCCGGTTTTCTACCCTTTCATGGTCCTACTACCGATAGCATTTACCTTTTCGTGTTGGGTTACGATCTTCCCTATCCTCATCTCGTCTATGAAACCTATTCTCTTTCTCCTCCTTTCCCGTCCCTCAATCACTCTCTTGAGCGCCTCGTCGCCACTTTTTACTTCCTCAAGCCACCTACCCTGCCTACACCGGATTTCACTCAGAAATTTCCTTTCCTCGCATCAATATTAGGCGCTCCCTCGTTCGCCTTGTTTTCAGTCCACCGCACCTTCTCCATCCTTCTCCAAATCCACTTCTCAAATGCCTGCAGCCTATTCTTGTCCTCCTTTCTGAGAATCCACGTTTCTGCCCCATACAACATACGCTCCATATCAAACTCTTCACTGACCTTTTTTCCACATTATTACAAACCGATTAGGCCAAAATTACCCCAAAAAAATTAATACAGAAAGAAAAAAATCAGGTTATTGCAGGTACATACATAGAAACGGGACGTTAGGGAAAAGTTTCGGGACAACGGGGCAAAAGGAACTATACCTAGCGTTAAAAACGAGATGTGTGGTCATCTTTCGTTAGACTCTTCTTTGTCAGTTATATAAATGTTCTAATTAACGAAATAATTTTGCCATTTTTTGTTACCACTTATTTTACTACTGCGGTCCGTGGGAAAAATGAACTCTTGGGCTCTAAACCATGTACCTTTCCTGAGATTCTCCTCTGTTCCTCTTTATCACTTGATGATTAGTACAATGATGCCAGTTAAAGTTATTGGCAACAAAATTTGATTCAAGAACAACGAAAGTGACTTGCGTATGAAATTTTCTAGAAAATTCTGACATTATGACTGGAATAAGAAAGTTTATCCATTGGACCTATATCGATTTTGTCCTGAAAGGTCGGCGAAAGTATGGGCTTTGACTGAAAGGAATTTGCGGGCAAACATACAGAAAAACTTTGCTTTGGATATAAATATTTTCTTCCAATTTCCTTTCCAATAAGAAGTTACATACTGTGTCAATATCATTTGCTTTCAGTCCTTTTCTCTTTTACGTATTTTAACTACATATGTGGTCGTATTGTGTCGAGACGAACGCCAAACGAAGGAAAAAATGATAAAAAAACTCATCTTTCGAATTTTGTTTTTCTTTGGAATTGGAGAAATTTTGAAAAAAAACTTATACGTGAAAAGCATTTCACCTCAGTACGATGTAAATTCACCGCCCCACAGCCGAAGGAGTTGCTAAAGTGCAACACGAATGGATAGTACTATGCTGACGGAAAAAATTGATTTCTCCCTTAAAAAGAAAATTACCATCGTATTTTTTACTATTGTGTAGACAAGGTATTTAGCTACAAAATATCAAAAAATGAGCGAAATCGATGGGGTGTTTGAAGTTTTCAAAATGAAAATATGTGTAATAGTTTAGACAAAATTTCAATTTTATCGTCACTATGTTGTGTGCTGTAGTTTTTTCTTTCAAACAGTTTTGTTTTCCTTATCCTAGGCATTATACAAGAACACTGTATAAGGACGGAAAACTCCCATTTCGACTTTGTTGCCAATGGAAGCGAAAGAAGTTCCACTTTTGGCCGCAGGCTGCGCTGTTTAAGTAATTGATCCTTATAGCAGACGTCTCTGGGCTAACTATACGTGTTGTTACGTCTCCTTTTCCTCCGCCAGTACGATGATTTATACTGCAAGTAGTACTTTAAGGCATTGGATAGTAGATTTATATACCTAGGTACCTAGCCATCGACGAGAAAACTCTCGAGAGCGTCGCGAAATAAATAAATAAATGTGTCAAAGGCGTACAGCATTAAGTGATGTGATCGGTGGATTCGTATACCGAATTCCACCGTAAAATTTCTAATTTATGATGTAAGATAAGGGAACAGAGTGCATTGAAATAATAATTAATGCAATTAATACGAAAGCTAGTTCATTTCCGGTTATTCGATGCCAATTTACGTATTTCGAAACCTCCGCTAGCGAAATCAGCTGATGATGGCGAAATCAGCTGATGTGCTTGGTCAAACTTGCGAATAGAATCTTCGCAAGTTTGTGCTTCCGGAGGGATAGATATGAAAACAAGGTTATTATGCCCTATCTCGCCATGAATGTTTACTTAAATTGACAAAGCCAACTAATCATCGTGAATCATTTGCCTCCATTAACCTGGTCTATCTCTTACCTCTTTGGGGAATTAGCAAAATATTCCTATAGGAGTTGAAAAAAAAATACATCAGGCACTTAATTAAAATAATTAAGGGCAACAATCGCCACCTACGTCTACTTACATTAGCCTTAAGCAAGCTTTTGTTCTTTACGCCGAAAAGCTTGTTCCTCCTACTTGTATTCCCGTACCCTGTAGAGCACCCCGGCACAAAACAACACCGCAAACCCATTTTTAACCAAATTCTCGTCGTTTTACCGCACGTATATACTACGGACTCCCTACACTACAATGCACTACTCGTTGTCAACAAGGATCCATTTGGTAACTGAACCACCTATCGGAGGGTTCTGGAACGCCATTAACCTGCGACAGTAATTTTAGCAAAAGATGGTCGAAAGCGCATCAGAGTCGCGTCCTTATGCAGTGTCCTTGGTATAATAGTTCAGGATATATCGTAGATAGATCAAACACAAATTTTCGAGAAGCTCAAAATTTCATACTTTCGCAACTAGGCAACGGAGGCGAATTTTACAAAACAAATACACTTGCTCAAAAATGTAGTAAAACGGAATGTATCCTGAAAATTTGGTCAAAATCGGTGTGGTCGAGGGCATTTTCGATTATTTTTTGGTCGTTTTAACGTGGAATTACCCTTTTGTGATTTTTGTCATCTTCATAACTGTCGCGGACGGAGCCCCAAGGGCTCTGCAGAGCGTAGTTTAGGTGACGCAGTTTAGAGAATCCTGCGTGGGATTTCAGGCTAGGGTTTGTGCACATCAGACATTGTAGACATTGATGGTATGAGTGACTCCACTTAACCGAATCATAGGAATTTCAGGTCATCAGGTTTTCAACATACGTGCGATTTGTAGAAAATTCAATTTATCGGAATGTGTCCAAACAGGAAATTCGAATGATAGAAAAACGGTTTAAACTCTTGGGGATTTTATATTTTTCCACCCTTAAACATTATGGTCCTAGAATTACAAATTACGAAACATAAGTTTTGCGCATCATAATATGTCTTTACGGATATGATAGGTATCTCTCTTTACATAGAAACAAATTCTGTTATGCTTGACGGGAGAGGAGGTTTATACTATATGACTATCTGGGGAATGAAGGCTGATGACTAATCCATGTTAACTAGCTTTTATCACAAGGGAAGTATATCTAAATATAGTGGTGCAGTTTGGCAGATTTTTAAATAAGTTTGCTGCTAGCATACTCACTTAAAAACCTATGAAAAATAATATTTGACTTTCCAACTTAAAGTGTACACATAGGCGTACAAATATATTTTCCATGTTATGTACACATATCTGTATTTGAGTATCGTGCAATTTGTAGCTACCTACTTCTAAACTCTTCACCGAACATTTGTTCATTATCTTTATTGACTTTTCTCCGCA